>OV049861.1:23728124-24363124 GCA_920104075.1 Melanargia galathea
GTTTAATGCATAAATCTACGGGGCGCGAGGCCCTCCGAAGCGCGAGGCCGTGGGCCTGGGCCCACGTCGCCCACGCCTTCCGCCGCCTCTGGATATGATAATGATGATTCCAAACTCTCGCCGTCCCTACGCCTCCGGATCAACTGGGATGAGTAGTAAGTAGTTCATACCGAAAAAGTCGTACTCTCCTGGAAAGTAAGTTCCAACTTTTGTAGTGAAGCTTCTTTTAACCACTATTTTGGTGGCAATTTTTGTACACACACGCACGCACGAGTCAAAATAACCCGAACTCAGACTTTCTTAAAAAAATATTTATTTAAGTAATTTAAATTTAAATTACATTATTTTATTTAAAACTAAACTAACTAGTTAACTCTAGGAGTGATAAGTAGAGAATAATCGTCTTGGTTTGGTGGATGGCCGTTTTATACGATTTGCCCCTTCCTTATGGGCTTAGCGACTATCGACTCGTTCCTCGAAGTCCATGGAGTAATTGAAGATACCATTGTTTCCATGTTTTGTCTGTTTTCAATGAGTTCGCCGGAGACGGTAAGATGTTTAGTATTTTTAATGTGTTCATTGTTCGAAGCTACTTGACTGTCCCCTCTTAATTTCGAAGTCCATGGTTTCTTCCAAACCTTGGATCGGAGAAATTCAAATAATATTATAACAACAAGAAGTAAAGTTATGCTTGATGTCCAAATAAATTGAATAATATTATGTTTATCTTGTATTGCGAACTTATCCATTTGCTTAAGTTGCCTTATTTTTGCTGAAATTTTTATTGGATCATAATTTAACTCGATTTCAGAGATATCTTCAGTTTGATTTATTTCCAAATTAGTTATAATAACTTTATCAGATGTCTCTTGAGTACGAAATCTCAATATGCCTGAAATATTAACTTCACAATTATTTCCTGTAAGTAAATAAGATCCTCTTATCCAAAATGTTTCTTCAGTCTTGTCGCAACTAATTTTTATTTCGGTAGTTTTATTGAAATACATGAAGATCGTATTTGATGATATTTCTAATAGCTCTTCTGCTGGGCATTTAATAAGTACAATAGAACATTTTTCTGTAGACTTCTTCCATAGGAATTCCGTTTCACAAGTTGATGTTTGTCGAATGCTTTGTTTACAAATTAATTCACGTTGTATGGTGCAATCTTCCACTTCGTATGTTTCCCATTCTGTGTACGCTAAAGTTACCTTTCGCATTATAGGATAGGTACAGGTAGGATAATTCTGGATAATGGGAACAATTTTTCTAGTATTATATATCTGTGGCTTAACTAAAGGTATTTCTAATATAAAATACACAACATGACTAATAATTTTACATTTTACATAAATAAAAGGTTCAATATCATTTATATTATTAGAAATCATTACATTTTTATTAATTTTACTAAGAGTATCTTGCAAAATATGAGACTGAATTATACTATAATGATACATATGATGTTCAGCAAAAGTAATAGCTGTTGACAATCTTTCAGCAATATCTTGCAATGTTTGAGCTTGTAATAATATTTCTAAAGCAACTTTTTGATGAGCTTTACTATTAATTCCATCAGTATATTGTTTATCTAACAACTTTTGAATATCAGTAATTTTCTTAATTTGGCGATTATACACTTCTAAAGTTTCATCAGTTACAGATATTTGTTTATTATATGCTATTCTAAAAATTTCTAAATTTCTTTGAATATTATTAAGATCTTCTTGATCTAAATTTCCTGTAATAGACTTTATAATTGAACCTAGACCATTAATCAATCCTCTCTTAACTCTATTCTGTATATTTAAATGATTACATATTTCGGTTACATGATCTAATATAATATTAATGCGATTATAAATGTGCTTTACATCATCTAATTTATATTTTGATATAACATTACTAACAGTATCCTTTAATTTCTTGGTATAACTTAGTATAGGACTTATCTCTAACTTATGAATAATCGTCCACTTCCCTTCAACAATACGGGTGGATTGCATTTCCACTAATATTATATGTTCATTTGAATCTAATTTTCGGAACTGATATCCGAAGATGACGAAGATTCTGTAACAATAAGTTCTTCTTCATGATAAATTCTGCCATTACTTAGTTTATACTTATTGTGAGGTTCACAAGCTAATATATTATAGGGACCTATATACCTAGCATTTGTTTTATGTCGTTCTGCTCTACTATTCTTTAAGTATACCTTATCTCCTATTTTAAAAGATTTTGAGGGACGAATCCTTTTGTTTATTCGTTCATTACGACTTTGTTTTTGTTTCTGTAGTAAATCATGAATATTTTTATTTAATTGGGTTACGAATTCCTTTTGCTGAGTTGTATAATTTTGAATTATTACTCTAAGACTATCAAAATTTTGAAGTTTAGGTTTCCTACCAAAATGCACTTCAAAAGGAGTCATTTCTATAGCACTATGTCTCGTATTATTATAAGCATGTGTAATAAAATAAATCTTTTGATTTTGGTCAAAGTCTGTGTCTCTTTGTAATCTGAATAATTCTTGAATAGTACTATGCAATCTCTCTACATCTGAATTAGATTTATGATGCTGGGGGGAAGTTGTGTGGTTAGTAATATTATAAGTTTGAAATAATTCAGTTATTATTTCACTACAAAATGATTGTTCACCATCATGTATTATTTTCTTAGGTGATCCAATCAATGAAAATATTTCTAATAAAGTGTCACAAACTTTACTCTTTTCAGTTGGTTTCACTATAGCATATTTAGAAAACTTATCTATTATTGTTAAATACCATTGTCCTTCTAAAGACATGAAATCTATATGCCAAATATCCATCGGTTCAAAGGGTGTTTCAGTTTCAGTAGCTAACGTTACGTTTAGATGTCGATTATATTTTTCTTTTTGGCAAGGTTCACATTGAAGTATGAATTTTTTAATTTGTTTTCTCATATTTTCCCAATAATATTTTTCTTTTAATTGCTTATATAAACTTTCTATTCCAGGGTGTCTATTATCCTTTAAATGATAATTTTTAATTAACTGTAATTGTTCTTCTTTTTCAAATATTTCCACAAGATTTTTTGTGAATCTAACTGGCTTAAATTTAGAGTGATCAAAATATTTACGATATGTTTCCGAAACTTTGTAGTATAATTCATCATTAGGAATTATAAAAGCATATTTTTCCTGAGGTAAATATTCTAACATAAATTGCTTTATTGTATTTTCCTCGTCATTAGGTGGAATATAAAAATACCAAATACCATTTTCTCTATTAGCTTTTTTATACGGGGCATACTCAAATATAACACGTCGTAATCTTTTTGGTGGATATGAATTTACGATTGGAATTCCTTCATCACTATCTTCCTGGTTAGAATGTAAAGTACCTTGTTGACTAACATTCGAATTAGTTGACTGTCCGAAATTTATAACGGATTCGGTTCTAGAATTACTAACATTAGAGTCTGTTAACGCTAAATCTTCTTCTAAATTTACTGCTAACGAGTCACTATCCGTGTGATGAATCTCTACGCGACTTAATGCGTCAGCTACATAATTATCTTTCCCTTTTACATGTTCTATATTAAAATCATAATCCTGCAATTTTAATTTCCATCTAGTTAATCTCTGATTAGGTTCCTTTAATTTCGCTAACCATATTAAAGCTTGATGGTCTGTACGTAATGTAAATTTTCTGCCATAAATATAAGGACGAAATTGTGTTACAGCCCAAAGTATTCCTAATAATTCCTTTTCAGTTGTATTATATTTTTGTTCTGTCATACTTAAAGTCCTAGACGCATAAGCTATTGGGTGACTGTCTTGACTTAAAACGGCTCCTAAAGCTATGTCAGACGCATCGGTTGTAATAACAAAAGTTTTATTAAAATCGGGAAAAGCTAAAATAGGCGCGTTAGTTAACAATCGTTTACAGGTTTGTACTGCTTCAATATAACTTTTTTGATTTATATCTATGATGGCATTCTTTTTTGTGGCTTCCGTGAGAGGTTTTACGATTTTACTTAAATTTGGAACAAATTTTCTATAATATCCTATTAATCCTAAAAATGCTCTAATTTCTTTTAAAGTTTTTGGGATTGGAAATTTTTTTATAGCCTCAATTTTTTTTTGATTTGGTTTTAAACCATCTTTATTTAAAACATGACCCAAAAATTCGATTTCCTCTTCCATAAAAACACATTTATTTTTATTTACTTTAAGATTAGCTTTTCTTAATGCTTCAAATACTTGTTGCAATCTATTTATATGTTCTTGTTTTGTTTTGGAATAAATAATGATGTCATCTAAATAAACAAGACATATATTATTAGAAATTTCGTGATGTAATACATTATTCATCATTCTTTGAAATGTGGCCGGTGCATTTTTTAATCCAAATGGCATTCTTAAAAATTCATAATGACCGTTAGGTGTACTAAATGCAGTTTTTTCAATAGAAGCTTCATCCATTTTTATTTGATGATAGCCTGAGGTTAAATCTAAAGTAGTAAAATACCTATTACCTTGTAATTTAGAAAATAACTCTTCTATGTTAGGTAATGGAAATTTATCTGATTTTGTTTTTTCGTTTAATTTCCTATAGTCTATAACCATTCTCCATTTTTGAATACCAGATTGATCTAACTTTTTTGGTATAATATGCACAGGGGATGCCCAAGGTGATTCAGAAGGACGAATAATGTTTTGATTTAATAATGTACTAATTTGTTTCTTTATTTCTTCCTGTTGAATTTGAGGTAATCTAAATGGTCGTTGATAAATAGGTTCTTCATTTATTAAATTAATATGATGCCTAATTTTTGTAGTCGCACTATTAGTTACACTTTCAGTAAATAAATCCTGATATGTGTCGCAAAGTTCTTGTATATTTAAATTATCATTGTTAGTCATATGAAAAATAAGTATTTCCCGATCAGGCATACTTAACTTTCGTTCTTTTAAATTTATCACCGCATTAATTTGCTCAATCATTTCCGTGCCCATTAGAATGTCATATTTATCGCTAAATGCATAAATATAAAATTTTAAAGGCCCTTTATCTTCTCCAAAATATCTACACCAAAATGGAGTTTCTATTACGCCATTGTGAGATGTTATTCCATGTGAAGTCCTAACTGTAAATTTTTCCGGATAATAACATTCAGGAAAATATAATTTTTGCGCTGTTGGTGTTATAAATGAACGTTGACTACCAGTGTCTATTAATATTTTTAATTTAGGGTTTTCTGTCTCAAAATATGGTAAATAAGATTTTACATGATTAAATTCTATTATATTTTGCTGCGTAGATCCAGACCTTCGTGAAAATCCTGATTTTCCTCGACATAATAATTACCTTCAGGGACATAATAGTTTTGCTCAGAATTAAAATAATGTTGTTCAGGATAACTCTCTTCTGAAATATTAAAATTATTTTCCTCGGGATTATAATAACAATTATCCTCTGGAAATTGAAAATTATTATTATTATGCTCTAATTGTGATATATTTTCAGCATGATGGTACAGTTCTTTTGCAACAAAACCTTTCCCTAAATTAATTTGATTAGTTTTTAAATGAGGAGCGGTTCTCATTGTGACATCTTCTGATTTTTGCATACTCCTATGCACTGGATGCTGCTGTTGATGTAAATTATTATTAAAATTATTACTACGGTATTGCTGAAAATGTGGATGAGGTGGTCTTTGGAACACATTATTTGGATTCGGCGTCCATGGGTTTTTAATGTGGTAAGGACTATTGGCTGGTTTATTATAAGCAAATTGATTATTTAATTTCTGTCGCTGTGAGTTAGTTTGTTGATAGCTGAATGGATTCGTTGGTCTAAATTGTGGGGTATTTAATTGTGGTTGGATTTGATTTATCACACGAGGAGCAGGTAAATAATTAGAAAATTTTTGTTTAATATTGTCAAATCTCCCTTCAGCTTCCAACTGTAAAACTTTATTAGCGGTTTCGTTAAAGTTACAATTACTCACAAATATTTGATCATGATACGGCAAACTATTTCGTAACGTATTTTGTGCAGTATTTATGTATGGTTCCATAATTTCATCCACTAATTCATATTTTGTGGGACCGTGTTTGTCCATTAACTTACTCTTAATAAAAAATAATTTCTGTTTTATTTCAAATATTAAATCCTTATAACTACTCTTACGTTTTACATTTGCTAATTCCACTAATAATGTATTTAATTCCCTATTATCAGCACACTCTGCTTTTAAAGTCGCTTCTATTATTTCCCAGTTAAATGAATGGTTTATCATTGAAATAATGATCGCAGCTCTTCCTTCTAACCTGGTTAAAAGTAACATGACATTTTGTGGTGTATTGCCGCCTACGGCTAATAACCACTGTCGTGCGTTATTTAAATAATTATAAATAGTAAAAGCATCGCCGTTATATGTCGGGACGAACTTAATTAAGTTTTTTGGTTCAATTATTGATGATTGAACTGGTGGTTGGTTAGGTACATTTGACGGTACGTAACCTGGCTTTCCCTCCATATTATTGATAGGAATTGGGACGGATTCTCTACTTACACTAGACCTAGATTTATATACAAAAGTTGGGGGTTTAAGGAGCGGAATCTTGAAAGGATAATGCTAATCGGTACTTACAAGGTGCAGCAGATGGCAGCTCGATAAATAAACATTCCGTTTCCTTATTTTATTACTTCGACTTATTTATTTTGTTGGATTGCCCAGTGTTTAAGACTTAAAAGTCACGTCAGCCTCTAGCGAACTTGGAGAATTACTCAAAAAGTCCTGGAACTATTGACTCACTTTATCTGGGCCCCACACGAAGGGCGCCAGTCAAAATAACCCGAACTCAGACTTTCTTAAAAAAATATTTATTTAAGTAATTTAAATTTAAATTACATTATTTTATTTAAAACTAAACTAACTAGTTAACTCTAGGAGTGATAAGTAGAGAATAATCGTCTTGGTTTGGTGGATGGCCGTTTTATACGATTTGCCCCTTCCTTATGGGCTTAGCGACTATCGACTCGTTCCTCGAAGTCCATGGAGTAATTGAAGATACCATTGTTTCCATGTTTTGTCTGTTTTCAATGAGTTCGCCGGAGACGGTAAGATGTTTAGTATTTTTAATGTGTTCATTGTTCGAAGCTACTTGACTCACGCACGCACGCACGCACGCACACACACAGACACACAGACACGTGAAACTTATAACACCTTGTCGTATTTGCGTCGGAGGTTAAAAAACCGATTTCAAACACCACGTTTGAAATCGGTTATTCGAATACTTTGTATAGCTTTGTTTATTATTTTCTTTGTAAAACTTTGTTTTACATCATAATATATCAATTAGACAGAAAGAAAGAAAGATAATTAATTTATTCTATCTATTCACGATCGACAGTTTCTAAATCCCCACGTCTGAGAAGTAGAGTATCCTGTAGCAGTAGGATTGAGGACCTGGGACCTGGAGTTCAATGATATAGGTCCTATGTCTATGTATCTATAAATAATAGGTAAATAATTTTAAATAATATAATAAATTATAGATAGATACTATTTATATTTTTATTATTAGTAAAGTGTTTATACAAAGTATGATTATAATTCATCAGAAATCTTAGCATATTTCTTTGGTATCTCAATATTGTTAGTTTTTATCACATTCTGGTAATACTTGGCGGAGTCGCGCGGCGTTCGCGGCCGGTTCGGATCATCGAAGTTCACTTCGTAAAAACCAAACTTGGTCCTGAAACAAAAGAAAACGTTTAACTATATTAAGTATTTGAACTTGCAAATTGAAAAAACAGAAAAGTACGTAAGTATAATTTAAAAATTCCTGTGTCTACTGTCTATTAAAGAATCTGCACTCAGTCTCATTGCGTCTTATCTCGGTGATCGTATACAAAGGGTATGCATCAATGATGTTAAGTCATCCGGATCAGCCTCAGTAATGGGTGTCCCCCAAGGCTCTATTCTAGGTCCATTCATGTTTCTGGTTTATATTAATGACTTACCACATTTCGTCAAAAATGCTTGCGATATTGTACTATTTGCTGATGATACGTCGTTAATTTTTAAAGTCGATAGAACTAAAGACAATTTTGACGATGTAAATAATACTTTATCTCAAGTTTCACACTGGTTTACTATAAATAATCTACTTTTAAATGCTAAAAAAACCAAGTGTGTCGAGTTTTTATTGCCCAATACCCTTGTATCACCACTGACCACTTATCTTTAAATTGTTGCTAGTAATCCTTATTACTAGCAACAATTTAAAGATAAGTGGTCAGCCATTGAAAACTGAGAACACAACTGTGTTCTTGGGAATAACCCTAGATGCAACGCTTCAATGGGGCACCCATATAGCAACGCTTGCTGGCAAGCTTAGCTCTGCTGCTTACGCTGTTAGGAAGATTCGACAGCTAATAGACGTAGAAACTGCAAAAGTAGTTTATTTTGCATATTTCCATAGTATTATGTCGTATGGAATCTTACTGTGGGGTAAAGCAGCTGATATTGAAAAAATTTTCGTTTTACAATAAAGGGCAATTCGCGCAATTTATAATTTAAAACCGCGGGATTCCCTTCGAGAGAAATTTAAAGAAATAGGTATTCTTACAGTAGCTTCTCAATATATTTATAACAACATAATTTTTGTTAAGCAAAACATTCACAGTTACACTAAAAAGTGTGAATTACACGATAGGCAATTAAGAAATAGAAATAGACTCGTGATTCCTCAATTACGCCTCAAAAAGGTCCAAAAGTCGTTTGTGGGAATGGGCGTAATGTTCTATAACAAAATTCCACAACAAATCTTAGATTTGCCTTTACACAAGTTTAAGAATTCTATTAAAAGTGTGCTCATGAAAAAAGCATATTATACAATTGAAGATTATATAAATGATAAAAAAGCATGGATTTAATTTATTCGCTTTATACGCTATTATAACTTGAGGAATATTCGATTATTGGTGTTCAATTCGATGCTTTAATCATGGGTAGCCTAAGTATGTCACGCTCTCTTTAAACATTTCTGTGGTGGTGTCGTGTGGACTGTGGTGCGGGTTGTTACGTTCCCTCAAATATGGTTGAGCGAAGCAATGGCTGGATCATGCGTCATGCTCGTGAACGGGTGCCGCCGTCGGAAATGGGGCTACTTTTGTCTGCCCTTTTTGACGTGTAGAATTGTAAGCACCATTCCGAACCAGTGGTAGATTCATTTGTCGATTCAAAAGCACTTGTAAAAGTTTATCTGAATAAAAAATATGTCTTAGACTTGCCTTTACACAAGTTTAAGAACTCTATTAAAAGTATGCTCATAAATAAAGCTTATTATACAATTGAAGATTATATAAACGATAAAAAAGCTTGGATTTAACTCGTTCCAGCAATGCGCGAGACGGCATTTCAATCATGTACATTAATAATAATAATTGTTATAATGTTATTTTTAAAAAAGAGCTACAGCCGAGTTTCTTGCAGGTTCTTCTCGGCTGGAACTGCATTCCGAACCTGTGGTAGATTCAATTGACGATTCAAAAATACTTGTAAAAGTTTATTTGAATAAAAAACTTTTCTATTCTATTCTATTCTATAAATCGACTTCCCATCAAGGTCAAATCAATGAGCCCAAATACAACACATCTGTTGAAATAAGTCAAGGAGTTTGTATAGGTACGTAGAGTAATGTTGGAAGCATCAAATCCACCACTACCACCACCATTGCAGCTTTTTAACATCCCGCTGCTGGGCACAGGCCTCTCCTTGCACAGGAGAGACGGATTTAGAGCTTAGACCCGCCACCCTGCTACAATGCGGGTTGGCAGGCTTTAAGAACTATTGTCACTTGATAGTGATCACAACCGGGACCGACTGCTCTCCGAGGCACGGGGTAAAACACCGCCAGCTTCCAACTCCGGGCCGACACTGAGAATTTCTTGACAGAAAAACCAGATACCTAACAATTATTCGCCCAACCCGGGAAATGGGAATCGAACCCGGGACCTCGTGATCTGCGGTCGAATATGCTAACCACTAGACGAACGAGGCATCATTAGATCAAGATTCGCATACTATTATTGCAATGTCGTCGGTGTTTCTTAGCATGCTCCCGTAGATTAGAAGCTTATTGCCTAGAATCCACAAGCTGGTAAGCAACAAATTTTAAACTTAAAACACTCCCGTTTTTGAGTCATGGGTTGAAAAATAAAGAAACATACGTGTATCCGTCATTCCACTCAAAGTTGTCAATTAGAGACCATGCGGTGTAGCCGGTTATATTAACTTTGTCTTCGTGTATTGACAGCAACACCTGAAAATAGAAGATACAATTAGAAGAATGGGAAAGAAACATTATATATCTATCTATTTTTGATGCACTTTCTGCACATATCAGTAAGCCCTGTGACTTCACTGGTCACTGGTAAAATGGAAACTGCAAAGTAAAGATTAACAAACTTTTCCAGGGGACGTTTGTGAGATTCAAAAAATCTACTGTAGAAAATAAGTTTGAGTGCGGGTAGTTTGCTGCCGGCACACCCACAACCTGTGTCTATTCACCACCGATGTTTGGACGCAGGTTGGGTTTGTCTTGATCGAGGACTGCCCCTGTCCCCTCTATTTATTAACATTAGCAGCACCTGAGGAACCACTAAAGCGTTGTCGGGTTTTGATGAAGGGGACTGGCTCTTCAGCTCGCGGCCGGAACACACGGATGCTTTGCGGCAGATTACGGCTGAAGTGTGGTCGCTAGCCAGGCGGATTCGGGGTAGGATCCTACCACAAAGCGGTAATACCATCCAGATTACGTTGTGTGGTATCAGGCACAACGACCCGTAGAGGGGACTGAGAGCGTCAGGGCCTCGTTAGCATTGGCAGGGTGCACCGCGCGCAGGTGAGGTTGACTTTGGCCACATAGGTGGAATTTGGGCCACTTACACCCCAAGATATCATATATTATATATGACCGTGTGACCTCCTCCCGCGTCCGCTTCCGCTTCCATCGTGGCCTGCACAAAGACCGGCTGTAAGGTACGGAATAGAAGTCGTTCTAGTAAATTCCCACCTGTTCCAAATGATCCCTGTAATACTTGATCCTGTCATAATCCCGTAAGCCGCGTCCTTGGGAGCAGTAGCCGTTTTCCGTGATGATAATCTCCACGTCTCCATACTGTGCCTTCACCCATGCTAGCTGATTGCGCATGCCTTCAGGATAAATCTATATATAACAACAAGATAATTTTAACTATGTAATTCTTCTGTACGTGTGTTTGTCGCCTAACTCCTAAACGGACGGACGGACCGATTTGGATGTAATTTTGTGTGTATATTTCAATGGGTTCCTGGATGGCTTTAAAATACAATTTGACCCGGTAGACGGCGCTTATGTCGGTATGTCACAGGACGACTTCTGCCGGTTGCGCTAGTATTATTATATTTTAAAAATAAATAATCAAAGGTTTTTACGCATGAACCTAAAATATAGACAAAATAGCCTAGGTTACGTCTTGTATAACCCTCTACCGGACTGTGGAAGTCCCGTTTAAATCAGTCCAGCCGTTCCGAAGATAAGCAAGGATAAATAGACAGACAGACACAAAAAATGGGTGTTTCGATTAGGCTCAGATTTGCGCAAAGTATCAGCCTGGCTGTTCAATATGACGGCACGGCCCGTACTCTTGTACTATTTAAAGAGGGTAAATAGGTAAAATTAAGCCCAAATTAGACGGTTCATTTTTCGAGATTTTTGCTTTCGTTTGCGAGACTTCATCTATGAGTCATCGAAAATGAACCGTCTAAACACCGACCGTTCATCGTTCACAGGCACTGTGCCATAGCAAATATCGTATCGTGCATCGTTCATCGCAAAAATGAACGATGAACGGGGCACCGTCTAATTTGGGCTTTAGATAAGGAGCTTAATTTGTAACATTAACAAGTATAAATTAAAAATTTAAAAAACCCCCGACATTCACCATTTTGTGGTGGAGGCCATCTTGGATTTGCATAGTGCTATTCTACTAGTCAAGCCCTTTCATTTGATACCCATATTAAGGGAGTTGTGAAAAAAATATGTAATCCGCCATTTTGTAGCGGCGGCCATCTTGGATCGATTTTCATCAAACATAGCTAACAACACTCTCGACTAATTCACCTTTCAAACAAAAAAAACACCGCATTCAAATCGGTTCACCCGTTTCAGCGCTACAGGGCAACAGACAGACAGACACACACACACAGACACGTCAAACTTATAACACCCCGTCGTTTTGCGCCGGAGATTAAAAAAAGTTACTTACGTAAAACCAATAACAGGCACCCTTGACCCAAGAAGGATCGACTTCCAATATGGCGTCTAACTCTTTGATATTCGTCAATGGAGATGGTGTTCCCATACTCTCGCCGTCCCTGCGCCTCCGGATTAACCGAGCTGAGTAGTAGTTGAACCCGAAAAAGTCGTACGCTCCTGTAACGTGGATACAAACTTTTTGAACTTCTTTCAGATAAGGATTTGGTGGCAATGTTTGTATACCTATAGCACAGTTTAAAGAAATACTACTTATAAAGGATCGAGAGGCATGATCCTGGATGAATAATCTCACAATCAAATTAATTATAAATGATCTCTTCGCCAGATTTTTATTAACTATCAGCTAAGTAAGTACTTTTATTCGCCATAATTTTTGGTAGGTATTTCATAATTTCAAAGATTTGACGTTTACCAAATGGTATTTTTTACCGACTTCAAAAAAGGAGGTTTCTCAATTCGACTGTATACATGCTTTTTTTATGAATGTTCGCGGATAACTTCGTCGTTTATGAACCGATTTGATGATTCTTTTTTTGTTGGAAAGAAGATATTTCAAAGGTGGTTTTATTATAAGGAAATCAGGGTTTGATGATGGCAGACCAGAGAAATCGAGGGGACCTTCTGAAAATCGTAGGGGCGACTAGTGCGGTTGTAAGTTTTATTAGCTTACATTTACTCCAACATAGAGAACAGTGAAAGTTTCATCAAAATCGGCTTACTAGTTTTCGAGATATGGACTTTTAAGTGCGTGGTGAAGTCGATTTAACTTTCAATCTTTTAGATTATCACTTGTATGTATGGATCCATTTAAATTAATATTTAACTACATACTCGTATTCTTCTCTTATGTGGTACACAATAAAGTATATACATACATACATACATACATACCATGCACGAACGAATCATTTAGGACCGCTTTTATTTCCATAAATTTTCAAACTTGATGTTTGAAAATTTATGCAAATAAAACCTGTGTTTATTTCGAAATTCGGCATCACCTGACATTGCCACCTTGAAATTACCTTGTTCACAAGCTTCAATGCACCTATAAATCTCATTGATAACTTAATCATGTATCTACCAAAATTGCCACTCCTGAGCTATCAGGTAAATGTTGATAATGAAGTTTACCTTTTGCCAACTCCTTCTCTTCATCAGTAAAAGCCGGCAGTCTCGATCGCGGGTATCCCTGGAGTTTGCTGTGCTTCGCTATTACCTCCTCTATGGCTGGAGGCCAGCCGCCATCTTTAGAGAACACTGGATGCGTGTACAGGCCATACTGGGAGAGCGATCATTTATAAGCGTTACTTTACTATGATTTTGATAAGACCTACGATCTGCTTTGAAACACCCATTATCGTAAATGGCCCATGATGCTAAATGTGGATAGCTACTCGCAGGGGCGTAGCTACCGCCGTATATGCCGTATCAATTATACGGGGCCCCCAAGCCACGGGGGCCCCCGACGTGTGTAAGCAAAAATTAACAAAAACTTCCCAAATTGTTAATTTCAGAAATGACAAAAGTCAAAAAATGTTGTCCAAAAGTTGTCCATAGAGGCAGAATTTTTAGAAAAACTAAAGTCATCATCAGCTATAAATGATTTAATAAATCAGTTAGCCAAAAAAAAGGCAAGGAAAGTATAGTTATATTTAATTTGAAATGTTTGTAAAAATTTTAGGAAAAGTGACAGATAAATAATTATGATGAATTTAATATTGCTTTTAATTTTATGCAAACATTTTTTTTTTCTTTTGTGAGAAATCTTTACCCTTCATAAGGGCCCCCAATAAAAATTTTATACGGGGCCCCGCCAAGGTACGCTACGCCACTGGCTACTCGAGCGTCGTCGGAACCTATTAGATTTTGTAGATTAGTGGATAGGAAGCATAAAGGTTATTCAATATTTCCCCTTTCAGTGGTGGGGAAAGCGTCTATGCACGCTCACATCTTCATAGACCCATTTGTATTACTTCGCTTGTGGAAAGTGGCAGAGTTTTTTTGTTATTTTTGCATCATTTCCTTTAAAATAGAAAAACAATTCAACCGCGCTCAAGATTCGAGAATGTCAACGCTTTTTTTTGCAGCTTTGTAACCCTTCCACTCGCGTACGTTACGTTCAAATAGTCTGATTTTCTAAATAATTTTATTTAGCTCAAAATTAACCCACCATACCTTAATCTGACGTAGTTACTTTACCATCGAATTTTTTACGCGCGGCCCTATATGTATAAAGTGCTTATATATGTTAGAGGTTACTCAGCAGGATGCAAGATACCCTCCCTCATGGTACTCTGCCGCGCTCGAGTAAATCCCAAAATCCCCTCTTGGGCTCCCCTACTATTATTACAATGGATACCCGGTATCCGGGTGTTGAAGATTCGTTTACGATTCATCACGAGGGAAGGTTATTTAAATACCTTACACTTACCACTTATCTCTTTAGCATGTGAGTATGTGAGTAAGATACTTACAAATATTTCATAGGCCAACGCAGCGAGTTGCTCTTCCGCCTCTGATGCTGGTTTTAGATGAAACAGAGGATGGGCTATTCCAACGCGTGCTGCAGGAGAAGAAGACAAGATTAAATCTATCTATCTTATACAAATATACCTAATAAATAAGTAAAGTTTACAGTGTACCAATTTTGAATAAAGTTTATTTGATTTGATTTGATTTGAATAAAATCGTAGACTTGCCGTATCGTACATTAAAGATTTTTGCAAAATAATAACTGGAGGATGTTAGGGATAAGCAATAGAACGTAAAAAAGCTATTTTTGAAATTTTTGTCTGTTTGTCTGTTTGTCTGTATGTTTGTGCGCGCATCACGCAAAAACTACTGCATGGATTGAAATGAAACTTGGTATGATTTAAGTTCATACTACGGACTACGGAGTAACATATAGGATACTTTTTATCCCGAAATTCAGCACGGTTTCCTTGGGAGAGGGGATGAAATGTGTACTTAAAATGTGTTAAAATGTGTACTTCATTAATGCGTGGTCCGATTTCATTCATTCTTTTTTTGTTAGAAAGGAGATACTTTAAAGATTACCAGCTAATCTCAGAAAGGCTGGATCAATTTTGATGGGACTTTTACTAGCGGATGTTTACATTTTGATCTACCTAAACATCCGCCAGTGAACTTTTAACAGTTTTTTAGCAAGGTATGAGCTCAAAGGAGCTTAGGAAAACAAAATGATTCACACGGGATTTTCAAAAACCAATATCCACGCGAACGAAATCGCGGGTGTCCGCTGGTATGAAATATTGAGTCAAAGAGATATTTAGTTACCATCATTTAAAAATCCGAAAGTATTGCCATGTACGTATGTACATGTTTGAATTGTCTTGGTTTTCCTTAAATGTAATAAGCACGTTTTTAAAAATGCTGGGTGCTGCTAGAATTCTTAGAAATGAAGAAACATTAATTTTCTATTAAACTCTAAAAGCGTGGCTACTTAGAAAAGCTGTTGTGCAATGTATGTTACTTTACTAGTGATTACCTAAAGACGTACAGTAATTATAGTTGCAGGATGATGAAAAGTGAAAATTATTTTGCTATAATACGCAAAACAGTATTTGTATGGTAAAACAAGCAGCATGTGATATGCCCTGTCAGCCCTCCTGCTGTTAAATATGCAGGAAAAACAAGCAACCAAGCGGACCCCAAGCACCACCACCATGTAACACCACACAAATCACTTTCCAGTTGTGCATTGTAGAGTCTACATCTCCTGAGGATGCTCCGGTGTCGGAGTGAAACGATCGTCGAGTTTATTTTGGTGGTGGATTTGTGTGGTGTTACATGGTGGTGGTGCTTGGGGTCCGCTTGGTTGCTTGTTTTTCCTGCATATTTAACAGTAGGAGGGCTGACAGGGCATATCACAAGCTGCTTGTTGTACCATACTTTGACTGTTTTGCGAATTATAGCAAAATTATTTTCACTTTTCATCATTATATTAAGTATGGATTTCCGCAAAGAAACGCCTGCTTCTATTCAATATAGTTGCAGTTGCAATAAAATTAAGGCTTTTAAATAATTCATTTTATTCACTCAAGGATAAATGTGCACAAAAATAAATGACGCATAAGCTAAGATGTTATTTGCTCCCGTAAATAAAATCGGCCAATTAATACGATAATAAGGCTTCAGTATAATAATACCTATGTTGTAATAATTAATTAGTTATTATCTACTAAAATATTATATTCGTTTGTTTTGATAACAGCTTACAGACTACGTACATATAATACAGAAGTTCCAAATTCCCAACTAACAAAAAGTAGTTTTATTTCCGAGATAACAAAAATGATAATTCCGGGAGAACAAGGTTTCCATCCCGTTTCCTTATTTTTGAAGATAAAAAATAATAAAAATTTTGTTCTACATTTGTCAGGATATAATATGAACAAAATACTTTTTTGACTACTCTTTCTTTCCCTAGAGGTCCTTGCAAAATCTTCTCCCGTCGCTCCCTAGCTCCCCTAACAAATACAGCTCGCGAAATTGGGTAAACTAACCTCAAAATTTGTAGAAAACATTAGGAATCGCAACGCTCCCTCATGCCTCTGCACTCCTATAAAAATGGATACTAATAACTATGTCATACCTTTAAATTCCTTCCTGAATTCCTGGTCATAAATCCTCCAGGCCTTCGCGTGGGCCAAAACGATGTGTTTGATGCAGAGGTAAGTGCCCACTTCATAGTCTGTGACACCGCTTGACGAGAAAGCTTCTATGGTGTAACCTATTATAGATACAACAGAATAGAATTATGACATAATAATAATAATATTCATAAAACAATGGTTTTTATTATTTTTATTTATTAGTCGTGTACACATAATAGTTAAATTGGAAGTAGAAAATATAATAACGGAATAAATATATCCATTAAAAAATATCATAGGTGCATTTAATCTTAAGACATGTTAAATCTTAAGTCGATACGAGTCATTACGTCGTATCATGTATAGTCGAGAGCATCACCCGCCCCGCGCCCCGCAAACGATCAGGGAGGCCAAGTTTATCGTGGTTTAGCTATAATGCCTTATTATTAGGATTTATCTGAGTAATACCTATAGTGCAAATGGTGAAAGGCTCATTGATGGTTATCCAGGTCTTCACTCGATCCCCGAACAGCTGGTACAGAACCCTCGCGTAGTCTTCAAACCACTCCGCCATTAGAGGGTTTGTCCAACCGCCTGAAACACACAAATTACAAGTCACGGCAAATAAGTCTACCTTTGACCTTCAATGCGCAGAAGTCGAAAATGAGGTATCTCGGGGTGTGAGGGGGTCGCGGGGAGGGCGTGGGGATCGTTCGTAAGCTCTGATTAGCTCTCGCGGATCCCTCGTAAGCGCTGCTTGGCTCTCCAATCGTATTGTGTTCCGCTCACTCGTACGACGGTGCGCGCACTTGAAGGTCACCGGTCGACTTACGTGCCGGGGATTATACCTATAACTGTTAGATACTGTACTGTTGAATGAAGATGAATGTGGTTCCATACAGGGTTGAAATATTATACCTTATTTTTACCCGACTACGGCAAAGCCGAAAGGAAGGGTTATGATTTTAGCAGTCTATGTAGTATGTACTAGCTTCTGCCCGCGGCTTCGCGCGCGTGAATTTCGGTTTTTCACAAATCCCGAGGGAATCGTGGATTTCCGGTTCCCGTTCCCGCTCCCTTTTCCAATCTTTATACCTACTTTCAAGGAAGTTTGCTATAAGTAGTAATCTACCTATACCTAAATGTAGTTACAGATTTCGGTTTTTTTCAAAATCCCGTGGGAACTGTGGATTTTTCCAGGATAAAAAGTGCAAACGCATACAGATGCATGCAACTATTGTAATAAGTCAGGGCATAATCTATCTCCATTCCAGCCAAATCGATTCGATTTTAGGTAGGTACCTAAGTATATACGAAAAAATCGAGAAATCACCCTAATAAAATTCAAATAGTAAGCATCTAACTCTAAATCTATACTAATAAATAAAATTGAAGTGTCTGTCTGTAATATCGAAATAACTACCTCATATTAAGCTCATATGGTTATTTGAACGATACTATAACCGAATCACAGGTTTTTAAAATTTTTGTCTGTCTGTCTGTCTGTCTGTCTGTCTGTCTGTCTGTTTGAACGGGCTAATCTTTGGAACGGCTGAACCGATTTTGACGGGACTTTCACATACAAGTAGAGAATTAACCAGGGAGTGACATAGGCTACTTTTTAACCGACTTTCAAAAAAGGAGGAGTTGTGTTTTTCTACCTATGTACACCGATATCTCCGAGATTTCTGAACCGATTTGCGTAATTTTTTTTTTAATCGATAGAGAAACATTGCGACACTGTCCTACAAAAAATTTGGATTCCAACTCCTCAATCCTGATGCTGTAGGGGATCTGATCCCCAAAATTAATGGGATTTAGGCACTGTCGGTTATTTAAATTGATATTGGGGATACCAATTAAATACTTTATTGTTGAACTAGATGATGCCCACGGCTTCGCCCGTGTGTATTTAGGTTTGTAAAAATCTCGTGGGAACTTTGATTTTCCAGAACAAAAAGTAGCCTATCTGTAGTAAGTAGTAACCCGTCCACAAAACGGAAAAATTCCGTGGGATCCTTACGATTTCGGAATGCAATTCCTTACAGCATCAGGGTTGAGGAGTTGGACATGTACCTACTCGAGGTCATTCAATAATAAAGTCTTTAATTGGTATCCCCAATATCAATTTAAATAACCGACAGTGCCTAAATCCCATTAGTTTTGGGGATCAGATCCCCTACAGCATCAGGATTGAGGAGTTGGAATCCAAATTGTTTGTAGGACAGTGTCGCAATGTTTTTCTATCGGTTAAAAAAAAAATACGCAAATCGGTTGAGAAATCTCGGAGATATCGGTGTACATAGGTAGAAAAACACAACTCCTCCTTTTTTGAAAGTCGGTTAAAAAGTAGCCTATGTTACTCCCTGGTTAATTCTCTACTTGTATGTGAAAGTCCCGTCAAAATCGGTTCAGCCGTTCCAAAGATTAGCCCGTTCAAACAGACAGACAGACAGACAAAAATTTTAAAAACGTGTGATTCGGTTATAGTATCGTTCAAATAACCATATGAGCTTAATATGAGGTAGTTATTTCGATATTACAGACAGACACTTCAATTTTATTTATTAGTATAGATGACCTCGAGTAGGTACATGTCCAATTCCTCAACCCTGATGCTGTAAGGAATTGCATTCCGAAATCGTAAGGATCCCACGGAATTTTTCTGTTTTGTGGACGGGTTACTACTTACTACAGATAGGCTACTTTTTGTTCTGGAAAATCAAAGTTCCCATGAGATTTTTACAAACCTAAATACACACGGGCGAAGCCGTGGGCATCATCTAGTAAAAGATAAAGTTCGTAAACTAAAACCCGACCACTAATTTAGGGAAAAACATGTATTCAACTGCGTACTAATGAGGATTCGAACGGAAGAAGCGCGGGGCAAGCAGCTAGTGGTGCCATCTGTTATGTGTACATTCGAAATTAACGTAGTAACTAGTAAATAATATATTTATGTAGAAGATGAAGTGTACATAATAATTGTAGACTTTATGGTGTATTTTATTAACGGCAAGTGTTAAGGTTGTTATCTTCAAGGTTAGAATAAGTTTTAGATAAAATATATTTATTTACCTGTACCTACCAAATTAGATACGGGTTTTGATTATCACGGTCGTTTAAATATATTCTAGACTCTATCAAATTAATTATCAAGGGAAATAATAATTAGGACAGGAGCTTAATCGTACCAAGATTTTGTAATCGTTGCGGCATATCCCAGTGGTACATAGTGACCACAGGTTCGATTCCCTTCTGCAACAAACCGTTGATGAGGTTGTCGTAGTACCGGCGGCCATCTTCGTTTATATAGTCCGAGAAGCCGGTGGGCAGAATCCGAGGCCAGGATATCGAAAATCTGAAAAAGATATAAGGATATATGAAAATGAAAATCCAACGAGATTACCTACTTGTTTTATTTTTTCATGGTCAATCAAAAAACGTCGCAAGCGTCAATCAGCTAAGTCGCAAATTTAAAACTAAACCTCAATAACTAAGTAGATACTGATCAAGGCTATGTAAAAATATTTAAATCTGTGATCCTTTCGATTCCTGCTGAACTTACGAAATTTAATAAAAAATAAAGTGAACAAGTATAAATTAAAAAAACTCCCAACGTTCGCCATTTTGTGGTGGCGGCCATCTTGAATTTGCATAGTAGTATTCTACTAGTCAAGCCCTTTCATTTGATACCCATATTGAGGGGGTTGTGAAAAAATATGTTATCCGCCATTTTGTGGTGGCGGACATCTTGGACCGATTTTCATCAAACATAGCTAACAACACTCCCGAAAAATTCACCTTTCTAACATAGAAAACCGCATTCAAATAGGTTCACCCGTTTGAGCGCTACGGGGGAACAGACACACACACACACACACAGACACGTCAAACTTGTAACACCCCGTCGTTTTTGCGTCGGGGGTTAAAAAGGACACAGAAGAGATAATGTATCTCCTGAGAATGCTCCGGTGTCAGAATGAAACGTGTGTAGAGTGTGTCTTGGACTATCTTTTTTTTATTCAACCACAAGGTAGCCCTTGACTGCAATCTGAAATTCTGCAAAGTGAACGTTTCATCAAAATCGGCTTACTAGTTTTCGAGATATGGACTTTTAAGTGCGTGGTGAAGTCGGTTTAACTTTCAATCTTTTAGATTATCACTTGTTTAAATTAACAATATCAATATAACAATTTTATGTCAAGTAGGTAGGTACATGATTGAATTGCCGTCTCGCGCATTGCTGGAACGAGTCAAATCCACGCTTTTTTATCATTATCTATACTTTTTTATCATACCTATAGAAGTCCAGTCCTATATCCGAAGCAATCTGCACATCGTCCTGCCAGCGGTGGTAGGAGTCACAGGCGACGTCGCCGTTGCTTCCGTCGGCGATGACGTGTGGCCGAGTGTGGGTGATTACGTCCCATGTGCTAGGCGTCTTACCTGGGTTATAGAATAATCATAATCAAAATCGTAATCATAATCAGACCCCGGGTCAGACCATGTCGTCGGTCACGACTCACGAAACATTTCGTCAATTTTGTGTCTCAACATGAGATAAAGTTCGTAAACTAAAAACCCGAGTACGCTTAGTAATATACGCATAATAATAAATAAGTATAAATAAGCAGAAAACGCGGGGCAAGCAGCTAGTGGCGCCATCTATTATGTCTATCGAAAACTAAATAATATTTTAGTTTTGCCGCTCGGACGTCGCTTGTCGATTTCTTTCGTATATAAAATGTAGCCTATGTCACTCGGATGATAACAAATACTACGGGAGGTCAATGACCAATTGAAAAAGTCATTTCATACCGACTGGAAATTTTAACAACAATAGTTTAGACCGAACCCATCACAGCTCCGAACGTCAGCTGCCGCACCAGTGGTGGAGTTAAGAGTGAGAGCATGTGAAAGTGCTTGAAAATCAAAGCGCTCCGAGTGATTTTATCCCGGACAAAAATGGTCTTAAATCATTGTTCCGATCATTTTTGATACATAAACAATCGTCAGCTGCGGCGCCGAGGGTGGGTTATACGTCCGCTACGCGCATGAAGTGCATTAAAATTTTGGCAAAAAAAGTTATTTTATACCTTATGAAATTTATGCAGCAGAATTTTCACACTTTTAAAATAATAAAGAAAATCGTCAGCTGCACTTCTGGTGGGGGAAAGACCGTCAGTCAGCGTGATAAACATTTTGCGCGCTCATTACATTTAGCCTAGTAAATCTAGGAAAAATATCTTATAGTTTCAAAAATTAGCCAAATGTATTCTTTGGGCCTTCCTCTTGAATATATCCAAAAACCCCATATGGGGGATGCATAACCAGCCGCCATTTTTAATTTTGTCCTTTTTTTCGGTTTTTTTCTCATATCACGAAAATCTCTACGAATAGCATCATAATTACTTCTGACAAAAGTTTTAACATACAATTTGCCACAAATGTAGTCTCTTGCAGTTTTACTCTAAGTTTATTACTTTAGGAGCTATAGGGTATTTTAGGTCCCTTTTTCGGTTTTTTTGCTCATATCTCGAAAGTCTCTACGAATAGCATTATAATTACTTCTGATAAAAGTTTTCGTATAAAATTTTCTACAAATTTGGTTCCATGCATTTTTACTCTAAGTTTATTATTTTAAGAGCTATAGGATGTTTAAGTTAATATTTGAGGTCCTTTTTTTAATTTTTTGCTCATATCTCGAAAATCTCTACGAATAGCATTATAATTACTCGTGTAAAAAGTTTTTACATAAAATTTTGTACAAATTTGGTCATGGTAATTTTTACGCTAAGCTTACTACTTTAGGAGTTATAGGGTGTTTAAGTTTATATTTGAGGTCCCTTTTTCAGTTTTTTGCTCATATCTCGAAAATCTCTACGAATACCTATAAAATTACTTCTGACAAAAGTTTTAATATAAAATTTTCTACAAATTTTGTCCTGTTCATTTTTACGCATTTCAAACAAAAAAAAACCGCATTGCGGTTTTTTTTGTATTAAAGGTGAATTAGTCGGAAGTGTTCTTAGCTATGTTTGATGAAAATTGGTCCAAGATAGCCGCCGCCACAAAATAACGAATGTCAGGGGTTTAATCTATACTAGTTTATCTCTCTGTTAATTTTAACACTCTGTAGCTCCTAAAGTAATAAGCTCAGCGTAAATTAAATAGGACCAAATTTGTAGAAAATTTTATGTAAAAACTTTTGTCAGAAGTAATTTTATTGGTATTCGTAGAGATTTTCGAGATATGAGCAAAAAACTGAAAAAGGGACCTCAAATATAAACTTAAACACCCTATAACTCCTAAAGTAGTAAGCTTAGCGTAAAAATTACCATGACCAAATTTGTACAAAATTTTATGTAAAAACTTTTTACACGAGTAATTATAATGCTATTCGTAGAGATTTTCGAGATATGAGCAAAAAACTAAAAAAAGGACCTCAAATATTAACTTAAACATCCTATAGCTCTTAAAATAATAAACTTAGAGTAAAAATGCATGGAACCAAATTTGTAGAAAATTTTATGTAAAAACTTTTATCAGAAGTAATTATAATGCTTTTCGTAGAGACTTTCGAGATATGAGCAAAAAAAACGAAAAAGGGACCTAAAATACCCTATAGCTCCTAAAGTAATAAACTTAGAGTAAAACTGCAAGAGACTACATTTGTGGCAAATTGTATGTTAAAACTTTTGTCAGAAGTAATTATGATGCTATTCGTAGAGATTTTCGTGATACGAGAAAAAAACCGAAAAAAAGGACAAAATTAAAAATGGCGGCTGGTTATGCATCCCCCATATGGGGTTTTTGGATATATTCAAGAGGAAGGCCCAAAGAATACATTTGGTCAATTTTTAAAACTATAGGATATTTTTCCTAGATTTACTAGGCTAAATGTACTGAGCACGCAAAATGTTTATCACGCTGACTGACGGTCTTTCCCCCACCAGAAGTGCAGCTGACGATTTTCTTTATTATTTTAAAAGTGTGAAAATTCTGCTGCATAAATTTCATAAGGTATAAAATAACTTTATTTGCCAAAATTTTAATGCACTTCATGCGCGTAGCGGACGTATAACCCACCCTCGGCGCCGCAGCTGACGATTGTTTCTGTATCAAAAATGATCGGAACAATGATTTAAGACCATTTTTGTCCGGGATAAAATCACTCGGAGCGCTTTGATTTTCAAGCACTTTCACATGCTCTCACTCTTAACTCCACCACTGGTGCGGCAGCTGACGTTCGGAGCTGTGATGGGTTCAGTCTAAACTATTGTTGTTAAAATTCCCAGTCGGTATAAAATGACTTTTTCAATTGGTCATCGAGCTCCCGTAGTTAATTGACATCTCATTCATCAAAATCGGCCCACTAGTTTAGGCGCTACGGTGGTACATACAGAATCTCATATAAAAATCGGCCACAAACATACACAACATACTACATAGACTGCTAAAATCATAACCCTTCCTTTTGGCTTCGCCGTAGTCGGGTGAAAATTGATCCAATAGCTGGCTCGTATTTTGCCCAAAGGCTAAGCCTGATGGCGATACAAAGAGGCAATAACGCCAGTCTTGGGCACCATGCCCATAAACGATCATTAGGACGGTGTATATTTTTTGTAAATATTTAATTATTTTCACTTACAGAGAATATTTTTAATGTGTAGAAGACAAATGAAGAATTTAAACATAAGTAAGTAGGTAAGTATTTTGGTAAAGTCCCATTCTTTGGAGATGTCAGATGTGGTATGCTAAATGTTATAGTATTTACCTACTGATAAGTAGCGGCATTTTGCTACCGCCTCATATATATCACTGCATCATAATCATAATTATAATATTTACCTACAACTGAAAATAATTAAACAATCTTGTTACAATGTTGTTTAAGTTTTATTTACACTAGACAGCTTGACAGGATGTTTGCAACATCATGGTCCCATAGATTTTTTCGAAAAAATTTTTAAAATCTTTTTCGAAAAAATCTATGGGACCATTTTGCAAACATCTTCAGCTGTCGATTAGAAAAAGAATCACGCAAATCGGTTCAGTAATCTCGGAGAAATTGGTAAAACAAGTAAAACATGGAAAAAATAACTCCGAATAGACGCTGTGACGTCATTCATACTCGAGTGAGTTTTGCGTTAAAATACATGAACTTAAATAATTAATTTCTCCTTCATTTATTGATGGATTTCAAAATTTTTTTCACTGATTTATAGTTTTAATCTATATTTTAATACCATTGTGTTCATAATGATATTTTCAACTTCAGGAAACTTCCTCATTGCTGTCTCGATGTACGGTACGTATGCTAGTAGGTACGAAAGGGATTCTCAGGCCACTCGGGGTATACCCTTTTGAATTACATTGAATTATATTAAAAACCATTGAATTATATTGTACTGACGTACCTCAATGGAGACAACCCGAAAAATTAAAAGCCAATTTGTAATGTGATGTCGTAACAAACCTTTTTTTGTATACCTACAATATATACCTAACAAAACAATTTATGGTGGGATAGTAGCGGGTAATAACTACCCGTGCGAAGCCGGGGCGGGCCGTTCGTATAATTATAAATAGGTAACTTACCACTGACGTTCCACGCTCCCTCGATTTGGTAAGATGAGGTTGCAGCTCCGAACTTGAACCCTGCGGGGAACTTCAGGTCGCTGGCACACCAAGCACACCCCGCCAGAAGCCTGTGCAAAGAATCATGGACTTTTACGGCCTGTTTCACCACCTTCTATAAGTGTCGGATAACCTAAACGTAAGTTTTGTCTCTTTCTTACTTTATGTCAAGTGACAAAGACAAAGTTGTAGATAGCTATCCGATACGCATTTATCAGAAGGTGGCGAAACAGACCCTTAATGTAATGTCCTTCAAGTACGCGCAGAGTCGTACGAGTGAGCGGGACACAATACTAAAATAAAGGCCTTTTGTAGTAACATTCATTTTAATATATGTTTATTTAATTATTTACGTATAGGAAAATTTGTAATCCATCAGTCAGAATGACAACCTTTCTTTTTTAACATAAACAAGAATATGAATCTATGATAACAAGTAAAATGAGTTTGTAACATTCCTCTCGGCCTAAGACATTAGCTCTATGAGGCGGTGTGGCGGTCGTACGGTCCTCTTGCTACGTCTTAACACCGGTGTCTGCTCGAACGTTAGCGGTGAAGAGGAAGCGGTTTCAATCACCGGCTGACTAAGTGGCGTTGAACTAGCACGCGGTAGCAGTTCGTGTGACGTTGCTGAGCCAGCAGGTGCAGATGATTCCACAGATGATTCCATCCCAGTCTCTCGCTCGACGATTGGTGACTGAGTCACACTTCCCTGGGGCCGTATGTGGTCGGCGTGTCTGCGCTTCAAAACTCCTTCTGGAGTTCTCACCACATAAGAATACCGATGTTTCCTTTCCTCAATTACAGCCGGTTTCCATTTACTTTCCAATTTAGTACGAATGTACACTGCTTCTCCCTTCTGGAAATGTGGTGTTTTTTGTTCAGAGTCGATATTGGCTTGGATGTTTTTGTGTCGCAATGTCCTTCTCATATTTGGTTTCACATTATCCAACAAGCAGTTTAACTGTTTTCCGAACATCATTTGGGCTGGTGACTTTCCTGTGGTGGTATGTGGTGTGTTTCGGTACGAAAAAAGAAAATTTTGCAGTCTTCGCTTTGGATTAACTATATCAGCTTCACTTGCAGCCATTCTCGTTTTAAACGTACGCACCAGTCGCTCAGCCAATCCATTTGTTCTTGGATGGTAAGGTGAAGAGGTCATGTGCACTATCCCTTGTGATGTGCAATATGCTCGAAAGTCTTTGGAAATGAACTGAGGCCCATTGTCAGAGACTATAATCTGAGGTAATCCAAAAGTGGTAAAAATACTATCTAGCTTCTTGCACAATGTCTTGGTGGTTATTTTTGCCATAGGTTTAATTTCTATCCATTTTGATAGAGCGTCTGCCAGGACTAACCAATATTTGCCCTCAAAGGGTCCGGCGAAATCGATGTGAATTCTTTCCCATACCTTTTCTGGAACCGACCAAGAGTATACTGGAAGTTCTGGATTGTTGGGTCGATTTTCCTGGCATTTCTGACATTGCTTTACAAAATTATCTATGTCTTCTTCGAGTGTTGGCCACCATACATAGAAACGTGCTAGAGCTCTCATTGCAGAAGTTCCAGGGTGTCCAATGTGCAAATAACGTAGCACTGTTAGTTTCAATTTGTTCGGTATAACCACTCTACCTTGCCACATGATTATCTTGTTCTCTATTGACAGTTCGCTACGTTTTCTAAGAAACGGTTTCAGTTCAGACTGTGTGCAATTATACCAGTTGGTTTTAATTAATTGCAGTACTTGCTTCAATGTGGCGTCTTGTTTCGTCTCTTCCCTGATCCTTTCTTCACTTAAAGACAAATCGTCTAATTTACTATGCTGCAGCAATTCAGTTATTCTATTTATTGATACCTCTGAGTCATTCGGCTGTTCCGCGCCATTTGGCATTCTAGAGAGGTAATCAGCAATGATGTTGTGTTCACCTTTTCGATAAATGATGTCATAGTTATAATTTCCAATCACGAGTGCCCACCTTACTAGTCTATTATTCGCAATTTTCGGCAGATTTCGTTGAGGACCTAATATGTGGATCAGTGGTTTGTGATCGGTAACTAGCGTAAACTTAGTGCCCCTGAGATACTGGTCAAATTTTTGAATACCGTAGAATATTGCCAATGCCTCACGGTCTATGACAGAGTATTTGCTTTCAGCCGGTTTCAGTTTCCTCGAACCATACGCAATAGGTTGTTCGATATCTTTATCCCTGTGATATAAAACCGCGCCTACTCCTTTCTCCGAAGCATCACAGGAAAGAAAAAGAGGCCGATGTTCATCAAATGCTACTAGCGATTCAGATCTAGTTATCAATTTCTTGGTCTTTATGAAGATTTTGTTTTCATGCTCCGTCCATTGCCATTTCCGGCGGCCACCTGTTAGTTCATGTAAGTCGGCGCATACACTATGTAAGTGTGGAATAAATCGCTCATAGAAATTTATGAGTCCTAAGAACGCCCTCAATTCTTTAGTATTTGTAGGTGGTGGTGCCTTCGAGATAGCTTCTATTTTAGATTGTGTTGGTCGTACTCCATTTTTGTCAATAATATGTCCTAAATACTCTATTTCAGGTTGTAGGAAAATGCATTTTTTGAGATTTACTTTGAGTCCGGTTTGTTTCAATCTGTTGAACACCTTGGAGAGAGTCTGTATATGATCTTTGTCATTTTTCCCAGTAATGGCAATATCATCAAAAAATATTGCGACGTTTGGTATGCCATCTAGTAGTTTGTCGAGAAAATGCTGGAAAATTGAGGGAGCTGTTGCAATACCAAAGGGCATTCTGTTGTAGACAAAATATCCTTTGTGGGTTGATATTGTTAGGTACTTTTTCGATTCCGGGGCAATCTCAAACTGAAGATAAGCATCCTTCAGGTCAATTTTTGAATATTTATCTCCGTGAGCAAGCTGTTGTCTTAACTGGTCAAATAGGGGTACAGGATGAGTATGCTTTATGAGTACCGGGTTTATCGTTGTTCGGTAGTCACCGCAAATGCGTACTTGGCCAGTTGGTTTTAAAACATTTACTGTGGGTGTAGCCCATTCTATCGGTGTTATGTTGGGATCCACCTCTGTTATTATCCCCTCACGCAGAAGCCGTTCTAGTTCTATTTCGACGTTTTTGCGCATGCTGAACTTGATGGGCCGTGCCGGTAGATGTTTTGCTTCGCTGCCAGATTTGATATGGATATTAACTTGGTAATCCTTGACTTTTCCTAATTTATTGTCGAATAGATCGGTGTGGGTAGCTAGCACGAGGTCCAGTGACGTGTCTACGGTGCATTTGATGGAGTAGACAGGTTTGGGAAAAATCATGTCGTACATTTCGCTCCACTGTAACCCAAAAAGCATAGGCTCTGCCTTGTCCATAACTACAACAGGTAATATTTTTTGTTCGTTGTCTACTTCCACTGTTACGTCAGTTATGCCTTTTGGTTTGAGCTTCAAATTGCAATAAGCTTGAAGTTTTGGTGCTTTAATTAATGCTGGGGCTCCAATCGTTTTCCACATTTTTGTGGAAATTATAGAGTAGATTGACCCCGGATCCCAGTCCATCGTACATTTTACCCCATTAATGATTGTGTCAATTTTCTTACACCGGGATGTCTTCCTATTGATATTGTGAACAGGGTTGTACTCGGTTTCACTCTCTTCCGTCGAGGAGTCAGAGTTTGATGTTGCCATTGATGAGGTCTCTGATGCATCTGTTCGATTGTTAATCTTCTGTGTTCTGTTGCGTTTATCAGTCTCGTTTTTACGTTGATAGTGTTTGGTTTTTGATGTTAAATATGCTCTACCTGATTTGATGCATACACTTTCATAGTGTCCTGTGCTGCCACACGCCTTACAAAGGTGGTCTTTAGCTGTACAGTCGTTGAAGTCATGTTTGTTACGCTTTCCGCATCGTCGGCATTGATCAGGTTGCAACTTTTTGGCTGTTTCAATACTGGTTGTAGTATTAGTGCGTTTGCCTTGTCTCTTTTGTCGTATCCTGTTAACATTTTGGTTGTTATTTAAGGTGTTGTTGTCGTTCTCTGCAATTTCGCGTGATTGGGCGACTGCAAATAATTCTGTGAATGTTATCTCTCTCGTTTTACCCTCTTCTGTTACTTCACGTAGTTCAGGCCATTTTTGCTTCAGATCTACCTCTAGTTGTGTATGGTTCAAGCCCGTTGCAAAACGGTCACGGAGCTGTCTTTCAAGCATAGTCCCTTCGTAGCCACAGTCCTTCGAGAGTTCTTTTAGTCTATTAGCATAACGTTCCATAGTTTCGTCGGTTTCTCTCGTGGAGTTCCAAAAGTCTATTAACGCTCTGTATCGTGTTTTTTTTGTTCTATATAAATCCAATAGTTTCACCTTTATTTCGTCGTATGTTGCTATGTCAAAATTAGGAGTCAAAGCTACCTTCAGTTCGTGGTACATTTCTGGTGTTATGCAGTTTGTAAGTAGGTCTTTTTGAATACTAATAGCCTCTTGGCCCCATATACGACATTTCGCTTCAAACAGATCGATAAAGTTTTCTGCAGTGGTTGTGTCTGGGTTAAACTTGTCGCATTTGAAATGTTTTACAATGTTTTGTTTTGATGTTGTGGGTGCTTCATTACTACAGTTGTTTTTAGTGCTGGTGTCTGTTGAGGAGCTTCCCTGGTGTTGTTGCAGTTGTACGAACTGCTGTAGTAAGGCTGATAGTACCTTCTGTTGTTCTTGTTGCGCGGTAAGGAATGCCGCGAATTGTTCAGTGTTCATGGTGTTTGTTTCCTACTGAACAACACAATTTTTACTCGTCGCCAATAAAATAAAGGCCTTTTGTAGTAACATTCATTTTAATATATGTTTATTTAATTATTTACGTATAGGAAAATTTGTAATCCATCAGTCAGAATGACAACCTTTCTTTTTTAACATAAACAAGAATATGAATCTATGATAACAAGTAAAATGAGTTTGTAACAAATACGATTGGAGAGCCAATCAGCGCTTACGAGGGATCCGCGAGAGCTAGTCAGTGCTTACGAACGATCCCCACGACCTCCCCGCGACCCCCTCACACTCCGAGATACCTCATTTTCGACTTCTGCGCATTGAAGGTCACCGGTCGACTTATTTTCCGTGACTTATACATAAGTGCAAGTTAAACTAACGCTCGACGACAGTCATACCTGATGGAAAACAGTGATAACGTCTAGGTTTGGTTTAGGTTTGGTTAGGGCGTTTGTCTAGATCTAGAAAATGCCTGTTCACGCTTACCTTGAAGTTTGTCAGGTTCCTCAGTCCACACCTCAACGGTTCTTCAAAAACGGTTCGTCAAAAACAGGTTATTCTAATATTTGTTAGATGTTTTTGTTAGATCCCTAACGATGGAGAATATTGTATCCAATCGAATAACACCCGTATTCACAAACATTTCCTGCTTGAGCATAATAACAGTGCTATGATAAGTACGATGTTTTGCAGTGCGTTCGGTATGCCAAGCCATTCATTTCATAATCAATAAGGCCGGCCTCACACAGCCGGAATGCCTTTCTGAATTCAGAATCTGAATTCAGAAAGCACAGAAATGCATACAATTTCACTGTTCCCCACACACATTCAGATTTTTTCAGATTCTGAAATTCCGGCTGTGTGAGGCCGGCCTCAGACACATTTTGTCAGATCGATCTGAAAAATTAATAATCTGAAAAAATCAGAATGTGTGTGGGGAACAGTGAAATTGTATGCATTTCTGTACTTTCTGAATTCAGATTATGAATTAAGGTTCTGAATTCAGACAAGGCATTCCGGCTGTGTGAGGCCGGCCCAACATAATATGGCAAACAGATGGCAGATACAACGGATCACTTTACATTACTCAAATGAATTTTCGGTTCTCGAATCTCGATAATTACGCAATTATAATTTGTAGTTGATAACGTTATTAGGGTTCCGTACCCAAAGGGTAAAAACGAGACCTATTAATGTCACTTGGCTGTCTGTCTGTCCGCCGGTCACAGGTCTCTAGCTCGCAGACGAAATGAGATACAAACCTGAAATTTTGATATTTGGTGTAAAATGTTGACCCAAAATCAAATATTGAATTAGAAATTGAATTAAATTATCTTTCAGGGGGGCTCCCATACATGAAAAAGTAGCCGGATTTTTTTAACCCTAGCTTGTGGGGTATCATTGTTTAGAGCTCATTGATTAGAGTACGAATAGGTATATATTTTTTTTTCTCAAAAAATAAGGAAATGGGGGGCCATCAAAGTTGTCAGTTTTAGACTATTTTTATGACGGGAGCTATCTCAAAAACTAAACTTACTAGTTAGGAATATGATATTATATTTCGGTATATTATATACCATAATATTATGCTCTATTTAAATAACAAATACTGAAAACGATTCATAAAATAGTTTATAAGCAGTGACCAAAACAAACGAACGATTTTTGGATTTTTCTGTCATGGTTTGTTACGATGTCTAGCTCAGAAATTAAATATTTCTTAGACCCAAAATATTATATTGTTCATAATTATGTACGGAACCCTAAAAGAGCGAGGTCCGACTCGCACTTGGCCAATTTTTATATCCTCTTTCTCTTAGGTGTATTAAAAGTCATTGTCTCATCGTCGTTTTTGCAATAATTTATATATTACAAATTTCAAATTAACACTGTAAAACAGTATTTCTTCACTTCAAACTACCTACTTACCTGTTATCTTGAATGTAAAAATAAAAAACAAGTTTTTATACGTTCATGTCTGTAATTTTTTTATGTTTCGGTTTAATTTCATGGTAAAAGTTATAAAAATCTATCTATACTTACATTACCTACATATAATAAAATCGTAGACTTGCCATATCTGTACATTAAAGATTTTTGCAAAATAATAACTGGGGGGTGTTAGGGATAAGTAATGGAACTTAAAAAGCTATTTTTGACATTTTTGTCTCTTTGTCTGTTTATCTGTCTGTATGTTTGTCGTTGCATCACGCAAAACTGCAGAATGGATTGAAATGAAACTTGGCATGATTTAAGTTCATACTACGGAGTAACATATAGGATACTTTTTATCCCGAAATTCGGCACAGTTCCCTTGGGAGAGGGGATGAAAGTTAAAATGTGTACTTAGCTGTAATTCATTAACGCGTGGTCCTATTTCATTCATTCTTTTTTTGTTAGAAAGGAAATACTTTATAGATTACCGGCTAACCTCCGAAAGGCTGGATCGATTTTTATGGGACTTTCACTGGCGGATGTTTACATTTTGATCTACCTAAATATCCGCCAGTGAACTTCTAACAGTTTTTAGCAAGGTATGAGCTCAAAGGAGCTTAGGAAAACAAAGTGATTCCCACGGGATTTTAAAACCAATATCCACGCGAACGAAGTCGCGGGTATCTGCTTGTAATAAAAGTTAGTTTTGTTGTAGTTAAAAAAAGGTTCCATTGTCTTTGCTCTTTGCTATGCGTCGCGTAAAGTAGCTAGCGAGCAACTTCATTTTAACGAACGCATAGCGTCGTTCGACCCTCAAGTATTGTTTATGAATAAGTTTTTGTACCCTGTGCGTTCGAGCGCACTATGAGACCTCATAGTGTCGTTTGTTAATACGAGTGTAACGCTCGACGACAGTCATGCCTGATGGAAAGCAGTGATAACGTCTTGGTTGGTTTGTCTAGATCTAGAAAATGCCTGTTCACGCTTACCTTGAAGTTTGTCAAGATCCTCACCTCAACGGTTCTTGTCAAAAACGAGTTATTCTAATAAGTATTTTACAATTTTGTTAGATGTCTAACGATGGAGAATATTGTATCCAATCGAATAAAGGCCATTTGAAGACTTCTGGAGCAACTTTTCGAGTTATTACATTTTTTGTGCGCACATACTCACAAAAACGCACACCAAATTGAAATGGCTGTCCCTGGGAGGGGGTCGAGGAATAGAATACGCGCCTAAAATATCACTATACCTAGTTCGATCTTGGACACACTGTATAATAGAGACAACCCTGTTTGTAAGGAAACACTATCACTTGTATCATAGCAAATAATATATATATGTGTAAATAAATATATGTGTCGCTAACAATGGGCCTCATAAGAAAGCTCAGGGTCACTCAGCGGGCGATGGAGAGAGCTATGCTCGGAGTATCCCTGCGGGATCAAATCAGAAATGAGGAGATCCGCAGGAGAACCAGAGTCACCGACATAGCTCATCGAGTCGCGAAGCTGAAGTGGCAATGGGCGGGGCACATTGCTCGAAGAACCGATGGACGTTGGGGTTCCAAGGTGCTTGAATGGCGACCTCGCACCAGCAAACGAAGCGTAGGTAGACCCCCCACTCGATGGACAGACGATCTCAAGCGAGTCGCTGGTAGCCGCTGGAATCAGGCGGCACAAGATCGTGTGCTGTGGCGATCCTTGCAAGAGACCTATGTCCAGCAGTGGACGTCCATTGGTTGAAAACGAACGAACGAAATATATGTGTAAAGAAATATAATATTGTTTATTTACCACAAAGCGACCATAGTCCGCGGCGTCATGTTGAGAGTTGAAAATTTATTCCGGCGGGTTTTATTTTATGTTATTAGCATTTTTATCGCAGTGCGTAAGCTTCAACGTGTAGAGAAATAGGGTTAGCTCGCACTGTAGAATATCTTCGCGCGTTCAAGGCGCGCGTCGTCGCGTCGTCCTATGTTAGCGAAATAAATGCGAATGCAAGGGGCGCGGCATGAATACAGGTATGGGTTCTATACTATACTAGCGGAGCCGGCATACGTCGCGTCGTCCTGCCCGCTATTAGCGCCACCTACAGTCCAATTTTTCTACTTATAAACCTTGTTATAGAATCACTCTATCTATTAAAAAAAAACCGCATCAAAATCCGTTGCGTAGTTTTAAAGATTTAAGCATACATAGGGACATAGGGATATAGGGGCAGAGAAAGCGACTTTGTTTTATACTATGTATTAATCTTCCAGAGGTCGCGCCCTTGCGCGACTTTGAGTGCCTGTTTTTTAAAATAACTGGGAGATATTAGGGATGAGTACGAGTATGAGAACGTAAAAAACAATTTTTGAAATTTGTGTCTGTTTGTTTGTGCGCGCATCACGCAAAAACTACTAAATGTATCGAAATGAAACTTTAAGATACTTTTTATCCCGAAATTCAGTGGGAAATCCCCGTGGGAGAGAGGATCCTATTCTAGAGATCCTATAGAGAGATGGAGGGAGCTATCCGTATGCCAAACAGCTCGATCTGTCAAGTCGTTTGAGCTGTGCATTGATAGATCAGTCAGTCAATCGTTCAGTCGCCTTTTCCTTTTATATACCTATTCCTAACCTAACCAGTAACCTTCATCCCCTTTTTAACCTACTTGGGGGTAGGATTTCTTAACCTGAGACACATAGTTTTTTATTTAAAAGTCTAAATCCGAATCGAAAGTCTAAATACGAATTTTCATGAAAATATAACTTGAAAAAATTCAAAAAATACAAATCAATCCCTATTTCACCTCCTTAAGGGTTGAATATTATAAAAACCTTTCTTAGCGGATGCCTACGTCACAATAGCTCTCGGTATGCCAAATTTCAGTTTTAGCCGTTCAGTGGTTTGAGCTGTGCGTTGATAGCTCAGTCAGTCAGTCAGTCATTCAGTCACCTTTTCCTTTTACATAATATTTAGATAAGTATCTTTAACCCCCGACGCAAAAACGACGGGGTGTTATAAAGACGTGTCTGCGTGTGTGTGTGTCTGTCTGTTCCCCCGTAGCACTCAAACGGCTGAACCGATTTGAATGCGGTTTCTTTTGTTTGAAATGTGAATTAGTCGGGAGTGTTCGTAGCTATGTTTGATAAAAATCGGTCCAAGATGGCCGCCGCCACAAAATGGCGGATTACATATTTTTTCACAACTCCCTCAATATGGGTATCAAATGAAAAGGTCTTGACTAGTAGAATAGCACTATGCAAATCCAAGATGGCCGCTACCACAAATACACAAACCGCGTCTTAATCGCGTTAAAATATTAAACTAACTGAACACAGTCCTAATCTGCGTCGCGTGTCGCAACACAGTTTGTTTACATCTATTTAGCTTGACATTCGGCAGCTATTAAAATGTGAAATAGCTATACATATATTTACATACTATATTTGTATAGTACGTTCGGTAAATAACGCCCTTTTTCACTAAACCTAGGAGACGCCTAAATCGGATGCTTAGATATTTAGGACATGCCTAGGGGAAAAAAACGTTTCACCAACCTTTAGATGATGCCTAACGACGTTAGGCGCTAACTAAAGTTACGACACCGATTATGCGGTGCGTACTGCTAGGCAACCCATAAAATGTCAGTTAGGTATGACATCTGCCGCTCAGATTCATATTTGTTTTCGATTTTCGTGGTCATTTGTGTTTGTTATCGTACCTATTGTATTGTATTGTATTGTATTGTCTTTTTAATTAAATTAACTTTTAATATGATAACTAATAACTTTTGATATACGCTTTCGCTTATCAGCTGACATTGAGGTAGGTACCTACTATAAATTTTCTTATCTACAAGCGAAATAAACAATCGATATTCTGTTGTTTTTTAATTCATTTCAAAAGTATTATACACAAAATACGTCGCGTAAGATGCAGGATACAGGCCGCAGAACATAGTTACTCTCGTATGCAAGCACAGGCCACAATAGACAGACTCTATTAAACGTCAAATATAAAAACTGACAGTTTTTGTACACTCAGAGTGTGTATTGACCATAGAGATAATGGTATTGACAGCACGAAACAAAAATTCATAGACAAGTTTAGGCAATTCAAAGCTTAGGAATTGCCTAGTGAAAATGGATTGGTGAAACGTAAATTTATGCCTAGGGATCTCCTTAGATTAGGCATTACTTAACTAGGCTTTGCCTTGTTCGTTGTTAGTGAAAACGGGCATAGTGTCGGTACAGGCGCAGGTGCTCTTAGTATTCTGGTTTTATTTTTATAACTTTTTTTCTGTTTGTAATTTTTTTTCTATTCTAACAGAATCTCCGAATAGTCTGTCAATCCGCACTTGGCCAGCGTGGTAGACTATGGTTAAAATCCTTCTCATTTTGAGAGAAGACCCGTGTTCATGAGAATATTATATTTTATGTTTATGGTTATATTGTAATAAAATACGAATATAAAAAAATATAAAAAGGAAAGAGAATTTTGATGAAAAAATATGAGTAGGTATAAAACGCCAAAACCCCTTGTGCCTGTACACTCCGCGCGGCATGCTTTGAAGTCACGGCGGTGTCTTTGGCAAAACACCGCGCGTCGGAGGCGGCTAGACACAAAAGGCGACCGTAAGAAAACGAACAGACTTTAAAATAGACGTATTCGCGCCGGAGCGAGTTTTATATAGCAGCCTAGTAGACAGACAGACAGCAGAGTGACATTAATAGGGCTCCGTTTTTACCCTTTGAGTCATCATCATCATGATCAACCCATTACCGGCTCACTACAGAGCACGGGTCTCCTCTCAGAGTGAGAAGGGTTTTGGCCATAGTCTACCACGCTGGCCAAGCGGATTGGCAGACTTCACACACCTTTGAGAACGTTATGGAGAACTCTCAGGCATGTAGGTTTCCTCACGATGTTTTCTTTCACCGTTAAAGCAAGTGATAATATTTAAATATTTAAAACGCACATAACTCCGAAAAGTTAGAGGTGCGTGCCCGGGATCGAACCCACGACCTCCGATTAGAAGTCGGTCGTCCTAACCACTAGGCTATCATAGCTATACCCTTTGAGTACGGAACCCTAAAATCTGCCGATATCCACAAGCCGAAGAATTCCCCTCTATCCACCACCCACCACCACACAGCCTTTTTACGTCCCACAGCTGGGCACATGCCTCCTCTTTCATAGGAGAGAGGGATTTAGAGCTTAGACCCGCCACTCTGCTCCAATGCGGGTTGGCAGGCTTTAACGACTATTGTCACATCATAGTGATAATAGCCGGGACCGACTAGACTGCTTAACGTGCTCTCCGAGGCACGGGGGTGAAACACCGCCAACTATCAACTCCGGGCTGGTAAAGAGAATTTCTTGACAGAAAAACCTAACAATTATTTGCCCGACCCGGGAATCGAACCGAGGACCTCGTGATCTGCAGTCGAATATGTTAACCACTAGACCAATGAGGCAGTTCCCCTCTATAAATAGCACTAAAGCTCCCCCTAAAAAAGTAAAGTCCCCTTAAAGTTCCCCTCTATCATGATCATCATGATCAACCCATTACCGGCTCACTACAGAGCACGGGTCTCCTCTCAGAGTGAGAAGGGTTTTGGCCATAGTCTACCACGCTGGCCAAGCGAATTGGCAGACTTCACACACCTTTGAGAACGTTATGGAGAACTCTCAGGCATGCAGGTTTCCTCACGATGTTTTCCTTCACCGTTAAAGCAAGTGATAATATTTAAATACTTAAAACGCACATAACTCCGAAAAGTTAGAGGTGCGTGCCCGGGATCGAACCCACGACCTCCGATTAGAAGTCGGTCGTCCTAACCACTAGGCTATCACAGCTTTTGCCCTCTATAAATAGCACTAAATCGTAAGATTAGTTTAGCATGGATTACTGCTCACACCTGTGGGCCGGAGCACCCCAATACAAGGGGTGCTAGCCAGGTAACCTCCAAGTGTGCCTGGGTGCTGCTGGTCCTCTTGGATACGTCCGAGGGGAAGAGCAGTATTCGGGCCGGTGCACCCCGGTAACATGGTTAACAATTTTCCTACGGGGATATTGTTAGCCATGGCCAATGACCTGGCGGAGGGAGGTTTCTCCGCGTGTCCCTCTGATTAGCAGAGGGCACTGCGGAAGAAACTGGGGGTGAGACACCCCGGGGCGGGGGGCAGCGATGCCCATCGCGGGAGGAAGAAAACCTCGTTAAAAAATTACGGGAGGGTGCGAGCCTCTGGCGGGACAGCCCAGAGGCGAGCGGGAGCCCCGGCTGGGGCGGCTGCCGGACACCTGGGATGCATACTTTGGGTTCCCCAGGCGTCCAGCAAAGACAGCATGAGGGTCATGCCGTGGTGGTTTTTAGTGGGTATACCTGGTTGGAGTCCCACATAACCTTCGTTCTGCCGCGTTCGGCCGCAGAACGGGGGTACCTATAAAAGGTTTCCACCACGTCAAAAAAAAAAAAAAAAAGCACCCCAATACAAACTCCTTCCATTTCACCAGATTCAGAAGTTCGATTCGTCGACCTAACTAACCAGTATATTGGAGGGTTTAGGGATTCGCAGGGACATTAGCTCCCTTTCCGTTTTCTATCGATTCTATAACGGGGAATGTTCTGAGTTGTTTGACCTAATACCACCTACTCATTTCCAGCACCGCACCGCACGCCATCGAAAAAGCTATCATCCTCACCACCTGGATCACTGGCATACATCAACCAAGCGTTGCGCGAGGTCATTCCTTCCACGTGGGTACTCAAAAACGATGTAACCAACTCCATTTGGAGGTGTTTCCACATAACTTTGACATAGGGTTATTCAAGGGGCGGATCAACAAACTCCTTAAAAGCCGGGCATACAATGAATATAAAATTACTTTGCTATAATCCGCTAACAGTGACAAATTTGTAGGCACAACACCGCACAAATTCACCACAAAATGAACTCGACGATCGTTTCGCTCCGACACCGGAGCATCTTCAGGAGATGTTGACTTCACAACGGACGATTGCAAAGTCCTTAAAAGCCGGGCAACGTATGTGGTTCGGTTTGCTCGTTTGCCTGCAATTAGTTAATATAAAAAATAGGAATAGGTAGATTTTATATTATATTTGCCCATTTTTAATATCTCAATACTTGTCCACATCAGTGTAATTTGTATATCATGTCTCTGAGCACAAGTTCGTTATCACTATTAGGTATAGTTTGTTAGCGTAGCGCCTAAACTACTGGGCCGATTTTGATGAATGAGGTATCGATTGATTCGTTGTTATAATATAATATTCTTTATTGAAAGGTAAAAATTATATAATATATAATTATATAATAGGTATACAATTTAAAAAATACAGTGTAAAATTATGTTATTTGTACTTAAATTATAAAAAATACATTAAAAATATCAGTCAAAATATTCGTTTTAAAAATTGTCGATATTAGTCATAATAGTATACAGCATAAAAGAAGAATAAAATAACTAAGTATACCTACTAAATACATTTAAATAGGTACATTATTGTATCAGGTCTACTTTTTATTCGCATTCTGGTGCACTGAGAGCCAGTGTTTAAAGATCGAACAGTCCAGATTCTCCGCCAATGTACTGAGGATCTCGTTGCTGGAGGCACGCAAACGGCTCCAAAAAGATGCGGTTCGCGATCTAATGATCGCATCAAAATCCGGTACTCCGGTACTCTGGCCGGTGTTATGGTCCGGGTGACGTAGCCTACATTTTATATGCGAAAAAAGTATAAATTAAAAATTTAAAAAAAACCCCGACATTTGCCATTTTGTGCCGGCTGCCATCTTGGATTTGCAATAGTGCTATTCTACTAGTCAAACCCTTTCATTTGATACCCATATTACGGGAGTTGTGAAAAAATATGTAATCCGCCATTTTGTAGCGGCGGCCATCTTGAATCGATTTTCATCAAACATAGCTAACAACACTCTCGACTAATTCACCTTTCAAACAAAAAAACCGCATTCAAATCGGTCCTCCCGTTTGAGCGCTACAGGGGAACAGACAGACACACATACACACACACACACACACAGACACGTCAAACTTATAACACCCCGTCGTTTTTGCGTCGGGGGTTAAAAATCGAGAAGTGACGTTCGCGCAATATTCGTTCGTGGAATATTAAGTTTATGTTAGTTTCAGATAGGCATAACAGACGGCGCCACTAGCTGCTTGCCCCGCGCTTTCTTCCTTTGGTAGGCAATATTTCAAGCTACAATTTTATAAATATTATTAAGTACTACCAGACTATACACTTGTATAATATTTATTTAGTATGGACTATTGGGTCGTTACATATGCTAACGCAAAGTCTGGAGCTAAAACAAGTACTGGCTGACGCATAAAGTCTCTTCGGATCCCTTTCCAGCAAGTTTGTCAGTAGATTCATTGTAGGCGCCTGCCAGAATGTCCAGGGTATGAATAAGGGATCTGTAATTATATCGATCTAATTTCTAGCTTGATCTTAATAATCACATTGTAGCTATTTAAACGAGCGATTTATAACTCGTTTAAATAGCTTTTAAATAAGGAATAAGAATTCAGAATAAATTTATTTCACAAATTAAACTACTTATTAATTAAACAAATATAAAGATGATTATTTATACACATTGTTTATACTATTTTTTATTTAATTATTAATACAAAGTATGATTATAATTCATCAGAGATCTTAGCATATTTCTTTGGTATCTCAATATCGTTAGTTTTTATCACATTCTGGTAATACTTGGCGGAGTCGCGCGGCGTTCTCGGCCGCTTCGGATCATCGAAGTTCACTTCGTACAAACCGAACTTTGTCCTGAAACGAAAAAAAAAACGATAAAGGAAAGGTAGGAATTATCCCTACTAATATTATAAATGCGAAAGTGTGCCTGTCTGTCTGTCTATCAGCTAGCTTTTCACGGCCCGACAGTTTAACCGACTATTTTTTATCCCGGAAAATTAAAGAGTTTTATTCGTTTAATCGATTTATATACGAAATTTGGTACAGAGTTAGCTTGCGTCCCGGAAAATATATAGGCAACTGTTATTCCGCAAAATCAAATAGTCCCACAGGATTTAAAAAAAATCGAAATACACGCGTCTAAGTTGCGGGCATCATCTAGATTATAGTTATATTCCGGCATCCGAGGAGCAAATTTTTTAGTGATTAATAACAAGCTGAATTTTCGTGAGTAGGTTCGTTTCGACGAGATGAACAACTATTTTATCTATGAAAATTCTCGATGGAGGTACGTACCTACTCGAGTGCGCAGGTGTTAAAAATTTCGATCCAGTCGGGTGGGAAATCGTTCCCCTAAATTTGTAGGACTATATGGCCATTTGATTATACAAGTATTTAATAGTATAATAGTCCTAATATAAAAGTATTTAACAGTCCTCCACTCCGAATATTTCCAAATAATGAGGTTATAAAATGATTAAACATTATTACTTAATAACTAGCTGATTTTTGTATGCAGCTTTTAAAATAAAAATTAAAGTCACCCCCGGCGTAACGTCCAATGTGGTTAAATATTACACATGCCTCCCTGCTTTTCTCTCATCAAAATCTATCTATACATATAATAAAATCGTAGACTTGCCGTATCTGTACATTAAACATTTTTGCAAAATAATAACTGGGGGATGTTAGGGATAAGTAATAGAACGTAAAAAAGCTATTTTTGAAATTTTTGTCTGTTTGTCTGTTTGTCTGTTTGTCTGTTTATCTGTTTGTCTGTTTATCTGTTTGTCTGTTTGTCTGTATGTTTGTGCACGCATCACGCAAAAGCTACTGAATGGATTGAAATGAAACTTGGTATGATTTAAGTTCATACCACGGATTAACATATAGGATACTTTTTATCCCGAAATTCAGCACGGTTCCCTTGGGAGAGGGGATGAAAGTTAAAATGTGTACTTAGCTGTAATTCATTAACGCGTGGTCCGATTTCATTCATTCTTTTTTTGTTAGAAAGGAGACACTTCAAAGATTACCAGCTAATCTCAGAAAGGCTGGATCGATTTTGATGGGACTTTTACTGGCGGATGTTTACATTTTGTATCTACCTAAACATCCGCCAGTGAACTTTTAACAGTTTTTAGCAAGGTATGAGCTCAAAGGAGCTTAGGAAAACAAAATGATTCCCACGGGATTTTTAAAAACCAACATCCACGCGAACGAAGTCGCGGGTGTCCGCTTGTTAATAATAAAGTCAACCAAATACTCATCGATACCAATCCAATGAGTAGGTACAACGTAGGTCTACTGAGGACTTACTTTCGGGGCTGAGTTAGGTATAGATCGACCAGAATCTCATGAAAAATAGGGAAATGAAATTCCAAGGTTAGCAACACTACGGCTGCCCTAGCGATAAACAAAGTAACTGACATTTTTTGTGAAATTGACTTTTTGCATTAACAAAAGTTTTATGTCGAGTAGTTTTTTACCACAGTTTAATATTTCAAATAACTTGAACCGTTTACTGAAATTTAAATTGCCCAAACAAAGTAACTGCACCCACTAACCCGGAATATAAATGCAAAAACCAAGTAAACAACAAGCACAACACAAAAACAAAGTAATTGGACGTTTTTGTATTTTGTATTTAAAATGCAGTTGCTTGATTTTTCGTTTCGTTAAACGATCCCAGGTAAGGTGTTCTGAATGCAATTACTTTGTTTGTCACTAGGGCAGCCGAGTTAACCTAGTGTTGCTTACTACAAAATTTAATTTCCCTATTTTTCATGAGATTCTGGTCGATCTATAACAGTTGATCAATAAAGTCAACTTGATACTTAATCTGAGATAAAGACACATACGTGTATCCGTCATTCCACTCGAAGTTGTCAATTAGAGACCAAGCGGTGTAGCCGGTTATATTAACTTTGTCTTCGTGTATTGACAGCAACACCTGAAAATAGAAGATACAATTAGAAGAATGTAAAAGAGTCTGACCCATATCTATATGTTCGAATGTAGTTAATAGGTACTCTCTACACAGGTCGGTAAGCCCTGTTAGTATAGGATCCCGCCATACAACGACCTTTACCGAGATGCTTATTTGATGAAACGTATTTTATATTTAACTAGATGATGCCCACGGCTTCGCCCGTGTGGATTTAGGTTTTTAAAAATCCCGTGGGAACTTTTGATTTTCCAGAACAAAAAGTAGCTTATCTGTAGAAACCCGTCCCCAAAACGGAAAAATCCCGTGGGATCCTCACGATTTCGGAATACAATTCCTTACAGCATCAGGGTTGAGGAGTTGGATATGTACCTACTCGAGTTCATTCAACGATAAAGTCTTTAATTGGTACCCCCAATATCAATTTAAATAACCGAAAGTTACTAAAACCCATTAGTTTTGGGGATTAGGTCCCCTACAGCATCAGGATTGAGGAGTTGGAATCCAAATTTTTTATAGAACAGGGTCGCAATGTTTCTCTATCGATTAAAAAAAAAATTACGCAAATCGGTTCAGAAATCTCGGAGATATCGGTGTACTTAGGTAGAAAAACACAACTCCTCCTTTTTTGAAAGTCGGTTAAAAAAGTAGCCTATGTTACTCCCTGGTTAATTCTCTACTTGTATGTGAAGGTCCCGTCAAAATCGGTTCAGCCGTTCCAAAGATTAGCCCGTTCAAACAGACAGACAGACAGACAGACAGACAGACAGACAGACAGACAGACAGACAGACAGACAGACAGACAGACAAAAATTTTAAAAACGTGTGATTCGGTTATGGTAGCGTTCAAATAACCATATGAGCTTAATATGAGGTAGTTATTTCGATATTACAGACAGACACTTCAATTTTATTTATTAGTATAGATTTAATACGTCAATAAATATATTGCTTATGGGTTGCCTAACAAATTCCAGTCCAGGATATGATTAATTAATAATTGAAAAAAAAAAATGTTTTTTAAACATTTCACTGGTTTGATTATTAGACAAATTCATAATGAAATCATCTTTATTTTCATTTAATTTTAATTGAATAATCAGACCGGTGCAAAATGCTAGTATCGATTTACCTGTTTACACCTGGCTACCCGAGAGTTGTGACCGGAAAAGAATAACCAACCTAACGTTTGCATATTCTATGGGCATCATACTTTCGATTGGTATAGAATTTGTCTAATAATCAAACCGGTGAAATGTAAAAAAAAAATATTTTTTATTTATTAATTAATCATATCCTGGACTGAAATTTGTTAGGCAACCCATATGCAATATATTTATTGACATGTTAAATTAAATATAAAATAGGTTTCATCAAATAAACATCTCGGTGAAGGTCGTTGTATAGCGGGATCTTAGACCATGTAGCCTCACTGGTCACTGGTACGATGTGAACTGCATGGTAAATACCTTATTAGGTAATTTTATCTAAATGTTTATTAACCTTTCAATAGGACATTTGTGAGATTCACGTAAACTACAGTAGACACAAGGAGATGTGTCCAAACAGGGGATCGGGTGGAAATAGTATTCCAAACCGCATAGTTGGAGTAGCGTGGCGGGTCTAAACTCTATAAATCCCTTTTTCCTATATATGTGGGACGTTACAGGGTTATCAAGTTATAATAGATATAATAATAATATAGATAGAACACAAGTATAAATTTAAAATTTAAAACACCCCCGACATTCGCCATTTTGCGGCGGCGGCCATCTTGGATTTGCATAGTGCTATTCTACTAGTCAAGCCCTATCATTTGATACCCATACTATGGGGGTTGTGAAAAAATATGTAATCCGCCATTTTGCAGCAGCGGCCATCTTGCATCGATTTTCATCAAACATAGCTAACAACACTTTCGACTAATTCACCTTTTAAACAAAAAAAAAACCGCATTCAAATCAGTTCACCCGTTCGAGCGCTAGAGGGGAACAGACATACCCACACACACACACAGAGAGAGACACGTCAAACTTATAACACCCCGTCGTTTTTGCGTCGGGGGTTAAAAAATAGATAGGTAGTCTCAATAGTGCAACGGTCGTCGGGCGTGGATCAAAAACCGTCGTTACACTATTATCGTACCCACTCCTAACACAAGTTTTCAATTAACTGGAGGGGAAAGGGAAAGGGAAATATTAATCAAGTTCATCATAGCTAATCTTACTATCTTACTAATATTATAAATGTGAAAGTGTGGATGGATGTTTGGATGTTTGTTACTCAATCACGCCGCAACTACTGAACCGATTTGGCTGAAATTTTGAATGGAGGTAGATTATGCCCTGACTTAAAACATAGGGGATGAAAGTTTTAATGGGAACTAAAAACGATCGCAGCGCCCTCTGGCGGCCTAACTTGAAGCAATCACAGCGCCCTCTGGCGGACAAAACCGGAAACTAAAAACGATCGCAGCGCCCTCTGGCGGCCTAACTTGAAGCAATCACAGCGCCCTCTGGCGGCCTAAGCCGGAAACTTGAAGCAAAAGCAGCGCCTGTTTACTTTTTACCCTGACAAAATGCACAGTTCCCACGGGATTTTGAAAACCCCGAAATCTATAGCTACAGCTATAGATTACTATAGCGAACTTCCTTGATAGTAGGTATAAAGGTTGGAAAAAGGAGCGGGAACGGGAACCCGAAATCCACGATTCCCTCGGGATTTGTGGAAAACCGAAATTCACGCGGGCGAAGCCGCGGGCATTCTCTAGTATTCTTTATAAAACGGAATAGAGGTCGGTCTTACAAATTCCCACCTGTTCCAAATAATCCCTGTAATACTTGATCCTGTCATAATCCCGCAAGCCGTATCCTTTGGTGGAGTAGCCGTTTTCCAAGATGATGATTTCCACGTCTCCATATTGTGCCTTCACCCATGCTAGCTGCTTACGAATGCCTTCAGGGTAAATCTATATAGTATCAACAAGATAATAATATTATTAAGTATAATTGTGACGACTAATGTAAATAATAATATAGATTATATAAATAAACTAGCGGACCCGTCAGACGTCGTCCTTCCCGGTGACATACTGATTACTGACATCAGTGCAACCTACCCGGTCATCAAAGTACTAATATCGCAATTAAAAAATAAGGGTTGATCGTAGAAGGATGAAAATTTAGGATTGTATGTATTTTTGTATGTTGTATCATAAAAAAATAAAAACTAAAAATTTTGTCTAAAAAATAAGGGGTGGACTACTCTTAACATTTAGGGGGATGAAAAATAGATGTTGGCCGATTCTCAGATCTTCTCAATATGCTCACATGAGAATCGGTCAAGCCGTTTCGGAGGAGTATGGGAACGAAAATTGTGACACGAGAATTTTATATATAAGAAATGACAATGACACGACACACGCGAGATGGTGCCACAGCGACATTCTGTGAGTGAAGCCAGCGGACGTGTGATGTGCCTTGTGAAATAAGATTTAAGTCTTTTATTACCTCAAGTAATTACCCAAGAAATCACTGGATGTCACAATAATAATCATTAATCCATCCTTGTTTACTATTAATTGAATGCAAATGTTTGTCTGGATGTCTGTGTGTTGCCTTTTAACAGTCAAACAATCTTGACGTTTGCTACGTAGAGAGCTTGCATCTTGAACAAGACTGTAGGTAATAATTATGACATTAAATCTATCCCTAATATCGAAGCCTTTATTTTTTACGCAGGAACCCTTGATATCTAGACACATAGATAAAAAGTAGCCTAGATCGCTTCCTGTATAACCCTCTACCAGCCTGTGAAAATCTCGTTAAAATCGATTCAGCCGTTTCGAAGAGCAACCCGGATAAACAGATAGACAGAAAAACGGGTGAATTATGCAGTTGTTCAATTACTTATAATATCAGTTTAATAAGAGGCATTTATTTTGAAATCACAAACAGACACTTCCATTTTATTAATGTGTATCCTAAGTCCTAACTAAATATTAGAAATGCGAAAGTGAGTTTGTTTGTTTCTTACGTTTTCACGCATAAACCGCTGAACCGATTTTGACGTTTGGTACAGAGATAGACTATACCTTGGAGAAGGGTACATAAAGGTTACTTTTTATCTTGTTATTCTATATACTATTTACTCTTTTTTTTATAAAAACATAAATCCACGCGAACGAAGGCGTGGGCATCAGCTAGTATATTATAATATATCATGTACATATAAGCTCAGATTTTGCGCAAAGAATCAGTCTGGCTGTTCCACACATCAATACAGCCAGTATTCTTGTATACCATTCCAATAGAATAGGGATAGATATTAATAAATAAAAAATAAAATAAATATTCACACATACACGGTCGACTGTTCCTAAAGTAGGCAACTTAATGCCTGTGTTATAGGTAACAAGTTCAACCGACTGATAGACATATTTACATTATATACTACAATATATTTATATAAATTATGTAAATGTATAAATACATAGTATATTCTTATATACTTGCATACACCCAGACTCGGGGCGGGAATCGAACCCGCGACCCCGGAGCGGAAGGCAGAAATAATGTAACATTATATAAAATGACTTACGTAAAACCAAAAACAGGCACCCTGGACCCAATTTGGATCGACTTCCAATATGGCGTCCAGCTCTCTGATATTCGACAATGGAGATGGAGATCCCATACTCTCGTCATCCCTACGCCTTCGGATCAACCGGGACGAATAGTGGTTGAACCCGAAAAAGTCGTATGCTCCTGGAAGTTAGATACGAATTTCTGTAGAATTTCTGTAGAATTTCTGTAGAATTTCTGTAGAATTTCTGTAGAATTTCTGTAGAATTTCTGTAGAATTTCTGTAGAAGTTCTGTAGAAGTTCTGTAGAATTTCTGTAGAATTTCTGTAGTTCTCTCCGCTAAGCCATCGAGCCGATAGATGCCACCAAACAGCATTAATTGGCTCGATGTCATATTATCACTCGTTATATTATCAACAAAGGACACCCGCGACTTCGTTCGCGTGGATATTGGTTTTTAAAAATCCCGTATCATTTTGTTTTTCCTAAGCTCCTTTGAGCTCATACCTTGCTAAAAACTGTTAAAAGTTCACTGGCAGATGTTTAGTTAGATCAAAATGTAAACATCCGCCAGTGAAAGTCCCATCAAAATCGGTCCAGCCTTTCAGAGATTAGCCAGTAATTTTTAAAGTATTTCCTTTCTAACAAAAAAGACTGAATGAAATCGGACCACCCGTTAACGAATTACAGCTAAGTACACATTTTGACTTTCATCCCCTCTACCAAGGGAACCGTGCTGAATTTCGGGATAAAAAGTAATGTTACTCCATAGTATGAACTGAAATCATGCCGAGTTTCATTTCAATCCATTCAGTAGTTTTTACGTGATGCGCGCACAAACAGACAGACAAACAGACAAACAGATAAACAGACAAACGGACAAACAGACAAACAGACAAATAGTCAAAAATTTCAAAAATAGCTTTTTTACGTTCTATTACTTATCCCTAACATCCCCCAGTTATTATTTTAGAAAATCCGTTCAGTAGTTTTTGAGTTTATCGTGAACAGACAGACATACGCGGCAGAGGGCTTTGTTTTATAATGATGATTAGGTATTCATCGATGAGATTTATGGGTCGGTAACATAGGTATGTTAGGTATGTTGTGTGAAAGGTGCTCAAGACGGCAAAGTCATTTTTCACGCTGAATAACCATGAGAAAGTATGAAAAATACAAGTTTACCTTTAGCCAACTCCTTCTCTTCATCAGTAAAAGCCGGCAGTCTTGATCGCGGGTATCCCTGGAGTTTGCTGTTCTTCGCTATTACCTCCTCTATGGCTGGAGGCCAGCCGCCATCTTTAGAGAACACTGGGTGCGCGTACAAGCCATACTGGGAAAGCGGTCATTAAATTAAATCAAACTTTACTTTAGTATACACATATATATACACGGACTTTCATACTAATCATCCCCTATTTAACTTACTATTCTACCCCAACTTGGGGGTAGAATTTCTAAAATTCGAGAAACATGTAATTCTTTATTTTACAAATACCAATTTTCATTGATATAACTTTAAAATGACGGACTTTCATACAAACTTTCATCCCCTATTTATCTAACCCCCTTAGGGGTGAAATTCGCAATAATCCTTTCTTAGTGTGCGTCTACGTCAAAAGGAAGCTACCGTGATTTTTTTAGTGATTAATAACAGCCGGAATCTTCGTGAGTAGGTTCGTTTCGACGAAACGACCAAGTTTTTCCTCTGTGAAAATTCTCGATGGAGGTAGCTACTCTAGTGAATAGGTGTTAAACATTTCGATTCGCTGGGGTGGGAAAACGTACCACTTAATTAGTAAGACTAGGTCTGTGGCCATTTCATTATAATATAGGTCGACCAGAATCTCATGAAAAATAGGGAAATGAAATTCCAAAGTTAGCAACACTACGGCTGCCCTAGCGATAAACAAAGTAACTGACATTTTTTGTGAAATTGACTTTATGCAGCTTGCATACAAAAAAATAGCTGGTTATAAGTACACAATTGGAGGGAGGGTTATACAACGTTAGTTTTACTTTACGCAAAACCTGAAAGTAGTTTGTTCAGAATCAGTAACAAAATCTAATCCAACCATTTTTATATAGTGTTATATTTTTGTCCAAAAATATTTTGAAATCCTACAAGCTTAGACACAACGGTTTACCGCGCATCAGCTGACGGTCGGCACACAGCGGCGGTCATTCAACTCGCGTCGATCGCTAGTCCCTGCGGCGACGGCTTGCGGTGACCATTTTTTTCGAGGACAATGACGCAACATAACAAGCTTATAACTTCGTTACTTTTCATTATAATTTTTTGAAATTTTGTATAAATATTTTTAATGTAAAAATATTTGACACGTGTTTCGGTTTTTGCGCAAAGTAAAACTAACGTTGTATACTCGTAACTCCTACCACTCCTTAGCTAAGGTACTTACAAATTTCTCATGTCCCAACGCAGCGATCTCCTCGTCCGCCTCGGTTGCTGATTCCAGATAAAACAGTTGATTGGCTATTCCAACCCGACCTGGCAAAGAATACAGATCATCTTAAATATAACAAATATAAATTAAAAATTTTAAAAACCCCCGACATTCGCCATTTTGTGGCAGCGGCCATCTTGGATTTGCAATAGTGCTATTCTACTAATCAAGCCCTTTCATTTGATACCCATATTAAGGGAGTTGTGAAAAAATATCTAATTCGCCATTTTGTGGCGGCGGCCATCTTGGACCGATTTTCTTCAAACATAGCTAACAACACTCTCGACTAATTCACCTTTCAAAAAGCCGCATTCAAATCGGTCCACCCGTTTGAGCGCCACAGAGGAACAGACAGACACACACACACATAGACACGTCAAACTTATAACACCCCGTTGTTTTTGCGTCGGGGGTTAGTAACTAGTTACTAGAGGATGCCCGCGACTTCGTCGGCATAGATTTAGGTTTTTAAAAATCCTGCGGGAACTCTTTGATTTTCCTAAACTCCTTTGAGCTCATTCTGTTAACAGTCGCGCATTAAAATTTAAAATGGAACTACAGTCATGAGTATTAATTTTTTAAATAACTCTTTCCCATCACTAAAGTTTTCCCAATGAAAGTCTCATCAAAATCGGTCAGCATTTTCGAGATACAAATTTTAATGTACCCCAGATGATAATCCGGACGTTCAAAGGTTCCTGTACAATCCGGGTTCCAAGTCACTAGATACTAAGTAAGGGCTACTACAAGTCACGGCAAATAAGTCGACCGGTGGCCTTCAAGTCACGGCAAAGAAGTCGAAAATGAGGTATCTCAGGGTGTGAGGGGGTCGCGGGGAGAGCGTGGGGATCGTTCGTAAGCACTGATTAGCTCTCGCGGATCCCTCGTAAGCGCTGATTGGTTCTCCAATCGTATCGTATTGTGGGCTCACTAGTAGGTACGACGCTGCGCGCACTTGAAGGTCACCGGTCGACTTACGTGCCGGGGGTTATACCTGCTACTGCACTAACCACAAAACTTTAATTTGTAGAAAACATTAAGAATAGCAACTCCCCCCCCCCCAACCTTCTGCACTAATCTCACTCCCCAAAAAATAGATACATAATAATGTTATATTAAGTCATAGCTACCTTTAAATTTTTTCCTGAATTCCTGGTCATACATCCTCCAGGCCTTCGCGTGGGCCAGCACGACGTGTTTGATACAGAGGTAAGTGCCCACTTCATAGTCTGTGACACCGCTTGACGAGAAGGCTTCTATGGTGTAACCTGTGGATACAATAATCACACTAATATTATAAAGGCGAAAGTTTGTGTGTAATGGGTGTATGTGTGTATGTTTGTTACTATAACGCCGCAACTACTGAACCGATTTGGCTGAAATTTTGAATGGCGCATTAATGACAACTGTCAGAATTCCACCGAATTATACATCGGACTTTAAGTGGATATTTTTGCAGAAATAATGACAATTCGTGATCCACACCATTAGTATCAAGTGTAGAAGTGATATTAGCCAGGAGTACAAGTGATATTAGCCAGTAGTACCAGTGATATTAGCCAGTAGTACAAGTGATATTAGCCAGTAGTACCAGTGATATTAGCCAGTAGTACAAGTGATATTAGCCAGTAGTAAAACTGATATTAGCCAGTAGTACCAGTGATATTAGCCAGTAGTACAAGTGATATTAGCCAGTAGTACAAGTGATATTAGCCAGTAGTACCAGTGATATTAGCCAGTAGTACAAGTGATATTAGCCAGTAGTACCAGTGATATTAGCCAGTAGTACAAGTGATATTAGCCAGTAGTACCAGTGATATTAGCCAGTAGTACAAGTGATATTAGCCAGTAGTACAAGTGATATTAGATATAGGTACCTATAGTGCAAATGGTGAAAGGCTCATTGATGGTTATCCAGGTCTTCACTCGATCTCCGAACAGCTGGTACAGAACCCTCGCGTAGTCTTCAAACCACTCCACCATTAGAGGGTTTGTCCAGCCGCCTGGAACACACACGAATATTTGTGTCACTGTACTGTAAGAGCTAATCACACTAATATTATAAAGGCGAATGTGCGTGTGTATGTGTGTATGTTTGTCACTCTTTAACGCCGCAACTACTGAACCGATTTGGCTGAAATTTTGAATGGAGATAGATTATGCCATATATGATTACGATGTCTTTGGGTTAATTTTGCTCTGAAGTGATTGTGTGATTGACTCGAATTTTGATAATCATTGCCACTATGTACAAAGTCGGCATAAGAGTAGGAACTCACGGAGCGGTTTTCACCCGCGCCCGCCGCGGTTGCGGGACCGCAACACTCATACGATCACGAAATACTGCATGGAAATATAGAGAGCAAAACGCACGACGCGATTTACTCCCGCGAAGTGCGCGGTTGCTTGCGGGTCCCGCTGCACCGGCGGACCGTGGTCGCCCGCGAGCTTTGCGGGCGTCGCCCGCAAGATTTGCGATTTTTCGGCGGACGCGGTCGTACATTAGTATGTTGTTTTGAAGAACAGATTTCATTTTTCTTAAAAGTTCTCAATAACTACTTACGGACATTCAAAAATAATTAATTAAAGAACTTTGCTTGTTTAACTCACTAATAAGAACAACAAATAGTCTATAATGATACCTTCCCTGAATCAGTGGATGCACCTAGAATCTTTAAGGACTTCTTTTGTAAAGTAAGCATAATGCAACAGCTCGTTTCTGGTGTGTATCCATGGCGGTCTGTGAACTAACTGAACAACTTTGCAGCCGTCGCTCAACCGTCGGTAACCACCGGTCTTGCGATCGTCCGCGTCGCCCGCAAACTTGGCGGCTGCGGTTCCCGCACAAACAAGCGGTCTCGTGAGTATGGAAATAAAACCTCTCACCCGCAACCGCGGCGGGCGCGGGACCAAACCGTTCCGTGAGTTTTTACGCTAAGGCGTGGCTAAAGCCTCTGGGTTCTACAGGGTTGAACCATTTCATAGAGTTAAATGCCTACTTTTTGGGGTAAAAGTAAATATTTTTAATGAAGTTAGGGTCTTAACAGTTAATGTTTTAAAAGTGTGAATTGTATGGAGTTTCCCATTTTCCAAGTATACCTAGTCAGACCGCAGACTTTCCAATTGTATGGCAAGTGTGAGGTTATTATTTTCAAGGGTAGAATCAAATAAATATTTAATTTAACGAATTAAACATGACTATTTCTTTACCTAATTACGTACAGGTTTTGTTTATCACGGTCATTTACATTTAAAGTTTAAACACCTAAGTAATTGGTTTTATTTTCAAGCGAATATGTTACAATAGGTAGGTACTCTGTCGAAAATAAAGTTAGTAACGGAAATGATACCTAATTATGAACGTAATCGTTAGTTTATCTACTGTCAGTTACTTTTTAATTGGTATCCAATTTAAATATTTAAGTAAGTATGAGTATTACATTTATGAGTATTTAAATGAGTAGCGGTATAAATAGGTACTTAAAAAAAATATTTACTAAATTTATTTCCAAACTTGAAAAAAAACTTCCAAACTTAAAAAAATTCAGGTTCTAGCTTTAAGAGGCTTGTCCTGACAGACTGAACGCACAACCTGAACCGCTGAAGCTAGAAACTTGAAATTTTCTTCCTTCCTTTTATGATGTAGGCGCACACTAAGAAAGGATTATTGGAAATTCCACCCATAAGGGGGTCAAATACGGGATGAAAGTTTGTAGGAAAGTCTGTCATTTTTCAAGTTATACTTATCCATGAAAATTTGTATTTGGGCTATTTCAGGATTTTTTAATATTCTAACCTCAAGTGAGACTCCGTCACGTTTTCACGTCACTTATATCAAGTTATTATCCATGAAAATTGGTATTTAGAGTTTCGGTTAAAAATAAAGAGTTACGTGTTTAAGGAATTTAGGAAAATCTACCTACTGGAGGTAGGTAAAATAGAGTTGGTTAAATAGGAGATGGAAGTTTGTATGAGATTAAGAATCCACGCGGGCGAAGCCGCGAGCATCTCAGTAAGTAATGTACCTACTACCTACAGAACTGATTCTGGTCTTAAATTGTAGCAATTTTATTCTACTTTAAAAACGTTCTGAAAAGGTATTATCAAAAACTAGTCCTAGGGTTATAATCACCTAAATCTGAAAAAAAGCCGAAATTTTTACGGTTTTTTCGATTTTTGACCAAGTTTCGTTCGGCGCTCGAGGTCACAAAAGGTTTAAAATAGAATAGAATAGAAAAGTTTTTTATTCAAATAAACTTTTACGAGTAGGTACTTTTGAATCGTCAATTGAATATACCACTGGTTCGGAATGCCGTTCCAACCGAGAAGACATTTATTCTGATCATGGTTTTTGAGCAAAAGCTAAAATTGATTGTTTGTAGGTAACTGCTTCCAGTGAAAATAAAATTGATTCTTTGTGACTTTTTTTAGTATAAATTATTCATAAAATAGTCAATTATTTTCAGATAAAAAATTCATTTTCGTGCATAATAAATAATTACTTATTATGTCAAGGTTAGATAGGTACTAGTTCAACTTAGATCTACATATTGTATCCGGGTGGGAGTTTAAAATTATACCTACCAAGATTTTGTAATCGGTGCGGCATATCCCAGTGGTACATAGTGACCACAGGTTCGATTCCCTTCTGCAACAAACCGTTGATGAGGTTGTCGTAGTACCGGCGGCCATCTTCGTTTATATAGTCCGAGAAGCCGGTGGGCAGAATCCGAGGCCAGGATATCGAAAATCTGAAAAAGTTATTTAATGCATGCAAATCTGTAAACGAAAATCCGACAAGGTTACTTATTTTATTTTTCCATGGTCAATCGAAAAATCGCTGAGGATTTCTGCGGTGTTTCGTGGTGCTTGGTGGTCCCGCAAGTGCACTAAGTACCTAGGAGGGAGGCGCTTGGTTCTATCGGATAATAGATTGGAAGTTGTTTCCTCTCGAGAGTGAAACATTATTCGAAAGAAAGAAAACATATTTATTCACCAATGGTTCAAACATAGTTATCCACCAATCACAAACAAACAATAGAATAGAATAGAATAGTTTTTTATTCAAATAAACTTTTACAAGTACTTTTGAATCGTCAATTGAATCTACCACTGGTTCGGAATGCTGTTCCAGCCGAGAAGAACCAGCATAAACTCGGCGGTTGCTCTTTTTAAAAATAACAATATAACAATTATTTATGTACATGATTGAAATGCCGTCTCGCGCATTGCTGGAACGAGTTAAATCCATGCTTTTTTATCATTTATAATATAATCTTCAATTGTATACTTAATATGATTTTTTTCTTCAATTGTATAATCACTACATCATCATCATCATCATCATGATCAACCCATTACCGGCTCACTACAGAGCACGGGTCTCCTCTCAGAGTGAGAAGGGTTTTGGCCATAGTCTACCACGCTGGCCAAGCGGATTGGCAGACTTCACACACCTTTGAGAACGTTATGGAGAACTCTCAGGCATGCAGGTTTCCTCACGATGTTTTCCTTCACCGTTAAAGCAAGTGATATTTAAATACTTAAAACGCACATAACTCCGAAAAGTTAGAGCCCACGACCTCCGATTAGAAGTCGGTCGTCCTAATCACTATAGGCTATCACAGCTTTTTTTACTAATCACTACATAGTATAAAACAAAGTCGCTTTCTCTGTCCCTATGCCCCTATGTCCGCTTAAATCTTTAAAACTACGCAACGGATTTTGATGCGGTTTTTTTAATAGATAGAGTGATTCAAGAGGAAGGTTTGTAAGTAGAAAAGTTGGACCCGGTAGGTGGCGCTAATAGCGGGCAGGACGACGTCTGCCGGGTCCGCTAGTAAGTATATAAACGTAAGGTAACATTATTCATCTGTGACACCACCTAGAATGGGTGTACCTACTGCTCAACTTTACTGGTATGCGTATTCCTGAATAGGATGGTCCATACCTGTAGAAATCAAGTCCCAAATCCGAAGCAATCTGCACATCGTCCTGCCAGCGGTGGTAGGAGTCACAGGCGACGTCACCGTTGCTTCCGTCGGCGATGACGTGTGGCCGAGTGTGGGTGATCACGTCCCATGTGCTAGGCGTCTTACCTGGGCCATAAATAAAACCATAATCAAAATCATAATCATACTTGTTTATTACCAAAAAAAAAAAATTTGTTGCAGAGGTGTTTCTAGCTCATGTAGCGCCCGTGTGCATTATTACCCTAGCGCCCTTTCGTAAGCGCGTGGTCAAAATGGAATAGTTGCAAATATGAAAGTGCCGAGGCCCAGCGCCCCCTACTACCGTCGTCGAGAGAGCGTCACAAGCCGAACGCTTAAAGCTGTTCTACACGATCGGTTCCAACCACCAACAGAGGTCACCTTGGTTGGGTCAACCAAGTTGGATTTCAATCTACACGATAGTATGATTGAAACAACTCGTCAATCAATACTAGACTGCAAAGTAGTGAACACGAGTTTTAATCATGGGACCCCTTTCGAAACCTCAAAAGGTTGGGCTAGCGCTAGCTTGTATAGCATTATGTGATGAAAATAAACGTAAAAAAAAAAGACTGACTTCCCACAGAGTGGGAAAACTTATATATAGTTCTAACAATTCACTTATAACTTGTCTTTCATGGTGAACCGCCGCCATCTTTGATCTTTATTGCCATACAAAACAACATATGCGATTGACGTTCAAGGCGTAAATACGCGTTAAGCGGGCCAACAAGCGTCCACACGGTTGTACTTCAACTCAATGCTCTCTATTTGACCTTGGTAGTGAGAGATGCGCTCACGACCAAGGTGGTTGAAAGGTCATTTGGTTGGTCAACCAAATATTGACATCAACCAACTTCTACACGATTGATTTTGACTCCAACTCAACCAAGGTGACCGCTGTTGGTGGTTGGAACCGATCGTGTAGAACAGCTTTTAGGCCGATCATGCCTTCTCTATCGCTTGTTCCGCGCTCTCGCTTGCATGCGGTACGTGTCGTGCTTTTTCTTGCGTGTAGCCGGCGTTCACCGATTTATAAGACGTTAGATCACGTAAATAAACAAAATGTTTTTTTTTTTTTTTTACAATTTTATTTAAGTTTTACGTAGGTAAACATCATCTGGCCTTGCGACATAGGCCTCCTCTAAAGATTTTCAATTCATCTAATAATGGTTGAGGGCATTTGAGGGTGAACTTTTTAAATCAATAATAACAATTTCTTTAAGTATTAATTAAGCGTTAAGCGATTCTGAGTGCGACATTATGAACGGTTCGTTCCTTTGAGAATGGCAACTTACCGCTGACGTTCCACGCTCCCTCGATTTGGTAAGATGAGGTTGCAGCTCCGAACTTGAACCCTGCGGGGAACTTCAGGTCGCTGGCACACCAAGCACACCCCGCCAGAAGCCTGTGTAAAAAATCATGGATTTTTTATGCTAGACAGGCTCGATGTCAATCATGCCTGATAAAAAGCAGTGAAATCTTGGTTGGAACGCGCTAGAAGAAACCTATTAACTCTTGCATTTAAATTTAAATTAGGAAGTATACGGACCACATGAATAGATATACGTACAGAGATGAGAGAGGAAGCTTCATACAAGCGGCCCGCTGTAGGTACACTCACACATGAGCTCTCAGTCTCACTGATGGTTCATGGACGCCCGCGTCTGACCTCCTACAACCCGCGGCACGTAAGTCGAGCGGTGACCTTCAATGCGCAGAAGTCAAAAATGAGGTATCTCGGGATGTGAGGGGGTCGCGGGGAGGGCATGGGTATCGTTCGGAAGCACTGATTAGCTCTCGCGGATCCCTCGTAAGCGCTGATTGGCTCTCCAATCGTATGTGTCCCGCTCACTCGTACGACGCTGCGCGCTCTTGAATGTCTCCGCTCGACTTACGTGCCGCGAGTTATACCGGCTCAGTTGTATGACAAACGTGCTCTATGTGTGAGTGTAAAGTGTGTTCGTTTACTTACCACGTTCGTTTACTTACCACGCTGGCCCAAGTGCGGATTGGCAGACTATTTGGAGATTCTGTTTTATTCTTAGAGTAGAAAAAAAATTACAAAGTGTAAATAATAATAAAAATAAAAGCAGAATAATAAGAGTACCTGCGCCTGTGTGACACAACGTTACCGAACGGACTTTACCTACAACGGGCCGCTTGTATGAAGCTTCCTCTCTGTACGTATATCTACTCATGTGGTACGGACGCCGGAAGGGCGTTCCACAGTCCACAACTCAGCGGTTCTTATCGGAAACCTTGGACCAAAGCTATTTCGTTTTCGTGTGTCCATATACAAGTAGGGCGTAGGCGACGATTCAAAAGTGTGCGTAGAGTAATTATGTAATTAATTAGCATTAAAATTATTTTTATGATTCTTTGACATTTAACTAGTAGGTACCTACTTACTTACATACATAATCTTTACAATACTAACTTTACTTTTTTATACTTCCTACTGTTTAAAAGTTCAAAACTAACGTGAATTCAGCGCTTATATAAATGGCGTGCGGTAATTTACAAGTCTACCTCTCTCGCTGTTGTGTGCGATCGCTCACTTACTCAGTTTTCAGAATGCAATATTTCATCTGTCTGTCTATAGGTACGGTATAATCTCCGGATTGGCTGAACCAATTTTGTTGAGATTTTCACAGACAGAGGATTGAACAAGAAATGAGAAAGGCTACATTTTATTCCAAAAATATTTAGAGTTCCTTCGTAAAAAAAACTGTCAATACCTACAGGTACGACGCGAAAAAACATCAAGTCAATACGGCCTGAACAGATCGTGACGAAATCTGGCAGAGATAGCTTGCACCCCCAAGACATACCTACTTAAGTAGCTACTAACTATGTCCATTTAATTTTTTTAAAAGCCCCTGAGGACTGTGATTTTCTGGCATTAAAAATTAAATGACGAGATTTTTATTTTTACGCACAGATAACTCGAACTTGAAAATTAATAACTCTGATGCCTCAGTTATCAACTTATCACTCACTATAAAACACTTCCACATATAAATATTTATTGTGTTAAATAAATGTTTATTGTTTATTTACCACAAAGCGATCACCGTCCGCGGTGCCGTCATATTGAGAATGGCTGTGTGAAATGAATTCCGGGGGGTTTATTCAATGATGCGATATTATTTGTACCGCAGTGCGGTGAGCTTAACGTTTTAGAGGAAGGCTACGTTCTCACTGTAGATACGTAGTAGGTACTATTATATTATATTCTGTGCTGTAGAATATAAACGCGCGTCGCATCATCCGTTATATTATGTGAGCGAAGTAAACGCGAATGCGCGGCGCGGCGATTGCATGAATATTATACCTAATGTCTTATCTATCTTAAATAGTAGATATCAGCCCCGGATCTTCAGTTTTTTCGAGGCGGGCAAAAACTGAAAAATGCCGCCCCCCACCAATATTTTCGGTATACCAGTATCGGTCACCAGTATAACCATATAAAACATAAGACGAGTAGTTGCCCCCCCCCCCCCCCCCGAAATTAATGTAATGTAAAAAAGTATAGGTACTACCTAAAAAGCTAAGTATATGACCTAGAGACGTCGTTTTGTCCTTAAAATAAAGTTAATTACCTTCGATTAATGACTCTCTAGATAGAGTGAAGCGCTGCAGTCGCAACAAAAATAACGGGCCAACTTTGAAAGCGCTGTGTGCGTATTACGCACACACGTGTATGTAGGTACGCGTGTTTAACAAGCGCGCTGATTCATGTGGGCGTGCGCTGAGTGATACCAGTTCTAGAATATTTCCCATCAAGTAGTGGAATAATATATTTTGATTTTGAGCTGCATATTATCTGTAATTTGTTTTAAATTTAATTATTTTACATACTTATTAGTTTTTTTTACAGTTTATTTAAACACTAGCATCTGCCCGCGGCTTCGCCCGCGTGAATTTCGGTTTTAAACAAATTCCGTCTTTATAAAAGCTGATCAAGGTTTATATACTATCCATGTATGTGGATGTATGTTTCAAAAACGGAAACTCTAAGTATGTACTTATGGGAATATGGACGCCATTTTGTTTTTTTTTGTTAATGGATCGAATTCTCTCAAAATCGATATATGGGGTTCCCTGTGATCATAAAAAAGAAAACTGATGTCAAAATAGCAAAAAAGGGACGCCATTTTGATTTTTTTTGTTAATGCACCGAATTCTCTCAAAATCGATATATGGGGTTCCCTGTGATCATAAAAAAGAAAACTGATGTCAAAATAGCAAAAAATGGACGCCATTTTGATTTTTTTATTAATGGATCGAATTCTCTCAAAATCGATATATGGGGTTCCCTGTGATCATAAAAAAGAAAACTGATGTCAAAATAGCAAAAAATGGACGCCATTTTGATTTTTTTTGTTAATGCACCGAATTCTCTCAAAATCGATATATGGGGTTCCCTGTGATCATAAAAAAGAAAACTGATGTCAAAATAGCAAAAAATGGACGCCATTTTGATTTTTTTTGTTAATGCACCGAATTCTCTCAAAATCGATATATGGGGTTCCCTGTGATCATAAAAAAGAAAACTGATGTCAAAATAGCAAAAAATGGACGCCATTTTGATTTTTTTTGTTAATACACCGAATTCTCTCAAAATCGATATATGGGGTTCCCTGTGATCATAAAAAAGAGAACTGATGTCAAAATAGCAAAAAATGGACGCCATTTTGATTTTTTTGTTAATGTACCGAATTCTCTCAAAATCGATACCTGAAGTTCTTTGTGATCATAAAAATGGAAACTGATGTCAATATGTGAAAAATGGACGCCTTTTCGAAATTATTTGTTACTATACGAATTCTTTCAAAGTCGATATCTGGGATCTCATTTTTTTTTCCTTTTTCAGGATACCTATTGATCCTATAATTAGAAGTCGATGGGTGGACGTAATAAGAAAAAGCCGTGGAGAAGAATTCTGGAAACCATCCAAAGCTACGGTGATATGCTCTGAACATTTCCGTGAAAAAGACTTATATTGCAAATAATCAAGGACGTCGAAGATTGAAAAAAGGAGCGATTTGGCTGAAATTTTGAATGAAGACAGATTATGCCCTGACTTGACACATAAGCTACTTTGTATCCCGGAAACGTATTCCTGTGGGATTAAAATAGATATAAAGTTCCAAAAACACCATAGAGGGCGCTGACTGTTCTTAGGTAAATCACGCTCACAACACATTATTGCAATAGTTTGCTGTGAGGCATGCATTGGAAACACATAGGAATTCTAGATATCGATTTTGAGAGAATTCGGTGCATTAACAAAAAAAAAATCAAAATGGCGTCCATTTTTTGCTATTTTGACATCAGTTTTCTTTTTTATGATCACAGGGAACCCCATATATCGATTTTGAGAGAATTCGATCCATTAATAAAAAAAACAAAATGGCGTCCATTTTTTGCTATTTTGACATCAGTTTTCTTTTTTATGATCACAGAGAACCCCATATATCGATTTTGAGAGAATTCGGTGCATTAACAAAAAAAATCAAAATGGCGTCCATTTTTTGCTATTTTGACATCAGTTTTCTTTTTAATGATCACAGGGAACCCCATATATCGATTTTGAGAGAATTCGGTGCATTAACAAAAAAAATCAAAATGGCGTCCATTTTTTGCTATTTTGACATCAGTTTTCTTTTTTATGATCACAGGGAACCCCATATATCGATTTTGAGAGAATTCGATCCATTAACAAAAAAAATCAAAATGGCGTCCCTTTTTTGCTATTTTGACATCAGTTTTCTTTTTTATGATCACAGGGAACCCCATATATCGATTTTGAGAGAATTCGATCCATTAACAAAAAAAATCAAAATGGCGTCCATTTTTTGCTATTTTGACATCAGTTTTCTTTTTTATGATCACAGGGAACCCCATATATCGATTTTGAGAGAATTCGATCCATTAATAAAAAAAATCAAAATGGCGTCCATTTTTTGCTATTTTGACATCAGTTTTCTTTTTTATGATCACAGGGAACCCCATATATCGATTTTGAGAGAATTCGATCCATTAACAAAAAAAATCAAAATGGCGTCCATTTTTTGCTATTTTGACATCAGTTTTCTTTTTTATGATCACAGGGAACCCCATATATCGATTTTGAGAGAATTCGATCCATTAATAAAAAAAATCAAAATGGCGTCCATTTTTTGCTATTTTGACATCAGTTTTCTTTTTTATGATCACAGGGAACCCCATATATCGATTTTGAGAGAATTCGATCCATTAACAAAAAAAATCAAAATGGCGTCCATTTTTTGCTATTTTGACATCAGTTTTCTTTTTTATGATCACAGGGAACCCCATATATCGATTTTGAGAGAATTCGATCCATTAACAAAAAAAATCAAAATGGCGTCCCTTTTTTGCTATTTTGACATCAGTTTTCTTTTTTATGATCACAGGGAACCTCATATATCGATTTTGAGAGAATTCGATCCATTAACAAAAAAAATCAAAATGTCGTCCCTTTTTTGCTATTTTGACATCAGTTTTCTTTTTTATGATCACAGGGAACCCCATACATCGATTTTGAGAGAATTCGATCCATTAACAAAAAAAATCAAAATGGCGTCCATATTCCCATAAGTCCATACTAGTTTCCGTTTTTGAAACATACGTCCACATACATGGATAGTATAAAAATCTTGATCAGCTTTTATAAAGACAACTTTATTTATTACTATTGAACCATACGGGAAAATTCGCAATCCAAACCTGACAACACCAAAAAACGACGCGTTGGTTTTGTGAAAAAATGTATCAATGTATTAGTTTTGTTTTTGTAAATTACTATTAATTTTGAGTTACTTACTGATGGTAGGAGATTTTGTTCGTTGCTCGTAAACGTCCTCTGTAATTTCCGCAGATTTTTATCGCGCAAATAGTCATTTTCATCAAAATAAACGAATGCAAAAAATAAGCCGTACGTCCGTATCTCTTGAGGTTTCAATCGACACTGCGGAGCGGAGAGCGCTTTATGCGCCAACAGTTGGCAGATATTTTTATCGACGCTGTTGAGCCGCGTCACTATATCTAGGAGTAGGTAGATAATCAAAGTTAATTACATTTGGTCCATTTTTGCGTATAATTCTACCCGTAAAACGAGTAATATATAAACTTTAACTAAATAAATAAACTTACTTACTAAACTTACTAATATCCCCAACATCGCGGTCGAAAATTGACCAATTCTTAAAATTTCACTTTTTTAGAAAAATATTTTAGTCTACTTTCAAAATGTAACTATAGAAAATATTAAAAAAAAGCGTAGTTTACAACTTATATTGCTCGGAACTCATAATGTCCTTGTGATGCAGTTAATATGTTTCATAAATATCAATAATAATAATATAAATATTTTTTTTTTAAATAAATTACATTGTAAATACTTAATAGTACTTTAAACTTTAAATATACATATATTTCGTGGATGTATATGGTTTTTTTCCTTTAAACTAAGTATCTTCAAAACAAACTAAAGCGAAAAATGCAATTTTCTTATTTTTTGAATTTTTAGGATTTGTAAATAAACTATATGGCCTACTTAAATGTCGTTTTATGTTTAAATTAAAGTTAATTTTTACAACATTTTTACAATATTTACAACAACATTTTTTCATTTAACTTTACCTGTAAAATGAGTATTTTCCCCAATATCGGAGTTTACAATTGACCAAATCTTAAAATTTAACTTTTTTGGAAATAATTGTCAAGTTTTGAAGAACTGTACCTATCTCAGTAAATATTGAATTTTGTAGAGCTGGTTCTAGACTTAAATTGTAGCAATTTTAGATTACTTTAAAAAGTATTGAAACATTTTTTTAAAACGCATAGTTTAGGTTTATATTGAAAAATCCAAAAAAAGTCCAAAAATTTTGCAGTTTTTTGAGTGCTGCAAAGTTAGGACAGGTCTTTCGAAGCTGCAAAATCAGATTTTAGACTACTGGTAGTAGTCCTAACATCATATTAAAAAATCAGAACTTGCAGATTTGACTGGCGTAGCACAGCTGGCGTAGGTAGTAGATTCGACGTGATTCGTGGCCAAGATTATAGACAGACAGACAAAAATGAAAAAAATTACAGTTTTAGGTTCCATATCGATTATACAGTGCCATCCAAAAGAATTTTCAAAATATTTTCAATGTAATACAAAATATGACCTGTAATGTAATAGTTTGAAATATGTACCAATACAGTGGCGGATTAGATGTCAACAGCGCTCTAGGCAGCACCTTATCGGCGCCCCTGATTGGCTGAACTAACGGCTAGTTCTGATTTTTTTATATGTTGTTAGGACTAATAAAAGTCGTGTAGATATAGGCAGGTACTAATTCAAGTTTGCAGCTTCGAAAGACCTGTGCTAACTTTGCTGCTGCACCTGCTCAATTAATTTTGGCGCCCCTTCTTATCTCGCGCCCCTAGGCACGTGCCTAGTTTTCCTTAAGGATAATCCGCCATTGACTTATAGATTATTTTACTACTATACTGCGTGTTCAATCATCGCAATGTTGCTATAGTGCAGTAGGGCTATTCTCTAAAATACCATCTCGATATCGAAGCTCACTCAAGTGATATAACTCGCTTCGAAAGCAAACTCACTTCACCTTGGTTTAATATTCTGTAAGCATCTGCTACGCACTTGCGAAGTGAACTGAGTTTGAGTGAGAAGACCTGTACTATCGAGTTTTACAGAGAACAAATTAGCAAACTCATCTCGAATTCACTCTCTATAATTCGAAAATGGCTTTACAGAATAGCCCTACTGTACTCAGCATTTTGAATTTGCCGCCCTCTGATTCTGCCGCCCGGGGCACGGGCCCCGGCCTGCCCCCCCCTAGATCCGGGCCTGGTAGATATCTATAGTTCGAACATTACAAACGTGTTCATTTACATAGTTTGGGTACGGAACCTGTATGCTAAACGCTTAGGGACCTTTCAGATAGACCGGCGCGGAGAGCAGAGCAAATTTTAATCGCATTTAAAATAGAATCTTAAGACATTGAAATAAGCTTTATTTTTACATTTTATCTCTTTTATGATAAGAGGATGCTCGAGGATGCTCCCAATACGCTCGGTGTGAAATATTATGAGCAGCCGCTCGTCTGCTCGTCGAGCCGGTCGGCTGCTCCATGCTCGTGCTCTTTCGTGCTCGAGCATCCGACCGGCTCCGTTCGCGTGCTCTTTCATGCTCGCGCAGCCGACCGTAGGCCGAATTGCTCTGCCGTCCGGCCCAAGAGCGTACGCTCGGCTCCGAACGCATCCACGTGTCCGTTCACACAGACCGGCGCGGAGAGCAGAGCAAATTTGAACGGCCGGTCTGTGTGAAAAATAAAATGCTCTCCGACGCTCTCCGAGCCGGTCTATCTGAACGGTCCCTTACTTGGGCCGGACGGCGAGCAATTCGGCCTACGGTCGGCTGCGCGAGCATGAAAGAGCACGCGAACGGAGCCGGTCAGATGCTCGAGCGCGAAAGAGCACGAGCATGGAACAGCCGACCGGCCCGACGCACTATGGTGCAGACCGGTCGATATCGTCTCATAATTCAATTTTTGAAATAGTATTGCAGAAATAAAACAACTATTGTGTCGGATTCCTGAAAGCCTATATTTTTTAGTCCCGAAGAGATATTTTCTATTACTCTTTCTGTTAATTTATTATGACACCTCAAACTTGAGTGTTCGTAATCAACTATTTCATTACGTAATTTTAAGTGAAACTTAGAACACAAATAAAAAATATTTTAGCCATGATTCTAGGGACTATTTTATTTTATTCGCTTAATCTATAATTCATTTATATAATAAAGAGCAAATTGTATTTAATTTCAATAGGGAAATATATAAAATTAAGTTTTGAATTAATATCACCGAATTTAGTACATATAAAATGTTTCACTCGACTTTTAGCAATTAGCGAATTTTGCCGAAGATTAGATATAGCGGTATTCTTATTAGTAAATTAATGTACTTTAAGAATCTGTAATAATTGGCTGCTCCAATTTGCTCCCCTTTTTAAAATCAGCGTTTTACTATTAAATGGCAGTATTAAAATATTGATTTTTATATTTCAACGTAACATTATTTCATTCTGAGAATTTAATTTATTTTATTTTTCGTTTTATTATGCCCCTGTTTTATTATCCTTATACTAGCCAGCACTCCCGACTTCGCCCGTAAAAATTTTGAATGCAAATAAATAAATAATTTAAGTATGATATGATGTTATATCTGAACATTCAACCATTTTTGTGAAACACAATATGAGTTTGACAATGATAGACGGGAAGGTTACACAAGTGTTGACGGATACCCTTATATACTTCTGTGTGTACAATATGTCTAGTAGGGCCAGTGGAAATGAACAATCTACAATTAATCCAAAATAAAACGGACAGGCAAGATGCCTGTAGATTTGGCTTTTCGACACTCCATTGTTGGATACGGTCTATGGAGTATATTTTGCACATATCGTATAATTTAGAGTTCAAAAAATGGGCTGCGCGCACTGAAGAAGATTAAAAACAGAAAAAAGAAGAACTGATTAAGAGATTTTATATTATCTTGCAGACACTTGCTAGAGGAAAACCAACAGATTCCAAAACATTTGGCGATTATGCAAAGGCTACAGCAGAATTTTATGTACAAGAATATAATTGGTACTACATGCCTTCTTCGGTGCATAAAGTTCTAATTCACGGAGAAAATAAAATATCATTCTTTCTTACCACTAGGACAGCATTCAGAAGACGCTCAAGAAGTAAGAAATAAAGATTACAAATTCTTCCGCTTACACCAATCACCATGCGAGAAAGTGCTCGTGAGCACTTTCTCGCATGGTGATTGGTCGACATCGACGAATGAGGATGTGATGCACACTCTTATGTATACCTCAGATCCATACATTTCTATTATATTAAGATCGTCTAAGGTACGTAAAGTCATGGAATTGGAAGATGAAGATGAAGAAACACTTCTGCAAACAATTCAGGATTAAAAGAATAAAGATAATTAATTTCCTACATCGGTAACATGTCATGTTGTAATTTTTTTAAGTATATTAATACTCGGTTTTTATTATAAGTATAAATAAACATGTATAAATTAATTATTTACATATATAGAGTAATCAATATTATGAATAAATTGCAAAAAATTGCTAACTGCATTTTTATTATGCGAATTTATATATTTATGTTCTAAAAATAAATAAAATGTTTACAAAATATAAAACTATAATTATTCATCCATATTCATTCCAAATTTCAGCTCGATATTCCAAGTACTTTAAAAGTTATAGAATTATGAGACGATATTGACCTGCTTGCACCATAGTGCGACGAGCAGCCGAGCGGCTGCTCTTAATATTTCACACCGAGCGTATTGGGGGCATCCTCGAGCATCCTCTTAACATAAAAGAGATAAAATGTAAAAATAAAGCTTATTTCAATCTCTTAAGATTCTATTTTAAATGCGATTAAAATTTGCTCTGCTCTCCGCGCCGGTCTATCTGAAAGGTCCCTTAGTCTCACTTTGCAGAGATTGAAAACTTTACTAAATACTATTGATCGAATCACAATGACTTCAGAGTAAAATGGCTTATTATACATGTTCGCCAATACATTCAGCATTCGAAAACAGCCAGCGCCCCAAGCAGAAATTATGTTGTAAAATAAATCCAAACAAAAACATTTCATGTGAATAATAAGGCCAACTTCCTATCAAAAAGTTTCGGCCATTAAAAGTACTGATATCAAAAATTATGACCAAGTCCTTTGCTAGGCTCGATAAATGAAACCATACAGTTTTAGAAGGTATATCTTCTTCGATCACCCTCAAGCTGTCATACCATTCCTAATGATCCTGTTAAAATATTTTTAAATAATTTATGTCTTACTAATAACACTATAATATGAAGCTCATTTGGGACTGAGAATAGTTTTATTGTTTTCAACTTGACAACATTTTTGTACTCCTTTGAATTTGTTTAATTAAAAAAATTTAAAAAACGTGTGATTCGGATAAGGTAGCGTTCAAATAACCATATGAGCTTAATATGAGGTAGTTATTTCGATATTACAGACAGACACATCAATTTTATTTATTAGTATAGATTAAACAAAAGGAGTACAAAAATGATGTCAAGCTGAAAACAAGAAAACTATTGCCAGTCCCAAATTGCGGTCCCGAATTGAGCTTCAAATTGCGGTGTTATTATTAAGACAACATAATATATTATTTAAACATATTTTAAACGGATCCCTAGGAATGCGATGACAGCTTGAAGGTGGTCGAATATACACCTTCTAAAACTGTATGGTTCCATTTATCGAGCCTAGTTAAGAACTTGGCCATAATTTTTGATATCAGTAGGTACTTTATATAATGGCTGAAACTTTTTGATAGGAACTTGTATGATTATTCACATGAAATGTTTTTGTCTGGGATATTATTTTACGAGAAACAAAATACCTGAACAGATAGGTATTTTGTTTTGCGTATGCAATACACACGACGTAGGAGGTGTACCTACTTACTTAACGATAAAATTGATAACATTTGTTTGTAAAACAACAACTCATAAAGGTTGCTGGGATTAGGAAGGAAATTATATAGACGTATGTAATTGATAAGTAACACTCGTTTCGTTTGTCTACTCTAGTGCCTCGTGCCAAACTGCCTCGTTGGTCTAGTGGTTAGCATATTTGGTCCTGGGTCCTGGTCCTACGAGGTCTTGGGTTCAATTCCTGGATCGGGCAATTAATCATTGTTAGGTAAGTAACTTATTGAGTTTTTCGGTCATTTCAGTGCAAGCCCGGAGTTTGTAGATGGTGGTGTAATGGTGTTTGACTCCCGTGCTTCGGAGAGCACGTTAAGCCCCGGCTATTATCACTATCATGTGGTAGTCGTTAATGCCCGCCAAGCCGCATTGGAGCAGCGTGGTGGGTCTAGGCTCTAAATCCCTCTCTTCTATGAGACAGGAGGCCTGTTCCCAGCAGTGGGACGTTAATGGGCTGTAGTATGGCTGTAGTGATGACTAGTTTGTAAAATACCTAATAACACATACAACTCGGATTAGGCTTAGGTATTTTAGATCGAATATCATTCCACACAAAAGAATTATTAAAAATACAAAATTGTGACTGTCTGTTTGTTTATTAACAATTCATAGCGCAGCATCCAGCCGCCGAATTAAAGGGCGCAGAAATAGGTAGGTACAGCTTGCATTCTGACACCGTACAGACATAATATACTTAACTTACACTATAAAGCGGGAAAAATTCCTACAGACGGACAGACGGACTGCATTTTGATATTGCAGTGTCTTATCAGAAAGAAGTTTTTTAATTGTCAGTTTTAAAAATAGTGATAACCTTTTCTGCAGAGAGCATTGTGAAAGAGATTATTGTGTACTTACAACAGAATTAGCTACTTTGTAGATACTTAAGTAGGTACAAGTAAATATTGACGACAGTCATGCCTGATGGAAAGCAACGATGTTGTTTAAAGTTGGAAAGCGCTTGCCTAGAAAATGCCTATTTACTCTTGCCTTTAAAGAAACATTTTTTTTTATTGCTTTTATTTTCCCTGGCTTCACACGTCTTCCAAAACAAATCTGGACTAGGTACGCCTAAATTTCCACGCGGATGCAGATCTATCTAATACTTAGCCAAGGACTGGTAAATGAACGTATTTTTTTTACCCGACTACGACAAAGCCAAAAGGAAGGGTTATGATTTTAGCAGTCTATGTATGTATGTATGTATGTATGTATGAATGTATGAATGTATGTACTATGTATAGTGTATACGTATGTGGCCGATTTTCGTATGAGATTCTGTGTGTACCACTGTAGCGCCTAAACTACTGGACCGATTTTGATGAATGAGGTGTCTATTGATTCATTGTTATAGTCCGGGTGACAAAGGCTACATTTTATTTACGAAAAAAATCGAGAAGTGACCTTTGCGCGGTTTTCTAGATTATGAAATTATAGTTTCGGATAGACATAACAGATGGCGCCACTAGCTGCATGCCCCATGCTTTAAATTATTATTTTATATTAAATTAAATTATTAAGCGTAGTCGGGTTTTAGTTTACGTACTTTTTCTTGTTAATTATATGAACATAACTATTTTATCTATGACTAATACTTATTCCCCTTTCTTGAAATAGGAAATCCATAGTTACTATAATATTATGTAGATTACTATAGCAATCATACTTGAGAGTAGGTATAAAGGTTGGATTTTGGAAAAGGGAGCGGGAACTGGATCCACGATTCCCTCGGGATTTGTAAAATCTGAAATTCACGCAGGCGAAGCCGCGGGCAGAAGCCAGTAAATAATAATAATTTAATCAGTTATCGAGGTAGGTTAGGATAGGTCATCTTGATTACCTAATACCTACTTATGTGTTTATTGACTGAAGACATTGTCTTGACCGTGATCTGACCCGATGATAATCGTAGTATTGCACTTTGAGATAAGTAAGTACCTAGTAGGTAAAATAAAAAACTGGTTCCGTGTAGTCATGTTAGTAAAAAAACTTCAATAACATGATAAGAACTTAAATAAGACAAGTAGGTACCTAGGTGTAAATTAAAAAAAAACATACTGTTGTATGTTTTTTTTTAATTTATCCGGTGTTTAATCGGTGAACCGATTTGAATGCGGTCTTTTTTGTTCGAAAGGTGAATTAGTCCAGAGTGTTGTTACACTCTGGACTAATTCACCTTTCGAACAAAAAAGACCGCATTCAAATCGGTTCACCTGTTTGAGCGCTACAAGGGAACAGACACACACACACACACACACACACACACACACACACACACACACACACACACACACACACACGCAGTCACACACACACACAGACACGTCACTTATAACACCCCGTCGTTTTGCGTCGGGGGTTAAAAAAAGCACATGAGTGTGGCCGATTCTGTTGTACACAATCTCTAAATCTAAACTAAAATGACAGGTCTAAATATATTCCTGTCTCTTTCACAATCCTCCATGCTGCAGGGGATAGCACTATTTTTAAACCTGTCAATTTAGTTTAGGTTTAGAGATTGTGTACAACAGAATTAGCCACATTATCCCTACAGAGAGGAAACTTCATACCAAAGAGAGCTTGATACTTAATCCATACTTAATCTGAGAAGTGAGATACAAGCGGCCTTGCCTTCTCCATCTCGCTCAACCCAAAAAAATCAATGCTTGTCATTAGCCGTCACAATTCATTGAGAAGTTAATAATATGGAGGCGCCATACCTACTTTAAAAACGTGTCAAAAATACCCTCATACACGCTTAGATTAGGTATCATACACGCACAATCCGAAGACATAAAATGGGGCGTGTTCATTGTGATGTCTCAAGTTGTGCGTGTGTGAGTGTTTATGTATACATTTTAGGGAGGCCATCTTTTGCCTTGAGTCTGCCGCAAACTGATTTATTGTTATGTTAAAAATGTAGTATTGTCTCACTTATGAAAATTTTGATAAGCTTGACCTATTTTCCGATCCACTATTTTCTATAGGACATTGGGCACCTCTATATTATTAATTCCTCAATGGCTAGTGACAACTTGTGACAGCTGTGGTGACAGTGACAAACTTGGGTCTTGGCATGAACCTATAGAAGTGGACTTGGCATAATGTCCTATAGAAAATAGTGGATCGGAAAATAGCTTAAGCTTATCAAAATTTTCATAAGTGTGTAAGAGACAACACTACATTTTTAAACATAACAATAAAACAGATCGTGGCAGAAATTTTATTGCACTTCCCTTAAGATGGCCTCCCTAAAATGTATACATGAACACTCACACACGCACAACTTGAGACATCACAATGAACACGCGCCATTTTAGTTGTAGGATTGTGCGTGTGTGAGTGTATTTTTGGCACGTTTTTAAGGTAGGTATGCCTACTCTACTTATTATTATTATCTCTATGGGTCTTGGTGACATTTGACAACTGGAACTGTCAACTGATATTTGACAATTTCAAACAACCCAACGCCAACAAGCGCAAGCCCTTGCTAAGTTAAATAAAAACCAATATAATCTGCTAAAAACAAAATGTTGGCCTGAGTTTCATCATTTTTTAAGCGTAAAATTATCTTTTTTCTAGTTGAGTTTCATCATAATCTTAATAATGCATATAAACTAAGATCAAAAGTGCTACAGGCATCCGTGCCTTGAATCCTTTCGAATCGATGTTGTGTTTGGAGTGATAACTCGTGTCTAAAGATGTCCAAAATGAAGAAGTTGACGGGCTCATTCCGCTATACGCAGTGGGACCCTTGTCTCATAGTGTCTCAGATAGTGGCGATGCAGTTCGTGTTGTACCTGACGTTAAGTCTCTTGATGGCTGTGATGCAGGATCTGACCACCTCCACGAGGACTTTGGACCATCTGTTTCAGTACCATGTCAGTGCACGCTATTTTTTCTTGTTGCCTTCTTTTTTATATCATGATAGGCTTTGACGACAATCATGGCCGATGGAAAGCAATTATGTCTAAGTTGGAACGCGCTTGCCTAGAAAATGCCTATTCACTCTTGCCTTGAAGGTACTTACGTCATATTTCTCTTGTTACACAATTAGTGTTGTTTAATTTACCTTGCTTTGAATGCTAGATATAATAATATATAAAGGCATAATTAAATTATGACTCATGAAAATGACCACAACTGTTGAATGAATGTAGGTGCCAGATTTTTGTCATCCAAGCATCAGTCACCACATTAGATGATAGGTTTTATTGTAGTTCTCATTGTGATAAGATACTATTACATAGTGACTGTGCTAAAACAAAACAACACTTATCATATTGTAATAGATATCCCAAACAAAAACATTTCATGTGAATAATAAGGGCAAGTTCCTATCAAAAAGTTTCGGCCATTAAAAGTACTGATATCAAAAATTATGGCCAAGTTCTTTGCTAGGCTCGATAAATGGAACCATACAGTTTAAGAAGGTCATATCTTTGACCACCTTCAAGCTGTCATCCCATTCCTAGGGATCCTGATAAAATATTATTAAATAATTTATGTCTTAATAATAACACCGGAATTTGAAGATCATTTGGAACTGGCAATAGTTTTCTTGTTTTCAACTTGGCAACATTTTTGTACTCCTTTTGTTTAATTTAAAAAAAAAATCCTTTTGTTTAATTTAATTTAAGAAACGGTTCAACTTAAAAATTTGAAATTTTCAATTTATCATCACATCCACGAGCTTAACTTATATTTCAAATTTCGTAAGATTACTATCAAGCGAACCAGAGTTATTAGGGGGGTCAAAACAGCTTGAAATGGTTCGTGTAAATAGACACACTGGCATGCTTTACGGCCGGAGGAACTTGCCGACCGCTAATTGCTGCCGCGCGTCTAGATCTTGAAGTTTGGGTTTGACTTTGGATATTATGATCATTGAAATATTTTTAATTTACTTAAAAGTGGAAAAAAAATTGCTCAAAACTAATGTAGTTGATGATGTTACACATGATGCACCTTAACTATTCAAAATTATGTATTTTGAGCAATTAAATATTTTACAGTGAAAGAAAACATGAGGAAACCTGCATGTGTGAGAGTTCTTCATATTGTTCTCAAAGGCGTGTGAAGTGTACCAATCCACACTTGATCAGAGTAGTGGAGTTTAAATTCTTATTCTGAGAGATGTGGTGGGGTAATGGTTGGTAATAATGATGTAGTCATGACCTGTAGATAATGGTACTTTTATTTCCAGGAAATTCAAGTTAAGGACAATGAAGGCAGAGCGGTCATATTGGCGTTTGTCCTGAACGCTGTCATAGGAGCATTTGTGCTGTGGACACTGGTGGGACGGACCAAGTTGTGCTTAGATTTTAGGTGAGTATCATACATTAGTTGGTTTTAGGTAATGTAAGTATGGTTAAGGGTTGTGGTTGTGGGTTCAATCCCGGGGCACGCACATCTAACTTTTCGGAGTTATGTGCGTTTTAAATATTTAAATATCACTTGCTTTAACGGTGAAGGAAAACATCGTGAGGAAACCTGCATGCCTGAGAGTTCTGCATAATGTTCTCAAAGGTGTGTGAAAGTCTGCCAATCCGCTTGGCCAGCGTGGTAGACTATGGCCAAAACCCTTCTCACTCTGAGAAGGAGACCCGTGCTCTGTAGTGAGCCGGTAATGGGTTAAATAAATAAAAAAGTATGGTTAAGTAGGTTGCAAGAGCATTGCTAGCTAATAGGCAAGGGGGAGGCAAGTTGATATATGGAGAATGGGAAAAGTGTCAATTCTAAGTACGTTCGAGAGGTTATAGCCCACCAACTCGCATTGGAGCAGGTTAGAGGGTCTAAGCTCTAAATCCCTCTCTCCTATGAGAGGAGGCCTATGCCCAGCAGTGGGATGTTAAAAGGCTGTAGTGGTGCTGGTGGAGAGGTAATGAAGCTGTAAAGCAAGCTCTTAGCAAGGCAGGGGAAGCTGCCCCACCTGCACCCCCTTGGCAATGCCCTTGGTAGGTTGTTCATCAATCAGAATGAACTAAGGTATACCTGGACTCTGGTAATCTAATGGACTCCATAGGCTTTTAAACACATTCTTTGCCTCACTTTTGCTGTAGAATAACTTGATACAAGTTTGGATATATTTTAAGTACCCAGCTAGCAAAAGTATGATTTCACACAGTCCTTCAAGCCACGTCATTTCCATTACAGACATTATTAATTGAATCCAATTTCTCCATTTCAGCTGCACCTTCTACGGTATTCACTTAATATTCTGCTGGGTGTACAACCACAGTTTCCCCACCACGTTCTCCTGGTGGGCGCTCAACATAGCCTGCGCTTCCATCATGTGCGTCGCCGGCGAATTCCTCTGTTTACGCACCGAGCTGCAAGCCATACCGCTGAGCAATATCGGCGCTAAAGTGGACTTATGAAAGTTAACCGTTATATTCACATAATGGTTGGACTATTCACGAATAATGAGTGGACTATTCATGTATAACGAGTGGACTATTCGCAAATAACGACGGCTGTTTGTGCGTTATAGATGGACTATTCGGTTGTTAACATACTAATGCGAACAATATTGTTTTGTGTGGAGGCGTGATCTAGTAGCCTGTCTAGTATGGATACCTAAATATTAACTAGTACTTAGTTACCAAAAAACATGCTAGGACAGAATGTTGGCTTTGGTTTGGTTCTACTGGGTTTACAATAACCACAGATTACCCACCATATTCTCCTGGGGGATGCTCAACATAGCCTGTGCTTCCATCATGCGCGTCGCAGGCACTTTCCATTGTTTACTTACTGAGCTTCAAGCAATACCGCATGAGCACTATCGGCGCCTCAAGGGGACGTGTGAAAGTTAACCGTTATATTCACACAGTGGTTGGACTATTCACACGTGACGAATGGACTATTAAGTTGAATACGAATACCTACGATTTTATAGAAAATATTATTATGTACATTTTACTCTGACATTATAATAAAACAAAACTCAGGGAAACAGTGACACTTTTAAGTTGGAAACTGATGGGTAAAAAATGGCTTGGCTGTGCCCCTAAATTAAACCTTTAAGTATGTTCAAGGAAATGCTAAAGTTATAAAATCACATTTTAAGTTATTAAATACATAATTAAATTATTTCTTAGAAACTATTATTATTTAAAAAAATAAGTTGAGCATTTGCAAGTTTTAAAACAATAATTATTGTGAAAATTGAGTATTTGTCAAATTGTATAAAACTAGATAAAATGATATGTTTGTGGAATACGTTTGTCACCTGATTAGTTTTCGAAGTGATCATTAATTTATATAATACTATTTTAATTAATTATTTTTTAATATTATTTTTTGTCGAACATTAGTCACTAAATGACCGCCCATTTAAAAATACTAATGCAATATATCTTTCAAGAGCACTATACAAGCTATAATTCGCAATTTCTCAATTAATTTTCTGTGTGGCATAGCTTATATTTCCCCTGTGCCCTTTATTAATGTTAATACACTATTAGCCCGGGACAAAATGAAATTTTTCAGGGAAGAGCCAATACCTGCTCGGACGAAACGCCGAAAGACATACCTGCCCGCGGAAATCTGTTAGATATGTGTATTTCTCGCCTAAAACACTGATTAAGATGATAAGATTGTAAATAAAATAAATAATTAAAATACATAAATAAAAATAAAATCATTTTTGAATTGAAATTGTGTTTTTATTTGATCTATGCGTGTAAGATTTTGGAGTAATGCAAGGAATTCACACTTTTTCTGAAGCATTCTGTAGCATTTCACACTCATACGCCCACTTCGCAGTGTGAAAGCAAAAAAAAAAAACAAGAAACAAAACTGGCAAAGTGCGAGTCAAGCCTCGCTCTTTTAGGCAAAAAAAAAAGAAACAAAAAAAAGCTTTGATGCCGGCCTGTTTTATGAGATCTTCCCGAAATAAACACTGTATAGCAACCTCTGAAAAGCAGGAATTACTTGTCCGTTGTATGACATACGAAACAGCATGTTTTGTGTAGATACTTGAATAAAACACGGCATTTGATTAAAAAGATATATTTCAAAACAAAACAAGACTTAGTATCAGCAACATAATAATAATTCACGTATGTAATATGGAAGTTATCACAATTATTTCACAATACCGCTTATAGATAATATCTACTAGAGTAAAGCTATTGCTTGCATTTCGATTTTACAGCGCATACAGCCACTACCTACGCATTTATTGTTTAGGAGGTTCATACAAAGATACAATATGATTATAACCCGCGCCACGTACATCGAACGCTGAACGAAACGTTGAGGGGATAGCTGCGTATGGGAACTGTCGCGCACGTAATACAATAGCTTACCCCCTCCACTTTCCTTCAGTGTTCGACGTACGTGCCGATGTTATATGCCTAGTTTGCACAGTGGCAACGTTGATCAAAATTCAAGTATTGAAACACCTGAGTGAAATGGACCTTGTTGGAAAATATGTGTAGTATGCCTTAAATATCTATGGCTGTTACTTTATAATTGTCTACGACACAGAACTCTTTCTCTTTGGTCGCACTCTCCAAAATGTCGGCTGTGTTATAATTTGTTAATGTCAAATTTATTCAAATTAATATACAATGTGATTAATTAACTGTGTGATATTTCATTTCTCGATCCCGTGCTTCACTCAGCTCAAATTCCACTCCACTCTTGACATTAAAAACACAACAGACCTAAACTGGCTTTTTTATAAGGTTCGTCCATACATCCATTTGTCTACAGCCAGCGCCCCAAGCCGAAATGCAAAATAAATATTCGAAGTACTGAATTACGACTTTAAAATAAGAGACGTTGGGTCGGTTATTATATTATTATTATATTTTACTGATATTAGTTTTTCTATATTCGAAATCTTAGTAGCGTTATCGAGGTGTGCAAGCTAGGCATAACCATAGGTACGTAGGTACATCTCTGATCGTCTGATTCTGGGTTCATAGCATAAGGAGTAAATCTATGATGACAAACATGTCAGTCTGCCTGCGGTAAGTGGCTGGGTTTATGGAGCCTCAAATTCTTTGAATGGGCATTGCTCCATAACACCTCCATAAATACAACCGAATATTTGGTCAGTCAGTTTACTGACTGACAAATAAAAACTGACGACTTGGCAACACGACAGAATCGACATGTTCGGAGATCGTCATTTTTGTATGAACCTCTAAAGCTCCTTATGCTTACCTACTATCATCATTATTATTTATTAAAATCTAAATACATATTAATAAGTAAGTAATCAATCTATTTTGTCTCATCCGACTTAAGAGGCGACCATCTTGGATCGATTTTCATCAAACATAGCTATAACAACACTCTCGACTAATTCACCTTTCAAACAAAAAAAACCGCATTCAAATCGGTTCACCCGTTTGAGCGCTACAGGGGAACAGACAGACAGACACACACACACACACAGAGAGACACGTCAAACTTATAACACCCCGTCGTTTTTGCGTCGGGGGTTAAAAATATTACTCAATAGATACAATCTGTTTTTCCTTAGCTGTCTTAAAAGGTAATCAAGTAGCAGAAATGCGTAAAAAGCCCATATTACAGTGCCCCAAGCCACCAGGGTGTGCTAAAGTTCGTGAGCATATTAAAAATTTTATTTGTATGTCTTGACTCTTGTTACTTATTTCTATCAGTAAGTATAGTTGTTAATATATTTTATTGTTACAATGTTAAGGTGCACTAGCGTCCTTTATTCGTGAGGTGCATGTCTTTTATAATAATTCTATAATTATTTCACAACACAGATATAGGCATAATATGTAACATGTATTATAATATATGTAGTCGTAAGTATGTTTAATTTCAGGACAGAGCCTCGAAAATAAATAAGATATAATGAATGTAATATAACACATTCGAAATAACATGTTATATAACAATATGATTTGTAATAGGTTAGTAAAATAAAACAGTAAAATCCATTTTGGAACTAAATACTTGCAATTTAGTTGTAACTACATAAAAATGTTCACAAAATATTTGTCTACACTATTGTCTACACTATACACTATAGAAATAATACACTTTTTGACTTTAACTTAAACTGAAGTATACGCACACATAAACGCATACTTACATTTAACTCAAATAATTGTTATTGCTATATAATACGGGCTGAATCTGCACTTGAAAACATGTGTAAACTGAACACTTTTTTAATGAAGGCAGTAATTTGTTTCAGCTAATTGTTTTTAATACTATTAAAATAATTATGAACACAGGAGGTTTAAAAGTGTGATATAACATTTTTATAGCAAAATATCTCAAAGCTATAAATTGTTACAAACGTTTCATGTTACGATAGTGAAAAGAGTTGTACAACGGTATGGAGACATCTAAACTACAACAAAATATAACAAATTGTTGTATAGAAAAAAATATCGGGTTATATAACATTATATAATATGTATAACAACTATTCGAAAGTTATATTTCTATTTTTTTGTATCTTATCATGTAAATACATTAAATACTTATTAATTTTATAAGTTAAATTAAGTATGTTGCGCATAATAGTTGTATATAGTAGTAGATAAAATTAATTTAACGATTTAAATTAATCATAAGAGTTTATTCGTCAGCGATAATATTTAAAACAATAACTTGACGTGATATACGTAAAATAACAAAAAAAAAATCCAAATATACAATTAAGTAACTATTTGTATATTAATTTAAAAAATATTTAAATTTCATTAAATTATTATTATTTGATTAGTTATTATTTTAAATATACTGGGGTCAAATATTTAATATCTTTTGTTTTCGGATTAAACAATAATCATTTCGATCCTACTAATATTATAAATGTGAAAGTGTGGATGTTTGGTTGTTTGTTACTCAATCACGCCGCAACTACTGAACCGAAATTTTGAATGGAAATAGATTATGCCCTGACTTAAAACATAAGCTACTTTTTATCTCGGAAAAATCCACAGTTCCCACGGGATTTTGAAAAAACCGAAGTTTCTAGCTACAGCTATAGGTAGATTACTATAGCAAACTTCCTTGAAAGTAGGTATAAAGGTTAGAAAGGGGAGCGGGAACGGGAACCGGAAATCCACGATTCCCTCTCGATTTGTGAAAAACTGAAATTCACGCGGGCGAAGCCGCGGGCATTCTCTAGTAAACAATAAAAGAGATAATAAATGACTGAAATTGTTATTTTCTAGTTCCTTTAGATAACTACAGAAATAACATGGGAATTAGGAGGTATATAATTTACTTTCTTATTTGGTTTATTTTGTTCTATAAAATAATTAATTTAATAAAGACTAGGAAGACGAATGTTTCTATCTACACAATTGAATACCTGAATTTTTAGGTCTAAAAATAGTCGTTTTCACAATGGAATATCCTAGCATTATATTTCGACCTGTCAGCTTAGTTTAGTTTCGTTAATGCCACTAATATGCTTAAAAATTATTAAGTATAATTAGTTATATTCAAAAATATAAATTAGCACTTAATACTAAAATTAAACTTTATATGCAAGGCATCAAAAAAAGGCGTGTCAAAAATCGACTATTGTGAATAATTCTAAACTTCCGAGGCCATATCAGATGCTCAGACTCTTGTGTAATAAACTAACCGACATGACTGCCGCACCATCATAAGTTTGAGCGACCAATTTTGATAAACATTTATATACTGATTTAGTACTTTAGTACTTAGCAAAGAATAGATAGAACAGCCTGCTATTCTATCGGAACTCACATCGATATGTTTAACAAATCGGTTCACTGTTTCTGAATTCTGAGTTCTGAAAATATCGCTAAATCAATACTAGCTGGTCGCGTGAGCTGACATCCGGCTTTTCGTCAATCATAACACAAAATATATACCATAATAATTATTTTTTCTTAACTTAGATAAATTAGTTTTTATTTTCAAAATATCTGGGGTATGCAGAGCTTTCGCGCTTGTATGAAGTGCGCGCCACTTGAAGCTTGTTAATATAATACAAGCTTAGCTTCTATTAATAAAACAGAAGCTACTGAACTAAATATATACTTAACTGGATCGAGCTTTGGTATCGACAAATCGACATAAATTAAGTAAAAAAATTAAGTAGAAACTTTAATAAAATATTAAATACAAAATCACACTGTCTTTTGCTGCACTAACCTTAAAAAATATACTTTAGTTTTGGGTGCACAGAGAATATGTATAATTGTCTTACGTATGTGTACTTCATACTATTAATACTTGTATAAATAAGCTAAAAATATACAATTTATAAATAAAATCTCGACGGTATAATACGATATGGTGTTTCTTACGGGGAGCCCTCGTCGTCTACCTCTTTGATGACGGAGTCTGATTCCCATCGCGCTCTCTCCGCTAACAGCTCTTGAAGTTTCTGTTGGAGGCAAAGTAAACTAAAGTTATAGTGTTCTTTCTTTCTTCCTTTCCAAACTAGGCAAAGAAAACTAAATAGTCTTCTTTCTTTCTTCGTTTCCAAACTAGGCAAAGTAAACTAAAGTTATAGTCCTCTTTCTTTCTTTCTTTCCAAACTAGGCAAAGTAAACTAAAGTTATAATTTTCTTTCTTTCGTTCTTTCCAAACTAGGCAAAGTAAACTAAAGTGATAGTCTTTTTTCTTTCGTTCTTTCCAAACTAGGCAAAGTAAACTAAAGTTATAGTCTTCTTTCTTTCTTTCGAAACTAGGCAAAGTAAACTAAAGTTATAGACTTCTTTCTTTATTTTGAAACTAATCAAAGTAAACTAAAGTTATAACCTTAATTCTCTCGAAAGAAATTAGAAATGTAGGTAAGTATACAATCAAGTGTAAACTTTTTTCATCACTGTCGGTTTAATTTTTTCTAAAATATGACCTGTTTTTTGGGTGGGTTAGTAAGTAGAAAACCTACCTCGGGTCTGTCGAGAATGATGATCCTGTTCTCAATCTTAGGGGCGAGTTCGCACGCGCTCTGCTCCAAGTCGTCCAGGGAAGCGCGCCGGGTCAACCTGTACAGGGAATGGAGAATATTCATCCTACTAATATCTATACTAATAAATAAAATTGAAGTGTCTGTCTGTAATATCGAAATAACTACCTCATATTAAGCTCATATGGTTATTTGAACGCTACCATAACCGAATCACACGTTTTTAAAATTTTTGTCTGTCTGTCTGTCTGTCTGTCTGTCCGTTTGAACGGGCTAATCTTCGGAACGGCTGAACCGATTTTGACGGGACCTTCACATACAAGTAGAGAATCAACCAGGGAGTAACATAGGCTACTTTTTTAACCGACTTTCAAAAAAGGAGGAGTTGTGTTTTTCTACCTATGTACACCGATATCTCCGAGATTTCTGAACCGATTTGCGTAATTTTTTTTTAATCGACAGAGAAACATTGCGACCCTGCTCTATAAAAAATTTGGATTCCAACTCCTCAATCCTGATGCTGCAGGGGACCTAATCCCCAAAACTAATGGGATTTAGAAACTGTCGGTTATTTAAATTGATATTGGGGGTACCAATTAAAGACTTTATCGTTGAATGAACTCGAGTAGGTACATATCCAACTCCTCAACCCTAATGCTGTAAGGAATTGTATTCCGACACTACATTCTACAGATAAGCTACTTTTTGTTCTGGAAAATCAAAAGTTTTCACGGGATTTTTAAAAACCTAAATCCACACGGGCGAAGCCGTGGGCATCATCTAGTTATAAATATGAAAGTGTGGATGTTTTGATGTTTGTTACTCTATAACGTCGCAACTACTGAACCGATTTGGCTGAAATTTTGAATGGAGATTGATTATGCCCTGACTTAAAACATAGGCTTACTAACTATTTATCCTGGAAAAATCCACAGTTCCCGCGGGATTTTGGAAAACCCGAAATCTATATCTACATATAGGTAGATTACTATAGCAAACTTCCTTGTAAGTAAGTATAAATGTTGGAAAAGGGAGCGGAAACGGAAACCAGATATCCACGATTCCCTCAGGATTTTGAAAAATCGAAATTCACGCGGGCGAAACCCCTTGGGGTAAAATTGTACTTCGTAGATGTTAACCCTGTTCTCCATACTGTCACTCATCTGTAAATGACAATGACAGCTGTCAGAATTCCGGGAAATTAGTAATACGGGTATAGTTATTTATATTTTTTAATAGCATATTCGATCGCAGATCACGAGGTCCCGGCTTCGATTCCTGGATAAAAAGTAGCCTATGTGTTAAGTCAGGGTATAATCTATCTCCTTTCAAAATTTCAGCCAAATCGGTTCAGTAGTTGCGACGTTATAGAGTAACAAACATCCAAACATCCACACTTTCACATTTATAATATTAAAAGTAGGATATTAGTAAATAATCTATACTTAACTAGATGATGCCCACGGCTTCGCCCGTGTGTATTTAGGTTTGTAAAATTGATTTTCCAGAACAAAAAGTAGCCTATCTGTAGTAAGTACCTAGTAACCCGTCCACAAAACGGAAAAATTCTGTGGGATCCTTACGATTTCGGAATGCAATTCCTTACAGCATCAGGGTTGAGGAGTTGGACATGTACCTACTCGAGGTCATTCAACAATAAAGTCTTTAATTTTTTATCCCCAATATTAATTTAAATAACCGACAGTGCCTAAATCCCATTAGTTTTGGGGATCAGATCCCCTACAGCATCAGGATTGAGGAGTTGGAATCTAAATTTTTTGTAGGACAGTGTCACAATGTTTCTCTATCGATTAAAAAAAAAATTACGCAAATCGGTTCAGAAATCTCGGAGATATCGGTGTACATAGGTAGAAAAACACAACTCCTCCTTTTTTGAAAGTCGGTTAAAAAAGTAGCCTATGTTACTCCCTGGTTAATTCTCTACTTGTATGTGAAAGTCCCGTCAAAATCGGTTCAGCCGTTCCAAAGATTAGCCCGTTCAAACAGACAGACAGACAGACAGACAGACAGACAGACAAAAATTTTAAAAACGTGTGATTCGGTTATAGTATCGTTCAAATAACCATATGAGCTTAATATGAGGTAGTTATTTCGATATTACAGACAGACACTTCAATTTTATTTATTAGTATAGATATAATAAAGCGGAAGAGTTTTTTAGTTTGAACGCGCTAATCTCAGGAACTACTGGACCGATTTCAAAAATTCTTTCACCGTTGGATATATACGTGACGCCTGAGTGCTATAGGCTATATATCATGTACCACGGGCGAAGCCGGGGCGGACCGCTAGTATACATAATAAATACCTGTGATGAGTGTTGTGAGGCTCGACGGCTACCGAGGACGCCCTGCGCAGCGGCGGCGGACCGTCCAGCTCACTGTTGTCCAGCATCTTCACCAGGCTGTGTCTGCAACCAACAGCACTGGACACTTAGACAGACCGATACACTGGTCCACTGCTGGACATAGTGCCCACGAATTAATATACCTATAGTCGGACTTTTAATTAGATGCAGTAAACTTACGTTACACGGGTTGCGAAAAAAAGGGAGGTGGCAAAAGTGAATAATGCGAATGATTCACATCACAACAACATTAAGGGCCTGTTTCACCACCTTCTGATAAGAATCGGATGGCTAATCTACAACTTTTGTCTTTGTCACTTGACTTAGAGCGGGGCCGCACTGCGAACATTATTCGCGCGAATTTTATTCGCGTGGTTTATATTCCGCATTTTAATATATTTTTCTCGCGAATTTTAAATCGCATGTGCGTGCAGCTTCATACATTCCCATATGTCACAGAATTTTGCGAAAAAATTCGCGCGAATAAATTTCGCAGTGCGGCCTAGACCTTAGAGCGAGGCCGCACTGCGAAATTTATTCGCGCGGTTTATATTCCGCATTTTAATTTATTTTTCTCGCGAATTTTAAATCGCATGTGCGTGCAGCTTCATACATTTCCATATGTCACAGAATTTTGCGAAAAAAATCGCGCGTCGCAGTGCGGCCCCGCTCTCATAGTAAGAAAGTGACAAAACTTACGTTTAGGCTACCGACATTTATCAGAAGGTGGTGAAACAGGCCGTAATTATTTTATTTTACGTCGCAGTGCGGCCCCGCTCTCATAGTAAGAAAGTGACAAAACTTACGTTTAGGCTACCGACACTTATCAGAAGGTGGTGAAAGAGGCCGTAATTATTTTATTTTATCTTTATTCAATACTGTACAAGATTTATTTTTAATAGGATATTTATAAACAGTCAAACGATTTTATGATGATATAAATGAAATGACCTACATATCACATCACCATTGAGATTAGGTTGACAAAATTATTTTACGGAATGGCATTTTGAAACGTCAGTTTACTTACTACAATCGAATTAAAAGTCCGAGTATAAGTTTTACGGCCTGTTTCACTACAAGTGTCGGGTAGCCTAAACGTAAGTGTTGTCTCTTTCTTACTCTATGTCAAGTGACAAAGACAAAAGTTGTGAATAAGCTGCCCGACACTTATCAGAGGGTGGTGAAACAGGTCATTAATGTTTTGTAAATTTTGATATTCGAATTGAAACTGCCATTCGAATATGTATAACTAGCAGTTGCCCGCGACTTCGTTTGCGTGAATTCATACAAATCTCAAACAAACTTTTATCCTTTTATCCTTTGCGGTGAAATTTGTACAAACTTTAAATGATATTTTTTTCATATCTAATTAACAGCCTTAAAAAATAAACTCCAAGCTTTTAGCTCTAAAAATGACGATATTTTCATACAAATTTTCAACCCCTCTTTCAACCACATACAACCCATTTTATTTTTTGCATTAAAAAAGCTATATGTCCTTTCTCAGGCTATTATCTGTGTACCAAATTTCACTTCAAATCAATCAGACAGACAGACAGAGTTACTTTCGCATTTATAATATTATAGTAAGGATGTATATTGTATACAGACGAGTAGGTATGTAAAAATCTGTCAAGAAATTCTCCAGATAGCCTCGTATTGGAAAGCACATTGACGGTCGATCACGGCTATCACTATCATAATATTGTGACAATAGTATTTTTTTATATGCCGATCTCGGGGCACATGTCGTCCGATACCTGGTCAATATAATAAAGAGATGGACAACATACCTTCGACTGAGCGTGACGAGGGACTGCCTGTGCTTGGAATGCCGCGTCTTGCCCGTCCGCACGTTGATCGCCGCGAAGTGGTTCTGTATGGCCATGCCGATCTCGGGGCACATGTCGTCCGATACCTGGTCAATATAACAAAGTGGTGGTGGTGGACAACATACCTTCGACTGAGCGTGACGAGGGACTGCCTGTGCTTGGAATGCCGCGTCTTGCCCGTCCACACGTTGATCGCCGCGAAGTGGTTCTGTATGGCCATGCCGATCTCGGGGCACATGTCGTCCGATACCTGGTCAATATAACAAAGTGGTGGTGGTGGACAACATACCTTCGACTGAGCGTGACGAGGGACTGCCTGTGCTTGGAATGCCGCGTCTTGCCCGTCCGCACGTTGATCGCCGCGAAGTGGTTCTGTATGGCCATGCCGATCTCGGGGCACATGTCGTCCGATACCTGGTCAATATAACAAAGTGGTGGTGGTGGACAACATACCTTCGACTGAGCGTGACGAGGGACTGCCTGTGCTTGGAATGCCGCGTCTTGCCCGTCCACACGTTGATCGCCGCGAAGTGGTTCTGTATGGCCATGCCGATCTCCGGGCACATGTCGTCCGATACCTGGTCAATATAACAAAGTGGTGGTGGTGGACAACATACCTTCGACTGAGCGTGACGAGGGACTGCCTGTGCTTGGAATGCCGCGTCTTGCCCGTCCGCACGTTGATCGCCGCGAAGTGGTTCTGTATGGCCATGCCGATCTCGGGGCACATGTCCTCCGATACCTGGTCAATATAACATGGTGGTGGTGGTGTACAACATACCTTCGACTGAGCGTGACGAGGGACTGCCTGTGCTTGGAATGCCGCGTCTTGCCCGTCCGCACGTTGATCGCCGCGAAGTGGTTCTGTATGGCCATGCCGATCTCGGGGCACATGTCGTCCGATACCTGGGTACAATACAGGGAATAATAAAATATAACATAATGGGACACTATTGGGGCACTAAACTTGTAGTATTATCGAGGTTAGAGCATAAATCGCACATATCAGTGAAGCATCAGTGCCGGCACAGTTCTGGCACAGTGAAAAAATATTTTTTTATTATACTCTCTATGAACGCATTCACACCTATCCGTATCAGTTCCTAGGGAATGATTCCCGTTCATAGGGAATGACCGATTCCATCAGACGAAGTATGCGCGTCACTGATATTTGTTCAAAGTTCGAACACACGTTTGCACTTTGCCATTCGATGTCGGTTTTTCGAGCGTACATCAAAGCGTTTTAAATTCAAGTTCAAATTGATATGAAGCGAACTTGTTAGCAGTCCGTCTGGCCGGTAAGCAAACCTGTGTTCAAATGTTTGTCGGTGTCTGGCGCCGGGGTCAGAGTAACAAACTTATTATAATAATTGCATATTGCATATTATTAAAATTTGCATTGTTAGACAAGATTACTTATCTGTCAGTATGACAAATCATTGTTAGCTAAGATTACTGCTTTGGCCATCAAAAGTAAGTAGTGTCTTGACTACACGTTTTTCGCTCAATAAATGACTTCGGATCTTATATTAAGTACCTACATTAGAATATTCATTTATTATGATGAATACAATATTATTTGTAAGTACCAGTGACATAAACTGCTAGTGTCCGCACAGGAACTACACTGGACAGCAAATAGACCGGGCCGCCCGATAACTTGCAACTTTGATTCGATTTTCTCAAAAAGTACAATACTTATAACTCCCGGCACGTAAGTCGAGCGCTGACATTCAAGTGCGCGTAGCGTCGTACAAGTGAGCGGGACACAATACCACACGAGTAGATAGGCATAGAGGGGAAGCTTCTACAAGCGGCCCGCTGCAGTGTTTCATTTGACTAAAAAAATTTCCCTCTTCTCTTTTCAGTATTAATCTATTAAGGGATGCATTTTAAATGCACGAGTAGAACACCCACGTGTCAATTTCAAATACTTTTTTTTTATAAAAAATGTTAAAGTTTGAGTTGACCAACTGTACCGGTTAGTGGACAGAGCGGGCGTCCGTGAACCGTTGGTAAGTGTGTTTGTGTGAGTGTACCTACAGCGGGCCGCTTGTAGAAGCTTCCCCTCTGTACCTATCTACTCGTGTGACAATACGATTGGAGAACCAATCAGCGCTTACGAGGGATCCGCGAGAGCTAATCAGTGCTTACGAACGATCCCCACGTCCTTCCCGCGACCCCCTCACCACCCGAGATACCTCATTTTCGACTTCTGCGCATTGAAGGTCAACGCTAGACTTATTTGCCGTGACTTGCACAACTATCAAATTTATATCGGGTCGGATTTGGGCCCGGGTACCGGCTCCAACAAGGCTTCCAGAGTTACGAATTTCAATTGAAGAGGAGTGGAATGCAATGAGGAAGTTTCCTGATGTTGAAAATATCATATTTAACACAATCGAATTAAAACATAGATCAAAACTAATAAAACAGTGATTTTTATTAAATCCATCAATAAATGACGGAGAAATTAATTACTTATTTAAGTTTATGTATTTCAACGCAAAATGATTGCCGCCTCCCACTCGAGTGTGATGACGTCATCCAGACGGTTCCAAGATATTTTTTCTATGTTTTACTTGTTTTTACCAATTCCTCCGAGATTTCTGAGCCGATTACTATGATTTGAAGAAAAAAAAACGTGAAAAAATTTTTTTTTACCTTTTTTTCGAAAAAATCTATGGGACCATTTTGCAAACATCCTCAGCTGTCGATTACAAAAAACACGCATTTGAGATTTTGGTTTTTCTTTTTCGAAGAACAACAAAAATATTTGCATTGTAATAAATGCATATCGGTCACAGCATACAGTCAGCCTTATAATACCAATACAAATGATGTACTTTATAATGTCAGATTAATTTAATATTCTTCATTAATTTGCTTGTACTTATAGTTGATGCTGAATCTTTGAATTGCACTATTGATCTCGAGCTACAAACGGTAGAGTCACGGTTATAAGGAGAAGATATATAATAATTCATACATTGCACCCAACTCGTACAACTTCATACAAAACCCAGACACTCGTCAAAATGAGTTTCAAGGACAAGGTGGTCATAGTAACAGGCGCCAGCTCGGGCATCGGAGCGGCGGTGGCGATCGCGTTCAGCGCAGAAGGCGCGTCGGTGGCCATCGTTGGCCGGAACCAGGCCAAGTTGGCCGCGACGGCCGCCCGCTGCACCAACGCGTTGGCCATACAAGCCGATGTCACCGACGACGATGACGCCCGGACAATCGTACAACGGACGGTGGAAAAATTCGGCAAAATAGACATCCTAGTGAACAACGCAGGATGCTCGATGTATGCAAGCGTGTTCGATCAAAACATAATGGAGGCGTACGATTTTGTCTTGAACGTAAACCTCCGTGCCGTATTTCGTTTGACGAGCTTGGCTGTACCGTATTTGTTGAAAACGAAGGGCAACATTGTTAACGTGTCCAGTGTTGCTGGGCACAGCACGGAGTTATGGCCAAAATGGATAGCGTACTCCGTTTCCAAGGCGGGATTGAGTCACTTCGGCGCGTGTCTCGCGGCGGACTTAGCCCCTCACGGTGTGAGGGTGAACACGATATGCCCCGGGCCTGTGGTGACTGATTTAATAGAGAACAGCCGAGTTCCAACCACCTGGAACGACTTAAAACTAAAAACGGCTTTCGATAACGTATCGGAACCGCAGGAAATTGCAGATTTGGTTCTGTTCGTCGCTAGCGACAAGGCAAAGTCGATCACTGGTTCAAAGTTCTTCAGCGACAACGGTTGGATGATAAAGCGTCACTAAGACTGGTCCGTCCTTATTTTATAATCATTGTTCACGTTTTTTCAAACTGCTTTTAATAAAGTGTAATTTATATCCTTAGCTTTAGTTTTTATTGCCTGTGATATTATGATACCGTCGTTAGTAGTCTTTGGTAATCTCCTTCCCTTCCTTCCTTCTTTCCTTCCTTTTGGCCTTTTTCGCTCCTTCGTGTCATCAGACACGTCGGTGTACAAAAGTAGGGGCCCTAATGATCGCCAACCTTCGTAACGTGCCGTACGTTAAGACGAAGTGTATGCCTATATCATAAAAGGAAACTACTGTGAAAATTTCAAGTTTCTAGCTTCAAGAAGCTTGTCCTGACTGACTGATCAAGAACGTACAACCTAAGCAACTGAAAGCTAGGAACTTGAAATTTTCACAGTATCTTCCTTTTATGATTTAAGCGCACATTAAGAAGGGATATTTGGAAAATCTACCCCTAAGGGGGTTAAATAGGGGATAAAAGTTTGTATGAAAGTCAGTCATTTTTAAAGTTACATCCATGAAAATTGGTATTTGGGCTTTCAATAAAAAATAAAAAATATGAATTTCAGGATTTTTGAAAATTCTACCCGCAAGTGGGTTAAGTAGGGGATGAAAGTTTAAATAAGACCCCATCACGTTTTCGTTATTTATCAAGTTATATCCATGAAAATTGGTATTCAGATTTTCGGTTAAAAATTAAATATTACGTTTTGAAGGAATTTTGGAAAAACTACCCCTAAGTTGGTACAATGAGAGATGGAAGTTTGTATGAGATTAAGAAATCATGCGAGTGAAGTCGCGAGCATCTCAGTATGTAATGTACCTACAGAGCTGGTTTTGGTCTTAAATTGTAGCAATTTTATTCTACTTTAAAAACTCCCTGAACAGGTAGTGTCAAGAACTAGTGTAGTGAAAATCTGAAAACAATCCGAAATTTTCGCGGTTTTTTCGATTTTTGACAAAGTTGCGTTCGTCGCTCGAGGTCACAAACTTGGACTATTCATTAGGCAAAAACTTGGACTATTCATTAGGCAAACATCACAAGTGTAAATTGAAAATTTAAAAAACCCCCGACATTCGCCATTTAGTGGCGGCGGCCATCTTGAATTTGCAATAGTGCTATTCTACTAGTCAAGCCCTTTCATTTAATACCCATATCAAGGAAGTTGTGAAAAAATATATCATCCGCCATTTTGTAGCGGCGGCCATCTTGGACCGATTTTCATCAAACATAGCTAAGAACACTCTCGACTAATTCACCTTTCAAACAAAAAAAACCGCATTCAAATCGGTCCACCCGTTTGAGCGCCACAGGGGAACAGACAGACACACACACACACACACACACAGACACGTCAAACTTATAACACCCCGTCGTTTTTGCGTCGGGGGTTAATAAACAAGTCTGCAAAAAAATCAGAACTACCCGATGTAACTCAAGGTACCCCATACTAGCAAACCTTAAAGTTACTAATATTATGTTAATGAGAAGCCTAGTTATTTCTAAATCTATACATATAATAAAATCCTAGACGTGCCGTATCTGTACATTAAACATTTTTACAAAATAATAACTGGGGGATGTTAGGGATAAGTAATAGAACTGAAAAAAGCTATTTTTGAAATTTTTGTCTGTTTATCTGTTTGTCTGTATGTTTGTGCGCGCATTAGGCAAAAACTACTGAATGGATTGAAATGAAATTGGGCATGATTTAAGTTCATACTACGGGTACGGAATAACATATAGAATACTTTTTATCCCGAAATTCAGCACGGTTCCCTTAGGAGAGGGGATGAAAGTCAAAATGTGTATCAAAAATGATTCCCACGGGATTTTTAATATAAATATCCACGCGAACGAAGTCGCGGGTATCCGCTTGTGAAGAAATATACACTTTATTTGTAACGAGCAGATACCCGCGACTTCGTTCGCGTGGATATTGATTTTAATAATCCCGTGGGAATCATTTTGTTTTTCCTATGCTCCTTTGAGCTTAAACCTTGCTAAAAACTGTTAAAAGTTCACTGGCGGATGTTTAGGTACATCAAAATGTAAACATCCGCCAGTGAAAGTCCCATCAAAATCGGTCCAGCCTTTCGGAGATTAGCCAGTAGTCATTAAAGTATCTACTTTCTAACAAAAAAATAATGAATGAAATCGGACCACCCGTTAACGAATTACAGCTAAGTACACATTTTGCATTTCATCCCCTCTCCCAAGGGAACCGTGCTGAATTTCGGGATAAAAAGTATCCTATATGTTACTCCATAGTATTAACTTAAATCATGCCGAGTTTCATTTCAATCCATTCAGTAGTTTTTACGTGATGCGCGCACAAACATACAGACAAACAGACAAACAGATAAACAGACAAACAGACAAAAATTTCAAAAATAGCTTTTTTACGTTCTATTACTTATCCCTAACATCCCCCAGTTATTATTTTGCAAAAATCTTCAATGTACAGATACGGCAATTCTACGATTTTATTATATGTATAGATTTTATTATATGTATAGATAGATTATAATAACTAAGCAAGTAGGTTCCAGCGTGGCCTTAACCTTATATCATAATAACTGGTCAAGTGTAAGCCAGACACGCGTAAAGTAGGGTTTCGTAGTTTCACTAAAAAACTTATCATCAACTAAAAACATGAGTTACAAGTAACAAAGGATATTTATATATTGTAACGGAGGGTAGTTCGGTCGATGAAGAAAAGAGGGTAGGTCTTCGAAACGGGAATATATTTTCGTATACTGTTTACTATCTAGTTACAATATTATACGTTCGTAGGTTTCCAGAACGCCCTGTCCCAGCAGAAGTGGATGCAAGGGTTCATGCCACCTGTATAGTTTGGTATTGAAACTAGTGTTAAACTCTGTCCCAGCAGGTGTGGATGCAGAGTTCATTACCCGTTTGAGTACCGAGCAAGAATTAGAAACATAGATAGACAATTAATACACTAAGGGCGTTTGTGCACTTATTCGTTTTCGATTCGTTTTCGTGTTTCGTGAAAACACGATTCGACATAGCCTTCCTTATAACTGTATGGGCGCTTGTGCACTTACTCGTTTTCGATTCGTTTTCATGTTTTTAAATTTGTGAACTTTTCAAATCGAATCGTTTTAAAATAAGGACGCGTGCGGAAAGGTGTGTGCGATATTCATAATCACTAACCTTAGTGTTACTGCCAGTATTTTTTCACAGAGTACATTGAATATAACTTTTTCTGCAGTTATGCATTCTCTAAAACGTGTGTATGGCCGAGTATTCTGTTCTTTTACTTATATGGCACAATATGATCATTCATTCGATTGTAATTATTAAAAAAAGATTTTTCATGATATCTCAATAAGTGATGATCGATAAATGCTCCTAGAATAGAAAAGAATAGAAAAGTTTTTTTATTCAAATAAACTTTTACAAGTACTTTTGAATCGTCAATTGAATACTTCTGTTTATAGGATGTATCCAGATTTTTTTCATTCTCCGGCGCCTACGAATGTATATAAGAAAAGGGCAAAAAGCTGACGACGATTAAATGCTGCACACATTATGAACACGGTTTTATCTACGAAATGCTTAAAACGTATAGTGATACGTATATATTTGGGCGTATTCTCTAACTCAGTGGCTATTTATATAAAAAATTAAAGCCACTGAGGTTATTTAACATAACATATTTATTAACCATTCAAGATTAGCTATGATTTTATGTCATTTTTATTTCACACAGTAAAGCAGCAATGTACATATATCGAACTAATTCGGTGGCTATCATTTAGTGATGATCACTAAGTTAGAGAATAGCCCACGTCTGAGAATACCTACTTGGCTAGTTTCTACGCATACCTACCTACATATTTTACTAAATAAGCAAACATTATTATATCTATAAAATATTCAAATAATTTCCATAAAAATAACTCGGCATAATAAACCAGTTCGATGCCTATTATTAAATAATATTTAAGTCATAATATTTTGGACTAGCTGGCCCCCGCGACTTCGTTCGCGTGTTTATAGGTTTTATATAGGATCGGATCGGATCCCATAATTCTTTTATGTACCTAAACTAAATGTAGCCTAAGTTACTCCTTATAACATTGAAAGTTCCATTAAAGTCGATCCAGCCGTTTCGGAGATTAGCTGGAATAAATATACAGACCGACAAACATAAATTTAAACGAACACCAATTTAAAATAAGCCGTACGTTCAAAGATCCGGGTCCGAAGTAATTTGAACCCAATACTGAGGATTGCAATGTCTGTCAGTTCTAAACTAAAAAATCTATGACCTTGAAATATTCACGGGACAATACATAAAGTACTACCTTTCTAACAAAAAAAGAATGAGTGAAATCGAACAACGCGTTAATGAATTACAGCTAAATACACGTTTTAACTTTCATCCCCTCTCCCAAGGGAACCGTGCTGAATTTCGGGATAAAAAGTATCCTATGTCCTACCTCGGAGTATAAACTCAAATCTTACCAAGTTTCATTCGAATCCATTCAGTAGTTTCGGCGTGATGCGCGGCCAAGATACAGACAGACAGACAAAAATGAAAAAAATTGCAGTTTTGGCTTCAGTATCGATTATAGAGTGCCCTCCAATAAAAATTTTCAAAATATCTTCAATGTACAGAATTGGATCTGTTACAGTTTTATTATATTATAGATAGATTAAATATATAAGATTCCTATTCAAAGATGGCCCCATTCGAGGGAGTATGTATTTTTTTTTTAATTTTTAACTTTTCATGTACAAATATACTTTTTCAATATTTTATTACACGCCTTTCAGGTTTCAACCATGCAAGCTTTAATAGTTTCTAAATAAAAAGGCTGTGACACACATACACACGGACAGACAGACAGACAGAATAGTGTCTTGTTTTACTACGGAAACCTAAAAATTATTATTTCCGTCTAAAGACTAAACATACATTTAGAGATAAAATAATTTTAATATTATACATATATCTATTTACATGGCGGTACGTGCATTCATATAATATCGTATATAATACGTGCTAATTTAAACTGAAATTGTAGTGGTTAAATGACATTGGTTAATATAAATTAATTACGGGGTTCATTTGAAGTTACAGTGTTGGTTGTTTTAATTTAGTTGATATTTCGTCACTTTTACTGCGAAGAGAACAAGGTAAATCGGTAAAAGGTTATCACGCGGCGCGATGAGTTTCAAAGACAAAGTGGCCATCGTGACAGGCGCCAGCTCGGGCATCGGAGCGGCGGTGGCGATCGCTTTCAGCGCAGAAGGCGCGTCGGTGGCCATCGTTGGCCGGAACCAGGCCAAGTTGGCCGCGACGGCCGCCCGCTGCACCAACGCGCTGGCCATACAAGCCGACGTCACCGACGACGACGACGCCCGGACAATCATACAGCGGACGGTGGAAACATTCGGAAAAATAGATATCCTAGTGAACAACGCCGGGAGCACCAAGATGGCGACCGTCTTCGATGAGAACATAATGGAGGCGTACGATTACACCATGAGAGTGAACCTTCGCGCCGTGTTCCGTGTCACTAGCCTGGCAATACCGTATCTTATGAAAACGAGAGGCAACATTGTTAATGTGTCCAGTGCTGGTGGGCATTGCACGCAATTGGATTCACAATCTATAGCGTACTCTGTTTCCAAGGCGGGATTGAGTCACTTCGGCGCGTGCCTCGCGGCGGACTTGGCCCCTCACGGTGTGAGGGTGAACACGATAAGCCCCGGATATGTGGTGACCGATATGTTAGAGAACAACAACATCCCTGCAAGTTGGGACGGTTTTGAAGCGGCAACGGCACTCGGTAAAATATCGGAACCGCAGGAAATCGCAGATTTGGTCCTGTTCGTCGCCAGCGACAAGGCTAAGTCCATCACCGGTTCCAACTTCGTCAGCGACAACGGTTGGATGATAAAGCGTCACTAAGATTGGTCAGTCCTTATTTTATAACAAGCGGATGCCTGCGACTTCGTTCGCGTGGATATAAGTTTTTAAAAATCCCACGGGAACTTTTTGTTTTTCTTAAGCTCCTTTGTGCTCATACCTTGCTAATAACTATTAAAAGTGGCGCATCAAAATGTGAATATCTGCTAGTAGAAGTCCCATCAAAATTGATTCAGCCTTTCGGAGATCAGCGGGAACAAATAAACAAGTGACAAACACAATGCACACCAGCTTAAGATGATTATGTCAAGGGTTAGGGTTCCAAGTTATATGGAATACTGGGGGTTGTGATAGCTGTAATTTTTGAACTACAAAACCGATGACTTCGAAATATTTACGGGATAATCTTTAAAATATCTCCTTTCTAACAAAAAAAGAATGAATGAAATAGGACTACGTGTTAATGAATTACAGCTAAGTACACATTTTGACGTTCAACCCTTCTCCCAAGGGAACCGTGCTGAATTTCGGGATAAAAAGTGTATATGTTACTCCGTAGTATGAACTTAAATCATGCTAAGTTTCATATCAATCCATTCAGTAATTTTTGCGTGATGTGCGCCCAAACATACAGACAAACAGACAAACAGATATTTTCAAAAATTACTTTTTTATGTTCTATTACTTCCCCTAACAACGTCTCCCAGTTTTTTTTTTTGTAATAATCTTTAACGTAGGTACATATACCTACGGCAAGTCTACGATTTTATTAAATGTATAAATAGATGTATAGATTATAGTTCAGGTTTTTTGAAACTGCTTTTAATAAAGTATAATTAATTATAACCTCAGTTTTAGTTCTTATTACCTGTGGAATTATGATACCGCCAATAGTTGGCCTGGGCAACCTCATCCAAGGCATCACATACGAAGGAGTGACAACTCCTCTTCAAGGAAGGGGGCCAAAGGTGATGAGAATAGGAGGCAAAGACGTCCCTTCACTAGCAACATAATTTTCAATCAATTCAGAAACGAGAGTAAAAAATCGGCCAAGTGCGAGTCGGGCCTCGCTCTTTTAGGGTTCCGTACATAATAGGGTATTTGACAACATTGAAAATATACTATTGATTGTGGTCATCTTATCAGATAATAGCCTAAAAAAGACATATTTCACTCAATCAAACTAAACTATGTAATTTTACGCGATATTTTGCACGAAATAAAACATAATAATTTTTGAAATTTTATCAGGAACGTGAACGCTCTGGGATTGTTTGTGATGTCACTTGATAGCACGTAACTTGGTTGATATAATTGAAGTTTATCAAGTCAACCGAAACTAAACTTTATACATGAAAGAATAAGATTGATATTAAAATGAGTAGGTATAACAATTTAGAACATTACGATACAGCAGTCGCCTTGCGTAGCGTCTCTGTCGCACGCACCGAGTTCCGAAAAGGAGCGAGCGAGAGAAGTGACTTGCATAGCGATTTGTGACGTCACGCGTATCATGTGATCAGAAATGTTGTTTTTGGCGTGGTTTTCAAAACTTAAACTTTATCATTGATTTAATTCTTAATACTGTAGATATTGCGAAAAATATCAATGTAGTGTGTTTTAATAAGTAATAAAGAATAATTTAAAACAATTTCCAAAAATTAGTCAAATACCCTATTATGAACAATATAATATTTCGGGTCTAAAAAATATTTTATTTTTGAGCGAGACATCGCAACAAACCGTGAAAGAAAAACCCAAAAAATGTTCGTTTGTTTTGGGTCACAACAGCTTATAAACTATTTTATGAATCGTTGTTTTCAGTGTTTGTTGTTTAAATAGAACATATGGTACATAATAAATATACCGAAATATCATATTTCTACGTGATGGAATGACGAAATTGAATGACGGACTTTCTTTAAAGACCTTCATTTTTAAAGTTATATATAAATGAAAATCGGTATTTGTATTGTCGGTTAAAAATAAAGAATTACGTGTTTCTGGAATTTTAGAAATTCTACCCCCAAGTGAGTTTTATAAGAATCCAAGCGGACGAAGTCGCTGGCATCAACTAGTTCCTGGATATAATTTAATCGTGAAAAACTCGTTTTTGTGACCTTTGACTCCGAGTAATTTTTTTTCCAGGTGTCGGATCGATGAGGACTTTTTACATTTCATTTATAATAGTGTTTCAAACAATCCTACCAATTTTCAGCCAAGTGTGAATAAACTGTGCGTGTCCAGGAGTAAATTTTTTTCCAGGTGTCGGATCGATGAGGACTTTTCACATTTCATTTATAATAGTGTTTCAAACAATCCTATTAATTTTCAGCCAAGTGTGAATAAACTGTGCGTGTCCAGGAGTAAATTTTTTTCCAGGTGTCGGATCGATGAGGACTTTTCACATTTCATTTATAATAGTGTTTCAAACAATCCTACCAATTTTCAGCCAAGTGTGAATAAACTGTGCGTGTCCAGGAGTAAATTTTTTTCCAGGTGTCGGATCGATGAGGACTTTTCACATTTCATTTATAATAGTGTTTCAAACAATCCTACCAATTTTCAGCCAAGTGTGAATAAACTGTGTGTGTCCAGGAGTAAATTTTTTTCCAGGTGTCGGATCGATGAGGACTTTTCACATTTCATTTATAATAGTGTTTCAAACAATCCTACCAATTTTCAGCCAAGTGTGAATAAACTGTGCGTGTCCAGGAGTAAATTTTTTTCCAGGTGTCGGATCGATGAGGACTTTTCACATTTCATTTATAATAGTGTTTTGAACAATCCTATCAATTTTCAGCCAGGTGTGAATTATTGTAACCTTGGAAGTCTAAATTGACCGGATTATTTGCAAATACGGTAAAATGTTTTACTGGCATAAAATTCAATACAACTTGACAGTTGTTTAGACCTTAAGCCTATGTAGCGACATCAGGTGTCAGAAAAATTAGCGAAAACCCTCATTCTTTCACACCTGCGCACTCGAGTAGCTACCTCCATCGAGAGTTTTCATAGAGGAAAAACTTGGTCGTTTCATCGAAACGAACCTACTCACGAAGATTCAGCCTGTCATTAATCACTAAACAGTTTCGTCAGCTGCCGGACCAATAGGATCGTGTCCCAACATGCTGCTTGGGTAGTAATGCAGTGGTCCAACCGCCGATGACTTCCATGGACCTCACTTATTTTTAACCCCCGAAACAAAAAACACCCCGTCGGTGTTTGACGTGTCTGTGTTTGTGTGTCTGTCTGTTCCACCGTGGCGCTCGAACGGGTGAACCGAGTTGTTTTTTTTTTTTTGAAAAGTGAATTTGTCGGGAGTGGTCTTAGCTATGTTTGATGAAAATCTGTCCAAAATGGCCGCCGCCGCAAAATGTCGGATTACATATTTTTTCACAACTCCCTCAATATGGGCATCAAATGAAAGGGCTTGACTAGTAGAATAGCACTATGCAAATCCAAGATGGCCGCCACCACAGGGATCTTACACATTAAAAACTAAAAACGACCTTAGATTTAGCGTAATCTGAATAGCCATAAGTCTGTCTATTGAACAATTGACTACAAAGATGTCCAAGAATCGAATTTTTCGCCACATAACGGCATCATATGGTCAGCCGCGCAATACGCCAACTGAAACATCAACGGAAGAAATTGCAGCACAAGCGAAGTTACTATCTATTCCATGTATAGAATCCAAATCATGGGGCAGCAACCACGTTTCCTGCAAAACTAATATAATAATATAATTTTTTTTTGTTTTGTGCCTTATCATGCGATCAGTCGGTAGACTATGAGCAGATTGGTTGGAGGACAAATTGGCTTGATTGGAGACAACTTCCCCAGCGGGAAAACTCCATGAGTCACAGCTAAATATCCAGTATATGCTTTCTCTTTAGTCGACGGATCGCCTGTGGCATTGTCAACTGCACTGCCAGGCGATTAGGATGGTTAGTAAGTCGTGTTTTGTAGTTGCAACTATAGCTTTTAATTTCTTCCTTCACTGTGTTAATATTTAAGTGCTCATGGAGTTCCGGTATCTGCAAGAACCATGGCGCGTTGGATAGTTGTTTCAAAATGTAATTTTGAGCTCTTTGAATAATTTGAATATTGGAGTTGCATGCTGATCCCCAGAGTTCTATGCCATATGACCATATCGGCTTTATTATTGTCTTGTATATCAGGAGCTTGTTGTCTAAGGAAAGTCTGGATTTCCTTGAAAGCATCCAGTACAGCCCTCTATATCGGTGATAGATCTCATCCCTCTTAGTTTGAATGTGTTTCTTCCAGGTAAGCCTTCTGTCTAAATGCATTCCCAAGTACCTGACGTTGTCACTTTGCGGAAGCTGATTGTTCCGCAGTGAGACCGGAGGACAGTTTCCTCGACGAAGTGTAAATGTTATATGCACTGATTTTGTACCACTAGCTTTTATTCTCCATTTCGACAGCCATTTATCAATCTCGTTTAGACCACGTTGCAGAATAGCCGAGGCTTCATCAGGATTTTTACTGCGAGCAAGAACAGCAGTATCATCCGCGAATGTAGCCACAGTGACATTATCTACTTGTGGTAGGTCACTTGTATAGATTGTGTAAAGTACTGGACCTAGCACTGAGCCTTGTGGCACACCAGCTGTGATTGGGTGAAACGAAGAGGTGTATTCGAATTCCTTGACTTGAAATATCCTATCGGTCAGGTAAGATTTCAATAATCCGAAGAATGTATGAGGTAGTAGTGATTTAATTTTGAATAGTAGTCCTGTATGCCAAACTTTATCAAATGCTTGCTGCACATCAAGGAATGCAGAGGAGCAGTATTCTTTGTGTTCAAGAGCATCTCTAATTGTTTTGCATACCCTATGTATTTGTTCGACAGTTCCATGATGCTGGCGGAAGCCAAATTGATGGTCTGGGATGATACATCTTGAACAGAGTTCCTTCATAAGCCTTTGCAACAAAACTTTTTCACAAATTTTTGATGTCACCGGTAATAAACTGATTGGCCTGTATGAGGTTACTTCATGAACAGGTTTACCAGGCTTCGCTATCATTATATTTATAATTTGTGAGACCTTCCAAATTGCTGGGAAGTAGCCAACACGAATTATGCCATTAAACAAAATGGAGAGGAACACCATGGCTTTTTTGGGTAATTCTGATAGGACTTTTTTATCAATAAGATCAAAGCCAGGCGCTTTCTTGCTATCCATACGTTTTATTATGTTAATAATCTCACTTGGGTTTGTTGGCGTAATGGGCATATCCAATTGGAAAGGCTGTATTATAATAATATAATTCGCGAATACATTGAACCGACCTCTTAATTGATTTACAATTATTAAAAGATACTATTGTGGTATTATTAAATGTTCAAGTGGATAGTCCGTTTCAATAGAGTTGAGCTAAAATGTAAACACCAACACACCTTGTTGCTAAAAAACTACAGAATGAATTGAAATGAAACTTGGCACGATTTAAGTTTGTAGTATTAAATTGTGCCAAGTTTCATTTCAATCCATTCTGTAGTTTTTTAGCAAATAGGTGTGTTGGTTTACATTTTAGCTCAACTCTATTGAAACGGACTAGATATGGTGTGTGTAGGTGTTAAAATAGTTTAAGTGCGTGCGGTAGATGGCGTCAGGTGTATTTTTCGACTGGTTTTCGAGTGTTATGTTAGGCCTAATTTTTACAATCATTACAGCATATCTTGCGCAGTTATTGTCTTCGCCCACCTCGATACATAAACGAAAACGGGTATATCTGCCACTGAAATTTTGCGTGCGCGCTGAGCCTTACCGCATAAATTATTTCTTATCGTGCGCAGTTTTCTTTGCACGAGCGTAAACGCGGGGTCGTCAATTTGAGTATTATGAACCTTCGGATTTAAAGACGTACGGTTCATTCTCATTTGCGTCTTACTTGCATTCTGCACAATAATATCGAGGTAAGTAGGCGTGTGTACCGTAGGTACGGAGTGGTTGTCGGATGGTCCAAGTGAAGGCGTTGGGCGGGGTATGTTTTGTGTTATTTTCTTCGGAGTCATCACGGACTGTACGGTGGACTGTTCACCTTTTGCCTGTTTTATATCTTTGGCAGATAAAGCCGTGCTTATACAGATATATACACGTAAGTCATTTAATTCAGAACTAACACTAGCCTGAAATGTAGTCAATTCTCCCTTAGATGCTACTTCACTACGTTGTGTAGAGAGCTCTGTCTTCATGGCCACTATGTCTTTAAGAAGTCTAGCGACGTCTACATGGTCAAAACTTACTGGTGGCAACCAATTTAAGCCACCAGCAACAAACATAGGCTGAACTTTTTCAAAATTTTGATAACTTCTTTGATATTTTTCTTCTCGTCTTCTTTCCGCTGCACACGTCTAGTCTCCGCATACGAATTATTAAAAAGTAAGGCTTTTCTCGTCTCCACATCCTCCTCACTAAAATGAGAAGCGTATATTTGTGTGATACTGAGTTCATCAAGCACATCAATTTTGTTCTGGATGAATGTCAGAAACTCGTTTACTATTAGGTTATTTCCCGCCATAATTTCGTAACTTGGGTCACATGTTAACATCAATGCGTGCAGTGTAAAACACTATTAGTTCAACTGGGCACGCGGCGAAGACTCGATTAGAAGATCATTAATGAATTTAAAACTGAAAAACGTTGGTGAATATAAAATAATTTCGGGGTTCATTTTAAGTTGCATGGGTGTTGTTTTAATTTAGCTGATACCTATTACGTGGCTTTTATTGCGAAGAAAACAAAGTAAAATAATTGCAGTTATCGCGCGGCGCGATGAGTTTCAAAGACAAGGTGGCCATCGTGACAGGCGCCAGCTCGGGCATCGGAGCGGCGGTGGCGATCGCGTTCAGCGCAGAAGGCGCGTCGGTGGCCATCGTTGGCCGCAACCAGGCTAAGTTGGCCACGACGGCCGCCCGCTGCACCAACGCGTTGGCCATACAAGCCGACGTCACCGACGACGATGACGCCCGTACAATCATACAGCGGACAGTGGAAACATTCAGCAAAATAGACATCCTAGTGAACAATGCCGGATGTGCCAAGATGGCGACCGTGTTCGATGAGAACATAATGGAGGCGTACGATTACATCATGAGAGTGAATCTTCGCGCCGTGTTCCGTGTCACTAGCCTGGCTGTACCATACTTGTTGAAAACTAAGGGCAACATTGTTAATGTGTCCAGTGTTGGTGGGCAAAGCACGCGGTTGGATTCACACTGTATAGCGTACTCCGTTTCCAAGGCGGGATTGAGTCACTTCGGCGCGTGTCTCGCGGCGGACTTGGCCCCTCACGGTGTGAGGGTGAACACGATAAGCCCCGGGTATGTGGTGACCGATATGTTAACGAACAACAACATCCCTGCAAGTTGGGACGGTTTGGAAGCGGTAACAGCACTCGGTAAAATATCGGAACCGCAGGAAATCGCAGATTTGGTCCTGTTCGTCGCCAGCGACAAGGCTAAGTCCATCACCGGTTCCAACTTCGTCAGCGACAACGGTTGGATGATAAAGCGTCATTAAAACTGGTCCGGTCGGCCCTTATGCAAAAATTGAGAGGTGTCAAGGGGCACCTCTGGAACTTCGTTCCATCCGGGTGTCCCCTGCCCCTACCCCTACCTCTACCTACCTACCTAAACGAAAATAACTGGCTTGCTTTCTATAATCGAGAGAGAGAGAGAGACAGACAGAGAAACACGCGCACGCCGCACGGCTTACAACTATAGCAAAAAGTGTCGTTAAAATTTTTCTCTTAATTTTTTCCGTCTAGCCCCCTTTCACAACGCGCGATAAGGAACTTCGTTCCAACAATAAACAAAGGCACAGCCGCACTATCTTTTCCCGAAGCAATTCAGGCCATTTTCGACCCCCTGAAACTTTGTTGTGGATAAAGTTAGAAGCCTGAATTTTTAGTGCCCAAGAGAACTAAATATAACTAGGCACATACCCAAATTACATTGAAATTGAAGTTGTACTTTTGAAGAAGTATTGCAAGTCTTTCCTTAGTTTTGTCACTAATACACCACACCACCTATCATCAAACTTCTAAGGTATTTTTGGTTAAGGTTATAAGGTTTGGATATAATAATTTACACCCTTAGCTTTAATTCTTATTGTCTGTGTTATTTTATGGTCGTTATTATATTATATTTTATCGAGGTTTTTTAAATCTTGAGAAAAGAGCTCCCTTTGTCCATACATAACAAAATAATGTCATCATTAGGAAGAAGATAATTTAAATAAGAAAGCTATTCATCATCATCATCATCATCATGATCAACCCATTACCGGCTCACTACAGAGCACGGGTCTCCTCTCAGAGTGAGAAGGGTTTTGGCCATAGTCTACCACGCTGGCCAAGCGGATTGGCAGACTTCACACACCTTTGAGAACGTTATGGAGAACTCTCAGGCATGCAGGTTTCCTTACGATGTTTTCCTTCACCGTTAAAGCAAGTGATATTTAAATACTTAAAACGCACATAACTCCGAAAAGTTAGAGGTGCGTGCCCCGGGATCGAACCCATGACCTCCGATTAGAAGTCGGTCGTCCTAACCACTAGGCTATCACAGCTTAAAAGTATTATTGTTTACATATTAAATATTATCTCGTAATTTCCATGTAACAATGTGACAAGAACATGTGTGGTAAATAAAATATGTTGTTATCTGTTTTTTTGATTTGTACGATTTTTTTTCTTTTTTTTATTTAACTAATATCTGATGTCCGCGACTATATCCGCGTGGGTGTACTAAATTTTGTCAAGATTCGTTCTGCGGTAGTTTTTGTAAGATTCCACAGGATCCCTATGATTTCCCGGGAACAAAATGGGGTGTAAGTGGCCCAAATTCCACATATGTGGCCAAAGTCAACCTCACCTGCACGCGGTGCACCCTGCCAATGCTGACGAGGCCCTGACGCTCTCAGTCCCCTCTACGGGTCGTTGTGCCTGATACCACACAACTTAATCTGGATGGTATCACCGCTTTGTGGTAGGATTCTACCCCGAATCCGCCTGGCTAGCGACCGCCCTTCAGCCGTAATCAAAGCAAAGCATCCGTGTGTTCCGGCAGCGAGCTGAAGAGCCAGTCCCCTTCCTCAAAAGCCGGCAACGCATTAGTGGTTCCTCAGGTGCTGCTAATGTTCATGGGCGGCGGTAACCACTTAACATCAGGTGATCCGTATTTCCGGTATACAAAAAGCAAATTATATCTGTCTGTGCCTATGCACGGGATAGGCATGTCTAGGCACGTGAATGTAACACCCCCAACTTCCCAATTCCAGGATATGCTACTAAGATTTTCTTGACATAACAGCTCAATAACATTTTTATGGCCTAAAATCAAAGTCAAATAATTTTTTTTTCAAAAATTGGTACACTTTTTGAACGCCAAATTAAGAAATACATCGAAGTGATATAATGGTGACAATTACCTACGAAAACTTAAATCTAAAACCAGAGGCAGTTAACACGTACAAAGTAATAGAGACTCACCAAAACCGGACAATCTCTCAGCATGGTGAACCCGTCGTTGCCAGAGTGGAGGTACTGCTTGATCGCCAGACGGTATTTTTGGTCCTTTTGCAAGTATTCATCCCCTATTTTGACCACCTGCTCAGCGACCCTCTGCCCCGGGGGCTTGCTGGGGTCGAAGGCGAAAGATATGCCCGCTACCTGGAGGAAACAATGATGATGATTTTTGTTTCATCCCTTTCGGGAAAGGCAAAGATCGTAAACCATGCAGCCTGGTAACTGGAGGAAACACACTTTACTTGTATAGTTTTTTTTTTGGCTTTGTCATTCACATACCAATGATACTCCTACAATGAGCAGCAAAAAAATCACTTGTATTAAACTTTTAATGTTTTTTTATTGACGTGATAACGTCCCATAAATCGATGAAAGACGGCTACACGCACGAAAAAGCACGACTCATTGTCACGTTTCGCGTGCAAAAGCAAGCGAGAGCGCGGAACAAGCGACAGAGAAGGCACGATCGGCCTAAGCTTTCGACTTGTGACGCATCTATCTTTCTTTTCTTATGACGATATCACGTAAAATTATCGTTTACAGAACCAATTTTTTTTTAAACCCAACGAAAATAATATAACAAAAAATAAACAGTACAATAATAAAATCTAGCATTGAAGTACAAGTTTGAAATAGCATTTCTTAGTGAAAACGCACAGCATTCAATTATAGTCCCATATAAGATTACCTGAGGAAACCTGCCCTCCAAACTGGGATACTTGGAGACGGCGTTCTCCAGCACCTTGAGGATGACCTCCCCGCTCGCCTCCACCACCACGATGGGGTCCCGCATGGGGATGATCGTGGACAGGTCGCGGAGGGTGAAATCCCCCGCTGGGTGGACCTGGGGGGATCAAATTGTGTATTTTTTTTATGTCACGTCAACATGGCAGATCATTTCCTGATCAGATCGCAAGGTATCAAAGCCACATCATTACCAGATCAGATCGAAAGGTACCTATATCCCATCATTACCTGATCAGATGAAAAGGTACCAATACCACATTATTACCTGCTGAAAAAGGTATCAATGCCACATCATTACATGAGCAGAAAATTTTCAATGCCACAACATTATCTAATGAAGGTTTCAAAGCCATACCATTACCCGATCAAATCGAAAGGTACTAATGCCATATCATTACCTAATCAGAAACGTTTCAAAGGCACATCACTACCTGACCAGAAAGGTTTCAAATCCACATCAATACCTGACCAGAAAGGTTTTAAAGCCACATCCTTACCTGATCAGATCGGAAGGTCCCAGAGTTGAGCAACAGCAGGTCGGCGCCAGTCGCAGCAAGCAGCACGTCGCACACCCAGTTGCCCAGATTGCACTCCTGGCGTCTCACCACAGAGAACCTCCCCTCTAGAGGCACGCAGAACTTGCCCAGAACTTCGTCCATTTTACCGTCTATCATGGCTGAAAGAAATGTATTTATCGGTGAGCATTCAGTCTTAGGCTGAAACTAATTTTAGATTCTCGACACAAGACTCGAAACCAGAAAGGTCATACATACATACGGTCCGTTTCAATAGAGTTGAGCTAAAATGTAAACTAACACACCTTTTTGCTAAAAAACTACAGTAAGTATAGAAATGAAACTTGGCACGATTTAAGTTTGTATTGTATAAACTTAAATCGTGCCAAGTTTCATTTCAATCCATTCTGTAGTTTTTTAGCAAAAAGCTGTGTTAGTTTACATTTTAGCTCAACTCTATTGAAACGGACTATACATAGACTGCTAAAATCATAACCCTTCCTTTTGGCTTTGCCGTAGTCGGGTAAAAAATACTGCATTAACTGTCGTCTATTGTCGACGAATAGATGATATTACTTACCGGAATATTTTTCCACCTTCGCTTTGAGCACGGGATCTTCAGCGTACGAACTGCTCACAGGTACATCTGTTATCTCCACCCGGGCGATGTCTGAGCCGAAATTGATGTTGATTCTGCTGAACTGCCGGAAATCCGTGCCGCTTTTCACTATGTATTTGTTGTTCACCTGAATGTGATCACAAGTCAAAGTCCAAGTTTACTAACTGTATGCCATTTTTCTGGACTATATTTCGACTACAGGACTTAGGAGATTAGACATATTACGCCATCGCGGACGTTTCTCTAAAATTTTTGAATAACTACATTTTTTAGTACTACATTATTTATTTGGATGTATATCTGTAAGCCACTTAAACACCCAAAAATTAATTTTTGGACGATTGAATTTTGTATTTTTACAAATCATTGAAATTTCTCTACGAAACATAAAATTAATTAGAATACATTTAGTATGTACTTCTGTGAAAAAATCTCAAAATGAAAACCGTATCAAAATCCGTTGCGTGTTTTATGCCCCACCGTAGATACATTGTGGAAGGGATTGTATAATATATAATAATAATAAATTTTATTATTTCAAAAACATTGTGGCCGATTCTGTTGTACACAATCTCTAAATCTAAACTAAAATGACAGGTCTAAATATATTCCTGTCTCTTTCACAATCCTCCCTGCTGAAGGGGATAGCACTATTTTTAAATCTGTCAATTTAGTTTAGGTTTAGAGATTGTGTACAACAGAATTAGCCACAAAGTCATACATAATCTTACTGAGGCTGGGACCTCCTTGTAAGTATATTTAAATACCAGTATCAGGAGGCCCCACAATTGTGTTATTAAAGTAAACAAGTATAAATTAAAAACCCTCGACATTCGCCATTTTGTGGTGGCGACCATCTTGGATTGGCATAGTGCTATTCTATTAGTCAATTGATACCCATATTGAGGGAGTTGTGAAAAAATATGTAATCCACCATTTTGTGGCGGCGGCCATCTTGGACCGATTTCCATCAAACATATGTAGCTAAGAACACTCCCGACCAATTCACCTTTCAAACAAAAAAAACCGCATTCATATCGGTTCACCCGTTTGAGCACTACGGGGGAACAGACAGACACACACACACACACACACACACACACACACATACACACACACACACACACACACACACACACACACACACACACACGCACGCACGCACGCACGCACGCACGCACGCACGCATGCACGTACGCACGCACACTTATTCTAAGTACTTACCTCTAAAACTTCATAAACGTGATCGTGCCCTCCCAGTATGAGATCAATGTCGGTGCAGCCCTCCGCCAGTTTGATGTCGTTGGGCGTCCTCATGTGAGTCAGTGCTATGACGAATTCACAACCCTGAAAATATAAAGCAAAATGAACCTTAACATCCTTGTTTTAAGGCCCCAGTTCATTCATACATCTAAATCCAGCGCCCCAAGCGAAAATTAAGCGAAATACAAATAGTACTGAATTTGCGACTCTAAAATAAGCAACTAACGGAGAGCGCTCACGGAGCGGTTTGGAATCGCGCCCGCCGCGGCTGCGGGAGAGAGGTTAGAGAGAGCGCGCTCACGAGCCCGCTTGTTTTTGCGGGACCGCAGCCGCCGCGGCTGCGGGCGTCGCCCGCCGAGTTGGCGGGCGACGCCCGCAAGACCGGCGGTTATAGTTATATATGAAGAGCTGGCGAACAAAATGTTATATTTTTTAATCCGATGGTCTTTGGCTTGCTGAATAAGAATATCAACTTAATTTTACTTAAAACGGCCCGCAACTGTATCAAAATTGCATCCATAGGTCGTGGTTTCGATCATAACGGCATAATTACAATAAAGTTTCGAAAGATTTGAATAATCGAGCACGTTTTTGTTCAAAATGGATTAATTTCCATACTTTGTAAGATGTCAATCAAAATGATTATTTCTTTTTCAGAAGAAAAATTTGTTTTTTTTACTAAGAATTTTTTTTTAAATTAAAAAGTTTATCATTTAAAAACTTTATTCACTAATAAAGTTTTTAAACAATTTATGTTGAAATTAGCCTAAACTAACTTACAAATGTCAGACTGACTTACAAATGATAAATTATTGTTGAAAATTAATTAGAATTTTTAGAAATGGTTTACGAATTATTAATTTCATAATTGAAATAGGTTAGAATTAACTGACATTTGATTCATTCAGTGGCGCCGAACCGCCATCTTGAATTATTGGTATAAATACGGCTACTTCGAAGCCATGAATTGAGTCTCCTCCAAAGACTCAACCGACTATTAGATGCTTCAGCGTCTAGGTCGTGATATTTGATTGAGGGCTGCGATAGCAATCACACCCTCATCGAATAAATGCTGCCATTTTGGACTTGGCTGAGTGTAATTAATTAATTAGTATAAAATATATTTGAAAATAGATCTCAGTTAAACTAATCTCTGAGTTGATATAAATTGAGTTATGTGCGGGTGATAAACGCAGATATTTTAATAATAGTTTGATTTAGTTTTAATATTAATTGGTAGTCTGCTTCTGGAGTTATGTGTTTACACAAACAAGTTATTGCTTGGAATATTAATTAATGATTGCTTCCGTTAACTTATATGAGATAGCAAACTGAATTTAACATATTATTATGTTCAATAAAGTCACAAACTACATATGGGTAAATAAAAATCCACGCCAAAAGCTCACTGTAAGTATGTCATTCAGTTTAATATTAATATTTAATAATTAATATTTAATAGGTTACCTGAATCAATACAGGCCATGCCTCTCGAAACTTTTAAAGTAAAACTAAAGAACTGGCTCATGGAGAAATGTTTTTACAATTTAAAAGAATATATGACATAAATTCTATTTATTGCAATTAATTTTATATTTATATCTTTAGAACGGTGACATGTATGCTACTTACGTCATTTTGTTTAGTCTTAAAATCAATAATTCAATTTGCACACTAATTTATTAGTTAAATGTGTTGGAAGACAATAAGCTTTAAGATCCATAATATTTGTACCACATTTTTGCAAATAAAGACTCTTACTCTTTAGTTTGATGCAACTATACCGTTTTCTTCGCCAGCTCCTCCTATAAGAAAAATGCGATCGCGCCCGCCGACAAACCGCAGAGCTTGCGGGCGACGCCCGCAAAGCTCGCGGGCGCCCGCTGCCCGCCGGTTCTGCGGGAGCCGCGAGCAACCGCCAACTCTGCGGGAGTAAATCGCGTCGTGAGTTTTGCACTCGACATTTGTATGAATTTCGAGTATTGCGGGCCCGCAACCGCGGCGGGCGCGGGTGCGAACCGCTCCGTGAGCGCTCTCTCTAAAAGTCCGCTTTACAGTGCGACCAATTTATCTGTGAACTGAGGGAGGTTGTTAGTGTCGTTTTAGTGTTACCATACAATCATTTATTGGACAAAACTTCCATTTTTGAATGTTCAATGTGCTTCTTTTGTTTTCTATTGCTGTTAGTTTGCACCTTCCACTCTTAGCGATTTCTATTTAAACGACTAATAATATTAATATAAATAACGCGATTTAGGGTTTTTTTATGTTGACAGGGACTTAAAAGTAGTTTGGGGTAGAATCGAACTTGTGGTGGTAACCCTGTCTTTCTATAAAATGACAACTGTCAGAATTCCACCGAATTAAAAATCAGACTATAAAGATTCATGATTCTCAGCAATGACGTACGTGACGCAGAGAGATATATAGAAAAGAGAGAGATTTATAGAGTGGTTTAATATGATTGTGGAGTAACAATGAATTACCTCTTGCTTCAGCTGTGACGATAACTTGGTTCCCGCCTGCAGAAAGTCTATAAACGTCACCTCTTCGGGGTTTATTGTCGCTAACGTGTCTAACCATTCCTGCACACACAATAAAAAAAACCTCTTAAAATTAAATTAAAATTAAATTTCGGAAATTTTGAACTAGATGGCGCTGTATCATTTTAAATTGCTAGAGCGTCTTGTATGTATGTACTAATTAAATGACTTAATCACTTAGGTATACTCTGATTTTTAATTCCGTGGAATTCTGACGTTTGTTGACGAATGTTACCAGAGATAAAACAGTTCCCAGAAAAAAGATAATAAATTCCAACTTACATATTTTTTATAAATAGAAATCAATTGCATTAGTTATGTAGATATGAAAAATACTTGACAGATACTTTAGGTAGGTACTTAAGTTTGGGGTAAAATCGAACTTTAGATGGCAACCCTGTTTTCCATACAAATAACTCATTCTATTTTTAAACGACAACTGTCAGAATTCCACCGAATTAAAAATCAGACTATAGGCACTTTTGAGAGCTGCGCCGCACAGCAAGCCGGCGCTCTACAACGACGGCGTCGTGACGGTATGAGGTTCGTGCGAAACCCCACTATCCGGCGTGACTTGAGAGTGGAGAGCCTGGACGAGTTCGTCGGCCGCCTAGCGACAAACATGTTGAGCAGGGCGGACGCCTCCACTCTCCCTCACGTCGCAGGAATCGCGCCGTATCACAGGCGCCCACCAGACGGACGAGGGTTCCCCCGAGACCTCGTCGTACCCAATAGAGCCATAAGTTCGTTGCACTGGGCGACCAGGACTACATAGAATATACCTGCTCCACGAGTCCGATGAGTCCAATCTTGTGTCCGTTGCAAAGCAAAGCGTGCGTGATCTTGCCGTCGCCGAGCGGGCGGCCCGTCTCGTTGTCTATCACGTTCGACATCAGCCAGGGGAAGTTGCACTGGGCGACCAGGACTACATAGAATATACCTGCTCCACGAGTCCGATGAGTCCAATCTTGTGTCCGTTGCAAAGCAAGTCGTGCGTGATCTTGCCGTCGCCGAGCGGGCGGCCCGTCTCGTTGTCTATCACGTTCGACATCAGCCAGGGGAAGTTGCACTGGGCGACCAGGACTACATAGAATATACCTGCTCCACGAGTCCGATGAGTCCAATCTTGTGTCCGTTACACAGCAAGGCGTGCGTGATCTTGCCGTCGCCGAGCGGGCGGCCCGTCTCGTTGCCTATCACGTTCGACATCAGCCAGGGAAAGTTGCACTGGGCGACCAGGACTACATAGAATATACCTGCTCCACGAGTCCGATGAGTCCAATCTTGTGTCCGTTGCACAGCAAGGCGTGCGTGATCTTGCCGTCGCCGAGCGGGCGGCCCGTCTTGTTGTCTATCACGTTCGACATCAGCCAGGGGAAGTTGCACTGGGCGACCAGGACTACATAGAATATACCTGCTCCACGAGTCCGATGAGTCCAATCTTGTGTCCGTTACACAGCAAGGCGTGCGTGATCTTGCCGTCGCCGAGCGGGCGGCCCGTCTCGTTGTCTATCACGTTCGACATCAGCCAGGGGAAGTTGCACTGGGCGACCAGGACTACATAGAATATACCTGCTCCACGAGTCCGATGAGTCCAATCTTGTGTCCGTTGCACAGCAAGGCGTGCGTGATCTTGCCGTCGCCGAGCGGGCGGCCCGTCTCGTTGTCTATCACGTTCGACATCAGCCAGGGGAAGTTGCACTGGGCGACCAGGACTACATAGAATATACCTGCTCCACGAGTCCGATGAGTCCAATCTTATGTCCGTTGCACAGCAAGGCGTGCGTGATCTTGCCGTCGCCGAGCGGGCGGCCCGTCTCGTTGTCTATCACGTTCGACATCAGCCAGGGGAAGTTGCACTGGGCGACCAGGACTACATAGAATATACCTGCTCCACGAGTCCGATGAGTCCAATCTTGTGTCCGTTGCACAGCAAGGCGTGCGTGATCTTGCCGTCGCCGAGCGGGCGGCCCGTCTCGTTCTCTATCACGTTCGACATCAGCCAGGGGAAGTTGCACTGGGCGACCAGGACTACATAGAATATACCTGCTCCACGAGTCCGATGAGTCCAATCTTATGTCCGTTACACAGCAAGGCGTGCGTGATCTTGCCGTCGCCGAGCGGGCGGCCCGTCTCGTTGTCTATCACGTTCGACATCAGCCAGGGGAAGTTGCACTGGGCGACCAGGACTACATAGAATATACCTGCTCCACGAGTCCGATGAGTCCAATCTTATGTCCGTTACACAGCAAGGCGTGCGTGATCTTGCCGTCGCCGAGCGGGCGGCCCGTCTCGTTGTCTATCACGTTCGACATCAGCCAGGGGAAGTTGCACTGGGCGACCAGGACTACATAGAATATACCTGCTCCACGAGTCCGATGAGTCCAATCTTGTGTCCGTTGCACAGCAAGGCGTGCGTGATCTTGCCGTCGCCGAGCGGGCGGCCCGTCTCGTTGTCTATCACGTTCGACATCAGCCAGGGGAAGTTGCACTGGGCGACCAGGACTACATAGAATATACCTGCTCCACGAGTCCGATGAGTCCAATCTTGTGTCCGTTGCACAGCAAGGCGTGCGTGATCTTGCCGTCGCCGAGCGGGCGGCCCGTCTCGTTGTCTATCACGTTCGACATCAGCCAGGGGAAGTTGCACTGGGCGACCAGGTTTGACAGCACGTCTAGTCCAAAATCTGAAAAATTTTACCACACCGTTGATAAATATCATAGTTGCAACACTGGTCTAAGAGGCCGTAAACGCCAGATCTACATCACGATAAAGAAAGAAAAACGTTTATTCAAGTGCTGTGCCACAAATAACAGTACTACTTAAAGTAGATCATCCTGCTGGAACTGTTTTCTTCTTCTTCTGGGATTAAGAGTAGTTTTTGTTTCCAAGAATACAATTACACCCAATCAAGAAATCACATCGATGTGTTGCTTTATTGTAGTGATTAAATAGCAAACCATCAAACAGCATAGACTTTCACATTTACAATATTAGTGCGGATTAACAAAAAGTTAAAATATAATAGCTCTTACCAAAATCATGATTTCCAAAAACTGCACAATGCGTCCCGATTTCATTCAACACTGGTACCATCTGTTCGCCTTTCGTGAATGTGCTTACTGGACAAGAAAAACCAAACTTGTACTGTAATTTTGAAAACACTTGACACTTGCGACCTCTAATGGTTATAAGCAGTTCAATGATCATAATTATATAATTATCCTAAAATTAAAAATATACCTTACATACGCCTGATACGCGGTAAACATATGACATGACAACTAAAGGTTTTGTTGAAATATGGATTGCTACTTATTGCTATTCTTGACAGAAAACCCGAATCGCTTCTTTTTGCCCGATCCAGGAAACTCCACCCCCGTCCCTCGGAGAGCACGTTAAGCAGTCGGTCCCGGTTATTATCACTATCATGTGACAATAGTCGTTAAAGCCCGCCGACCCGCATTGGAGCAGCGTGGCAGGTCTAAGCTCTAAATCCCTCTCTCCTATGAGAGGAGGCCTGTGCCCAGGCCAGTGCCCAGGCCAGTGCCTGTGCCCAGGCCAGCCTTTTAACATCCCACTGGGATGTTAAAAGGCTGTAGTGGTGGTGGGATGGTATAGAGAACAGAAGATTACACTTACACATGCTAGGGGAGAAGGCATCGCCGCTAAATAACACGAGCGGATTCAGATGCTGCAACGCTTTCACTGCCGTGCTGAACCTCAGTGCCCCGCCCACCGGCTCCGTGTCTGGCGAAGGAGAATGTTATTAACCTTGGTACCAGCAATATGGGAAAGGAGACAGGGTAAACTTCAAGTTTGGCCCCAGCATTGGCCCAACATAGTCCAATGTGTGGATATGTGACGAATATTGGCACATATTTATCACCACGTTCAGTGTTCACTACTGGACATGAGTATTGAAAGGATTACCATAGAACATGATCTTGTACCGTTTGTCTTCAGTGGCTGCCAGCGGCTTTCTACAGGTCTTCTGTTCATCTGTAAGACCTCCATTTCAGCTCTGCGTTTGCCGATGCAGATCATCACCCATCACCTAAAATCTGTTAGTTCTTGGAGCTTTGTGCCCCGCCCATTGCCACTTCTGTTTCGCTACTCGATGAGCTACATCGGTAATTTTGGTTCTCCTGGGAATCTTCCTTATTTGTAATTCATCATTTGCCCGTCTGTCAGTCTGCTCGAATGGCCACCCCGTATCGTCAAACGCAAAGGAGACAAGGTGGATGAACCGATGATCCCAAGGTATTTGGCTGGCAGCCTCTGGCTTCGAGCGGCACAACCATTTACGGCAACCCTTGCAAGGGATCTATGTCCAGCAATCGACGTCAATCAATTGAGACAATGATCAGGACATATTCTACCCAGAAAACCATCGGCAAGGTACGTCGTAACGTGCATACCAAATAAACTTAAACCAACATATAGTGTTTGTGTACTCGTATGTCGAAATATCGGCCCAGTCCACACTACACGCGCGCCCGTCCTGCCTCGTTGCTTCATCCAGAATAAGCAGGGAGCGTGGTGTGCCCCCCAGCGCGTCCCCTCATACTCCTAGGCACACAAGTCTTTGTATGGTACAACATGCAGCATGTCAGCCTTGTCAGCCAACCCCTAAGCACCACCACCATGTAACACCACACAAATCCACCACCAGGGCTGACAGGGCATAGCACATGCTGCATGTTGTACCATCAAATTCGACTGTTTATGACTACTATTCACACATATTACACAGCAGAAACAGACTTTACAGTAAACTAACTGACTTGTGGTCTGGTCGATGTTGTAGACATCGTTGAAGTGCACGATGAGCACGTCGTCGGCCATCCCTCGGCCCGCCAGCGAGCTGACCGCGCGCCGCCCCACCTGCCTCACCTCCAGCGACGCCTGCAAGTATACATCCATATAAGGGACCTTAACTTACCTTATAACCCCCTCACAGCGCGCCCTGCATGCAGCCGCCCGGGCCACACGCAGTCTGCTTTGTGCCGCGCCGCGTAAACACGCTCATGACTAAGAGCCCCGGACGGGTTTGAAACTAGTCGGGCACACTCCGACAAAAATAGACGAGAGTTAAAGCCATTGATATATTTCCGTAAAATAAATATCACTCACGATAATTTAATTTAAATGTTAAAATGGACCATAAAACGTTGGTCAAAATTCGAAAATCGAATGACTTCAATGTGAAATGGACCTAAACTGGCTTTTTTAAGGTTGAATTCGTCCATACATCCAGCCATTCATCTATAGCCAGCGCCCCGAGCGGAAATTTTGCAAAATAATTATTCAAAGTACTGAACTACGATATTAAAATAAGAGACTTTGGGTCTAATGTGCGTTCTAATTTCTGACTGTATGATTACTTACCTACCTACCAAGTAAATTCTTCAATACTTCGCGTACTTAGTCACCTGAATAATTTATTATGTGTCGGCCATGAATTTGTTAGATAATGAGAGACTTGTCAGTGATGAATGAGTGTAGCAAAGTAGGTTACTATGTGCATGCCTACACTACTTATGTGGTAGGTATAAATGACTATGAAATGGCTGATTTTGGGTTCACAGGACTAAAGCGATACGAAGTAATTCAGTCTGCCTGCGCTAACAATAAGTGGTTGTATGTTCTATATTTTATGCCACCTGAAATTCTTCAAATTGGCATTGCTCCATAACGCATCACTGACCTGACTAATGCCTGGATCACAGAACACACTCCTAGCTTGGATCCTACATTTAATTTATTTGTAATCTGTCAATAAGTGACCCCAGACCCAGCAACGTTATTATTTGTTAAAAAAATCCATACAATTTTTGACAAATAACAACGTTGCTAGGCAACTTATCGCCTGATTATCAAATCAATAAATCAACAGCAGCAGGGTCAGCACAACCTAAAGCCGCATTCACACCAGTAAAATTTGCCTTTGGCGAAAAGAATCTCCCCGTATTTATCGCGGAGATGACGGCTTAAGCCGGTCTGAATATGCTTTGTCTATTGGTATGGGTAAGAACGATGCATGGGCGCCTCGGCTCGGCAAGGATGACCGACGCGACGGGTGCGGCTGCGGGAAAACGTTGATTTGCTGACAAGAACAAATGATTTGGCAATTTGCTGACGTATGATACTGATAGTAGCTGAATGCTTAAGTTGCTTAAGTTGTTGTGGTTAATGTTAAGGGGTGTAAGTGGCCCAAATTCCACCTGTGGCCAAAGTCAACCTCACCTGCACGCAGTGCACCCTGCCAATATGCTAACGAGGCCCTGACGCTCTCAGTTCCCTCTACGGGTCGTTGTGCCTGATACCACACAACTTAATCTAGATGGTATCACCGCTTTGTGGTAGGATTTTATCCCAAATCCACTTGGCTAGCGACCACACTTCAGCCGTAATCTGCCGCAAAGCATCCACGATGTGTTCCGGCAGCGAGCTGAATAGTCAGTCCCCTTCCTAAAAGCCGGCAACGCATTAGTGGTTCCTCAAGTGCTGCTAATGTATCATAATCATGGGCGGCGGTAATCACTTGACATCAGGTGACCCGCTTGCTCGTTTGCCCCCCCCCCCATTATTATAATAAAATAAAAAAAGTTGTCAGCATGCTTACATCTCCGACAATCGCTGAACGATGCCTGCCTCCACCAAACTACGAAGCTCGGCAGCGATTTCTTATCTTATATATAGCGACATCTTAATAGACTGCATAGTCACTTACCAGTGAGATTGCAGTCAAGAGCTAACTTGTAGTTGAATAAAACAAAGCAGCATTGCCGAATATCATTAAGCCGTACTACAGACTATCAGCTAGTAATCGAATAAAAAACATTGTTCTAAAATTGGCAGTGCAAGGGTGACCCAAGGCCTTTACAATTTGTAACAGGTGTCTGATATGAGTAGGGTTTTCTTACCGGTTATCGTCCATTTAGTGGAGTTACTGAGTTTGAGAGGGTGAAAATATATGTTCTATAAAAAAAATTAAACAAAAACTTGTTAAAATATACTTCTAGTATAGTCTATTTTCATTGCATGTTAGTATTTTCTTAGTCAGATAACTAGGTTTTTTTTAATCCTAATAAAAAGCTGAAAATGCCGATTTCACCGGTTATCGTCCACTAAATCTAGTTATCGTCCACCCTTGTACCTGTTATCCGTCCACTGATTTCTATGAAAAATTTACTATGAAAAAGTATGCATGTAATGAGTAAGTAATTGAATATGTAATATTAACACCATTTTAATATGTATTTAATATCTATACCAATTAAAATTAACTTCCTGTCCGTCTTTTCGAAATATATGGGTTTTTATTAGTGAACTTATGTTTACTTATACATTATTAAAAAGCCACATAGCCGTTTATAAAAAAATTGTTTTCTGTTTTTCGTCTATTCGTAATACTTACTTTTCAAAACAGCTGAACCTATTTTGACAGAACTTTCACAGGGTGATAAAGAACTTTAAATACAAAGTAATGTGGTCTTTCTACGTATACGCAATAGCGGTCAACTGCTTGTTTTAAAATAAAACAGATAAAAAAACTATTGCCTTGTAACGCGGTTTATAGAGTCTACAATATGACATAATATCTTTACCAACTTTGCGCCTATCTATCTTGCATCGTCTTTTACCACATCGCACTTACATTATATAAAAGTAGGTACATATAATTTGGCAGCCTCCCTAGCATGGCGCAGGGGTAAGTCTTATTAGTGGAAGGTCCTCTACTTGATTCTCGGCAGAGCAATTTGGTAAATTTAATTTAATAATTTCAAAATTGTCTCTAGTCTAGTATGCCTTACTTCCAAGTCATTTAGCGTTTAAGGGTACGGATTCTGCCGTTATCTCCTTCAGGTTATCCCGCATCCATCTAGACTGCATCGTCACTTAACATCAGATGAGATCGCAGTCAAGGACTAACTTGTAGATGAATAAAAAATAAATTATAGATATGAGTAATAATCAAAATTCACCTAAATAATAACATAATATTAAAAAATATATGTTTTTCATACAGTTTAAAATATAGGTGGACGGATAACCGGTGCATTTCAGATTCTCTATTTTAAATTTCGTCCACAAATTATAATGATCGACAATACTATCTTAACTTATAAATATATCAAAGTTCCAAGGAGAAACACATAAAATATAAGTTAATTCATTTGTCAAACAAGTTTAATTATTTATATTTTTACTAAATCTATTTATTTTCAAATAATAGCTTGGTGGTCGAAACTTAGAATATTTATTCAGTGCAAATTTAGATATCGTCCACGCGTGATTTTGAAGACCCATAGTTTTATATACAATGAGAAAAAAGTGGACGAAGACTAGTCACTAACTAGTGTATGTGTATAGGATTCGAATTAATAAACTTAATTCCAATTTTGTGCACACCTCGATTGATAACAAGACTACCTAAAATTAAGACGCTAAACCTATGTTTGACCGCCCGGACGATAACAGGTTTTCTTAAGAAAATAGTGAACTAGTTGTCGTCCACCCCTTTTATTTGTATTCTAATGTAATCAAAAGTAAAAAAACACGTTCATAGTATTTTATGAAACATAAGTAAGTGCTACAAAGAAGAATCAAACTAAATCTTATAGTAAAATGATTAATAACTTCCCGTGATAGTTGAAGTATGCCACTAATTTTTTTGCTCTACACGGCTCATTTTCATTCCTTAATTGCATACTCAAAATTCGATCGCTTTGTTTTCAAAGAAACTTAAGTGAAATAGACTTTTTTCTTTCTCTGTGTGTTGATAAGACATTCAAGTTGGCATAGAGATGCATTATTTTTATGTAAGTCTTATAATGTTTCTATTTTTAAGCATTTCTTAAGAGTGATCCGCTCAGTGGACGATAACAGGTGCGTGTCCGGTAACCGGTGTTCCTACCCTACAATGTCAAAGCAATTTAATGATTGCCAAATGTAGTATGCATTGTCCAATGGTTTATTTAGTTTAGTTGCCGTTACTACTTTAGGAGCAAAACCCATCAGCGCAGTAGAGTAGATCCGAGGCGCTGCGACCACCATGTACCGAAACCACTTTGGCGTATGGTTGAAATTAAAAAAACAAAAAAGGCACGCGACGCACCGCTTGAAATCGCGACGCTGCGCTTCGGCAACAACATTTCATTTGGTGAAAAAAAGAAAACTGCATAAAATAAGTCAAATACAATAAAAGCAGTATAACTCCCGGCACGCAAGTCGAGCGCCGACCTTCAAGTGCGCGCAGCGTCGTGCGAGTGAGCGGGACACAATACGATTGGAGAGCCAATCAGCGCTTACTAGGGATCCGCGAGAGCTAATCAGTGCTTACGATCCCCACGCCCTGCCCGCGACCCCCTCACACCCCGAGATACCTCATTTTCGACTTCTTGATCATTGAAGGTCAATGCTAGACTTATTTTCCGTGACTTGTACCACAAATGACTATCATTCCATTTCTGTGTTACTTGCAAAGTCACCAGTGCCTATCCAATGGCCATTTCATATTACCTGTATTGAATGCTAGACAATGATATATCCTACTAATATTATAAATGTGAAAGTGTGGATGTTTGGATGTTTGGATGTTTAGATGTTTGTATGTTTGGATGTTTGTTACTCAATCACGCCGCAACTACTGAACCGATTTGGCTGAAATTTTGAATGGAGATAGCTTATGCCCTGACTTAAAACATAGGCTACTTTTTATCCCGGAAAAGTATTCCTGTGGGACTAAAATAGATATAGACTTCCAAAAACGCGATAGATGGCGTTGACTGTTCTTAGGTAAACCACGCTCACGTAGCACATTATTACAATAGTTGCATGAATCTGTATGCGTATCCACTTTTTATCCTGGAAAAATCTACAGTTCCCACGGGATTTTGATAAAAACGAAATATATGTATATCTACAGCTATAGGTAGATTACTATAGCAAACTTCCTTGAAAGTAGGTATAAAGTTTGGAAAAGGGAGCGGGAACGGGAGCCGGAAATCCACGATTCCCTTGGGATTTGTGAAAAACCGAAATTCACGCGGGCGAAGCCGCGGGCAGAATCTAGTATAATCTATAGAATACATAAACTTATCTCTGAGATTAAATTAAATAAAGTATTTAAATAAAGTGTGAATAAATATAAAGGCTACAAACATGCAAACAAAATAATTATTACTTTTTCCACCATTCTTCTTCTATATCTATATCTATACATATAATAAAATCGTAGAATTGCCGTATCTGTACATTGAAGATTTTTACAAAATAATAACTGGGGGATGTTAGGGATAAGTAATAGAACGTAAAAAAGCTATTTTTGAAATTTTTGTCGGTTTGTCTGTTTGTCTGTTTATCTGTTTGTCTGTTTGTCTGTATGTTTGTGCGCGCATCACGTAAAAACTACTGAATGGATTTAAATGAAACTCGGCATGATTTAAGTTCATACTATGGAGTAACATATAGGATACGTTTTATCCCGAAATTCAACACGGTTCCCTTGGGAGAGAGGATAAAAGTCAAAATGTGTACTTAGATGTAATTCGTTAACGGTTGGTTCGATTTTATTCATTCTTTTTTTGTTAGAAAGGAAATACTTTAAAAATTACTGGCTAATCTCTGAAAGGCTGGACCGATTTTGATGGGACTTTCACTGGCGGATGTTTACATTTTGAGCTACCTAAACATCCGCCAATGAACTTTTAACAGTTTTTAGCAAGGTATGAGCTCAAAGGAGCTTAGGAAAAACAAAATGATTCCCGCGGGATTTTTAAAAACCAATACCCACGCGAACGAAGTCGCGGGTGTCCACTTGTTTTAAAATAATAACAGAGAGCTTAATAAAGAGAAATAATAAATCAACTAACTAACATATAAATACTAAACTTTGAAGCAAATAAATCAAAACAGGATCAATATCTGTTTTTTTAGTAGCATATTGATTATGATCAGTTTTAAATGACTTACATTGATAAGATTGGTTTTTTAACATCAAATTGTATTGGAATTACCCAGATTTTTTATCAAATCCATAAAAGCCACAGGTTTCTCTTTAGACAACTCAATAAACACAAAACACTGATGAAGATTTTTCACTAGTCCTGTGAAAATTAAAACTTTTATGATACATTTTTTGAATGTTCACATTCTTGAATTTTCAGAGCTATCTGATGATAAACATGTATTTTTTTCCATTTGATAAGAGGATAATTCCAATACAATTTTATTTTAGTAACAAACTTCAAAAATTGGTTCAAATAATTTTCTATGAAAAAACCTATTCATTTTTGATTTATTTGCTTTCAAGAGTGGTTACTGAATCTAATAGAACATTTCTAGCCTTGCATTAGAGATTGCGCAGTGCGAATATGTATAGACCATGCCTGTTTCAGCCATCCGACAACGGAACGGACTCCATCTGTGACCTCGCCTGGCACTTCAACACTCGTCGATTCTATTAACGAACTCCAACGAGATCTGAGTGCAGCCTGTGCTGCAAATGATGCCATCGCACGCACTGATTTCACTAAAACCATTTTGCATTGTACACTTTTTAATATTGTCTTCAATAAGTTTGTATTATTTCTATACACATAACGTTGGAATTAATTAAATATAAAACGTGCCACTTAGTATACAACTTCTTGCGCATGATCAAAAATAAAAATCATTATGCCATCTCTTTGTATTACTTAATGATTAATATTTAAAACTTTGTCTCTTTCTTGTTGAAGTGAAATTGATTATCACACATTCTAATTATCTCTTTTTCTACGGTATTCTCTCTATACATAACATAGTTTTCTGTGATGCTGGATCTCAGTCCAGATAAGTGCACTACTCAAGTTTGCATCTTAAATAGAAATTTTCAAAAAAAATCATAAGAGATCTTTTCATTATTTTATTATACATTTTGACGTTTTGCTAGCATAAATTATAAAGAGCCAAGATTTTATATCAACAGTGTTGTCGGAATGAAATCTTGTTTAACCCAGTTTAAACATAGCACAAATTTTATTTTCACATTCACATACTTTATCACGGCAGATAGTGCTGAAATAACGGAACAAGACGTGTGCCTGTTATATATTTAGATTTTACTGAGCTCAAGGCCACTCGGAAACTTTTAATAGATTTTTTTAAATAAACTCTTTTAAATTTTGGGATAAGAAAGTCCCATTTCATGCTTAAAGTAAGTTAGTGCGGTGTTTTAAGGTGAAACTAGATATGCGCAGTGCCGTTAAGAATACTAATTCTCACTATAAGGTCAAGGCACTGCGATATTTTGGCACCCGGACAACGTTTTTCAATGTCTCAACATCACATACTTTAATTATTACAATTCCTCTGACACTTCACGTATGAAACTCTATTGTTTACTTACTAGGAACCAATGTAATCGTTATTATATTCCTTTCGTCGAATACGTTTTCAGCGCAAAATGTTTTTAAAAACAGAAATTATATGATAACTTACCGAACAGGTTGGTGGATATTTTATTTAAATGCCAAGATTTTATATTAAAAAATTGTTTTCCATTCACCATATACTTAAGCGAATGTTGGCTTGATTTTAAAAATTTCGGTCTTTCTAGTTTTAAATTAAATACCTACAACACCCACAAACGGAATTCCTAAAACCGTCAACTGTCACTTACTTAATACTATAATTGTCAAATTCGATCGGTTGTCAAATTTATTTACGTTCCTTTCTACGTTTGGTACGATGTGCTAATGTTTATGATTCAAGGAGGATCAATGGTCAGTATGGGTAACTTTAGAAAGTATTTTAACATTGTTAACAGACATAACAGACATAAATCTTTTTCACCACGCTTAACGGCACTCACATCTTGGCGGCATGGCTATGCCGGGAGATAGGTAACTAGCCACAGCCGAAGCCTCACACTAGGAAAAGTACAGTTCCAGTAATGTATGTACCTACCTATGTTAAGTATATAATATGTAATGTAGGTCTACATTCATTTTAACAAAATTTATATAGATCGACCAGAATCTCATGAAAAATAGGGAAATTCAATTTTGTAGTAAGCAACACTAGATTAACTCGGCTGCCCTAGTGATAAACAAAGTAATTACATTCAGAACACCTTACCTGGGATCGTTTCACGAACGAAAAATCAAGCAACTGCATTTAAAATACAAAAACAAAGTAATCAACAGCCAATTACTTTGTTTTTGTGTTGTGCTTGTTGTTTACTTGGTTTTTGCATTTATATTCCGGGTTAGTGAGTGCAGTTACTTTGTTTGGGCAATTTAAATTTCAGTAAACGGTTCAAGTTATTTAAAATATTAAACTGTGGTAAAAAACTACTTACTCGACATAAAACTTTTGTTAATGCAAAAAGTAAATTTCACAAAAAATGACAGTTACTTTGTTTATCGCTAGGGCAGCCGTAGTGTTGGCTAACCTTGGAATTTCATTTCCCTATTTTTCATGAGATTCTGGTCGATCTATAAACATTTTATATAGCCATTCTATCATAATGTACAAAACTATGTAACCCATTTGACCTATGACCTAAAACCCATAGCTAAAACTATGTAACCTATTATTTTCGGGTTTTAACAATGAAAAACGAGATCAACATTGTAAAAAAGCTAAGGCAACAATACTTACTTTACAGTGCGACCAATCTTTCTGTGAACTGAGGGAGGTCGTTCGTGTCGCTTTAGTGTTGCCATACAATCGTTTATCCTCGGAAATCCTCAGTACGTATGAGGTGCGACAAGTCGCCCGTGACTAGTAATCCCAATCTGAGACTCACTGTGACTCATCGCATCACATGCACTCCCGCCAAGACGCATTACTATAGTGTCACTTTAATGTTTATACTTTATATATTTTTACATAATTATTACGTAGGTATACTGATGGTTAATTTAGTCTGCTTTTAAATAGTTTTTAACTAATCACGAACCGGTTGCACTTTATAAGACTGACCTGTACCGGATACTCACTTGTATATTTGATTACTTTATGGTATGATCGGAGTCTGATTCTGCAGAAAATATCTTTACTTTCAGAATTCTATTCCGCGTATCACTTCTAACAGCTATTGGCATCGTTAATATTAAGAAATAATTACGTTTAGGTTAGTGTTATCAAGTGCAACCAGTTTACGACCTGTTAAAAACCATTTAAAAACAGACTTTTACCATCAGTATATCTACGTAATACGTAAAATATAAACAATAAAGTGACGATAATATAGTAATGCGTCTTGGCGGGAGTACATGTGATGCGATGAGTCGCAGTGAATCCCAGATTAGCATTACCTACTACTCGCGGGCGACTTGTCGCACCTTGTACGTACTGCTATGGGATTTCCCTAAATTTGTCCAATAAATGGTTGTATGGCAACACTAAAGCGACACTAACGACCTCCCTCAGTTCACAGAAAGATTGATCGTACTGTAGGTACCATAAATAGATAAAAAATTGTACAAGTACCCTAAACGACACCTCCTTCCTGGGTCCATAGACAGGCAGACAAATAGAATACTTTAATAATGACAAAAATCTCGTTGGTCTACCTGTTACCTGTATATTTGATTGCAGATCACGAGGTCCCGGGTTCAATTCCCGGGTTGGGCAAATTATTGTTACGTATTGGGTTTTTCTGTCAAGAAATACTCAGTGCCAGCCCAGACTTGATAGTTTGGTAGTTTCACCCCCGTGCCTCGGAGAGCACGTTATACAGTCGGTACTGGTTATTATCACTATAGTTATTAAAGCCCGTCAACCAGCATTGGAGCAACGTGGCGGGTCTAAGCTCTAAATCCCTTTTTCCCATGAGAGAGGAGGCCTGTGCCCACCAGTGAGACATAAAAAGGCTGTATTGGTGTGGTGGTGGTGACACAAAAAAGGAAGTCTTGTATTACGTTTTAAGCTTTATTCCACTGCATGTTTATAATAATAATCACCTTCAACGTCGTACCAATCAATTAATTTCCTATTGTACCACATGAAAGTTCCCTTCAACTTAGGCGATGCTTCTAGGATCAGGTAAAGGATTGTCTTTGCCGCTTCATCAGGATCAGATCCACCCTTCAGTTTCGCCATATCGGTATCCACATAGCCAGGGTGGACAGCATTTATGATTAGATTTGGATATTTCTTTTGCTGGACCATGGTCAGTGCTGTCAAAGCTATTTTCGAAACTCTATGTTCAGCATGTTTTCCGTCATCTGCAAAATCTTCCTTTCTAAATGTGCCATTTTTAACACTCTCCAGATATTGATCAACGAAAGAATTTATATCTTCGATTTTCAGATCTTGTTTAGTTAGTAAATCTAGCCATTTTTTGTTGCGTAAATTGGAAAGGTGCCCGCACGCGCTTGACACATTGACGACTCTAGCGCCATCTCTTAGCAGTGGGTACAAAAGTTCTTCAATATTTAGAAGACTTTTATAATTTGTTTCGATATTTCTTTTAGCTGCTTCGTAAGTAGGATAAACTTGATCCCAATCTAATAAAGCTGCATTATTTACAAGCACATCGAATCCACCGTGTTTTATTTTGAGATATTCAGCGAAATTTTTAATAGAATTTTTATCACTCACATCCAGTAAATGAAACTGCGGTTTTAAACCAAGATCGTTTAACTTTTTTACAGCATCCAAACCTCTTGATTGGTCTCTTGATGTTAGGTAAACAACTCCTTCGTATTTTTGGCACAATCCTTTCACAATTGCGAATCCTAGGCCTTTATTTGCACCAGTGACCACAGCTACTTTTTCGGCCATGTTTGTTTTGACAATTGCGTGGATATTAGACTTCATCCGATCGAACCACCTTCAACGTAGGTATAGATCGACCAGAATCTCATGAAAAATAGGGAAATGAAATTCCAAAGTTAGCAACACTACGGCTGCTCTAGCGATAAACAAAGTAACTGTCATTTTTTGTGAAATTGACTTTTTTGCATTAACAAAAGTTTTATGTCGAGTAGTTTTTTACCACAGTTTAATATTTCAAATAACTTGAACCGTTTACTGAAATTTGAATTGCCCAAACAAAGTAACTGCACACACTAACCCGGAATATAAATGCAAAACCAAGTAAACAACAAGCACAACACAAAAACCAAAGTAATTGGATGTTGATTACTTTTTTTTTTGTATTTAAATTAATGCAGTTGCTTGATTTTTCGTTTCGTGAAACGATCCCAGGTAAGGTGTTCAGTGTGCTTAGTCTAAAGCGGAGCACTCGAAAACGAACTCGAAAACTATTGATCGATTTCAGAGTAAAATAGACCTAAAATGGCTTGTATTAAGGTTTGAGTTCGCCAATACATTCAGCATTCGAACAATGCTGAATGTATTGGCGAACTCAAACCTTAATACAAGCCATTTTAGGTCTATTTTACTCTGAAATCGATCAATAGTTTTCGAGTTCGTTTTCGAGTGCTCCGCTTTAGACTAAGCACACTGAATGTAATTACTTTGTTTATCACTAGGGTAGCCGAGTTAACCTAGTGTTGCTTACTACAAAATTTAATTTCCCTATTTTTCATGAGATTCTGGTCGATCTATACTTTATTTATTTATTCAATGTCAGAATGCTTGATTAACCGATTCAATTGTTTTTGTTTAATTATGATAGCAGTAGGTGACGAAAATAAATCGGTAGGTTGGTACTTACATAGCAACCTATATATTATTATCAGTTTTATTTAAGTAGGTAGGTACCTTCGATTAATGACTCTCTAGATAGAGTGAAGCGCTGCAGTCGCAACAGGAGTAGGTAGATAATCAAAGGTCTACAAAACGGAAACGCCTGTGGAAATTAAATTAGTTCTGCTGAAAGATTGCTATGATAATTTCCACAGGCGTTTCCGATGAAGAAAAAGAAAATATATTTTCCAGTCTATAAACAAAGGCGTGAATAAGATTTAACGTAATTTTATTGAACTACCAAAAGACTACTAAAATTTGACATATATATTTTCAAAGTATTGTACGCCGTTAAAATTCCACCCGCCAACGTGACGTCAGCTTGGCGGCGCACTTTATTTTTCATTTAATTTTGGTTATATTGAACTACTAAATATTTTATCTTAACTACCAAATACTACTAAAAAACTACTAAATTATAGATATGGTTTCACTTGAATTTGTGAGTTACCGTCAGCCATTCTGACGGGCACGAATTATTTAAATAAAGGAGATAACTTATTATAATTTGAAACTCAAGATTTGAGTTGGCTAGTTTTTACCAGCAAACCAAATTAGAATGTTGACCTTACCATATTATATTATAAACTAATAACTTGCGTATAACATAAAGAAGATAAGTTAATTAACCAACTATAAGATAACTTGTATGTGAAAACATTCAACATCAAGAAACTTCCTCATTAGCACGTCTGGGTATGTTTTTAGGGTTCCGTACCCAAAGAGTAAAACGGAACCCTATTACTAAGACTCCGCTGTCCGTCTATCCGTCTATCCGTCTGTCACCAGGCTGAATCTCATGAACCGTGATAGTTAAACAGTTGAAATTTGATGATATTGTATTTCTGTTACCGCTATAACAAAAAATACTAAAAATCAGAATAAAATAATTATTTAAGGGGGCTCCAAACGGCACAAAAAATCATGTCTATTGTAAACATGATTTTTTTTCCGTTTTTATAGATAACGGTACGGAACCCTTCGTGCTCGAGTCTGACTCGCACTTGGCCGGTTTTATTTACACATTCATTAAACAATTTTCATATTAATAAAATTATAATGTTAATTGTAAGGTGCGAAGTGATCCTAAGTCAAGGCATCAATAAAATTAATTAGACCGTAAGTATCAACCAAATTATTATTATTGACTAGCTTTTGCCCGCGGCTTTGCCCGCGTGAATTTCGGGTTTTCACAAATCCTGAGGGATAAGTAGATTTCTGGTTCCCGTTCCCGCTCTCTTTTCCAACCTTTATACTTACTTAGGGAATTTTTTATCTCCATTCAAAATTGCAGCCAAATCTGTTCAGTAGTTTTGACTGGCCCGTTGGCGCGGTTGGCAGTGACCCTGCCTTCGACATACATACGACTAAAACAAACTAAAGAAATAAAAAACATCATAACCCCTAATAAAAACAAAATCTCCGATTCAAAATAAAAATTACGAAAACGCACGCAACAAACGCAGTACACATCCGCACGCATTAGCTCCCTCGTTCGAAATGGAGATTGGAATTGGATTGGAGCATGCACCCTCTTCACCGCACCCGCCCGCCGCGCGGCGGCGTACCGCCGCACCGCGTACGCGGCCGTCGCGCGCAGCGAAAATACCTATCAGGGCGTTTTTTAACATAGGTACTTACCGATTTCAACACAACTCCTTTTTTGAAAGTCGGTTAAAAAAGTAGCCTATGTTACTCCTTGGTTAATCCTCTACTTGTCTGTGAAAGTCCCGTCAAAATCGGTTCAGCCATTCCGAAGATTAGCCCGTTCAAACAGACAGACAGACAGACAAAAATTTTAAAAACGTGTGATTCGGTTATGGTATCATTCAAATAACCATATGAGCTTAATATGTGGTAGTTATTTCGAAATTACAGACAGACACTTCAATTTTATTTATTAGTATAGATATAGATGCCTAGACGTAAGGTCATTTCTCATCTCACAGCATAGAATATTTTATTACTTATTATGAAAATTAAATTCTTATCTATCTATACTTAATAAATAAAATTGAAGTGTCTGTCTGTAATTTCGAAAAAACTACCACATATTAAGCTCATATGGTTATTTGAATGATACCATAACCGAATCACACGTTTTTAAAATTTTTGTCTGTCTGTCTGTCTGTTTGAACGGGCTAATCTTCGGAATGGCTGAACCGATTTTGACGGGACTTTCACAGACAAGTAGAGGATTAACCAAGGAGTAACATAGGCTACTTTTTTAACCGACTTTCAAAAAAGGAGTTGTGTTGAAATCGGTAAGTACCTATGTTAAAAAACGCCCTGATAGGTATTTTCGCTGCGCGCGACGGCCGCGTACGCGGTGCGGCGGTACGCCGCCGCGCGGCGGGCGGGTGCGGTGAAGAGGGTGCATGCTCCAATCCAATTCCAATCACCATTTCGAACGAGGGAGCTAATGCGTGCGGATGTGTACTGCGTTTGTTGCGTGCGTTTTCGTAATTTTTATTTTGAATCGGAGATTTTGTTTTTATTAGGGGTTATGATGTTTTTTATTTCTTTAGTTTGTTTTAGTCGTATGTATGTCGAAGGCAGGGTCACTGCCAACCGCGCCAACGGGCCAGTCAAAACTACTGAACAGATTTGGCTGCAATTTTGAATGGAGATAAAAAATTCCCTAAGTAAGTATAAAGGTTGGAAAAGGGAACGGGAACCAGAAATCTACTTATCCCTCAGGATTTGTGAAAACCCGAAATTCACGCGGGCGAAGCCGCGGGCAAAAGCTAGTCTTCTATCTATAATATAATAAAACTGTAACAGATCCAATTCTGTACATTGAAGATATTTTGAAAATTTTTTGGGAGGGCACTCAATAATCGATACTGAAGCCAAAACTGCAATTTTTTTCATTTTTGTCTGTCTGTCTGTCTGTCTGTCTGTCTGTCTGTCTGTCTCTTGGCCGCGCATCACGCCGAAACTACTGAATGGATTCGAATGAAACTTGGTACGATTTGAGTTTATACTCTGAGGTGGGACATAGGATACTTTTTATCCCAAAATTCAGCACGGTTCCCTTGGGAGAGAGGATGAAAGTTAAAACGTGTATTTAGCTGTAATTCATTAACGAGTTGTTCGATTTCACTTATTCTTTTTTTGTTAGAAAGGTAGTACTTTATATATTGTTCTGTAAATATTTCAAGGTCATAGGTTTTTTAGTTCCGAAATGACAGACATTACAACCCTCAGTATTGGGTTCAAATAACTTGGGACCCAGATCTTTGAACGAACGGCTTATTTTAAACTGGTGTGCGTTTAAATTTATGTTTGTCGGTCTGTCTATTTGTTCCAACTAATCTCCGAAACGGCTGTATCGATTTTAACGGAACTTTCATTGGCAGATAGGTGATGTTATAAGGAGTAACTTAGGGTACATTTAGTTTAGGTACATAAAATAATTATGAGATCCGATCCGATCCTATATAAAACCTATAAACACGCGAACGAAGTCGCGGGGGTCAGCTAGTCACATTAATAATATTATAAAGGCGAAAGTTTGTAAACATGGATGTAGTTACCTATATTCATACATTAATGGATGTATGTTTGTTACTCTTTCACACAAAAACTACAAAACGGATTTGGCTGAAATTTAGAACGGAGATAGATTATATCCTGGATTAACACAGAGGCTATTTTTTATCCTGGAAAAATCGACAGTTCCCGCGGGATTTTGAAAAAACTGAAATTTGCTATAGCAATCTACAGCTAGAGCTAAGTATAGGTAGATTACTCAAACTTCTTTGAAAGTAACCTAAAGGACCGGAAACCGGAAATCCACAAATCCGTTGGGATTTGTAAAAACCGAAATTCACGCGGGCGAAGCCGTGGGCAGAAGCTAGTTTATCATATAATGTAACTATTATGGTAATAGTCACTTATAGGATAGGTAATGGGAATACAATATAAACTGCCGTTATTAGGTACGAGCGGATACCCGCAACTTCGTTCGCGTGGATATTGATTTTAATAATCCCGTGGGAATCATTTTGTTTTTCCTATGTTACTTTGAGCTGAAACCTTGCTAAAAACTGTTAAAAGTTCTTTGGCGGATGTTTAGGTACATCAAAATGTAAACATCCGCCAGTGAAAGTCCCATCAAAATCGGTCCAGCCTTTCAGAGATTAGCCAGTAGTCTTTGAAGTATCTAATTTCTAACAAAAAAAGAATGAATGAAATCGGACCACCCGTTACCGAATTACAGCTAAGTACACGTTTTGTCTTTCATCCCCTCTCCCAAGGGAACCGTGCTGAATTTCAGGATAAAAAGTATCCTATATGTTACTCCATAGTATGAACTTAAATCATGCCGAGTTTCATTTCAATCCATTCAGTAGTTTTTACGTGATGCGCGCACAAACATACAGACAAACAGATAAACAGACAAACAGACAAACAGACAAAAATTTCAAAAATAGCTTTTTTACGTTCTATTATTTATCCCTAACATCCCCCAGTTATTATTTTGCAAAAATCTTCAATGTACAGATACGGCAATTCTACGATTTTATTATATGTATAGATTGTATAGAATGCTAATTTTATTTTATAAGGAAAATTCTCAGCGGATGATGTAGGCTAACAGATACTTGCTTGTTTTAAACAAATTTTTATTGTTGTTTTATATGTACATATAATGAGCATGGATATAGGAGTTGCTAGAAATGACAAATTTTGAATAGCTAAGTACCTAACAATATAATTGTAATAACTGTCTGATGCCCGCGATTTCCAGTGATAAGTAGGCACCGCCAAAGCCTCCAGACCAGATCACAGGCAATTTCGAAATCCGAAATTTCTGGCTGAATAAATGCTTTTTTTATTATTTATTATTATTATTATTATTTTTTGAATATATAGTTTTTTCAATAATAAAATCCCAAATTGCCCATGCTGAGGACAAACCCGGGACTTATAAGACCACAGCGCTCACCACTGTGCAAGGAAGGTCGTCAAAATCAAATAAAACTGGTCCAAGAGGTTTTTTAAGTTTTTAATAAATCCCGTGAGAACTTATTAATTTCTCGGCTTACTTATCTTATGCAATTCTTCTCGGGAATGCAAGCTATCTCTGTGCCAAATTTCATCAAGATCGATTCAGCGGCTAAGCCTTGAAAATGTTTTAACCTTTAGACTGTCTCAAATATAAAAAATATATATTTTTTGACGTTTGTTTTATAAATCAATGAACGCCAGCAACACGCACGAAAAAGCATGACTCATTGTCACGTACCGCGTGCAAGCGAGAGCGCAGAACAAGTGATAGAGAAGGCATGATCGGCCGGCATAGCAGAGCGTGCAAACGAAAGCGCGATATTTAAAGCGATAGAGGCAATGTTTTCTTATGACGTTATCACGTAAAATTATCGCCGTAAACCGCCTTTCCAGACAACGATTTTTTTTTTCTATTAAATTTAAATTATAAAGTTCAATCAAAGTGCTAGTAGGACTCTGGGTGGTAGGTACCATTTTACAATATAACCTATTTTATCTACTCTCATATCATAAAATTCCGAATATGAAATCAAAATGTGTCATATATTGGACTACTTTATTCACATACATCTATAATATTTAAAAAAAAAATTAAAAAAGTTCATTATAACACTACTTTGTTAGGAAATTATTGCAAAACAATGTTAAAAAATAATTTTTTCTACATTATAGTACAGGCACTGGGTTCTGGTATTTTTGAGCCATGCCGGGTGTTTATTATTATTATTATTATTTAATACTTTATTGTACACCAAAAAAACATAAATTAAACAAAAGAAACATTTTAAAAGAAATAGGTACAATAGTTAGTTTACAATAGTTAGTTAGTTTAATTTTGTTACTTACAATGATTATCCCGCTATCAAAGTTACCCTATTACTACTACTGCGAAAGTGTGGCGGTAGCAAGATGCGGCCAGAGGACAGAGTGTAGTGCTACCATAATTGACCATAGACGCACTGCACGCACCGCACATTCGAAATTGACAATTGAATTTTGGCGCCTATTATTTAAATTTTTAATTTATTATTTATTTACTATTCAGTTTTTGTAACTCAAAATTTTGCAAGTGATTTTTGTTGCGCGGAAAAATGTCTAGCAGTGATACTGAAGAGAATTTAACTCCACCAGACATTCTGGAAATAGCATCGGGAATGACAAATAATCTTTTGCCAGCAAAATCAAAGAAAATTTACGATAAATGTTACCAAGATTTTATGAGTTGGAAAATTTTGAAAAAAACCACTTCATTTTCAGAAAATGTAATGCTAGCATATTTCCAAGAATTATCAAATAAATTTAAGTCTTTGTCCTTATGGGCTAAATACTCAATGCTCAAAAGTATATTGAGTATCTACAACCAAATCGATATTATTAAATACACAAGACTGATTGCTGTTATAAAAAGAAAATCGCAGGGCTTTAAGGGAAAAAATGCAAAAACGTTCTCCCCTGAAGAATTGAGTACATTTATAAATTGCAATATCCAAAACATGAATACTTATTATAATAAATAATTTTGTTAATTTCTTAGTCTTTTCTTTTATACGTAAGATACCTATTGATGAGCTTAGATAAAGTAGTGTATGAAACTCTACATAATTAGTTATTAAAACACTCGTGTAATACTATTAAAAAACTCGCCTGCGGCTCGTTTTTTAAACTAACACTCGTGTTTTAATAACCTCTATTATGCAACCGTTTCATAAACTACTATTACTACTAGTAACCCGCGGCACGTAGGTACATCATCGAACACTGAACGAAACGTGAAGGGGATAGCTACGTATGGGAACCACAGAACACAAATACTCTCTAACGAGAGATGGGGACTGTCACGCACGTAATACAATAGCTTACCCCCTCCACTTTCCGTCAGTGTTCGATGTACGTGCCGTGGGTTATACCCAAGAGTTTTGTAGACTAATTGCGCTGCTAACATTTTGAAAGCAATAGCTTGTAATATGATGTGTTCTTTAATTTCACATACTTTAAGTAAACCTAAGAATTTTTTTAAAGATTTTTTTTGCACAGACTTACCAAAGCATTAAATAATTGCCTACTAGGAAGGCACTAAATATAATAATCTTGAAAAATATAATGTGACGGAAGACTATTTAAAAAATAATGACAGAAAGGCCAATCCATAAACAAAAGCCATTACTTATGTTTCGCAATAAATAAGAACAGTAAACATAAATCAGAATAAACTTGGCATACTCGTAACTATTCAGAATATCATCTCATCTAGACATCTTTATATCATTAAAATTAAAATAAGATCACTTTATTTAAGGTCCGTGCTGTGTTTGCAAAATAAAAACATTAGAAGTCAAAACACAGTAAAATAAACACATTAGGAAATAAAAAATTCACCGAGCAGGTACAGAAATCCTTTGTGGGAATCCTATACACGTATACAAATTGATTCCAAAATACTCGTGATTTTTAGATTTACTGAGTGTAACAAACTATTTTTTAGGAAAAATGAAACCGACTTCGGCTCAGCAATCTCTGAAAACTGCAGGTACCAATCAAAAATATTAGTGCAATATGGGTATACATTTATGCGTATAACTTCGTACAGAAGAATGATAACTAGGTGTCATCATCATCATCATCATCATCATCATCATACATTAAATCATGATATTATGTAAATTACGATAGTGAAAAAATCATCAAAATCGGTTCATTGGTTTTCGAAATAATCGCGAACATACATACATACTTACATATTATATATGTACGGGTCGAATACAGAACTTCCTTTTTTTGAAGTCGGTTAAAACACATTAATAAAGTAGGTAGATATACATCAGTTGAGGTTATTGCACAATATTAACTAACTAGCTGACCCCCGCGACTTCGTTCGCGTGTTTATAGGTTTTATATAGGATCGGATTGGATTCCATAATTCTTTTATGTACCTAAAATAAATGTAGCCTAAGTTACTCCTTATAACATCACCTATCTGCCATTGAAAGTTCCGTCAAAATCGATCCAGCCGTTTCGGAAATTAGCTGGAACAAATAGACAGATCGATAAACATAAATTTAAATGCACACCAGTTCAAAATAAGCCATACGTTCAAAGATCCGGGTCCCAAGTTAATTGAACCCAATAAATGTGTGTCATTTCTAAACTAAAAAACCTATGGCCTTGAAATATTTACGGGATAATACTTAAAGTACTACCTTTCTAACAAAAAAAGAATGAGTTAAATCGAACTACGCGTTAATGAATTACAGCTAAATACACGTTTTAACTTTCTTCCCCTCTCCCAAGGGAACCATGCTGAATTTCGGGATAAAAAGTATCCTATGTCCTACCTCGGAGTATAAACTCAAATCATACCAAGTTTCATTCGAATCCATTCAGTAGTTTCGGCGTGATGCGCGGCCAAGATACAGACAGACAGACAGACAGACAGACAGACAGACAGACAAAAATGAAAAAAATTGCAGTTTTGGCTTCAGTATCGATTATAGAATGCCCTCCAATAAAAATTTTCAAAATATCTTCAATGTACAGAATTGGATCTGTTACAGTCTTATTATATTATAGATAGAAGATGAATTTCTCAATGACAAAGTTGCATGCCAAGCAATCGGTTTTGCATTCCGCATTGTCCACTCAAGTGACAAGATTACCTATAAATGAAATATTGTGATAATTTAATATAATAATTTAATCTTATTACATTTTATAACTACCTATATTACTTAATAATATTATTGTTATACAAGTGTAAATTGAAAATTTAAAAAACCCCCGACATTCGCCATTTAGTGGCGGCGGCCATCTTTAATTTGCAATAGTGCTATTCTACTAGTCAAGCCCTTTCATTTGATACCCATATTGAGGGTGTTGTGATAAAATATGTAATCCGCCATTTTGTAGCGGCGGCCATCTTGGTCTGATTTTTATTAAACATAGCTAAGAACACTCTCGACTAATTCACCTTTCAAACAAAAAAAACCGCATTCAAATCGTGATGATGATGATGTTTTGTAATAAGTAGTTATAAGAAATAATTTAAAAATAAATAAGAAGAAACTTAACATATTCATGATTTATTATCTCATCTAGACATCTTTATGTCATTAAAATTAAAATTAAAATAAGATCATTTTATGATCCGTGCCGTGATTGCAAAGAAAAAACGTTAGGAGTAGATTACACGCAGTCAGGTGCTCAGTAAGACACTGACAGCGAGTTTCAAAACTTCAAATCTCTCAGTGTTTTTTCACCTTAGATATGTCTTTGAGGGATAAAGTACGATACGAAGCGCTCGTACGCATAATTAGCGGTTGCGGTAGCGGCGCGGCTAGCCGCTTTTGTATTTTTATATGCAACCGCTCATTTTGTACGCACTAAACCAAATTCCAACCGCGGCGGTTGAATGGCAGGCAGCGGCCCGCTTCGAGGCTGGCCGCCATGTTGCCTATACGCACAGGCGGTTCAGTTCGCGGCGTGCCGCAGGTGTGTTGTCAACAAAGAAAATAAGCAATATGGAATTGTGAAGCAGCAGATTATAAAAACAGAGACCTAAAATGAAAACAATGGAAAGAATTAGAAGATATTTTTGGAAAATATCTACTAATTCTTCGTTTATGATAGACTGAACGCCAGCCCCGGATCTTCAATTTTTTCGAGGCGGGGCAAAAACTGAAAAATGCCGCCCCCACCAATATTTTCGGTATACACCAGTATCGGTCAATGATCGGTCACCAGTATAAACTACCCATTTAACACGCTTTATTTTTAAATATTTTCTATAGTTACATTTTAAAAGTGGATTAAAATTGTTTTTTTTTTTAAAGTGAAATTTTAAGATTTGGACAATTTTTGACCGCGATGTTGGGGATATTACTCATTTTACGGGTAGAAATTAGAATTATGTATAGGCAAATTTAAATAAATTGAAATATTTTGAATTTTCAGGATTTGTAAATAAACTATATGGCCTAAAAATGTCGTTTTATGTTTAAATGAAAGTTAATTATATTTACTACAACATCTTTTCATATAACTTTACCTGTAAAATGAGAATTTTACCCGACATCGGAGTTTAAAATTGACCAAACCTTAAAATTTAACTTTTTTGGAAATATTTGTCAAGTTTTGAAGAGCTGTATCTCAGTAAATATTAAATTTTCAGAGCTGGTTCTAGTCTTAAATTGTAGCAATTTTAGTTTACTTTAAAAAAGTATTGAAACATTTTTTTGAAAACGCATAGTTTAGGACTTATATTGAAAAATCCAAAAAAAAGTGCAAAAATTTTGCGGTTTTTCGAGTGCTGCAAAGTTAGCACAGGTCTTTCGAAGCTGCAAAATTAGATTAATACTACTGGTAGTAGTCCTAACATCATATTAAAAAATCAGAACTTGCCGTTTGATTGCGATTTTATAATGTAAGATTTATTCGGCGTGATTCATGGCCAAGATTATAGACAGATAGACAAAAACGAAAAATTACAGTTTTAGGTTCAGTATCGATTATACAGTGCCATCCAAAAGAATTTTCAAAATATTTACAATGTAATACAAAATTGGACTTGTAACAGTTTGAAATATGTACCAATTTTGTGGCGGATTAGATGTCGACAGCGCTCTAGGCAGCACCTCATCGGCGCCCCTGATTGGCTGAACTAGCAGCTAATTCTGATTTTTTAATATGTTGTTAGGACCAATAAAAGTCGTGTAGATATAGGTAGGTACCTACTAATCCAAGTTTGCAGCTTCGAAAGACCTGCAGTGCTAACTTTGCAGCACCTGCTTACTTAATTTTGGCTGCCCCTTGTAAACTCGCGCCCCTAGGCACGTGCCTAGTTTGCCTTAAGGATAATCCGCCATAATTGACCTATTGATTATTTTACTACTATACTGCGCGTTCAATCATCGCAAAATTTCGATAATGCTGTACTCAGCATTTTGAATTTGCCGCCCTCTGATTCTGCCGCCCGGGGCACGGGCCCCGGCCTGCCCCCCCCTAGATCCGGGCCTGCTGAACGCTGTTGTCAGACTTCAAGCGGTCCAACCGCCTGACGCGGTTCAACAGCGGCTCGCCGCCGGTGGCGGTGAACCGCTGTTTCAACCGCGTCAGGCGGCAAGAACCGCCTGGGCGGCTGACCGCTAATGCATACGCATTGCGCTTTCAGGAATAATTTCAGTCAAGTAGTTAACCTACTTATATAGCTAACTGACTCAACTTTAGTGTCAATAGCATTCTGTGTTTTTCTATGTAACGTATTTATAATGTTATTTGTACGTACGAGTATCTAAATGTACACTTGTTACGGTGGTATATAAGTCATAACAAGCATACGTACATTGTATACAGCAAGTTCCGAAAGCAACTTTGTATGAGAATTCTTATATAAAAGAGGTATAGTCACGCTATGTGTAATAAGCAAGTACTCAATCTGTTGACTTGTGACAATTATATAAATTATGTGTCATTTATACAATTTAAACCGTCAAATAAATTATATTCCCAACGATAATTTTTATTATTGAACTAGCAGATCCCCGCGACTGCGTCCGCGTGGATATACCTAGGTTTTTATATAGGACGGATTGGATCCCTTAATCCTTTGTGTACCTAAATTAAATGTTGCCTAAGTTACTCCTTATAACATCACCTATCTGCCATTGAAAGTTCCGTCAGAATCGATCCAGCCGTTTCGGAAATTAGCTGGAACAAAATATAGACAGATCGACAAACATAAATTTAAACGCACACCAGTTTAAAATAAGCCGTACGTTCAAAAATCCGGGTCCCAAGTTATTTGAACCCAATAAACGGGGTAAACGAGAAAAAAAATATTCATCCCCACTTTACATGTAGGGGAGCTACCCTAAAAAAAAAATATTTATCAAAATTTTATTTCACCACTTTGTCGGCGTGATTAATATTTATACTCATGCCAAATTACGGATTTCTAGCACTAATAGTCTCTGAGATTAACCGAGGACGGACGGACGGACGGACAGACGGACAGACGGACGGACATGGCGAAACTATAAGGGTTCCTTGTTTACTACGGAACCCTAATGTTCTATAATAAAATTCCACAAGCAATCTTAGACTTGCCTTTACACAAGTTTAAGAACTCTATTAAAAATATGCTCATAAAAAAAGCATATTATACAATTGAAGATTATATAAATGATAAAAAAGCATGGAGCAATTTCTCAATGTCTTAAACCGAGTATTTGATTATTGGTGTTCAATTCGATGCTTTGATCATGGGTAGCCTAAGTATGTCACGCTCTCTTTAAACATTTCTGTGGTGGTGTCGTGTGGTGCGGGTTGTTACGTTCCCTCGAATATGGTTGAGCGAAGCAATGGCTGGATCATGCGTCATGCTCGTGAACGGGTGCCACCGTCGGAAATGGGGCTACTTTTGTCTGCCCTTCTTCACATGTGTAGAATTGTAAGCACCATTCCGAACCTGTGGTAGATCCATTTGTCGATTCGTAAACGCTTCCGAAAGTTTATCTGAATAAAATTATGATTACTTATATAAATGATAAAAAGGCGTGGATTTGACTCGTTCCAGCAATGCGCGAGACGGCAATTCAATCATGTACTTACCATAAAATTGTTATATTGATATTGTAAATTTGGAAAAGAGCAACCGCCGAGTTTCTTGCTGGTTCTTCTCGGTTGGAACGGCATTCCGAACCAGTGGTAGATTCATCTGACTATTCAAAAGCACTTGTAAAAGTTTATTTGAATAAAAAACTTTTCTATTCTATTCTATTCTATACTCTAATAAAAACCGGCCAAGTGCGTGGCGAGCCACGCGCAGTGTAGGGTTCCGTAGCCACAATCCTCGAAAAACAGATATAACTCCTTAACCTGTGAACCCTACTTAGCCGTGATAGTTTTCCTTTAAAATTGATTATATTCCCTACTGCTGTGAATTTTTTCAAGTTCCTATATACTGCCATTTGGCTGATAGAGGGGGGGACACTTGACTCTAATAAAAATTTGCACTTTAAAACATCATAATATTTTACAAACGGATCTAGAAATCGAAAAATGATGTTCCCACACCCACAGTATTTTTAAAAGACCTATTCAACGATACCCCACACTATGGGGTAGACGAGAAAAAAATATTCATCCCCACTTTACATGTAGGGGAGCTACCCTAAAAAAAATATTTATCAAAATTTTATTTCACCACTTTGTCGGCGTGATTAATATTTATACTCATGTCAAATTACGGATTTCTAGCACTAATAGTCTCTGAGATTAACCGAGGACGGACGGACAGACGGACAGACGGACAGACGGACGGACATGGCGAAACTATAAGGGTTCCTTGTTTACTACGGAACCCTAATAAAAACCGGCCAAGTGCGTGGCGAGCCACGCGCAGTGTAGGGTTCCGTAGCCACAATCATCGAAAAACAGATATAACTCCTTAACCTGTGAACCCTACTTAGCCGTGATAGTTTTCCTTTAAAATTGATTATATACCCTACTGCTGTGAATTTTTTCAAGTTCCTATATACTGCCATTTGGCTGATAGAGGGGGGGACACTTGACTCTAATAAAAATTTGCACTTTAAAACATCATAATATTTTACAAACGGATCTAGAAATCGAAAAATGATGTTCCCACACCCACAGTATTTTTAAAAGACCTATTCAACGATACCCCACACTATGGGGTAGACGAGAAAAAAATATTCATCCCCACTTTACATGTAGGGGAGCTACCCTAAAAAAATATTTATCAAAATTTTATTTCACCACTTTGTCGGCGTGATTAATATTTATACTCATGTCAAATTACGGATTTCTAGCACTAATAGTCTCTGAGATTAACCGAGGACGGACGGACAGACGGACAGACGGACGGACATGGCGAAACTATAAGGGTTCCTTGTTTACTACGGAACCCTAAAAAGGAATGAGTTAAATTAAACTACCTACGCGTTAATGAATTACAGCTGCGTTAATGAATTGCAGCACGTTTTAACTTTCTTCCTCTCTCCCAAGGGAACCGTGCTGAATTTCGGGATAAAAAGTATCCTTTGTCTTACCTCGAAGTATAAACTCAAATCGTACGAAGTTTCATTTGAATGCATTCAGTAGTTTCGGCGTAATGCGCGGCCAAGATACAGACAGACAGACGACAAAAATGAAAAAATTACAGTTTTGGCTTCAGTATCGATTATAGAGTGCCCTCCAAAATAAATTTTCAAAATATCTTCAATGTACAGAATTCTATCAATAATTCTATATATAATATCTACAAAGTACTCTGTGACTAGGTACCTAAACAGATTTCATTCTGAGAGGAGATTCGTGCCCTGGTGTGGGCCGGTAATAGGTTGATAGGTACCAAATATCAATTATCATTTTAATTATTCATCATGATGATGATGAATAATTAAAATGATTTGTAATATATTATGGAGAAGAACAAAGTTTAAAATAAATCAGAAGTAACTTTACATATTCATAATTTAGATAAGTGTTATATTATTATTATAATTTATCTCATCTAGACATTTTTATCTCATTACCAGTAAAGTTCGTAAACTAAAACCCGACTACGCTTAATAATTTAATAATAATTTAGTAGGCAAAAGCGCGAGGCTAGCAACTAGTGCCGCCATCTGTTTACGCCTATCCGAAACTAATTTTACAATTTGGAAAGCCGCACGAAGGTCACTAGTTCTCGATGTTTTTCGTAAATAAAATGTAGCCTATGTCACCCGGACCATAACAACAAAATTCGGTCTAGTAGTTTAGGCTCTACGGTGGTACACACAGAATCTCATACAAATATCGGCCACATACATACATACATACATACATACATACATACATACATACATACATACATAGACTGCTAAAATCATAACCCTTCCTTTTGGCTTTGCCGCAGTCGGGTAAAAATTAAAATAAGATCAGTTTATGATCCGTGCCGTGTTTGCAAAATAAAAAATCAGCCAAGTGCGAGTCGGGCCTCGCTCTTTCAGGGTTCCGTACATAATAATGAACAATATAATATTTTGGATCTAAGAAATATTTAATTTCCGAGCTAGACATCGCAACAAACCGTGAAAGAAAAACCCAAAAAAATGTTCGTTTATTTTGGTCACAGCTTATAAACTATTTAATAAATCGTTGTTTTCAGTATTTGTTGTTTAAATAGAGCATATAGTACATAATATACTGAAATATCATATTCCCAACTAGTTTAGTTTTTGAGATAGCCCCCGTCACAAAAATGGTCTAAAACTGACAACTTTGATGGCCTCCCATTCCCTTATTTTTTGAGATAAAAATTAAAAAAATATATATTTGTACTCTACTTAATGAGCTCTAAACAATGATACCCCACAAGCTAGGGTAAAGAAATTTTTTTTTTTCCGGCTCCTTTTTCATGTATGGGAGCCCCCCTGAAAAATAATTTAATTCAATTTCTAATTCAATATTTGATTTTGGGTTAACGTTTTACACTAAATACCAAAATTTCAGGTTTGTAACTCATTTCGTCTGCGAGCTAGAGACCTGTGACCGGCGGACAGACGGACAGACAGACAGACAGACAGACAGACAGACAGACAGCCGAGTGACATTAATAGGGCTCCGTTTTTTACCCTTCGGGTACGGAACCCTAAAAATGTTAGGAGTAGACCACACGGAGTCAGACGCTCAGTCAGACACTGACAGAGAGTTCCAAAACTTCAAATCTCTCAGCGTGCTCTCAGCTTAGCAACGTCTTTGAGGGATAAAGTCCGAAATGAAGTGATTTTCCAGAGAGATATAGTGAGCGATATAGAGCTACGTCAGTAACGCTGCTAAGCTACGTGATCGAATCATAAATTTCTTTTGAAAAAAAAAAAAGCGGCAATTTGGGATTTTATAATTTCTAAATTGTCTCTGGTCTGGTCTGGTGGGAGGCTTTAACAATGGCTGGTTACCACCTTACCGGCAAAGCCGTGCCGCCAAGCGATTTAGCGTTCCGGTACAATACCGTGTAGAAACCTATCAGGGGTAAGTATATCTATCTATCTATATCTATACATATAATAAAATCGTAGACTTGCCGTATCTGTACATTGAAGATTTTTGCAAAATAATAACCGGGGGATGTTAGGGATAAGTAATAGAACGTATAAAAGCTATTTTTGAAATTTTTGTCTGTTTGTCTGTTTGTCTGTTTATCTGTTTGTCTGTTCATCTGTTTGTCTGTTCATCTGTTTGTCTGTTTGTCTGTATGTTTGTGCGCGCATCACGCAAAAACTACTGAATGGATTGAAACGAAACTTGGTACGATTTAAGTTCATACTACGGAGTAACATATAGGATACTTTTTATCCCGAAACTCAGCACGGTTCCCTAGGGAGAGGGGATGAAAGTCAAAATGTGTACTTAGCTGTAATTCATTAACGGATGGTTCGATTTCATTCATTCTTTTTTTGTTAGAAAGGAAATACTTTAAAGATTTCTGGCTAATCTCTGAAAGGCTGGACTGATTTTGATGGGACTTTCACTGGCGGATGTTCACATTTTGAGCTACCTAAACATCCGCCAGTGAACTTTTAACAGTTTTTAGCAAGGTATGAACTCAAAAGAGCTTAGGAAAAACAAAATGATTCTCACGGGATTTTTAAAATCAATGTCCACGCGAATGAAGTCGCGGGTGTCCGCTTGTCTACAATATACATTATACATACCTCTGCTAATGTTAGCCCGTTTCCATCTTAGACTGCATCATCACTTACCATCAGGTGAGATTGCAGTCAAGGGCTGATTTGTAGTTGAATAATAGTTATTTATGCAACTGTTGTGTAATGAGGGGTATTAAAACACGAATGTGGGTTTATCACATGAGGCGAAGCCGAATGTGATAATAGTATCACATGAATATTAAAACAATACCTAATTATCAACAGTTGCATACAAGACTTTATCTACACCCATAATATGAATCCTCTATAAGATTCTGAAACAGTTAGCTTACTGCTAAACCCCCGACATTCGCCATTTTGTGTTGAAGCCATCTTGAATTTGCATTGTGTTAATCTACTAGTCAAGCTCTTTCATTTGATACCCATATTGAGGGAGTTGTGAAAAAATATGTAATCCGCCATTTTGTGGCGGTCCAATTTTCATGAAACATAGCTAAGAACACTCCCGACTAATTCACCTTTCAAACAAAAAAAAACGCATTCAAAACGGTTCACCCATTTGAGCACTACGGTGGAACAGACAAACAGACACACACACACTCACACACGCACACCCCCATCCCCACCCCCGCATTCAAACCGGTTTCAGCACTACGGGGGAACAGACACACACACACACACCCACACCCCCATCTTCACCCCCGCATTCAAACCGGTTCACCCGTTTGAGCGCTACGGGGAACAGACAGACACACACACACACACACACAACACACACCCACGCACATAAACACACCCACAACCACATCCACACCCAACCCACACCCACGCCCACGCCCACACCCCCATTCCCACCTCCGCATTCAAACCGGTTCACTTGTTTGAGCGCTACGGGGGAACAGACATACACACAGACTCACACACACACACAGACAAGTCAAACTTAACACCCCGTCGTATTTGCGTCGGGGTTAAAAACGGATGATGTAATCTTTGATGTAATATTGTACTGAATTTCATTACAACACTCGTTTGGATGATGTAATGGTTATTACAACATTGTGTGTTCTAATGTTGGCAATAAGCTAACTGTTTCAGAATCTTTAATAGAAGACTTAAAGCATGGGTGTAGATAAAAAAATTACGACATTCGTAAAAGAACCAGAGTCAACGACATAGCTCAACGTGTTGTGGCAATAGTTTGAAAAACCCATAAGTGTCGGGGTCCCAAGGTGCTGACGATCAGTGCATCAGACCCCCCACTAACTATGACGATGGATGTAGGATTCCTTATGCCGGACAAATTTTCTAACAGCAAGTTTTCACGGTGATATGTGATATGACAAAACGCCTCAGACTATGCTATAGGCTTTACCGACGCGCGACGACGTCAGATGAGTCGGTGGATACAAGCGGCGCAAGAGCACCACATGTGAAAGTCTATACAAGAGACTTATGACGACGACGATTTAGCCCTTTGAAGTAACAGAGGGTCTGGTCAGGGCTGGTCACGTATCTACGACACAGTCCTGACCATGCGGATAGATGTTGCAGTCGAAAGATTTTCGAGTGGACATGGAATCTTCGTGAACAGAGTCCTTTTTTTATAATTATTACGGGCAAACAAACTTGCCTGATGTTAAGTGATTACCGCCGCCCATGAACATTAGCAGCACCTGAGGAACCACTATTGCGTTGCCGGCTTTTGAGGAAGCGGACTGGCTGTTCAGCTCGCTGCCGGAATCCGGATCGTATCGGATGCTTTGCGGCAGATTACGGCTGAAGTGAGGTCGCTAGCCAGACGTATTCAGGGTAGAATCCTACCACAAAGCGGTGATATACCTACCATCTAGATTAAGTTGTGTGGTATCAGGCACAAGGACCCGTACAGGGAATTGAGAGCGTCAGAACCTCGTTAACAGATTGGCAGGGTGCACCGCGCGCAGGTGAGGTTGACTTTGGCCTCATAGGTGGAATTTGGGCCACTTAAACCCTAGTGTACAGCATCTTAAAGTTTTTTTAAGTTCAAATCTCTGAACTCAGAACTCTGGCTGTGGGTTCGACGCCTTATAGCGCGTGCGTGAGGAGTGTGTTAATAACAATTGTTACAAAACTGAACGTGAATGTGTTAAATAATTACCGTATACGTAGGTATACTTAGCTAGAATTATAATAACAGTCGGTATCTGCAGGTTTCTACCTTGATCTTGGAATACTTAGTTTCAAAAATATACTCGTATCGACTATCACTGCAAAGTAACTAAATGATGAATGACATGTACGCTTTTGCCTATATAATGCTATGCCTGTGTTTGATTTTGATCAATACATTAACAGAAAAATAGGTACAATGGTAATTAAAAAGTGTTAGTGTTTGGGTCGCAATTAACGAAAAACTTTCTAATAAAATATATGCACTTTAATTTCAACACACAGTATTTGCACGGCGGCCATTCCAAGGAGAGCAGAGACGAAGTACAGACGAAAGCATTATGGACAATGCAGTGTTGCCAACCATGTTTTAAAAATATAAAATTTATATCCCAATAAAAAGAAACCTTAAAGCGCAGGCCACACTGGGAGCGAAGCGAAACGAAACAAAGATTCGTTTCGCTCCGCTCATGTCGCTACGGCGACTTTTCATGCTTCGGTTCACACCGCGAACTACAGAGCTAAACGAAGCTAAGAAACTTGCGAGCTCTCTCAAGCGACACGATCGAAGCGAAATGAACCTGGGCTCCGAATGTGGCCTGCGTATGGCCCGGAGCCAGGAGTTGGGAATTTGGAGGTGTTTCATCCCCGTGTCTTATAGCTGAAGTGTGTCCCGAAGCTGTCGATCCTGATCTCGTCCATTGGTGTCCGATTGCTGTCCCAATTGAGAGTGAGGGAATAGAGAGTGCAACTATGTTTATGCACACACCTTGTGCACTATAATATCTCTTGCGTAGGTAGCTAGTGCATGTGCATAGTGCTAGCTAGGACATGCGAGGCATAATACCAATAAGTAAGGTATGAACTTCTTCAACTGGTCATCTTGCTAAGGAGATGGCACGTTGAGAAACTAGCTAGTCTGTTGAGATTCCCCTCCATGGCCGATTCTCGGTTCTAAGAATATTATTATTATGTTCTAGGCTTAATTAACCAACCTATTTTACCGGGTAAGTATACTTAGGTATTTTTTTACTAAGCAACTTAATCAACTACAAGGCCATGATAAGTATGTACTACAAAAGCTGTTGAACATTAGAGTCAAAAGGCTTCTGACATTAAGAAAAAAAATGTAAGGTGTGTTTTAGAAACACGCGAACGTACATACCTAAATAGACTGAGTTCCGTAGTCTAATTTCTATCATCATCATCATCATCATCATGATCAACCCATTACCGGCTCACTACAGAGCACGGGTCTCCTCTCAGAGTGAGAAGGGTTTTGGCCATAGTCTACCACGCTGGCCAAGCGGATTGGCAGACTTCACACACCTTTGAGAACGTTATGGAGAACTCTCAGGCATGCAGGTTTCCTCACGATGTTTTCCTTCACCGTTAAAGCAAGTGATATTTAAATACTTAAAACGCACATAACTCCGAAAAGTTAGAGGTGCGTGCCCCGGGTTCGAACCCACGACCTCCGATTAGAAGTCGGTCGTCCTAACCACTAGGCTATCACAGCTTTTTTTCACACAAAAATCGAAATTTCTATTACTACCACAGCATATTCCACTAATATTATAAAAGCGAAAGTATGTGTGTATGTTTATTACTAAGTATAGAGTCTTACACCGCAACTACTGAACCGATTTGGCAGAAATTTCGAATGGAGATAAGCTACTTTTTACCCTGAAAAAATCCACAGTTCCCGCGGGATTTGAAAAAAATCGAAATTTCCTACAGCAATCTACAGCCACAGCTATAGGTAGATTACTATAGCAAACTACCTTGAAAGTAGGTATAAAAGTTGGAAAAGGGGAGCGGGAACGGGAACCGGAAATCCACGATTCCCTAGGGATTTTTGAAAAACCGAAATTCACGAAGGCGAAGCCGCGGGCAAAAGCTAGTAATTTATAATAGCAACTTAAGGGTCCTGCAGAAAAGCGTAGGCAACATTAGAAGCGAAGCAAAACACAAGTATAAATTAAAAATTAAAAAAACCCCCGACATTCGCCATTTTGTGACGGCGGCCATCTTAGATTTGCAATAGTGCTATTCTACTAGTCAAGCCCTTTCATTTGATATTCATATTAAGGGAGTTGTGAAAAATATGTAATCCGCCATTTTGTAGCGGCGGCCATCTTGGCCCGATTTTCATCAAACATAGCTAACAACACTCTCGACTAATTAACCTTTCAAACAAGAAAAAACCGCATTCAAATCGGTCCACTCGTTTGAGCGCCACATGGGAACAGACAGACACACACACACACACACACACACACACACACACACAGAGACACGTCAAACTTATAACACCCCGTGTTTTTTTGCGTCGGGGGTTAAAAATGAGATTAGTTTCGCTTCAGTCATGTCGCTAGACTATGAGAGCTCGCATCGTCGCAGGCTTCGTTTACCTCTGTAGTTCACGGTGTGAACCGAAGTATGAAAGGACGGTAGCATGAAACGAAAGTATGAAACGAGCGAAGCGATACGAACCTCGTTTATTTTTGCTTCGCTTCCAATGTGACCTGCGCTTTACAATACGCCCAGTAAAACGCCCTAAGACGCTGGGATTATTTCAGAGTTTTAAGTATTTCTGAATAAAATGAATGCGACACACATACTGATGTACTTACGGACTAGACTAAACTATGAAGGTTCCTTCCTCGTTTCACTGCGGAACCTAAAAGTGTAGAGTGACTGTGTAATAGTTTACAATGGTTTTATCTTATTACATTTTCATAAACATAATAATTTTTTTTCATATTAGTAATAGTAGGAATAAAGTATTCAATTATTATTATTTTTACTGTGTATTTTTACGCGGGTAAATAGGTACCTATATTTACGGTTCAAGGTAGGTATTCGTATTCGAAGATTGACGTAATTTCAATGAGCCTGTGGTTTGGATGGTTGAAGAAGTGACGCGGTCATAGAGCGGGTAGACGGTTCACGTTACAATAGGTAGGTACCTAAATAAGTTAACGTAAAAACTTTATAGTTTTTTACGCCAGGGATGGCGCAGTGGTGAGCATAAATGGAAGGTCCCGAATTCAATTTGGAAAAAAATGCAATTTATCTCTGGTCTCAATTGTCTCTGGTCTGGGCTGGTGGGAGGCTTCGGCCGTGACTATTTACCACTGTCACCCTACCGGCAAAGCTGTGCCGCCTAGCGATTTAGCGTTCCGGTACGATGCCGCGTAGCAACCGATCAGTGTGCTTAGTCTAAAGCGGAGCACTCGAAAACGAACTCGAAAACTATTGATCGATTTCAGAGTAAAATAGACCTAAAATGGCTTGTATTAAGGTTTGAGTTCGCCAATACATTCAGCATTCGAACAATGCTGAATGTATTGGCGAACTCAAACCTTAATACAAGACATTTTAGGTCTATTTTACTCTGAAATCGATCAATAGTTTTCGAGTTCGTTTTCGAGTGCTCCGCTTTAGACTAAGCACACTGGACAAAAATTAACAAGTATAAAGTTCGTAAACTAAAACCCGACTACGCAAGCAAAACCCGAAAGCGCGGGGCAAGCAGCTAGTGGCGCCATCTGTTATGTCTCTCCGAAACATAATTAATAATCTAGAAAGCCGTGCGAAGGTCACTTCTCGATTTTATTCGTAAATAAAATGTAGCCTATGTCACCCGGACCATAACAACGAATCAATAGACACCTCATTCATCAAAATCAGTCCAGTAGTTTAGGCCCTACGGTTGTACACATAGAATCTCATACAAAAATCGGCCACAAACATACAGACATACATACATACATACATACATAGACTGCTAAAATCATAACCTTTTGGCTTTGCCGTAGTCGGGTAAAAACTGGGCTTGTACTACACTTCTGGCAAAGCGCCATGCCGTGCGATTTAGTAAGTAGGTAGATGCTGCGTAGAAACCGATCAGAAGAAAAACTGCCGTAACTCTTCCAGGTCAGTCCGTTTCTTGAAATTCTTGACAGAAAACCCCAATACCTTACAATTATTGGACCGACCGGGAAATCGAACCTAAGACCTCGTGATCCGCAGTCGAACACGTTAACACTGGGCCAACGAGGACGCGACCACGCGGACATCAGCTACTTATTAATATAATATTATAATTTATGATTATAGAATTTGTTGTGTTGCGTGTATGACAAGGTTATCAAACAGTTTAACATACAATTCTATAATACAATTCTAAAGGTGATTAATATGTCATTAGATCACCATCTGTAGTTTGTAGGTCTTACCTATGTTAGCACTTAGCGTCTCCTAGACACAATTCCACAGGCGCCCTTACGTATAGTGCTACCCAGACGGCCGGACCAGTGGGGCTATTCTATAACTTAGTTACCAACTGAAAATGGTTGCCAACGAATTAGTTCGATATACATTGCTGCTTTACAGTGTGAAATATAAACAGTGATTTCATTTTACACACATTATAACAGAAATGTATATCGAATTAATTCGTTGGCAACCATTTTCAGTTGGTAACTAAGTTAGCAGGCGGTTTTTTTGTCCGCTCCGTAAACAATACGCTAACTGAGTCTACACTCAAACGAAACGTGCGAACGTTGATCATTCCTTGATCTGGCCATATCATGGTCATATCATGATATTGTAGTCATCGTATTTTTTCCATTTCATGAATCAGAACCGTTTCATGAAATGATCAACCACATCATGAACTAATCAATTCTAAGATATGGCCACGACATATATACAAAATAACAACTGGATGAAAACAAATGACAGGCCAAAAGTCCGCTCGTCTGGTAGCACCGTTTAGTAGACTTGGCACGCTGTTATAACTCGATTGTGCGTTCTACAGGGGCGTATCACTTCACTACATAGTATAAAACAAAGTCGTTTTCTCTGTCCCTATGTCCCTATATCCCTTTGTACGCTTAAATCTTTAAAACTACGCAACGGATTTTGATGCGGTTTTTTTTAATAGATAGAGTGATTCAAGAGGAAGGTTTATATTATGTACGAGCGGATACCCGCGACTTCGTTCGCGTGGATATTGATTTTAATAATCCCGTGGGAATCATTTTGTTTTTCCTATGCTCCTTTGAGCTTAAACCTTGCTAAAAACTGTTAAAAGTTCACTGGCGGATGTTTAGGTACATCAAAATGTAAATATCCGCCAGTGAAAGTCCCATCAAAATCGGTCCAGCCTTTCGGAGATAAGCCAGTAGTCTTTAAAGTATCTACTTTCTAACAAAAAAAGAATGAATTAAATCGGACCACCCGTTAACGAATTACAGCTAATTACACATTTTGCCTTTCATCCCCTCTCCCAAGGGAACCGTGCTGAATTTCGGGATAAAAAGTATCCTATATGTTACTCCATAGTATTAACTTAAATCATGCCGAGTTTCATTTCAATCCATTCAGTAGTTTTTACGTGATGCGCGCACAAACATACAGACAAACAGACAAACAGATAAACAGACAAACAGACAAACAGACAAACCGACAAACAGACAAACAGACAAACAGACAAAAATTTCAAAAATAGCTTTTTTACGTTCTATTACTTATCCCTAACATCCCCCAGTTATTATTTTGCAAAAATCTTCAATGTACAGATACGGTAATTCTACGATTTTATTATATGTATAGATGATAACATCCATTAAATAGTGGAGAAATACTGTTATTTTTGAGGTTTCTAATGTGATGTCGTAAATAATTACATTTTTTCCGCTTACATTGCAAACGCAGGCTGAACCCTACGAGATTTATCAATATAATGTACTAAGTATTGTACACATTGAAAAGGTCTATAGAAAACTCCACGATGGTATATGTCTATCTCTTATGGATATCCCACAATAACATTTTTTGTCATTTACTTTTTTACGACAAATAATGGCTATTTTTAGAAGCGATTTTAACCAATACAGCATAAATCCTTATCTAATTAAATACCTTAAGTACATTGTTGATTTATTATAGATCTATATGGCCCTTTACAGCATATGATTTAAATGAATATTTTCGAAGATATTACAGATTTAAAAATTGCGGGACATAGACTTTGCGCGCGGCGCGCGGTTCCAGCCGGCCGGGGCGGCGATGCGTAAAGTTCTCCTATAGCATTTTGAATTTAGCAGCGATCGGACGCGTATGCTATCGAGTATCGGAGCTTTCTAGCGAGGAAAATAACAATCACACTAATATTATAAAGGCGTTATTAAGTTATTAAGTTTGTGTGTATGTTTGTTCCTCTTCTCCGCCGCAACTACTGAACCGATTTGGCTGAAATTTTAAATGGAGATAGCTTATGCCCTGACTTAACACATAAAGTAACTTTTTATCCCAGAAAAGTATTCCTGTAGGACTAAAATAGATATAGACCTCCAAAACGCCACAGAGGGCGCTGACTGTTCTTAGGTAAATCACGCTCACATAACCCATTATTGCAATACTTTGCTGTGTAGCATGCTTTGGCAACACATAGGCTACTTTTTATCCTGGAAAAATGCACAGTTCCCACGGGACTTTGAAAAACCCGAAATCTATATCTACAGCTATAGGTAGATTACTATAGCGACCTTGCTTGATATTTTTAACCCCCGACGCAAAAACGACGGGGTGTTATAAGTTTAACGTGTCTGTGTGTGTGTGTGTGTGTGTGTGTCTGTCTGTTCCCCTGTGGCGCTCAAACGGGTGGACCAATTTGAATGCGGTTTTTTTTATTTGAAAGGTGAATTAGTCGAGAGTGTTGTTAGCTATGTTTGATGAAAATCTGTCCAAGATGGCCGCCGCTACAAAATGGCGGATTATATTTTTTATCACAACGCCCTCAATATGGGTATCAAATGAAAGGGCTTGACTAGTAGAATAGCACTATGCAAATCCAAGATGGCCGCCACCACAAAATGGCGAATGTCGGGGGTTTTTTAAATTTTCAATTTTAAGTATAAAGGTAGGAAAAGGGAGCGGGAACGGGAACCGGAACTCCACGATTCCCTCGGGATTTGTTCAAAACCGAAATTCACGCGGGCGAAGCCGCGGGCAGAAGCTAGTATATTATAATTTATACATCTAAAGTAATTGTACAATTTATTTAATTCCATATTTATTTTAATATCAAACTAAGTATATAATCTACGGTATTATAATAATTAGTAAATTATATTATATGCGTACCTACCTACAAATAAAATAATTATACCTAGTAACGAATATATTATTAATATATTCTGTATGTGCGTTTTAACATAAAAAATAACATGGTTTTAAGTTACTGAATAGTGAGATAAACTTTAATTAACTGAAAATAGCCATATTAAAAGTTTTTCTTCGTCATTATAGTTTAAACAGTTTAGCTAGTCAACGTTTGGTTACAATGGAAAAGCTGTATGTCTGTGTGTTTAGGATTTTATTTATATATGTGACTGACTGACTGACTGATCTATCAACGCACAGCTCAAACCACTGGACGGATTGAGCTGTTTGGCATGTAGATAGCTATAATATATAGGCATCCGCTAAGAAAGGATTTTTGAAAATTCGGCCCCTAAGGGGGTTAAATAGGGGTTGAAAGTTTCTATGCGATTTCTAAGAATCCACGCGGACGAAGTCGCGGACATCAGCTAGTATTATTATAAGTGGGTGATTTGATTTTATATTTCCTGCAATTTATATATTTTTTTATATATATTATATATATATAGTTTCGTATGTAGGTATTTTTTTTCGTATGTAGGTATCGATCTCAAGCGAGTCGCTGGCAGCCGCTGGAGTCAGGCGGCACAAGATCGTGTTCTGTGGCGATCCTTGCAAGAGACCTATGTCCAGCAGTGGACGTCTATTGGTTGAGACGACGACGACGACGATGAAGGTATATAATTATAGAAATGTCTCTTTCTGAAAAAAAAAAATTGTGAACATCTGAGTATGACTGAACCTAGTGGTATAGTGATAGGTTACTTACTCTGTCTATCAATAATATGGCTATCTATATCATAACACTAGACGATGCTGCGACTTTGTCTCCGTGAATTAAGGTTATTGAAATTCCCGTGAGAGCTCTTTGATTTCTTTGATTTGATAAAAGTAGGTTAAAACTGCCTTGTTGGTCTAGTGGTTAGCATATTCGAATGCAGATTATGAGGTCCCGGGTTCGATTCCCGGGTCGGGCAAATAATTGTTAGGTATGGGGTTTTTCTGTCAAGAAATTCTCAGTGCCAGCCCGGAGTTGGAAGTTGCGGTGTATCACCCCGTGCCTCGGAGAGCACTCCCGGTTAGTATCACTATCATATTGTGAAATCGTGAAGTCGTCGCGTCATGCTCGTGAACGGGTGCCACCGTCGGAAATGGGGCTACTTTTGTCTGCCCTTCTTCACATGTGTAGAATTGTAAGCACCATTCCGCACCTGTGGTAGATTCATTTGTCGATTCGTAAGCGCTTGTGAAAGTTTATCTGAATAAAATTGAAGATTACATAAATTATTAAAAGGCGTGGATTTGACGGAAAAGAGCAACCGTCGAGTTTCTTGCTGGTTCTTCTCGGTTGGAATGGCATTCCGAACCAGTGGTAGATTCATTTGACTATTCAAAAGTACTTGTAAAAGTTTATTTGAATAAAAAACTTTTCTATTCTATTCTATTCTCTATTCTATTCGTTAAAGCCCGCCAACCCGCATTGGAGCAGCGTGGCGGGTCTAAGCTCTAAATCCCTGGAGGAGAAAGAGGAGGCCTGTGCCCAGCAGTGGGACGTTAAAAGGCTGGAGTGGTGGTGGTGGATAAAAGTAGATAATGCTAATGTAAGCTAAGATAATGACAATGTAAGCTGATGACCTTCCTGGTGCAGTGGTGAGCGCTGTGGTCTTATAAGTGGGAGGTCCCGGGTTCGATTCTCGGCAGGCGCAATTTGGGATTTTATAATTTCTAAAATTGTCTCTGGTTTGGTCTGGTGGGAGGCCTTAGTCGTGGCTGGTTACCACCCTACCGGCAAAGCCGTGCCGCCAAGCGATTTAACGTTCCGGTACGATGTCGTGTAGAAACCGATCAGGGATGCATACCTATTCCGAGTTAGCCCGCTTCCATCTTTGACTGCATCGTCACTTACCATCAGGTGATATTGCAGTCAAGGGCTAACTTGTAGTTGAATGAAAAAAAAAAGTTAAAGAAATAAGTCACATAATTGTCAAAGTTAAATAATTAAGTTCGTGGTAATCAATGGGTGCTTTTTACGCGCTTTTTATTAGCTTCAGTTGTATGTTTGTAACCGAATCCTTTGGACGCGATTTTGACCCACTTTAAACTGTCAGATTTCATTCAAACTTTATAGATTTATCGAGGATCGATGACAGTAGGTACACTAATTTGATAAGATTTTTTATTGCGACCTAAGTATACCTAATTGTATAGGTATGAGATCTGCTACATCACGGACCCTATTCACACGAGTAGAAAAGGTACCCTATCATCTCAATGAGCAACATTTTTTAGGTGTTTTTTTTATAAGTAGAGAAAATTCATTATAGGTTTTTCAAAATTCAAAACCATTTATTTCACGTAGGCCAACGTGTGGCTCTTATGACATGTCAAGAATCTACCACCGGTTCGGAATCCTGGTTCTGCTGAGAAGAGCCGGCAAGAAACTCAGCAGTTGCTCTTTTCAAAACAAAATGTTACAAGAAGTCGCTTAACTATCTTGTGGACAGCTGAAGCAAAGATATATTTTTATTCAGATAAACTTTTACAAGTGCTTTCGAATCGACAAATGAATCTACCACTGGTTCGGAATGGTGCTTACAATTCTACACAAGACAAAAGTAGCCCCTGGTTTGTGGCAAAAACAGGTAATTAAGGATGTTCTGAAATCAATAGCCCGGTCAATTTAGACATCCAATTTTACAAAAATTCACACTTGGCTGAAAAACGGTAGGATTGTTCAAAACACTATTATAAATGAAATGTGAAAACTAAAAAGTCCTCATCGATCCGACACCTGAAAAAAAATTACTCCAAGTCAAATGTCACGGATACGGGTTTTTCGTAATGTTCAGCAAAACGGTAAGTTTTATCATAAAACTAGCGGACCCGGCAGACGTCGTCCTTTTTTTTTTTTTTTTGACGTGGTGGAAAGCTTTATGGCTACCCCCGTTCTTTGGGCAGAACGGGGGTTATGTGGGACTCCCCCTATGGGTATACCCTAACTAAAACCACCACGGCTGTTCCCACTCGCTGACTGTGCTGGACGCCTGGGGAACCCGTTGTATACGTCCCAGGCGGGCAGACGTCGTCCTGCCCGCTATTAGCGCCACCTACCGGGTCCAATTTTTCTACTTATAAACCTTCCTCTTGAATCACTCTATCTATTAAAAAAAACCGCATCAAAATCCGTTGCCTAGTTTTAAAGATTTAAGCATACATAGGGACATAGGGACAGAGAAAGCGACTTTGTTTTATACTATGTAGTGATTAACCCAGACAAAATTTGACCGGGCTACAATATAATTTTTCGATTTGACATTGAAGTGTTGAGCAACATAATATATTATAATAATAATATTTTGTTATTCAAATTTTTTCACCTGACCGGCCTATGTAGGTCATGGGTTCATAAAGAGTTGTGCTTTTTATAAAAAATGCGGTTTCACGGTAGCTGTTATAGTGTTGACAATGAAGCGAGTTTGTTGACATTATCCTGATGATTTTGTAATAGTTGGGAGCCCAAGAGGGGATTTTGGGATTTACTCGAGCGCGGTAAATTAACTTATGGGAGGATATCTTGCATCCAGCCGAGTACCCTCTACCATATATAAGCCCTTTAAATAGGGCCGCGCGCAAAAAAATCGATGGTCAAAAATAATAAAGCACGTCAGATTAAGGTATTGGGGGTAGGTAATTATGAGCTAAAAAAAGTATATTTTTAGAAAATCGAAAATATATTTTATTGAATAAAAGAATAACACTATGCAAATCCAAGATGGCCTCCACCACAAAATGGCAAATGTCGGGGGTTTTTTAAATTTTTAATTTATACCTACTTGTCTACAAAATGTTTTCCCGATAAGGAGGCCGAAATCTTAACTAGGCTAACTTAACCCAAGTCTTAACTTAACTAAGCTATCGCCGCTTATTATGTTACTTTTATTAACCCCCGACGCAAAAACGACGGGGTGTTATAAGTTTGACGTGTCTGTGTGTGTGTGTGCGTGTTTGTCTGTTCCCCTGTGGCGCTCAAACGGGTGGACCGATTTGAATGCGGTTTTTTTTTTGTTTGAAAAGTGAATCAGTCTAGAGTGTTGTTAGCTATGTTTGATGAAAATCGGTTACAAAATGGCGGATTACATATTTTATCACAACGCCCTCAATATGGGTATCAAATGAAAGGGCTTGACTAGTAGAATAGCACTATGCAAATCCAAGATGGCCGCCACCACAAAATGGCGAATGTCGGGGGTTTTTTAAATTTTTAGTTTATACTTGTATATACGACATTATATTACTCTAGCGGCACGCTATGATGGCCGGTTTGACGTTTGTCCGCTCATGAAGTTCCGTATTAATTGATAACGACTTTGAAGGAAATAATTGTATTACTTTATTGACGATAGTGATGTGCAGAGATTCATAAATTTTATCGAATGTAGTTTTAGGTTTAGGACTCAAAATTTATTTATTAAATTGATTTCTTAAATGTATACAAGTGTAGAAAAATCAGTTTGCACCATTTAAGGGGTGAATGTACTTGTGAATATGAACAATTTTCACTATGTGGACAAACCTCTGAAATCGCAAAAAAATATCAATAAATTTTTAAAAATGGAATCTAATACGATCGTCACATAGGATCGCTGGCTAGCACAACTACTACCTCCGGCAAACTCGCGTCAATGCTCAATGCAAAACAAAGCAGTTTCGAATTGACGTTGCTTCGAAAAGTATAAACTGTCAGTGCAATGCGATTGTGATATAGTTTTGACCTGGCTTTGGATTTCAAATATTGATACTGCATTACTGTTGACTCTTGCTCGTTAATTTGGACTCTGTTCAAGCCCTTTGTTGTGGATTTCGTCGATATGACCGAACGTACGCAGAGAACTGTTCTAAATAGTCAGACACGTGAGTTCGTAATACGCCTTCGTAACTATTTCGATCGTGAAGCTCAAAATGGAGGGCCAATTTTACCTATAACGTCAATGGTTGAACGCGTAGCTGATGCGCTTAATATTGGACAACGAACTGTTAGACGGATAACTAAAAAAAAATATGGCGAGACTGGCACAGAAGAAAATAAACTTCACACACCAAAAAAGAGAAAACGAGCAAAACCAGTCGTAGGCATCGATAGCTTTGATGCCGATGCTATCCGAAGACATGTTTACGGCTACTATTTACAGAAGGAGTATCCAACAAGAAAAAAGTTGGTGCATTCACTGAAGGAAGCTGGATTATTCTTCGGTGGGGAAAGTTCTTTAACGAAGATTTTGAAGACCATTGGATTTCGATACAAAAAATGTAACAAACGCAAAATATTGATGGAAAGATTTGATATAGCGATGGCAAGGTATACTTTTTTACGGCAAGTGAAAGAAATCAAAAATTGGCAAAATGTTGTGTTCTTGGATGAAACATGGCTTAATGCTAACCATACTGTAGGCCGTTCTTGGAACGATGACACAGCAGCATCTACTTCCAAAGTTCCTGTAGGAAAAGGATCGCGACTTATAATTTGTCACGCCGGAACCATCAACGGGTTTGTCGAAGGTTCTCTCATGGCTTTTGCGTCAAAAACCACTGGAGACTATCATGAAGACATGAATGGAGAAAAGTTTACTGAATGGTTTACCTCAATGTTGTGTAGCCTCCCTGAACCATCTATTATAATTATGGACAACGCCCCATACCACTCGATGCAAATTGACAAGCCACCTGCCCAATCCCAAAAGAAAGCTGATATCGTCGCATGGCTTCGTAAAAATGGCGTAGATGCAAACATGAATATGTTAAAAGCGGAATTAGTACGTCTTTTAAAAGAAAACAAACCAACCAAGATCCGATACGTCATTGACGAAATAGCATTAGAACATGGGCACAGAGTTATACGGTTACCGCCTTACCATTGTGAGTATAATGCGATTGAGTTGGTGTGGGCTCAAATTAAGGGATATGCTGCAAGACACAATACAGAACCCCCATTTACCACAAAAAAAATGCTAAAATTATTAGAAGAAGCTTGTGAACATGTGACTAAAGGAGACTGGGAAAAGGTTGTGAATAGAACTGTTAAATTAATAAGGGAAGATTATGAAAGAGATGTGAAAATAGATAATATTATAGAAAACGAACATATAATTATTAATGTATGTGATGATAGCAGTGACGACAGTGAAAATAGTAGTATGGACGAATCTGATTAATTATGGCCTTTTGTGGCACCTTTTTTGGTATCTTTTGTATTCATATGTTTCTTGTGTGCATATAAAGTATGTATATTCATTTTCGTTCAAATATTCAGTTCGTTCAAATAAATTAAATAAACATATACATTTTTGTTTTATTAAACCTATTTAATCAGGTACAAAAACAAAACTTAATTGTTTTTTGTTCGAGAATAAATTGACATTCCACATCACTATTGTAATGTGTCAAACCGGCCATCATAGCGTGCCGCTAGTGTAGTACGATAGTATATTAATTACTAGCGGCCCGCTACGCTTCGCACGGGTACAAAATATATAGCCTATGTCATTCACTGAAAAAACGATTAAAAATTCCTCCACTATTTAATGGATGTCATGATACATATAAACCTTCCTCTTCAATCACTATCTATTAAAAAAACCGCATCAAAATCCGTTGCGCAGTTTTAAAGATTTAAGCATACATAGCCCTGGACAGAGAAAGCGACTTTGTTTTATACTACGTAGTGATACTAATTAGTACCTCTATGGTATTTTTTACCCAGTAGTGTTTAATGCCGGGTTAATTGTTTTGTATGAGAACACCTGCATGCCGAGGAATGCAGTTTCCGCAGGACGTGCACGGTGCAGCAACCTTGAAAAGCTAGGGTACTATTTTTCCTTGACTTTTAAAATCTATATCGGTACCTTGCGTAAATGGTGATAGTGGCAGATACAGGGTGTTTTTTTGGAACGAAGTTCCTTATCGCGCGTTGCGTAAGGGGGCTAGACGGAAAAAATTGAAAAATTTGACGGAAAAATAGATGTCGACTTCACAACGGACGATTGCAAAGTCCGTTGTGAAGTCGACATCTCCTGAAGATGCTCCGGTGCCGGAGCGAAACGATCGTCGAGTTAAATTTGTGGTGAATTTGTGTGGTGTTGTGCCTACAAATTTGTCACTGTTAGCGGATTATGGCAAAGTAATTTTGTGTTCATTGTATAATATCATGGAATTCCGCAAAGTAACGCCTGCTTCTATTCAACAACAGATAAACAGACAAACAGACAAAAATTTCAAAAATAGCTTTTTTACGTTCTATTACTTATCCCTAACATTACCCAGTTATTATTTTGCAAAAATCTTCAATGTACAGACACGGCAATTCTACGATTTTATTATATGTATAGATTGTCACCTCACTGACAGCTCTCAAAATAAACACCCTTTATACAGCTACTCCCAGGATATTCAACGACCTTGAAATTGTAGGGTGCAGTTTTTCCTTGACTTTTAAAATCCAGGAAGACAGTATAGGTACTTACTTACTATTAGCATTAAATGGCAATAGACGCATTCCTCCGTATATGGAAGATAACACTGATCTGTCTGAATTTATTAAATTACTAACTAGTTTTAGCTCGGAACTTCGACCATGAGAGTTAAGTATTTTATGTCATTCTCTAAAGTCTAAAGCCATGTATAAAATCACGTTGATCCGACCTCTGTTGCGACGTGGTTAAAGGACAACTCAAACAAACACTCGCATTTATAATATTACTAAAAAAAAAAATAAAAAAAAAAATATATATATATATATATATATTACTAGAAATAAGTCCACTGCTGGACATTGTAGGTTTACTTTACTTTACGGACATTCACACGTTTTGGTTTTGCACCGCTTGTATGTAACCACTTCTTCCGGCGACTCTAAGAAGCTCAGGAATGGGAACTCAGAGTCACTCAGAGAGAGCTAAGCTCGGTGATTCCCTTTTTTTGACATGGTGGAAAAGCTTTTATAGCTACCCCCATTCTGCGACAGAGTACGTCAGAACGAAGGTTATGTGGGACTCCCCCCAGAGGAGAATGGGGGTGTACCCACTAAAAACCACCACGGCATGACCCGCATGCTGCTATGCTGGATGCCTGGGGAACCCAATGTATGCATCCCAGGCGTCCGGCAGCCGCCCCAGCCGGGGCTCCCGCTCGCCTCTGGGCTGTCCCGCCAGAGGCTCGCAACCTTCTGTAATTTTTTAACGAGGTTTTCTTCCTCCCGCGATGGGCATCGCTGCCCCCCGCCCCGGGGTGTCTCACCTCCAGTTTCATCCGCAGTGCCCTCTGCTAACCAGAGGGACACACTGAGAAACCTCCCTCCGCCAGGTCATTGGCCATGGCTAAATTATCCCCGTAGGAAAATTATTAACCATGTTACCGGGGCGCACCGGCTCGAATACTGCTCTTCCCCTCGGACGTATCCAAGGGGACCAGTAGCACCCAGGCACACTGGGAGGTTACCTGGCTGGCATCCCAAGCTCGGTGATTTCCTATACGTGATCAACTCGATACTGAGGAGATTCGCGGAGGGACCAAAGTAACTCAGTAAATCGCAAATCTGAAGTGGCGATGGGGGATACATAGTTCGTAGAATCGATAGACGTTGTGGGATTACCAAAAAATAATTTCCGTACTAATAATGTGGTCTGATACAAAGTGACAGATTTATGCATAAGGGTGGGTTGCTCATCACGCGGTTAAAGGAAGATCACGGTTATAGTTAAATTAGACCACCGGAAAAAGCTACTGGTATATTACAAAAGCTTTAACCATTTGACTCTAATCTCAAACACGGGAGTACAAATAAAGACTTACGCAACCCCCTTTGCTTATAAGTCATAAGTATCGTTTGTGGTAAAAATTAATCTCGACTGTTATCTTACTTTAACCGTATTTCATGTAACTGGTTCTTCTTAGGGCTCCGGAGGCAGATATATACAGCTACTTTTTAACCCGAAATTAAGGAGTTCCACAAGTTTTTAATTAATTAACTTCAGAAAAAGGAGGAGGTTTTCAGTTCGTCGGAATCTTTTTTTAATGTATGCTCTCCGATTACTCAAAAACGCCTGGACCGATTTGAAAAATTCTTCTTTTTTTTGAAAGGGTAAACTTCCCAAGTGGTCCCATGGTCATCATGGTCAGGATCTGACGGTGGGATTCTGAAGAAGTCGAGGGAAATCTTCAAATTTTATTGTAACATACATTGTGAAGTCGGTTTAATTTTTCCTACAAGTAAAAAAAAACTCCCGACATTCGCCATTTTGTGGTAGCGGCCATCTTGGATTTGCATAGTGATATTCCACTAGTCAAACCCTTTCAGTTGATACCCATATTGAGGGAGTTGTGAAAAATATGTAATCCGCCATTTTCTGGCGGCGGCCATCTTGGACCGATTTTCATCAAACATAGCTAAAAACACTCCCGACTAATTCCCCTTTCAAACAAAAAACTGCATTAAAAACGCTTCACCCGTTTGAGCGCTACGGTGGAACAGACAGACACACATACACACACATACACACACACACACACACACAGACACGTCAAACTTATAACACCCCGTCGTTTTTTGCGTCGGGGGTTAAAAATAGTATAGGTTGTTTTAAATTCCTGAATCCACTGTTTTTGTAACAATGTCGCCGGCGGCCTCCCGTATTAGGCTAAATTCTGTACACGCACGTAGTTTACTACTACGTGTGTGTATCGTATATCAATCGGTATTCGGCATCCTTGCCCTTAAACTTGCGGCGGGTAGTCTGACGCGCGCCGCGACCGTGTTACGTCTTTCGCAACCGTCGCGTTCCGATTTCTTTATCTCACTCAAAATCCATCGATTAAGTTTTGAATAAAAATTTAAATCTTTTAGGTCAGTGTGAACATAGTTATTGAATTTTTCGCGATTGATACAGAGTTTATCGAAATTAAAAAAAAAAAAGTAAAATCTTCTCAGTGTGAAAAAATAATTAATTAGTTACCTACCTGAATTTTTATTTGTTAATAAATGAACGAATGGTTTCCAGTTGCTTTCAAGTGGATAATATGAAATAAGTAGATTGTGTTTTTTTTGTTCTAATTAAAAAATTATATGCATCAAGATAGTGATGTAAATATCATTGCTTGCATCCAAGCGATTAACTTAGTGCGTCCGGTTTAATTTTACATCTAAGATTATTACAGATTATCATAGCGTTTGTTTGAGACTGAAAACCAAAAAAAGATTTGCCCATCCATAATATTATCATGAGTGACGAATTGGTCTTTTAATTAAGTTGTGTGCAAAACTTACAAAAATATTAAAATGTGTACTTAGAAGAATAGTTTCGCTGTTGAAAAAATCGTTTTGGTAAGTGTATTGATATAAAATGTATTGATAAAATTAATGTACAATTAGTATTAGTAACGGTATGTTCCTATGTATGTAATATAATTAAAAACGCAATAATATATGCACAAATGATAATCTATTACGGCTTCCAAACAAATAAACTATTTTATTTAGGGGTATGCAATAAATGCATATTTAAAAGTCAAATAAACTATTATTTGTACACTGTACACTTTTTGTACGTCAATTTAAGAACATTGAGGTTAATGGTGATAATTACTTACGAAAACTTAAAACTAAAACTACGAGCGTTTCAAACACGCTCTGGTCTGAGAAGAGCCCACACCAAATTGAGCCGGGTTTTTTTTTATTATCACCATCTATATCTATACATCTATTCTATACATATAATAAAATCGTAGAATTGCCGTATCTGTACATTGAAGATTTTTGCAAAATAATAACTGGGGGATGTTAGGGATAAGTAATAGAACGTAAAAAAGCTATTTTTGAAATTTTTGTCTGTTTGTCTGTATGTTTGTGCGCGCATCACGTAAAAACTACTGAATGAATTGAAATGAAACTTGGTATGATTTAAGTTCATACTATGGAGTAGCATATAGGATACTTTTTATCCCGAAATTCATTACGGTTCCCTTGGGAGAGGGGATGAAAGTCAAAATGTGTACTTAGCTGTAATTTGTTAACGGGTGGTCCGATTTCATTCATTCTTTTTTTAGAAAGGAAATGCTTTAAAGATTACTAGCTTATCTCTGAAAGGCTGGACCGATTTTGATGGGACTTTTACTGGTGGATGTTTACATTTTGATCTACCTAAACATCCGCCAGTAAACTATTAACAGTTTTTAGCAAGGTATGAGCTCAAAGGAGCTTAGGAAAAACAAAATGATTCTCACGGGATTTTTAAAAACCAATATCCACGCGAACGAAGTCGCGGGTGTCCGCTTGTCTTATAATAAAACAGCCTCATAAATCATTTGAACTGCTGGCTTTGAGAGCAATCTAACTCCATGGTTTTTGTCTTTAAAAAAAAAATGTTTGTACTTATTCACGTATTTTTTTGTTTGTATTGTGTCCACGCAATTCTCCGAAACTATTATTCAGATTGTGACTATTCTTTTTTATTGGCTTCAACTTAATTAAAAAACAGTGTAAATTTCATTAAAATCGGTTTAGTTGCTTTCAAGATATGAGCACATTTCCGTTTTCAGTTATTCTTTGTTTCGGTATATTGAAGTCGGTTTAATTTTTTTTAATTACCTACATTTGGTAAATATATTTGTTTTGTAAATACATGATATATAATTAAATAAAATTAATACAATTTTCTAAGGAAACAGAAAAAGTGGATCGATATTTCGAAGTTAGCTGAAAATAAAACGTCCTTACAATTTACAAATTATACTCCTAGTTACGAGTATGTTCGTGCTATTTGTAATTAGCTACACTGGTAATTTTATAAAATCATAACCTCTTTATCATTAAACTAGTGATGTATAATGATAGATTTAACATCTGTACTATTTTTTTGCTATAACTAATTAGGTCAGTATTCTAGCAGTTGTAATAAAAACTCTTTGTGCAATGGACTATTCGATCTAATTCCAAAAAATAATCTGGTACAATTTTCTATCGATTTCTGTTGGGATAATATTATTTAATGATTCTGGTTCGAATCCAAAAAAATTCAGATCGAGTTTTGGTCAAAATTCCAATGTGACAACACAATTCCGAATCCGAGAATGTTCTTATCGCGATACCTAATTATTTTGATTCGAATCCAATAAGCGTAATAAAATGGCATCGGGATTATTTTAAAGTAGCACTAACAGCTCAGCATAATAAATAAAAAATGTAAAAAAAAAAATCCCCGACATTTGCCATTTTGTGGTGGCGGCCATCTTGAATTTGCATAGTGCTTTTACTAGTGAAGACATTGATTTATTAAGGTTGTTAATAAATCAATGAGTGAAGACCTTTCATTTGATAGGTACCCATATTCAGGGAGTTGTGAAAAATATGTAATTTTGTGGCGGCGGCCATCTTGGACCGATTTTCATCAAACATAGCAAAGAACCCTCTCGACTAATTCCCCTTTCAAATTAAAAAAACCGCACAACACACACACACGCACGCACGCACGCACACACACACACACACAGACACGTAAAAGTTATAACACCCTGTCGTTTTTGCGTTGGGACTAGCTGGTGATAGTAGTAGTAACAGCCGGTGTGCGACAACCTTTATACATACTTCGGGATCAACTCATTACAAAAATCGCAAAACCCAATCAAAAAATATTAATAAAATTGAATGTGGACAACTCGACCATTCGGTCGATTTTATTGCGGTCGAGTTGTACTATAACCCAATTCAACCACCCGACCAAACATTAAGATAATTTTATGATAATAAATTATAATTTATTTAAAAATATCCGAAACAATAACTTTAACTAAGTATATCCAATGTGATGTTTTTATACATACCTAAATACTTAATTCATATACCCATCATATACCTAATTTAAATTAAATTACTGTAATCTTCTTAAAAGAAGTTGTCTGTTATACTTATTATCTTTAAACCTTGTGCAGTTTTTTTGTGTAGGTACATAGTATATTTATATTATAAAGACATAAAATTAGGGTTCAATGAACTTCTATAATATTATAGTCGTTACCTACTCGTGTCATACCAACCAATTACCAAATCGTTCATTGCCCGGTCCGAGAAGGTACCAAGATATATCTTTACTATAATATTACTAGCTTCTGTCCGCGGCTTCGCCCGCGTGAATTTTTTATTGTTCAAAAATCCCGAGGGAATCGTGGATTTCCGGTTCCCGTTCCCGCTCCCTTTTCCAACCTCTATATCTACTCTCAAGGAAGTTTGCTGTAGCAATCTACCTATAGGTATAAATTTCGGTTTTTTCAAAATCCCGTGGGAACTGTGGATTTTTCCAGGATAAAAAGTGTGTTAAGTCAGGGCATAATCTGTGTGTAACACTTACTTTTGGGTTACCTTTCTCACTTGGTATCTGCCCAGGTGTCACAGGTATACGAACTCCACAAGTACGCAGGTATTCAAAGCACATGAGACGCTACTAAGTGCCTAAGGTTTTATCTTTCAGAAAATAAGTTGTCTTATCGCTCTAGGATCTTATTTTAGAGTGTTAAAATAGGACAACTAACCACTACCACCAATTCCGCCTTTTTACGTCCCACTGCTGGGCACAGGCCTCCTCTTTCTCCTCCAGGGATTTAGAGCTTAGACCCGGCACGCTGCTCCAAAGCGGGTTGGCGGGCTTTAACGACTATTGTCACATGATAGTGATAATAACTACCAACTCCGGGCTGGTAATGAGAATTTAACCCAATACTTACCTAACAATTAATATTTGCGCGGCCCGGGAATCAAACCCGGGACCTCGCGATCTTCAATCGAACATGCCAACCACTCTAGACCAATGAGGTAGCTAGGACAACTAAAATAAACAAAAAAACATGTCCTTACATACAGTGCTCAGGGTTTTTTTAATAAGCAGGCAGTAAGTAGGTAGGTACATCAAAATGGGCCCAGTAGTTTTACAGGAAAATGGAAACGTGGTAAAAAATTAAATAAAATTAAATACATGATGGCAGCCTCTCCCCCCCTCTCCCCCCTCTCCCCCTGTGGCCCACAGTCGTAAAAAATAATTATCTGAAAACCTGCTAAGAAGTGATATTATAAGTACTTAGTACAATAAAAAAGTAAAAAAAAACGTTTGACAATGAGCCTATTAGTTTTTTAGGCAAATGTTAACATACGCACAAACAAACGCATTATCTAGCTAAACGTATATACATTGATATATGTATACCGTTTCGGTTCCATCGTAAGTAAATATTGCAGGAAGCTAGGATACAAGGGCGCAAGGAAGCGCGTGGGGGAAACTATTCGACAAACCCATGCGTCACCGCGGTCAAAATATTTAGTCGGAAAAGTCATCATTTTTAATTCAATTTCCTGGACTTTCCAATCATTAGAACCGGATCATTGAGGTGATTTTATTTTATAATAGATTTCCCACAAACTTTAATTTATATGAAATGCGTCAACTTTTGGGTCTTCGTTTTACACCAAATAACAAAATTTCAGGTCTATAACTCATTTCGTCTATGAGCTAGATACCTGTGACCGGCGGACAGACAGACAGACAGCAGAGTGACATTATAATGGAGCTCCGTTTTTACTCTTTGGGTACGGAATCCTAAAAACTACATAACCGTGTATCGGTTCTTCAGCTACGTAACCCGTGGAGTTCAGTGTTGGAGACTGGTTCTCCTACGGATCACATATTTGATCATGTGTAGAAACTCCGAGCATTTAAGCTTGTAGCATTAACTTGTTTAATCCGTACTCTTTTCAGAAAGATGCAAGGCGCGCTACGAGCTTCTCTGCACATGCTAATACTCCTATTATTTCTGGGACCATCGCACATCTGCGGATTTGAACCACGACCAGATATTGGCTATCCAGCTGGCCTTATACCAGAATGTATGTATTTACTGGCATAGCTTACTTGACGTTTTAATACATTATTTTAACCGACTTTAAAAAAAAAGGTTCTGTATTCGACCCGTATGTAAGTAAGTACGTATGTATGTATGTTCGTGATTATTTCAAAAACCAATGAACCGATTTTGATGATTTTTTACTATCGTAATCTACATACGTACTTTCAGGAAGGTTTTAGTAGGTATATAACACACCTATTCATCATTCTTATCTCCGAAGTTATACGCATAAATGTGTCACTAATATTTTTGATTGATACACCGATTTCTCTGAGATTGCTGGACCAAAGTTGATGTATTTTTTCTAAACTATAGCTTGCGTTTCATTTATAGATCTGGTAAGGATTTTTCAAAGGATTAAGGAGAAGGGACCTGGTGTTCTTGATTTGTTGGAAAATCAGTCCCAAGATTTAACAAATATACGAAATTTGAGCGAAATAAAACAATGTTTATTGCACCTTTTATATTAATTTTATTATATCAGTACTTACGCTGACCTTTGTAACCCGTTAAGGAACGACCAGTACAACTGGTTTAGTCGTAAAAATAACTTTAAGGGGCTACACACGGTCTGGAGGCTGGCTGCAGTATTGCAGTTTGTAAGCAACGTTGATTCAAATTGGTAACTGGATGGTTGACCGACTTGGGGGGTCCGTATTTGGCCTCTTCGTTTCCTCGATGTCTCGGCGAGCAAGTTGTAACCACTTACATGTTATAAATCTATACTTTTATATTATAAATGCGAAAGTAATTATGGCTTTATGTTACGCTTTCATGCGTAAACTGCTGAACCGATTTCGACGAAATTTAGTACAGACTAGACTAAAGAGAGGAGACCCGTGCTCTGTAGTGAGCCGGTAATGGGTTGATCATGATGATAGACTAGACTTTAGAAAAGGACATATCTAGGCTACTTTTTATTCCGGAAAATCATAGAGTTCCCAAGGGATTTTTAAAAAAACCTTAATCCACGGATGTAGACGTGGGCATCAGCTAGTAAGTATTTAATTGTAAGAGTCGAATTCTATGTAAGGAAGTAGGTATTTAGGAATCCCCAAGGGGAATCCACCGGGTTATTCTTCCAAGAACATCTCTACCAATTGTGTGATTAATGGAAAAATGTCACAATAACTAAGAGAGATAGAGAGATATGCCAACTGCATGCAAATTGCAATTTTGTATAGTCCGTTCGGTAACTTAGTGTCGGTACAGGCGCAGGTGCTCTTAGTATTCTGCTTTTATTTTTATTACTTTTTTTCTGTTTGTAATTTTTTTTTCTTGGGGGGTAAGGGAGCTCATCTCCATCTAAAGCTCCAATTGTCAACCTCACCTGCACGTGGTGCCCCCTGCTGATCTACCAACGAGGCCCTGACGACCGAATGATGGCGGTATAACCATCCAAAACTAGCTAGACTGAGTAAATGACAGAGGCCGGTGTCGGGCAGCAGCGACACCGGTGCGAACAGTCTAGCCCTGCGATGACCAACACGCCTGCCCAGCGTGGTCATTATTTGGGCAAATCCTTAAAATGGACACAATCACATTGCCAAGGCCCCTAGTCCCCGGCGGCCCCGCTATTCCTGGCTCTGGCAGCGGTTATGGTAACGGCGGGGCAGGGGGTGCTAAGAATCTCCGGAAGAGATTTCGCTGCCAACCCCGCCGAGACATGGTCGTTAACTATGGGCCTCATAAGAAAGCTCAGAGTCACTCAGAGAGCGATGGAGAGAGCTATGCTCGGAGTTTCTCTACGCGATCAAATCAGAAATGAGGAGATCCGTAGAAGAACCAAAGTCACCGACATAGCTCAGCGGGTTGCGAAACTGAAGTGGCAATGGGCGGGGCACATAGTTCGGAGAATCGATGGACGTTGGGGTCCCAAGGTGCTGGAGTGGCGACCTCGCACCGGGAAGCGCAGTGTTGGTAGACCCCCGACTAGGTGGACCGACGACATCAAACGAGTCGCAGGGAGTCTTGTATCCAGCGGCGCAAGACCGTGGCTTGTGGAAGTCCCTTCAAGAGACCTATGTCCAGCAGTGGACGTCCATTGGTTGATAACGACGACGACGACGACGAAGAATTTTTTTTTCTATTCTAACAGAATCCCCGATAGTCTGCCAATCCGCACTTGGCTAGCGTGGTAGACTATGGTTAAAATCCTTCTCATTTTGAGAGAAGACCCGTGTTCATGAGAATATTATATTATATGTTTATGTTTATAATATATTGTAATAAAATACGAATATAAAAAAATATAAAAAGGAAAGAGAATTTTAATGAAAAAATATGAGTATAAAACGCCAAAATCCCTTGTGCCTGTACACCAAAATGCCATGCAAAAAAAACCAAGTGTGTCGAGTTTCTATTGCCCAATACAAGGGTTACTTGTAATAATTTAAAGATAAGTGGTGAGCCATTGAAAACTGAGGACACAACTGTGTTCTTGGGAATAACCCTGGATGCAAAGCTTCAATGGGGCACCCATATAGCAACGCTTGCTGGCAAGCTTAGCTCTGCTGCTTACGCTGTTAGAAAGATTCGACAGTTAACAGATGTTGAAACTGCAAAAATTGTTTACTTTGCATATTTCCATAGTATTATGTCGTATGGAATCTTACTATGGGGTAAAGCAGCTGATATTGAAAAAATTTTCGTTTTACAAAAAAGGGCAATTCGTGCAATTTATAATTTAAAACCGCGGGATTCCCTTCGAGAGAAATTTAAAGAAATAGGTATTCTTACAGTAGCTTCTCAATATATTTATAACAACATAATTTTTGTTAAGCAAAACATTCACAGTTACAATAAAAAGTGTGAATTACACGATAGGCAATTAAGAAATAGAAATAGACTCGTGATTCCTCGATTACGCCTCAAAAAGGTCCAAAAGTCGTTTGTGGGAATGGGCGTAATGTTCTATAACAAAATTCCACAACAAATCTTAGATTTGCCTTTACACAAGTTTAAGAATTCTATTAAAAGTGTGCTCATGAAAAAAGCATATTATACAATTGAAGATTATATAAATGATAAAAAAGCATGGATTTAATTTATTCGCTTTATACGCTATTATAACTTGAGGAGTATTCGATTATTGGTGTTTAATTCGATGCTTTAATCATGGGTAGCCTAAGTATGTCACGCTCTCCTTAAACATTTCTGTGGTGGTGTCGTGTGGTGCGGGTTGTTACGTTCCCTCAAATATGGTTGAGCGAAGCAATGGCTGGATCATGCGTCATGCTCGTGAATGGGTGCCACCGTCGGAAATGGGGCTACTTTTGTCTGCCCTTCTTAACGTGTAGAATTGTAAGCACCATTCCGAACCAGTGGTAGATTCATTTGTCGATTCAAAAGCACTATTGTAAAAGTTTATCTGAATAAAAAATATGTCTTAGACTTGCCTTTACACAAGTTTAAGAACTCTATTAAAAGTATGCTCATAAAAAAAGCTTATTATACAATTGAAGATTATATACCTAAACGATAAAAAAGCTTGGATTTAACTCGTTCCAGCAATGCGCGAGACGGCATTTCAATCATGTACATTAATAATAAGAATTGTTATAATGTTATTTTTTAAAAAAGAGCAACCGCCGAGTTTCTTGCAGGTTCTTCTCGGCTGGAACTGCATTCCGAACCTGTGGTAGACTCAATCGACGATTCAAAAGCACTTGTAAAAGTTTATTTGAATAAAAAACTTTTCTATTCTATTCTATTCTATTCTACACCCCGCGCGACATGCTTTGAATTCATTGGCAAAACACCGCGCGGCGGAGGCGGCGAGACACAAAAGGCGACCGTAAGAAAACGAACAGACTTTAGTCGGTTTCGTTTCGTTAAACTACAAAATCACTAAACAGTATATAACTAGGCCAGTCAAAGATTGGCCTATACTCTGTTTGCATTATACCATGCCACCATAAACTGGTTCCAACTCGTCAATCGTGACTGCGGCAAACCGCACATCGTCGATGATCGCGTTTTCTGTCTGTTACAGCCTTAAGAGCGGATTTACATGACCTAGTCATTTAGACCTTATTCTGTGAGAGGTCTTATTTTATCAACAAGCGGAAACCCGCGACTCCGTTCGCGTGGATATTTGTTTTTAAGAATCCCGTGAGAATCATTTTGTTTTTCCTAAGCTCCTTTGAGCTCATACCTTGCTAAAAACTGTTAAAATTTCACTGGCGGATGTTTAGGAAAATCAAAATGTAAACATCCGCCAATGAAAGTCCCATCAAAATCGATCCAGCCTTTCAGAGATTAGCCAGTAATCTTTAAATTATTTCGTTTCTAACAAAAAAAGAATGAATGATATCGGACCACGCGTTAATGAATTACAGCTAAGTACACATTTTGACTTTCATCCCCTCTCCCAAGGGAACCGTGTTGAATTTCGGGATAAAAAGTATCCTACGTGTAGTGAAAAGTATCCTATAGCCTTTATGCGTTGAGGGCAATGACAACGGCATACCTGTGACACATCCTTCGTGCATTAAAAATAGAATTCAATTAAGCCCAAATTAGACGGTGCGCCGTTCATCGTTCATTTTTGCGATGAACGATGCACGATACGATATTTGCTATGGCACAGTGCCTGTGAACGATGAACGGTCGGTGTTTAGACGGTTCATTTTCGACGACTCATCGGTGAAGCCTCGAAAATGAAAGTAAAATCCCGAAAAATGAACTGTCTAATTTGGGCTTTAACGATGTGGTAGGTACTTAATGTAATTTGATCTTTTATTTTTTCCTCACATGCATTAAGTGTGCAAATTTGAATTAATGTGACGCTAATAATTTTGGGTAGGTATCTGATATACCTACGTCCTACATAACTACCTCACTGAGATGGAAATGATGATTTTAAGAGCCCTCTCCATGGCAGCGACAAATCGTTGGTGAGTGGAGTCTAAAACAGTGATTTCTGCATTTAGAGAGCGAGACGTCTTCAGTAAAGAAGAGTACTAAAAATATATACATAAATAAATAATAAATTAATTAAATAAATAAATTTTGCTTGAGATATCATGATTTTTAGTGAAAAACGGCAAAGTAAAAAGATGCAAATCTAGGTTTGGAATTTCGCCTATTTTAGCAAATATTTGGCAATTTTTTACATGAACAAAAGACATTTGTAATTATTATGAAGTAAGTAACCTATGATAAGACTTCGGTCGTTTTTCAATTTTTTAGTTTCTTATATAAGTAGTTTATTTACGCACGAAGTTGCCCCAAAATTTGCCCAAAAATAGTGATTTTTCGAGCGTCATAACTTTCAAAATAAATATAAGTAATTTTACTAATATTTTTATTTTATGGCATAGATAATGGAGATATAAATTGATATCTGGCTTAACTTTAGACCTATTGCGACAAATATTAGAATAATAGGCGTAATACGTTTGTATGGAGAAGCGCGTGAAGAGAGCGGCCTTAATTGTAAAATATACTTTTTTTACCTATTGTTCATAAAATGTAATATTACATTATTATTATTACAACTTATAACGTTCCTTAATGTAGATGTTATCCGTAATAATATTATAAATACGTAACTGTCTGTCTGTCTGTTACACTCTTTCTGTACTCACGAAATTCTGTACAGAGATAAACTAGACCTTGGAGAAGGATGTTATGTCCTTTATATATCCCTTTTTATCCTTTTGTTTCCAAGGGATGAAAAAAATGACATCATCTTTTTGTTCTGTTTCCAGGTCCAGGTGTGACGAAGAACGCGAGCATCACCCCTGTGATGATGAAGATGCTGCAGATCATCGTTCACCGGATGTCAGATAAGGGGCTGGTGCTGAGGAAGCAGTTCCCGATCCTTACCGCGCATAGAAACATTGCCAAAGAGAAGAACATAGGTGAGTAAAATAATATTAAGGGCCTGTTTACCACCTTCTAATAAGTGTCGGATAGCCTAAACGTATACGTAAGTTCTGTCACTTTCTAACTTTATGTCAAGTGACAAATACAATTTTTCATGGAAATTAGCTTGAAATAAAAACCGGTCAAGTGCGAGTCAGACTCGCGAACCGAGGGTTCCGTACTCCAGAAGTATAAGTACAATCTGTTTTTCATTAGTTTGTCTTAAAAGGTAAAGTGGTAAAGGGCCTCTGAATTGTATGAGCGTTCATACAACTCAGAGGTCTATCTTAATTGGCTCAACTATGTTGTTCACACTTTAATAAGGCGGACACCCTTTAATTTCCAACTTTTTTTAGTTTTTGAAATTTTTTCTTTATTTCTGCTGTAAGACCTGGCTTTTTGCCAAACGTAATTCTAGGTCAACTGGAACTACCATTTAGGTTTTCGACCCAAAACCTATGGGGTACTTCCGGTTGACCTAGATTTGTCAATTTTGATCAAAAGCAAGATCTTACAGATCAAGTAAAGGAAAAATTCCGAAAAATAAAAAAAGTTGAAAATTAAGGTAAATTTTGGTACTTACAAGTTATCGTGAAAATCTAAATTTGCCTATATCTTTTTATTATGTGAACTCAGGACCTTAATTTTTATACACTTAATAGGGGCTATAGACCTTAGTATCTGGTATAAATTTTAACTTGCTAGGTTCACCCGTTCCTGAGAAAATCGGTGGTGAAACACGAACAGACAGACGGACAGACGGACAAGAAAGTGATCTTATAAGGGTTCCTTTTTTACCTTTTGAGGTACGGAACCCTAAAATGACCGAGTTTCATATAAACTTCCATTCCCTATTTAAATTCCTTATCGTGAACATTAATTGACAGAAAAATAATATCTAAAAAGTCGTACCTACAGTTTTTCTTTTTGTCACTTATTTACACGTTACACGTGTATAACCACTATGATAATTTTAAATACTGTTTTATATATATATATATTATATACCGAGATAAAACGGAATTTATCTTCATGTGGCTTTAAAGGTGAAGGTTACAATTATATTATGACAAAATTTTTGTATCATTTCATCATTATAATAATTCATTAATTTTATTTATTCATTGATCTGATCAAATCTTATACCAGTCATCTTATAAGTTTCTCATCATCATATTATTATTATCTTTTTTAAATATTCATAAAACAAATCGAAAGCAATTTATTGCAAAAGTTCATTAATCTATAATATAATAAAACTGTAACAGATCCAATTCTGTACATTGAAGATATTTTGAAAATTTTTATTGGAGGGCACTCTGTAATCGATACTGAAGCCAAAACTGCAATTTCTTTCATTTTTGTCTGTCTGTCTGTCTGTCTGTCTGTCTGTCTGTCTGTCTGTCTGTCTGTCTGTCTGTATCTTGGCCGCGCATCACGCCGAAACTACTGAATGGATTCGAATGAAACTTGGTACGATTTGAGTTTATACTTCGAGGTAGGTTATAGGATACTTTTTATCCCGAAATTCAGCATGGTTCCCTTGGGAGAAGGGATGAAAGTTAAAACGTGTATTTAGCTGTAATTCATTAACGGTTGTTCGATTTCACTCATTCTTTTTTTGTTAGATAAAGGTAGTACTTTATATATTGTCCCGTAAATATTTCAAGGTCATAGGTTTTTTAGTTCAGAAATGACAGGCATTTAGTGGGTTCCAATAACTTGGGACGCGGATGTTTGTACGTACGGCTTATTTTAAACTGGCGTGCGTTTAAATTTATGTTTGTTGGCCTGTCTATTTGTTCCAGCTAATCTCCGAAACGGCTGGATCGATTTTGATGGAACTTTCAATGGCAGATAAGTGATGTTAAGGAGTAACTTAGGATACATTTAGTTTAGGTACAAAAAAGAATTATGGGGTCCGATCTGATTCTATATAAAAACCTATATCCAGGCGAACGAAGTCGCGGGGGTCGGCTAGTATTCATAAATAAAAACTTTTTTTTTTTTGGAGATAATATTCCTTAGGCTAACCTAAGGAAAAATTTTCCAAACAAATAAAAATAGAATAGAAAAGTTTTTATTTATGAATATAAATGAACTTTTACAATTTGTTAAGGACAAAACCAAAACTAAAGGCCCTACCTAACTAGGTCTTCAGTAGATTTCCGGTCTTTAGTAAATTATTTCTTTAAAAATCAGTGCTACGGCCGGCGCAGTTCCGGCACAGTGAAAAATATGTTATTCTCTATGAACTGACACTGAAACACTGCGTCGTCACTGACGCGGACAGGTGCGAACGCGTTCATAGAGAATGTGTGAAAGAATATTTTCCAATGTGCCGGAACTGCGCCGGCACTGATGCTTCGCTGATATGTCTGGGCCTTAAAGCAGTTTTGTTTGAATTTCCAGATTTCAAAAACAAGAAGACGGTGCTCTACGCGGTCGGCTTCCTGGACAGTTCTGTGTTTCCGCAGAGTCAGGCCATCGGCACCGCATACTCGAAGCGTGGCTACAACGTCCTCATCACTGAAACCTTTGACTTTCTCACGTACATCTATCCCAAGTGAGTTTTGTAGACGAAATTCTAGCATAGAAACAAATTGTTCCTAATCAGCCTAGAAACAAATTATTCCCAGCCAGCCTAGAAATAAATTATTCCTATAACCAGCCTAAAAACAAATTATTCCTAACCGTGACTAAGGCTATATGAACACTGTGCTCTACGCGGTCGGCTTCCTGGAGGGTTATTCTGTGACTTAGTTATCAACTGAAAATAGTTGCCAACGAATTAGTTTGATATACATCGCTACTTTACTGTGGGAAATATAGTGTTTTCATAATTTCACACAGTAAAGCAGCAATGTATATCGAACTAATTCGTTGGCAACTGAAAATCAGTTGGTAACTAAGTTACAGAATAACCTGCCTGGACTATTCTGTGTTTCCGCAGAGTCAGGCCATCGGCACCGTATACTCGAAGCGTGGCTACAACGTCCTCATCACTGAAACCTTTGACTTTCTCATGTACATTTATCCCAAGTGAATGTTGTAGACGAAATTCTAGCATAGAAACAAATTGTTCCTAACCAGCCTAGAAACAAATTGTTCCTAACCAGCCTAGAAACAAATTACCCAACCTTCTTTATTCTTTCTCTTCTAAATCCTAATTCTAACCTAGAAACAAATTATTCCTAACCGTAACTAAGGCTGACATATAAAGAGCGTACTCTGACTTTACGCAAATATTACCTATGTCGTGACACGAATCTGTTTTACTCTTTCTTAAGTTGGAGCAAAGTCAGAGTAAGTTTTATTGATTTATGAACCTTAGTTCGCGTGGATTCAGGTTTTAATTAATCCAGCGTGAACTCTTTTCCCGGGATAAAATTAGCCTGTCGGCTAGTTTCTCTATAATAGTTTGTTGCGTGTTTTGTCGTATTTCACTCTTTTACTGATGTTCTAGCCAGTAATAATATGGTCAATAGCTCCGGCCCAAGTTGCCAACAACAAAATTATTACACCAGCCAATAAGAGAAATATTATTTGCTGAGTTGATTCAATGGAGAAAATTAAATAAACTAGTTGATTAATGATTCCAAACAGACCATTATCTTCATCAAATGAATATATAAATAGATCGTGCTTTACATATTTCAAACATATATTATTAATCTGATAGTGCATCGAATACAATGGGTTTCCGTTATATGAATGATACAATGCACTTAATTTACAATGAATATATTATCATTATAACAATTAAAGCTATTGTGCACCATATTGAAGCACAAATTCCTAAACCTAGCATAAAGTATTGGACTTAGTACAAGTACGATGGACCGAGAATAAAGGACGTGATGCTGAAGAAATTTGTTGTCATTTTGGCGTTGACTGTCAAGAAAAATGTTTAGTGAAGTCACTCAGAACTAAATTGAATTGTGCTAAATTGTATGGAGAAATGTCTTTAGTTCTCGGTACGCTCGGTGGGGTGCTTTCAATTGGCACAAAAAAGACTATGTCTGTCTGTTCGTATGAAGCAGCCTATCCGTAGCGTGATTGTATTAATAGAGATCAGTACCCAACAAAGATATGTAAATTTGATGAAAACTCATCGCAAAATTGCAACGAATTTGTCTAAATGAGCTTTAAAATTTTCCGTCAACAAAAAATAAGATAAACAATCGTAAAGTAATCAGAAGTATTTACCTCATTCCAGATCAGTCCGCCTAACGAGATACATCGGCAAGAAAATCGGTGAGTTTCTAGTCAAACTAACGGACTACGGGCTCAAAGCTGAGAACTTGGAGCTAGTAGGGGCAAGCCTTGGAGCTCACGTGATAAGCCATGCAGCGAAATACTTCTACGCGGCCACGGGACAGAAGCCTTCTAGAATAACCGGTCTGGACCCGGCCGGGCCTTGCTACAGAGCACTACCACCTACAGAGAGACTAGACGTCACAGATGCGACAAAAGTAGATATAGTCCATACCAATATAGATGGATTCGGTATAGCAGAGAGGTTAGGACACATAGATTTCTACGTCAACGGTGGGGAATTCCAACCGAGTGATATTCCATACATACCTTGTTTGGTTGTATGTAGTCATGTACGCGCGATCTTGTATTGGTGGCAAGCTATTGAACATCCTAAGAAGTTTATTGGTGTTCAATGCGACAGCGTACAAGAAGCTAGGTTCGCTAAGTGTTACAATAGTACGAAAATAAATTATCTGGGGTCGGCTGCTGATTTTAGTAGGCCCGGTATTTATTATTTGCAAACGCATAATGAGTTTCCGTATTATCGAGGGAAGGACGGATTGAAGGAGGAGAACGAGGTTTACTTGAATTTTATTAGAAAACTTAATTCGGACGATAATTTTCAAGTATAAGCAGTTTTTCTGATAGGAAGAATTACTTATTGCCGTAAAAGGTATATTCTCAGAGTCAGTTAACGGTTAATGCTGCATTAGTACAATTAACTGACAGCTCATTAAGGTGCAGTTAAACCATAGATGGTTAAAGTTATGTCACGGCTACCACCCAAGTTTGATTACCAAAAAAAATCATAATAGGTTACTCAATTCGATAATAATCGTACTAAATACATTGTTAAGTGTGACTTTGATATAAAATTTATGAAACTAGACTTTGAGAACCCATTTTGGTTTTTTCGGCGGTAAAACTTTACCAATAACCGTAATGTAACTATGACTGCCATAGGCTAGTAATGTAGTAACTTTAGTATAAGCTAGCTAGACGTAATAAAAACAACAAAAAGGACATTAGCAATACAAATAAGCGAGAATATAGATAAGAAGTTTAAAATAATTTCGATGATGTAATTCGTTTAAGTAGATACGAGTATGGTAGTTCTCGATGATATAATATTCTATAAACGAAGAAATTAATCTAGTCTTTTAAGGTAACATGATTGATGTGATATTTCTTTCGAATAACTACTTATATGCTAACTATTTTTGTTTTGGTAAGTAGTTCGCATACTTTTATCAGTGGCTTTGAGTTGTTTAATCAGGCCCATAGTTAAAAATATACTAGGTGCTATATAGTTTAAAACATGACATGATAATATGCTTTGTGGTAGGATTCTACCCCAAATCCGCCTGTGTGGCTAGCGACCACACTTCAGCCGTAATCTGCCGCAAAGCATCCGATGCGTTCCGGCAGCGAGCCGAATATCCAGTCCCCTTCCTCAAAAGCCAGCAACGCATTAGGGGTTCCTCAGGTGCTGCTAATGTTCATGGGCGGCGGTAATCACTAAACATCACTATAATATGTATTCTGAGTTTGCGTACCTCCAAAACTTTGCCAAATATCATCGATGTAGAAGGATAGGCCCTTCGAGCAAAAAAAACGCTCTCACAAACATACTCGAATTTGAAAAAGTCGAGTATCTTGGTTTACATTCGGCCGCCGTCGCTTCGACGTATCGCACGTGTTTCTTGTTCGGGAAAAATGCCGTCCTGTGTGGTTAAATCTTGCAAAAAACGTTCCGAAATACATCAAAAAAGAGACGGAATTACATTTCACGTGTAAGTATATCGTTTCCTCATTTAATTCAGCGCATGACCTGTGTATTTTTAAAATTTTGTAAAATTAAAAATGTTCTTCAAAAATTACGTAGAATTTCAGTTTTAGAAAGAATGGAGTCGATAATATGTATATTTTTTGAAGTGAAACTTTTTTACCCCCGACGCAATAACAACAAAGTGTTATAAGTGTGACGTGTCTGTGTGTGTGTGTGTGTCTGTGTCTGTCTGTCTGTCTGTTCCACCGTAGCTCTCAAACGGGTGAACCGATTTGAATGCGGTTTTTTTTCTTTGAAAGGTGAATTAGTCCGAAGTGTTCTTAGCTATGTTTGATGAAAATCAGTCCAAGATGGCCACCGCCACAAAATGGCGGATTACATATTTTTTCACAACTCCCTCAATATGGGTATCAAATGAAAGGGCTGTAGTAGAATAGCAATTTGTAAATCTAAGATGGCCGCCACCACAAAATAGCCAATGTCAGGGGTTTTCTTAATTTTTAATTTTCTTAATTTTTAGTTTTCTTAATTTTAAAATTATCTTTTTTTTAAATAATAAGTATTAAGTATACCAATGACGAAATCTTCAAAAGAAGTAGGTACTGGAGCTCACTAATTGCAATTGTATTAAAATAAAAGTTTTACAATAAATGTTCTATGCCACTCCATTTCATACTTTGTTCTGGTTAAAGGGGAGTGGCTTACGAAGTTTGAAATTTTAATTTATTAGCTTATCCTTGAACGTGATTGGTCCGACCTCACAGGTTATCGGTGTCAAAGCGTGCCGCGAAGGAACTATTCGGGCGCATTTTCGTACACGCAATTATATGAGAAAGGCTTATCCTTCTACATCGATGCCAAATATACGTATCGAGAAACTGTAATATGTAATGCAAAATGAACCCAGAAGCTCTTATTTTAAAGTTGTAAGTTAATACTTCGAATATTTATTTTACAACATTTCTGCTTGGGGCGCTGTCTGTTTTCGAATGCTGAATGTATTGGCGAACTCAAACCTTAAAATAAGTCTGTTTAGGTCCATTTTACTCTGAAGTCATTGTGTTTCGATCAGTTCATTGTATTTAGTAAAGTTTTCGAGCTGAGCAAATTGAGACTAAGCATACAGTGTGCTTCGAACAATGCTGAATGTATTGGCGAACTCAAACCTTAATACAAGCCATTTTAGGTCTATTTTACTCTGAAATCGATCAATAGTTTTCGAGTTCGTTTTCGAGTGCTCCGATTTAGACTAAGCACACTGGTGACCCGCTTGCTCGTTTACATTATAAAAAATTGCAGTTTAAGGTAGAGTATATAGAGTAGGATTCTATTCGATTAGACAAGGAAAAACTGAACTGGTGCACGTGCCTACATTGGGAACAATTACCTTATTAACATGTTAATTGTAGTACGTTGAATCGAAGTAGAAGGTCATGGATTAATGTTAATTAAGCTGACCTTAAACTGTTTTAACTTTAAATTGTACGTAGAACAATTAATCACCCGTTTATGAAAGGATATAAATGTACTCGTTCAAAAACGGGTCCTTTCAGACGCGCCACGAGCTTGTCCACAAAAAATGTCACCGGGTACAAGTTGTGTGAGAACATGACGTATTTTTACACATGTAGATTGTAGGTACGTTTTGCATTCGCTTTCAATGGCCGTGTTGAGCGTATGGTTAATAATAAATACGCAGAAGATATAATACTTAGTGCACAAATGAACTCTCAGTTCCCTCACTCTCATTTTCCGATGGAAAGGCATGACTGAAGAGAGGTTAGGCGCAGGATCTACGGCTTTCACGTTCTACAATATTTTGTCAGCTAGTGTGTCAAGTCGTTTTTGTAATTTGTGGTTGTGAATTTGTGACATAACTTTCCACTTCTAGCACACGCTTTACGCTTATTTGGAGGGGAAAGGTGAATATTCATCATGGGCTATGTTGGCTATATAATATTCTTTTTTTTTTAATAATGCAACTACAGGAAGACGCAGAGCGAATACTCGCACACAACCGCTGCCTGGCTATACTTTTACCTTCGTGATGTAAGTTGTACTGTGGCCCGTCTAAACACACACTTAAGTACATCGGATAAACACTTTAATACGAACGATGCGTTCAAATTAAGTTGTAAAGATAAACATGATTGATGTAAAACATAATGATTGTTATTATTGTAGTCTGGGCGCAGATATCCGTGACTTGGTTGGTGAGTAATTAGGCCGAAATTACTTACATTTATTAGCATAAAGCATTATTACCTATCGCATTTAGTTGGGTGTTCAACTCAAAAGTAGCATAGGTACTTTTGGCGGTAAAATTTAACCTTAACCGTAACTTTACCCTTACTTGACTTCAATCATTTTCTATAATAAACTGCCTCGGTGGTGAAGCTGTTGGCGTGGTCGACTATGGATCACGAGGCCAGGGTTCGATTCCCGGGTCGGGCCGAAAAAATATTGGGGTTTTTAACCCCCGACGCAAAAACGACGGGGTGTTATAAGTTTGACGTGTCTGTGTGTGTGTGTGTGTTTGTGTGTGTGTGTGTGTTTGTGTGTGTGTGTGTGTGTATGTGTGTGTGTGTCTGTCTGTTCCCCTGTATACACCCGTTTGAGCGCTATAGCGCTATAGCGCTCAAACGGGTGAACCAATTTGAATGCGGTTTTTTTTGTTTGAAAGGTGCTTGAATGTCGGGAGTTTTTTAAATTTTAAATTTATACTTGTCTGTTGAGAAATTCTCAGTGCCGGAATTGGAATTAGGAATTTCAAATTCTCGGAATTGGAAATAGGCGAGATACATCCCCGTGCCTCGGAGAGCACGTAAAGCCATCGGTCTCGAATCTCTCTCCGGTCGTATTGCATTGGCGTCCCATGAGACGTTTAGAGCCAAGGAATAGAGGAGTGCACCTGTGTGCGCACACACACCTGTGCACTATAATATCTTCTTCGTAGTTGGCTAGTCTCCGCCTCGACTGAGATTGGCCGCCGTGGCTGAATTTCGGCCACGACGATTTATTATAACAAGAAAAACCATATGTACTTTTTTTGAAAAAAAAAAAATACAACGAAATATCTTATGGACTGGCTTATCGACAGATTATATTGAAGGTACAGATAAATTGAATATATAAGATGGATGTAGATAAGTTAAACTAAATTAATAAGCTTAGTTAGCGCTAGTTTCAGTAAAGTTTTGAGTGATACAAATCTGTGAAACAATTAAACAAATCGCTTCCAACAGTTCTGCAGCAGACAGCAGCAATAAGCGTTAACTGTTTATTGTTCTGATGCAAATTCGGTAAATAAACGATATGATATGAATATGTAATCACCGAGCTTGGTAATACCAGAGTATTCATCATAGTGATAACATAGGTACCTACGTTATACTCGCGTGCCATACAAATGAGAAACTATTACAAATGCTTCCGTGCCAAACTGATACAACTGCATCTGTTGCACGCAGAGTCGTTTCTTCGATGCGATCGTTGCGGCCGAACCTAAATTATCCTAATTTTTTAGCACTGCAAAAATAGCGGCTCTAACCGCTCTTAAAACTGGTTATGCGATCATTTAAAACACCTCTTAATTCTTATATTAATTAATTGACTTGGCAACAACTTAAAACTGTGATCTATTAAAAACTTATTTAACTATCATAAGTATCTAAGTAAATAAGTTTTAAGTTGTTGATGTGGTAGTTAGGTACGTAAGTTTCTAGTTACAAGTACAAATTAGTTTGCTCGTAGATTTGTATTCATAAATCACAACAATAATTTTCAAAATTGTTTTGGAGTTAAGGCCAGAACACAATACATTGCTACGGAACGGGGCGCGCGTCGCGTCATGATTTCGGCGGAATAGTTTTATTAGTGACAAGCGGACACCCGCGTCTTCGATCGCGTGGATATTGGGTTTAAAAATCCCGTGGGAACTTTTTGTTTTTCTTAAGCTCCTTTGAGTTCATACCTTGCTAAAAACTGTAAAAAGTTCACTGGTAGATGTTTAGGTAGATAAAAATGTAAACATCCGCCAGTGAAAGTTCCATCAAAATCGATCCAGCCTTTCAGAGTAAATTAAAGTATTTCCTTTCTAACAAAAAAAGAATGAATGAAATCGGACCACGGGTTAATGAATTACAGCTTAGTACACATTTTGACTTTCATCCCCTCTCCCAAGGGAACCGTGCTGAATTTCTGGATAAAAAGTATCCTATATGTTACTCCGTAGTATGAACTTAAATCATGCCAAGTTTCATTTCAATCCATTCAGTAGTTTTTGCGTGATGCGCGCACAAACATACAGACAAACATAAACAGACAAAAATTTCAAAAATAGCTTTTTTACGTTCTATTACTTATCCTTAACTTCTCCCAGTTATTATTTTGCAAATATATTTAATGTACAGATACGGCAAGTCTACGATTTTATTATGTGTATGTATATAGATTACCTGCAGCTGTATTTCTTTTTTTTTTATTACTCGACAACGGCAAAGCCAAAAAGAAGGGTTATGATTTTAACAGTCTATGTATGTATGTATGTATGTATGTATGTAAGTCTGTATCCAATTTTTGTATCAGGTTCTGTGTGTTTCACCGTAGCACCTAAACTACTGGGCCGATTTTGATGAAAGAGGTGTCAATTGATTAGTTGTTATGTGACACAGGTTACATTTTATATATGAAAAAACCGAGAAGTGACCTTCGCAGCTTAAACTAGAATATTAAGTTAGTTTCAGATAGACATAACAGATGGTGCCACTAGTTGCTTGCCCCACGTTTCCTTCGGTTTGAATTCTTATTAGTACGCAGTTGAATACACGTTTTTCTGCACACTGAATTAGTACTTAGTCGGGTTTTAGTTTACGAACTTTATCTCTTGTTTTAATTAGGTGTATGAGAGCACCAAAAGTTTACAAAAAGGATTTTAAATAAATAAATAAATAAATATTTGCAAAATTGCGGGTAAATAACATGATACTTAACAATAAATCCAATCCCCACAATCGACTTTCACTGACAGTGTGCTAATATTTAGTTTATAATGAAATTAATTACATTTACAATAATAAAATCTTAAATTACTATAATAAGTATAATGTCAAACAATACAATTCATATTACAAAATAAAAGTATGCAATGTTATAAATAATATTTATTTTATTTTTGTCGACGATTCGATAGCAAATGGCCTGACTGATGATGTATCGCGGCCCTTAGTACTACAATTAAAAGTTTATCTTGTACGCATCTGTTGGGACTTGGAAGTTATTATGATGGAGTCGTTTTATTACGGAGTTTAACAACTTACTATACACGTGTTTAGAGTTTTCACTCATAATTTATGAGTGAAAACTCAAAGTTGCTTAAAGTTGAGTGATGTAGCTTATAATAATAAATAATTAATCATCATCATCATCATGATCAACCCATTACCGGCTCACTACAGAGCACGGGTCTCTTCTCAGAGTGAGAAGGGTTTTGGCCATAGTCTACCACGCTGGCCAAGCGGATTGGCAGACTTCACAAACCTTTGAGAACGTTATGGAGAACTCTCAGGCATGCAGGTTTCCTCACGATGTTTTCCTTCACCGTTAAAGCAAGTGATATTTAAATACTTAAAACGCACATAACTCCGAAAAGTTAGAGGTGCGTGCCCCGGGATCGAACCCACGACCTCCGATTAGAAGTCGGTTGTCCTAACCACTAGGCTATCACAGCTTGTTTAGTTAATAATTAATACATACTTATAATAGTTAATATATAAGTAAATGGTGATATAGCTTATGATTATAAGACGTTGAAAAAGCTCTATGAGTGTATCAATCTATGAGTGTACAAACTCGAAGCATGGCGTAACCGAGAGTCGAGAATATAATTTTACTATAATTGAATTTGATTTTTATATTACAACTAGCGGTCCGCCCCGGCTTCGCCTGTGGTATATAAATAGCCAGTAGCATTCAAGGATCACGTACATATCCAACGGTGAAAGAATTTTTGAAATCTGTCCAGTAGTTCCTGAGATTAGCGCGTTCAAACAAACAAACTCTTTCGCTTTATTATATTAGTATAGATTGAATTGTCTCTTGACCTAAAGGTTAATTTTGCACTTAAACTGTTAATTATTTCATAATCGAAAGTAATTATAAGGTACACTTAAGCCGTTCAATTTTTTTACTATGACTTAACAAACTTTTCAAAAATGCAATTCAAGATGTTGTCAACTGATCTTTAACTCTTAGATTATTTATTTATCTTTGATACAGTTGTTGATACTAACTAGCGCCAACTTGTACGCTTGTAGCGCGCTACCTTTCTGGAACATGATTATATGTATATAGATAGTGCTAAGCGTATGCACTCATTTATTAGACAAAATAATGTTAGTAAAATAAAATGCATTGAATTAATTGTATTTTTATCTGTGATTGTAATTTTAGTTGAATTAAAAATAATTTTTGAATAATGTTTGTTTTATTTATTTACCTTTTTGTAAGTACCTAAATACATACATAAGTATATTTTTTAACTGCGCTTGACAGGAACTTTTTTGAGAAGGTATACAACAAATTAAGCATCTTAAACAAAACGTGCTCTACAATTTTTTCTCCCTCTAGATACCAGGCTTAGTTACAGGTCGAAGTATTTCACAGCTAAGCAATTCACCACCAGAACTCATGGTAAAATTAAGGAACCTAATTTCATACAGCGGACGAATCTTCTTTTCATCCGCGCCAATTTGTGATAACTATTCTGAATTGCTAAGCAGCACGTCTTTGCGGGTGGAGCGGTAATTTAACTAGCCTCCCGAGAGACTAGATCAGAGACTATTTATAAATCAAAATTTGGCCCAATTGGAAACCTGGAACCTCCCATTTGTGAGAGCACAGCGCTCACCATTGTGTCAGGGAGGTCACAAAATGTAGTTATGTATGGGCCAATTTGTCCTCCCAATATAATTAAACGAAGACAAAATCATTGGGGAGTGACTGTAAATTGTAAAATTCTACACATTCGGCACAACAACGCTGCACAGCAAACCAGACGGACAACATGTTTGCATAATTTCAATTTGTTTGAACGGTTACTTTTAGGGGTCTCTGGTGAAATAATGCAAATATAAGAAAGTCTTCAAATTTTTCCAATTGAATTATGTTGCATAAAGCAATAAAGGTAACGTACATACATACGAGTTTAATAATACTCGTATAATTGTGTAATATCCATTACCTATCGGTGTTATAAACGGCCACACTTCCATCCCTCTGGATCTTTTGTAATAAAATAATAGTCCTTTCGTTTAATCCTCTTCTTCAATTACCCACTCCAAACGTCTGATTATACCTTTCGGATTGGAGGCAAGCACATTATACCTTATTGAATGAATTAATATATTTACTGAGCCTTTTTAACGCTGAAGGAAAATCCTCACAAATGTCTCCGCTGGGAATTCCCAACGGTCTACGGATTAAAATCCTAATCCGTTTTTACGCTCGATCTCCCAGGAGCCACTTTGGGAACCTATACTTTGCTAACTTGACATTTGAGAACAATACATTAGCGGTCGTGGGGTCACTATTCAAGCACCTTGTGACCTCAACAATGATTCCTTGAGATATTATTGTTACATTTCAGCCACTCTTGAGCTGTATCCTATTAGCTGTATGCGACAGTTTAGCGACTCGATGAACTATTTTGGTAACTTTGGTTTTACTACGGATGCCCTCACTTCTAATTTATTTCCCTTAATTTATTTTATTTAATGCCGCAGGGATACTTTAAGCATAGCTCTGTCTTTGCCTGGCCCATTGATATATTTTAAAGCAGTAAGGAAAACATTGTTGTACGTATATTAGTAGCTAGCCTCCAAGTAAATACTGCTTCCAATCAACGATTTAACTTCAATGTTGAGTTCCTTGTCTAGTTTACTTTTTGCTCCCGTCCGCCACGGAACCTAACACCAATAAAAGAGTCGAGCGTGAAAAAAGTTCAATTCCAGTATAATCCGGGAGGAAAGCCGCAAGGGGACGGCTAACATCGGCGTTTTAAATTAAAAGCTCTAATGAATTCCAAATGTTTCGTTCAATATGAGCGTGTATGTACAGATTGGACATCTTTTTTTCATAGTCTGTGGTAGTTTTATCGGGAAAATTAGGAAATTTCACTGAATTTGTACGATTGTAGCGAAAACTAAGAAAACACCTTTATTACGAGGTGATATGAATATAAAAAATTGTTGAGTTGATGAAATCACTTAGATATATATTTAATTTTAGTTATTTTAATTTATTAGTATACTTAATTTATATAATTTAATGTTAACGTTATATGTGTTTTATATTTTTATTATTAAATGGCTACATAGTCCTACAAATTTACTTAGATATAAGTAATTATAATAATAATATGGGTGTAGATAAAAATAACTAATGAAATAATCTTAACTCTTTAGATTTAAGAATAATTCATTCATAAATTAAGACACTCATAAGGCATTCAATAAGTGTAGAGAAGATTAAGAAGTTACACTCATAATATATCTATCTGTAAGTGTCACTTAAAATAAGAACTAAAATATTTATGACTGAGTGCCTACTAAACAAAACTACACTCAAACTAGACGAGTGTATATTTAGTATTTTCAATTTTGCCGCGTTACACTGTTATTGATCCACTACAGTAAAATTTACCCATAATCGTATAATGTAAATAAGTATTTACCATTACGTAAATAATATGATTTGTTTATAACAAAATACAAGAACATTGCGTTGCCGTTTTTCCAGTAAAAGCTAGGCCTTAGGGAGTAAAAGACAAATGGGTAAAGTTTTATGGACTTTCATTGAATTTATTATTAGTATTTGCGTACCGAGGCTTATGTAGTTACAGTGGCTTAGCGAAACTAAATCGGGAATGTTCTATCAAATTTATGAATACTACAAAAAGTTTGCGTCGTAAAGCCAAAGAAGTACATAACTATTATTATTTTAGTCATGTGGTAAAGCTCTTCAATATGAGTTTATAGTTGCCAGTTTATTTATTACACAAATACTTATTGATAGCCTATCTATGGGAGATCCAAAATCAGTCCATCTTAACATCTGATAAATAACCGTCAAAATCGTACTTTAGGTACTCTTAGCGACAATTGTTACGTGGTCAGTGTAAAGTATAACAAATAAACAGAAAAGTGGTTTATACAAGTAAGTATTTATACCGAATAAGTAATAATCAATCCTGAATTTCGCAACCTGAGTACCTACCTAACTTTTTTCGATGATCAAAATTACATTAACCGTAACCTAACTTTAACCGCCTGATGTGTAACTGGCCCTTAGTTGATTCGCTGATAATAATAAACATACCGTTTTAAATATAATGTTTGAGACGGTGAATATGTATACTGCTTTTAGATACGAAACTTTAATAGTCTGTAAATTAATCTTGTATACAACTATCAATTATTATTTTTAACGAATCGATATAAAATTATTATTTTAATGTTACAAAATCTATTAATTACTTAAATAAGCTAGCTTATTTCCTAGTAAGCTTACCTTCACCCTCTTCTTATAATTGAAAACGTACTTAAGCGATTTATGAATATGTACCAATTTATGGAACTACACTCATGTCACTCATATCTCATGTATATCGCATGCTTAATCATAAGAAAAATTAAGAGTGAAGTCTCTTAATTGTTTTTCACCTCAAGTGAGGGTCATGGGTGAAAGCTTGTTAACGAGAATCGTTATGCTCGAGATTAATTTGTGAAAAAAAATAATCTTAACTTAGGTAATAAATATCACATCACAATATCACAATAATAATATTATAAAGGTGAAAGTTTGTCTGTGTGTGTGTGTATGTTTGTTCCTCTTCTCCGCCGCAACTACTGAACCGATTTGGCTGAAATTTTGAATGAAGATAGCTTATGCCCTGACTTAACACACAGGACACACACATTTTTATTCCGGAAAAGTATTCCTGGTGGGACTAAAATAGATATAGACATCCAAAAACGCCATAGAGGGCGCTGACTATTCTTATGTAATTCACGCTCACATAACACAATTATTGCAATAGTTTGCTGTGTTGCATGCATTGGCAACACATAGGATACTAAAGGTTGGAAAAGGGAGCGGGAACGGGAAGCGGAATTCCACGATTCTCTCGGAATTTGTTTAAAACCGAAACTCACGCGGGCGAAGCCGCGGGCAGAAGCTAGTTTAAATATATTTAGTAATTTTGGAGTGCATATTACGAACTTAAATTACTTTTTTAAATCTGTATGCTTAGTCTCAGTTTGAACACCTCCAAAAATACTATATATCTAAAAACTGTATGCAAAATAAACCCAAAGACTTATTTTAAAGTCGTAATTCAATACTATTCATTTTACAACATTTCTGCTTCGGGCGTTGGCTGTAACGGAATGCTGAATGTAATGGCGAACTCAAACCTTGAAATAAGCTAGTTTAGATCCATTTTACTCTGAAGTCATTGTGTTTCAATCAGTAGTATTTAGTGTAAAGTTTTCGAGCTGTGCAAACTGGGACTAAGCATACTGTATATCTATGTGTACGAAAACTAACCACGAAGTTATTAGGTACCTACCACATTAGTCGTATTTGTGATAATGTAGAAGTCAAATTAGTTTTTTTATAAATACATGTATATTTTTTAAAGATTCTGGTATATTCTCAATTTATACATTCACATTAGATAGATATAATATTATTCTGACTTAAAATAGGAGAAAGTGAACATAATATTGACACAGAAAAGAAATTTTTGGAAATACAATATCGAATTTCTAACAAGTGTTTTGAAACAAATTTTTCATCATTAATTCGAGCAGAAAGACTTCCTATAAGAAACATTAGGTACTAAAATAACAATTAGATAATACCTACAACGAAACCGCAATTGCTCCTCTACAAAAATCTCCACAAAAGAGAACCTAGTAGCACACGAGTAGATATCCCTACAGAGGGGAAGCAACGTCCAAAGTTTATACCTATCTCATAGAGTTGTCACCTGTTGCATGTGAACTTAACATACCTACTGTTAACTGTACAATGGTTAGGCATTTATGTCTAAACCCAACACTTAAGTCAAATTTTTTATATAATTTACACTATTTTACATCTCTAAACTCTCCACAAACACTTTATTCTCAGTATTAATTTAATGCGCACAACCCACACTTGTCGTTTGCCTCCCAACTGAGCCCCAGCTAAGCGTCCGTCAGCTGTTGGTGAGAGCTCATGTGTGCGTGAGCTGTGTTATGGGTGATTGTACCTACAGCGGGCCGCTTGTATGAAGCTTCCTCTCTGCAGGGATTACTGCTCATGTGCTAGTAGGTACCTAAAGTCTAATTGAGACGAATGGTCGGACCGAAGTTTTATATACCGCCGAGTAATGGAGCGAGCGTAGAAAAGTGCAAATAAGAAAATCTATTTTGTTTCAAGGTAACTACACAAAAGGGGTTGCCTTTTAGTACATCGTTATTTATTTTACAAAAAGGAATGTTAAGGAAGGCTTTTTAAATATAAATTTACCCTTGGGATCTTTTTTGCCAAATATCAGACTCCTGAACCCTTCTATATACCTACTTACTTAATAAGTTAATCGCATAATGTGTTAACAACGCTCGTCAATCTATTTTCATACATTTTTTTAGAGATTTTTCATACATTTTAATATATTATGTTACCACTGACCACAGCACACTGAGCGCTCGAGTTCGAGCCACAAGAAAATGTATGAAAAATCTCTTGCGCGACTTGTGGGTGATAGTACACAGTTTTCAAATATGTTCAAATTAAATATCGTCATTATTTTTCGCCAGGCGTTGATGTTGTCAAACTAAACTCTGTCTGGACTATAACTCCCGGCACGTAAGTCGAGCGGTGACCTTCAAGTGCGCGCAGCGTCGTGCGAGCGAGCGGGACACAATACGATTGCAGAGCCAATCAGTTCTTACGAGGGATCCGCGAGAGCTAATCAGTGCTTACGAACGATCCCCACGCCCTCCCCGCGACCCCCTCACACCCCGAGTTACCTCATTTTCGACTTCTGCGCATTGAAGCTCAACACTAGACTTATTTGCCGTGACTTGTACCTAGTATGATTGCGTCACTGAAACATTGAAACTTCTTAAAAAATATTATTTTGCCTTTTGCATTAAGAAAGGTTTTCGAAAATTGAGACGATGAAAGGCAATTTCGCCAGTGCACAAATTTCATTATTGAATTCTGAAGGAACGACCGGTGACAGAGAAAATCCTATTCGCTGAGTTTATTTACTTTAACCGTTAAGTAATGCATATAAAATGTCATCATCATGATCAACCCATTACCAGCTCACTACAGAGCACGGGTCTCCTCTCAGAGTGAGAAGGGTTTTGGCCATAGTCTACCAAGCTGGCCAAGCGGATTGGCAGACTTCACACACCTTTGAGAACGTTATGGAGAACTCTCAGGCATGCAGGTTTCCTCACGATGTTTTCCTTCACCGTTAAAGCAAATGATATTTAAATACTTAAAACGCACATAACTCCGAAAAGTTAGAGGTGCGTGCCCGGGATCGAACCCACGACCTCCGATTAGAAGTCGGTCGTCCTAACCACTAGGCTATCACAGCTTTTTAACGAATAAAAGTAAATCTTCCTTCTTAAATAGATAAGTACCTATATAAGAAGGATTTTTCAAACAAAAAAAAAATAATAATCCCGAAAACGAGATTTAGAATTCGCGTTAAAATTAAAAAGTCATGAATGGAAGAAGCACAATATCTGCAGAAATCACACTCGCACCGGAATTTTTTTTATTTTTCTCACAAGTGTGAATTTTCTGCCAAATAGCGCAACATTTTGATCATAAAAATGTTTACGCCCCATCGTAACTCCCAAACCTGCAGTGTGAAAAATGACGCTTAATGAAAACATAAATTATGAATTGTTATTTTCTCCTTCAGTTTTATTGTCTCGAGTTAATTGGAGAGTGCTGTGTTTTATTAACTTTTGAATATGCTATGGCAGCTGTTAAAGTGTTCGTATTTTTAATAATATAACGGATATTAAACGAACCTTCTTTAGTATTAGTTTTTATGCCCTTCGATGGATACATGACTAGGGAAAGTAATGAAAATTGGACGCACAAAATAATCGAATAGAAATATTATAATTATACATCTCAAGGTATAGTCCGTTCGGTAACTTAGTGTCGGTACAGGCGCAGGTGCTCTTAGTATTCTGCTTTTATTTTTATTACTTTTTTTCTGTTTGTATTTTTTTTCTATTCTAACAGAATCTCCAAATAGTCTGCCAATCCGCACTTGGCCAGCGTGGTAGACTATGGTTAAAATCCTTCTCATTTTGAGAGAAGACCCGTGTTCAATAATATATTTTGTGTTTATGGTTATATTGTAATAAAATACAAATATAAAAAAATATAAAAAGGAAAGAGAATTTTAATGAAAAAATATGAGTAGGTATAAAACGCCAAAACCCCTTGTGCCTGTACACCCCGTGCGGCATGCTTTGAAGTCACGGCGGTGTCTTTGGCAAAACACCGCGCGGCGGAGGCGGGGAGACACAAAAGGCGACCGTAAGAAAACGAACAGACTATAAGTATCTAACCTTGAGATGGGCAGTATTTCTTCCCATTATTATTTAAATTTTTTAATTCTTTTTGTTTGAAACGACGTAAAAAATTCAAATAATAATGAGAAGATGACTTAAAAAAGTGACTAAAGTAACTAAATTTGAAAAAGCCATAGATTATAATATTGTTGTACCTATGTTTTGCCATAATTATTTTACAGTCTAAGTATTTTGTTTGGCTGTAGTGCAAGTCACAGGTCAGGTATGCTTTGCCAGCTTAGTGTAATGATCACATGCACACACAACGAGCCAGCGAACACTAACTGTCTCGTTCGTCGGGATTTATTGCGCCAAGACACGAGCGTAACTGTTTTCAACGGCTCTCCAACAAGACCGCTAACTACTCCTATATCCTGTAATAGGTAGTATGTAAACTACCACGTAAATGCTTAGTCTCAGTTTGGAGCGCTCCAAAACTTTATAATAAACTATTGATCGAATGACAATTACTTCAGAGTAAAATGGACCTAAAATGGTACATACATTAAGGTTTAAGTTAAGGTTTAAGGCGAATACATTCAGCATTCGAAAACAGCCAGCGTTCAAACGTCTAAAAACCGGTCAAGTGCGTGGCGGGCCACGCGCAGTGTAGGGTTCCGTAGTCACAATCCTCGAAAAACAGATATAACTCCTTAACCTGTGAACCCTACTTAGCCGTGATAGTTTTCCTTTAAAATTGATTATATACCCTACTGCTGTGAATTTTTTCAAGTTCCTATATACTGCCATTTGGCTGATAGAGGGGGGGGACACTTGACTCTAATAAAAATTTGCACTTTAAAACATCATATTTTACAAACGGATCTAGAAATCGAAAAATGATGTTCCCACACCCACAGTATTTTTAAAAGACCTATTCAACGATACCCCACACTATGGGGTAGACGAGAAAAAAAATATTCATCCCCACTTTACATGTAGGGGAGCTACCCTAAAAAAAAATATTTATCAAAATTTTATTTCACCACTTTGTCGGCGTGATTAATATTTATACTCATGCCAAATTACGGATTTCTAGCACTAATAGTCTCTGAGATTAACCGAGGACGGACGGACAGACGGACAGACGGACAGACGGACAGACGGACAGACGGACAGACGGACAGACGGACGGACATGGCGAAACTATAAGGGTTCCTTGTTTACTACGGAACCCTAAAAATGACAGGTAAGGTGTGACGAGCACGTTCACATCTGATATGCCAACGACTTTATAGTTTATACCTAGTAGTCTTTATGAAAATTCCACCAAAATCGGTTCAGATTTGGATCGGACAGGACAGACAGACACAGGCGACTAACAGGCGCTAACCAAACTAAGAAGAACCTACCTACCTACCTCCCTACAGGTAGACAGATCGAAAAATATTTTAAAAACGTATGATTCATCGTTCGAACAATCATAACTAATAATAATATAAACTAAGAAAAAGTTATTTCGGAAACACAGATAAACATTTCAATATCGCGTAGATAAGTCATGCTGAACCACTATGGCTAATATTCTCTAAAAAAAAAACTAGCAGCCATTTTGATTGGACCCGTTCGAACTTCGAACTGACAGACTATAACACTTGGAAGCAGGCATTCGTTAGAATCAGATAAAGAGACCCTAGTATTGTCGTAACAAGGGAGAGCGATGTAAGAGGTCTGTTTGTTAGGATTTATCGTGCTAAGACTTGGGTGTAACTGTTCTCAATGGCGTACCTTGACAACCTCAAACTGTCGCCCTACACAGTAGATACGTCTTCACAGACAACATAATTTCTATGATCAAAAGGTTTTGCTTTAAGGAAGAAATTAGTAAAGTAAAGTAGCCTTTTATTTCCAAATTAAAAGTACAACAATCCTTAATTTTCTAAATAATATCTCTTAATTCGGAGTGCCTGGTGGCATAGGCCTCCTCCAGCTTTCGCCATTGGGCTCTGTCTGCTGCAACCCTTGTCCATAAAGGACCCAAAGCCCGTCGGATGTCGTCTTCCCATCTTCTGGTTGGTTGTCCCTGTCTCCTGGCACCATCTCTTGGATAGCATAGAGTGACTCGTTTGCTCCATTTGTTTAATTTGCAACGTAGCATATGTTCTGTCCAGCCCCATTTTTAGGGTTCTGTAGTAAACAAGGAACCCTTATAGTTTCGCCATGTCCGTCCGTCTGTCCGTCTGTCCGTCCGTCCTCGGTTAATCTCAGAGACTATTAGCACAGCCTTGAATCTCTTTAAACTGTGCTATTAGTGCTAGAAATCTGTAATTTGGCATGAGTATAAATATTAATCACGCCGACAAAGTGGTGAAATAAAATTTTGATAAATATTTGTTTTTAGGGTAGCTCCCCTACATGTAAAGTGGGGATGAATATTTTTTTTCTCGTCTACCCCATAGTGTGGGGTATCGTTGAATAGGTCTTTTAAAAATACTGTGGGTGTGGTAACATCATTTTTCGATTTCTAGATCCGTTTGTAAAATATGATGTTTTAAAGTTTCAAATTTTTATTAGAGTCAAGTGTCCCCCCCCCTCTATCAGCCAAATGGCAGTATATAGGAACTTGAAAAAATTCACAGCAGTAGGGTATATAATCAATTTTAAAGGAAAACTATCATGGCTAAGTAGGGTTCACAGGTTAAGGAGTTATATCTGTTTTTCGAGGATTGTGACTACGGAACCCTACACTGCGCGTGGCCCGCCACGCACTTGGCCCCATTTTTGATCGTCAATACGAAAAATAATGTCCGCAACTTATAATACTCCACAAATACGAGAAAGAAGGAAGAAATTAACACGTGATAAAAAATAAATTATTGTGTCAAGTCGTACAGAAATAACAATAAAGTTATACCTACCTACAATCATAAGTATCTATAGACTTTATATTCGTACAATCATTAAGAACACAAAAACCCCATTTAATTCCAAATGTCGCACCCGGAAGAAAATTAAAATATCAACGTCAATCACATTAGATCCCGAGAAACGTGATATATTACTTTTTCAGCTCATTTTGACTGCAGATGTTATTCGGTTTTATTATAAAAGTATATTTACATACCTACCAATTTTACGTCTTTTCTGCACAATTAAATATAAGCACCTAGCTTGAGAAATGAATAAAAGAAGAAAAGTATGAAAGATTAGGCTGAAATCTAATAGACGCTTTAATAAATCTCAACCTAATCTCATACTTACTTTTGTGCTACCAATTTATATTTGGCTCAAAAAACCTTGTTTAGGTCCATTTAATTTAAGGAGAGAACTGTTGCCTACAACACAGGTTTATATACCTTTCGTAGGGACAGTTGGTTTCTGTATCGACGGTCCCTACGTACAATCCCCTAATTACAAAACACAAATTTTTCAGGAGAGCGTTTTAAAGTTTCAAACACGTGTATTTCATGATCTACTAAATGCTGCGTCATGAAATTTGGTATGAAGTTTTAATATGTGAAATACTTTATAAAAAATTAAAAAATATGTTATAAAAATAACGTTTAGTGTATTATTTGTCACTTATGTTCTTATACGTGGGATTCATCTCTATTGCAAATAACTTATGTGGTACTTACTGATTTTTACGTGGTAGTATTAAAGTTAAGCAAAGTCGTAATTGCCATTTATGAAATTGTACGTGGGGGTGCATGGTATAAAAATATGTTGTTAGTGTTTAAGTGTTGAATACAACTTTACTAAAAGAGCATGAGTCGGGAAATTTATCTTATATAATATTGCGCAACAGCCTATGTAACTTTATTATAACTCGTCGTCGACATCGTCATGAACCAGTAGACGTCCACTGCTGGATAGGTAACTTGTAGGGACTTCCAAACGTCGCGTCGTGGTCTTGGGCCGCTTGTATCCAGCAGTTCTCTGCGACTCTTCTGATGTCGTCGATCCACCTAGTGGGGAGTCTGTCAACACTGCGATTTCCGGTGTGAGGTTGCCTGAGCACCTTGGGACCTCAACGTCTATCAGTTCTCCAAACTATGTGCCCCACCCATTGCCACTTCAATTTCGCTATACTATGTCGGTGACTCTAGTTCTTCTTCGGATCTCCTCATTTCTAATTTGATAGCGTAGAGAAACTCCATCGCTCTATCAGTGACTGAGCTTTTTTTGAGGCTCATAGTTAGCGACTATGTCTTGGAGCCGTATGTTATCACTAGCAAGGCGCACTGTTCGAAGACTGGTCTTCACGGCTTCAGGCACTGAGATATTTTGGACGAGGAGACATCGCAAAGCTTTCCGAACGCTGCCCATCGAAGTTTGATTCGACGGTTGACCTCTTTCTAGAAATTTGACCTATCTATCTGGACTGTGTGTTCTAGGTCTCTACAATACAATACGTTACTGGCCTATCGAGAAACCCTGCTTAGGTCGTTGAGCATTGTATTAAAGTCTTCCAGAGTATTTGCCATAACAACTACATCAGTACGTGAGTGATGTACTCACCGTTAATGTAATGTCAAGTTCGGTTTAATTCAGAAGCTTAAAGACGTCCTCCAATGCAACTAGTAGCAGTAAAAGACCTTCGAAGAGATTACGTCTCCCTATCGTACTTCTCGCTGCAATCGGATTGGTTTTGTAGTCTGATCCTGCATATTATGGACTGACAATATGGTGGTGTTTTCGTACAAATACTTCAGCACTTAGATATACGATACCCGATCCGATATCTCTGTAGTAATCTTAAACAGCCCACGTTTCCACCAAATCAAAGACTCTCTCAGAGTCCACAAACGCCAAGCAAAGTGGCTAGTTATACTCTTCGGTCTTATGAAACTGCCGCAGCGTATGCATGTGGTCTATGTTACTGAAGCCTTTTCGGAATTCAGCCTGTTTGCGAGGTTAGAAGTCGTCGAATATAATATCTCTGGATAATTAATTATACTTTTAAGAATCTTGTCGTCTGTGTTAGGTCGTAAAGCTGAAGTCGAGCTTAACATTGGAAAAGCGAAAACGGGTATCGTCATGCATTAAATCCAGGGTAGAATCTCCATTTTTACGAAATAAAGCGACAACTTCAATTATATTGTCTTGTGTTTACTAACATCAGTAGATTTCCTTCTACGCGGTGCTGTAAGAAGCTTTAATTTAAGAAAAAAATCATCCGACTTTAATATACAGAATTAAAGAATAACTGAAAAAGAAAGGTACGCATATCTGCAAAAGTAATGAATAAATTTTGTTAAAACTCAGAGTGTTTCTTAAGTTGAAGTAAAGGTTAGCCTATAAAAAAATAGTCAAAATTTGATCAATAGTTTCGGAGAAATGCACGGACAAAAATATATACATACACACAGCTATAAAATTATATTTATTTGTTTGGAAGCCCTAATAGATTATCGTAATATGTGAATGTATTACAATTTTTATTATATTACATACATACGTATCGAATTGATAACCTCCTTATTTATAAAGACGGTTAAAAAAACATTACTCATTAAAAAAAATGACATAACTGTTAATTATTTACGAGATTGAAATAACATTACCGAAGTAAAACGTCGTAAGTAGTAGTTATGTATTAAATCTGTTTTTATTTTCCAGCGTAAAGTTACTTATTTACCACTTCCTGCAACTTGCGTTTCAATTTTCCGATGTAACATAACGTAACTACCATATACGAACAGTTACGTTGGAATACTCCGAAATTAGTTTATTTCGTTTACCTGTACGAGTTATAACGGAATCTCTATTTTTTATAACACGGCCATCTCTTCTAGGCTGGCATGAGCTCAATGGCCCGTAAGTGCCAGTTGCGTGTGAGACGCTCGGGGTTACGATTGATTGTCCAACGTAAACTTACTGAATTTCCACTACTGCTGTTCTACTTCGGAAATTTTAGTAAATTTTGTAGTTATGGGAAATGTCGTGTGTGGATTTAGAGTTGAATTTGCCAACTAAAATTTTTTTTTATTAAACTAAACGATAATATAGGCTGTCCTGAACGTCACGAAAACAAAACATGCAAATCACGGATCTACCACTTAGGGGATTGTACGTAGGGACCGTCGGTATATGGTACCTACTTTTTAAAAATATTTTGAACTAGCTGACCCCCGCGACTTCGTTTGCGTGTTTATAGGTTTTATATAGGATCGGATAAGATCCCATAATTCTTTTATGTACCTAAACTAAATGTAACCTAAGTTACTCCTTATAACATCATCTATCTGCCATTGAAAGTTCAGTTAAAATCGATCCAGCCATTTCGAAGATTAGCTGGAACAAATAGACAGACCGACAAACATAAATTTGAACGCACACAAAGATCAAAGATCCGGGTCCCAAGTTATTTGAACCCGATACGAAGGGTTGTAATGTCTGTCTTTTCTGAACTAAAAAACCTTGAAATATTTACGGGACAATATAAAAAGTACTACCTTTCTAACAAAAAAAGAATGAGTGAAATCGAACAACGCGTTAATGAATTACAGCTAAATACCCGTTTTAACTTTCATCCCCTCTCCCAAGGGAACCGTGCTGAATTTCGGGATAAAAAGTATCCTATGTCCTACCTCGGAGTATAAACTCAAATCGTACCAAGTTTCATTCGAATCCATTCAGTAGTTTCGGCGTGATGCGCGGCCAAGATACAGACAGACAGACAGACAGACAGACAGACAGACAGACAGACAAAAATGAAAAAAATTGCAGTTTTGGTTTCAGAATCGATTATAGAGTGCCCTCCAATAAAAATTTTCAAAATATCTTCAATGTACAGAATTGGATCTGTTACAGTTTTATTATATTAATATAGATTTTAGTTTTACCTACATACCTATTATGCAGATTTATGTACACCAAATGTTTTTGTGCAAATAAAGAATTTATTATTATTATTATTTATTATTTTACTTTTAAGTTATTGTGACTCGATATTCGACAACGTTCAACGTTGTCGCAATGTGCAAAATCGTACTGACATATCTACCTACTTATTTTTTGGTTTACTATACATTTTAAAAGGTGTGTTGAATATTTTTTTTTTAATTAAGTAACATTTTGTAAGAAGCTGAAGAAACATTATAATAACATCACGAGAAGCGATTTGCCACGATAACCTCATCATCGATCTTTGGCGCACTCGCGGTTATGTCATCGCATTTGTAGCATTTCATTTCAAAAGATAAACGTGTAAAAAATTATCTTCTTTATTTGCGGTCAAAAAACACATCGCGTCTACATTGTGAACGTGGCAATGTGAAATTATTAATTTAATTTTTCTAAAAGTTAATTTCCATAGAACTGACGGAATGACGCACAGGTAAGTTTAATGTACGATCACTACTAAAAGAAAGTGATCGTAGAGGCACTTTGCCTGTATTTAGCTTATTATTAGCTATTCTAAAGCATTAAACGATAGGTACCTACTGTCAAAAGTCGCCGGCTTCAGTCAGCGAACTAGTTAACAGCTATGTATACATACAGCCTTCGCACCAGGGCCACTAGAAGTGGCGGGGACTAGTGGCCAGCCACAAGTCGCGGAAGTGATTTTTCATACATTTTCTTGTGGCTCGAAAGCGGCCTCTCGAGCGCTTAGTGTGCGGTGGTACCATATAAAATGTATGAAAAATCTCTTCCGTAACTTGTGGCCGGCCACTAGTCGTCGCTACTAGTGGCCCAGTGTGCGGCCGGGGTTGTAAAGGTGGCGTGCCTCCGGCTTACATCCATGATCCAACTCTAGTTATGAATGAGTCTTTAACAGGTATTGAATAACATGGTATTATTGAACGTATCACTGCTGAAATAAGGCCCCTATCCCACTGGCGTTTTGCGAGCGTTGGCGTTTCTCCAACGTCTGTGCAGCGACAACGTCGCGTTGACGCGACGTCAACGTTGAGAGTGTCCAATAGTAGAGGAGCCCAAGAGGGGATTTTTGGATTTACTCGAGCGCATCAGATTAAGATAAGAGAGGCGAGGCATCTTGCATCCTGCTGAGTACCCTCTGGCCTCTACCATATAATTATAAGCCCTTTAAATAGAGCCGCGCCCAAAATAAAAAAAAATGGACAGAAATACTCAGAACCGTCAGATTAAATTGGTTAGTTAATTACGAGCTAAGAAAAAAACGTTATCTTGACCGTCTCGAATCTCGAGGGTGTTTGAATTTTTTTCTATTTTGAAGGAAATGATGCAAAAAATAACAAAAAAAATATAATCAACCGATTTCCACAAACTGAAGTTATAAAAATCGTCTATTGAAGATGAGAGCGTGCAGCTAGAAGCTTTCCCCACCACTGAAATGGAAAACCTTATAAAACCTTTTATTCTTCCTATCAACTAATCTATAAAATCTACTAGGTCCTGACGACGCTCGAGTAAATCCACATTTAGCATCCTCGGCTCGCCTACTATAATGGCAACCGTTCACGCTTCGACTTCGCAACGTCAACGCAACGTTAACGTCGCGACAACGCTGCGCAGACGTTGGAGGAACGCCAACGCTCGCAAAACGCCAGTGGGATAGCGGCCTAAGACTCAGTAAAAACAGCGAGGAGCACAAATAGGATTACAGGTTTCATCAGACAATCAAGACCTAGTCGTTGTCTAGACGAGCCGAGCAATTCAACTTATGAATTGAAGTAGGTATCTGAATCTGATTTCGAAATAATTGCCTAAGAAACTAATACTTAATAATAATATGAACGATAGCTTAATTATTATGCTATAGATACTATGAACCCAAACACTTGCTTTTTTAATTTTTGCTGTCTGTGTTTGCGGGCTAATTTTCGGAACGGCTGATCTAATTTTGACGCGATTTTCACAAGCAGGTAGAGAATCTTGGAAGAGTGTATTTATGTTTTAGTGCTTATACGCATTAGCGGCCAACCACGTACGGCGTACGCGGCTAACCGCGCGGCTAGCCGCTTTTATATTTTTATATGCAACCTCTCATTTTGTACGCACTAAACCGCGACGAAATTCTATACAAGCAGCTAGCCGCGCGGTTAGCCGCGCACGCGGTTGACCGCTAATGCGTATGAGCACTTTGCTGAAAATATTTAGGATTCCTTCGTAGAAAAATAAAAGAATAGAGAATAGAATAAAGAATAGAAAAATAAAGAATATTTAACGAGACGAAACTTTTCACGGAGAAAGCTCCCACTCTGGAGACGGACGTACTTTTATGATCTAAATAAAATTCTGATGGGATTTTTCAATACAATTATACCTACTTCTTATGTACGAAATACACGTCTAGTGGACGTCATAAAGACTATAATCTCACCGCAGTACGAGTAAGTGCCAAGTATTAATTAAAAATTTAAAAAACCCCCGACATTCGACATTTTGTGGTGGCGGCCATCTTGGATTTACATAGTGCTATTCTACCTACTAGTCAAGCCACTTACACCAAAAACCAAATCAAATGGTCGTACCAGCGGGTAGGTGATCGACTCCTTGATCTTTTGCCCTCGAACTTTCCTATTACAACCCGTTTATATAGATTGTCTAGTTGTCTCCGGGCAATATGACCAAAATAGCTGAGGATTTGTCGTTTGCTGGTAGTGGATAATTAAATAATGGCATAGTATTCATGCTCCAGTAAATTCAATGTACGATGACAATCCACTGAAAATAATAGCGAAAAATTGAGACCATCGAAACAGGTCGGTAATACAATGTCGAAATCCATTTACATCCAAGATGGCGCACTCTTTGAAAGGGAGAATAATTATTCGGGACATTATTATTTGTAAAGCGCTCCGCAATTTATTCGCGAACACTTTTCTTGATTTAAAATTATTGTTTGTTTATTGAAAAGCATTTTTCACTTCGCGAGACGGCAAGCCGTGATTGATGGGTGGGTTTTACAGAAGAAGCGATAAAAATGATTCCGCCCGACAATGGCCGCGCGGCACAATTTGCGCGGTTCGCTTCCATTTGCTGGGTTCCGTAATGAATGGGGCTCATTATTTATTATTTGCTTGTAATAAATAGAGTGACCACGGCTTTGTAGCTTAACATCAAGTGTGTGGTGACATTGGGGCAGCGGTGGGGTTAGGATCAAAATGAAGGAACTGTTTATATTAGTCACCCTAGATGAAGGAGCTGTTTGTATTTCCCACCGTAGATAAAGGAGCTGTTTTATTCCCCGCCGTAGATAAAGGAACTGTTTTATTCCCCGCCATAGATGAAGGAGCTGTTTGTATTCTCCACCGTAATTGAAGGAGCGGTTTGTATCTCCACCCTATAGATAAAGGAGCTGTTTTATTCCTCATTGTACTTAGATGTAGATGAAGAAGCTGTTTATGTTCACCACCGTAGATGAAGGAGTTGTTTTATTCGCCACTATAGATGAAGGAGCTGTTTATATTCGCCACCGTGGATGAAGAAGTTGTTTTATTCCTCACCGTAGATGAAGGAGCTGTTTGTATTTCCCACCGTAGATAAAGGAGCTGTTTTATTCCTGCCGTAGATGAAGGAGCTGTTTGTATTTCCCACCGTAGATAAAGGAGCTGTTTTATTCCCCGCCGTAGATGAAGGAGCTGTTTGTATTCTCCACGGTAATTGAAGGAGCAGTTTGTATTTCCCACCGTAGATAAAGGAGCTGTTTTATTCCCCGCCGTAGATGAAGGAGCTGTTTGTATTCTCCACGGTAATTGAAGGAGCAGTTTGTATTCTCCACCCTATAGATAAAGTAGCTGTTTTATTCCTCATCGTAGATGAAGGAGCTGTTTATATTCGCCACCGTGGATGAAGAAGTTGTTTTATTCCTCACCATAGATGAAGGAGCTGTTTGTATTTCCCACCGTAGATAAAGGAGCTGTTTTATTCCTGCCGTAGATGAAGGAACTATTTTATTCCCTGCCGTAGACGAAGGAGCTGTTTTATTCCCCACCGTACATGAAAGAACTGATTATTTTCCCGCGATACAAAGTGACATACGTCACGTTGTCAGCAACTATACACATGCGAAAATCGCATCTATCCGTAGCTCATTCCGGCATGATTGAAGGACAAACCAACAAACAAACACTCATTTGCATTTATTATAATTAAGTAGTGAGTAGGTATATATTAGTATTTAAAAATTATTATAACGTTTTAAAAATTAATTATATCTAAAAAAATAAGAGAATAATGTTCACCCTAGTAGGAAATTCATCAAAGTTAGTCCCTTACTAATTTCCCTCGCCATTAACACGATATTTGTCGGTTCACGTATTTTGCGCATCATTTCCAGCCGTGGTTTATGTAATAATCAATAGCTTTAAATTATATACTTTTAACCAACTGCGCGATAGGAAAGGTGCAGGAAAGGTAGGGTTATGTGATATGTCCACGGGAGTGCTGTGTACCACTTCAAACTGTACAGAACGCATGTCGCCGCCCTACTAAATAGACAAACATAGCTCTACGAAATCCCGCAATCACATTTACGCTCAATGCTGTTATAGCTTGCTATAGAAAGATTCGGTTTTTTTTTTTTTTCAAAATTCCGTGGAACATTTTTTCCAGGATAAAAAGTCTATGTGTTATTCCAGGTTACATGCTATGTATTTTTTAAATATATCAGCCAAATGGGTTCAGTAGTTGCGGCGCGAAAGATTAAGAAACATACACACAAACATGTTATATACTGTGATTGTACCCGCCATACTTACTACATTAGAGAGAGCCGCCTTTCTCCTTTGTATTTTGTAATAAGAAATTGTATGAGATTGTTATTGAAAGTCCCACAGCTCTAATAATATGCTTTTTTATTGCTTAATGTATATTATAAAATTTTTACAATATTAAAGATGGGCTGTTGCCTGTACAGAGTGCGATTCCAAAAGAAAAGGAAGATGGCCGGACAGTGTGACCATATTATGTAACGTAAATTAACAATGTTGTACATACTCACAAAGTTAGCCGTATGTAGGTTGTATGTAACTTTGGTTTTATATATTTTATATAAATATTAAACAGAAATCAAACGATGAATAGCGGAATTACTGGGTACTTGTATACGTGGTAACCAACACAGCAAACAATAGACAAAAACAACATACAAAAAAACAGCATCTCTATTTTTTATTCTTTCATGAAAGAGTCAAGAATTCTGTTTGACGAGAACGTTTGTGGTGGAGCGCGTACGGAAACTGAACGGCAATACTGAATAAGGCAAACTATCCATAAAAAGCTATTCGCAGCGCAAGAAATTATTCATAGTCTTAATCTTAGTCTTAGTCCATAGTCTTAGGCTTAGTCTTAGTCTAAGGCTGAGATCTATAGAGCATACTCTGACTACTCAGACTCAGAACAGAGTTAAAACGGGACAAATATATGGCTGGCATAAATCTGTCTCGTTTTAACTCATTCTTGAGTCTGAGTAGAGTCAGAGTATGCTCAATAGATCTCACCCTAAGTCTCGTCTCGTATTACATAGACACAAATAATATGACAAAAAGTGTCATAAAGAAAACGAATACAGTTTAATTGCATGTTAATTTGCGTGTTATCTGGTAGTCTGGAATGAGAGATACCTAATACCTAGTTTTTCTTTGTTTTTGAGGAAAAATGAATTTTATTTTAGAACAATTAATTATTATTATTTAAAAGCAAAAATGGCACATAGCTTTATAGCTTTCCGAAATCCTCGCATTCACTGGACGCGAGTTTTACACAAAAAACAAGCAGCTTCGAATTCAAACTTCAGAGCGATAGAGTTGAAAGTCGAGTACGTCGTACACGTGTCGTCTAGAATACGAATACAGTTTATTCGCATGTTAATTTGCGTGTTATCTGGTAGTCTGGAATGAGAGATACCTAATACCTAGTTTTTCTTTGTTTTTGAGGAAAAATGAATTTTATTTTAGAACAATTAATTATTATTATTTAAAAGCAAAAATGGCACATAGCTTATAGCTTTTCGAAATCCTCGCATTTACTGGACGCGAGTTTTACACAAAAAACAAGCAAGCAGCTTTGAATTCAAACTTCAGAGCGATAGAGTTGAAAGTCGAGTACGTCGTATACGTGTCGTCTAGAATACGAATACAGTTTATTCGCATGTTAATTTGCATGCCGAATGCCGTTCCCCTCAGGGCGACAATATCTGGTGCATATATTAGTCATGGACGTCCGAAATGAAAGGTCATTTGCCGGCAGATGTGACTTTCTGTCTGCGCCACTCTACTGTTATTAGTTTTGTAAACTAGACGATTGTAGTTTTTACCCGCGACGTATAAATGATAGGGTGTTATAACTTTGACGTGTCTGTGTGTGTGTCTGTCTGTGGCATCGTGGCGCTTAAACGGGTGAACCAATTTGAATGCGGTTTTTTTATTCTATGAAAGGTGAATTTGTCGAGAGTATTGTATGTTTGATTAAAATCGGTTCAAAACGACGGATAACATATTTTTTCACAGCACCTACAATATGGGTATCAAATGAAAGGGCTTGACTAGTAAACTAGCACTATGTAAATCCAAGATGGCCGCCACCACAAAATGGCGAATGTCGGTTTTATGCTGGAAAATCAAAAAGTTTCATATAAAACTAGAGACCTTTCCAACGAATGCAAAACCGTGGAAATCGGTTAGTGCGTTCTGGAGTTATAGCGTCAGGAAGGAAAACCCGACTTATTTTTATATAGTACCTAGATTATGTGAGTGAAGACCTTACACCTGTAATAAAATTAAAAAGAAATAAAACGATAAAGCACCATAATAACATTATGATTGTAAAATTTATCTCCAAATATTTATTTATTCCCGAAAGCAAGTAATTCTTGCTGTCGCCTGCATTATAAATTCCTTACAAAGCATCATATAAGACGTGAACTTAATTTGATACGAGAATTCCCCCCATTTTCCTTAACCGCCCCTTTTCATTCCTCACCGCATTGCTGGTTTTGGAATGTGCGTGATGAATGAAAAATACGATAATATAATACTTTTTTTAACCGACTTCAAAAAAGGACGAGGTTTTCGGTATTTATGTTTATACTAGCCAATCGTCTCGGCTTCGCACGGGTAGTTTGTACCCGCTACTATCCCACCATACCACCACTACAGCCTTTTTACGTCCCACTGCTGGGCACAGGCCTCCTCTCTCAATCTATCCCACCATACCTTGTTATGTTATATATCTATCTAATATCTCAAAGGGATTAAGCAGCATTTTCGATGAAAGCTCCCAGGCTTGACTTTCGATGCTGATTAGAAACTTAAACTGCCATACCCTTTCCATATTAACCCGCTTTATCTTAGACTAGCGGTTCGCCCCGGCTTCGCCCGTGGTAGATATATAGCCTATAGCACTCCAGGGTCACGTACATATCCAACGGTGAAAGAATTTTTGAAATCGGTCCAGTAGTTCCTGAGATTAGCGCGTTCAAACAAACAAACTTTTCCGCTTTATTATATTAGTATAGATTGCATCGTCACTTACCACCATGTGAGATCGCAGTCAAGGGCTAACTTGCCATCTAATAAAAAAAGAGGAACCCGTGGGATATACCTAACGAAAAAAAATTATTAGGTAAGTATCTAAAGAAAAACCGTAATAACTCATTCAGTTATTACAGCTTTTGTAACATCTAAAATTGTATTTCGTCTGTTATTGTTCCGAATGAAGGTTTTTATTAAAAAAAAACAAAAACCTTGGTAAATAAAACGCGAGCAAGACATTAAGGTCGCGTCTCGTTTTATTGAAATACTTTCGTCTATTAGAAATTCCGTTACTACTGCATCTCGATTTTGCATTTTCTTTAGTTTCTCGCAATTAGTTCATCACTACATATTATAAAACAAAGTAGGTACCCCATTGCATCTGTCTGTCCGTTTGTCTGTGTGTTCGCGATGAACTCAAAAACTACTGAACGGATTTTCATGCGGCTTTCACCAATAGACAGAGTGATTCCACAGTCCCACTGTTGGGCACAGGGCTCCTCTCTCATAGGAGCCCGCCAACCCGCATGGAGCAGCGTGGTTCATCGAAGCTGCTATGAGAGAGGAGGCCTGATGATGATAATAGTTAAATTAGGTACAAGTATAAATTAAAAATTTAAAAACCCCCGACATTCGCCATTTTGTGGCGGCGGCCATCTTGCATTTGCAATTCATACCACCCTACTACTCAAGTCCATCCTACTATTCAAGCCCTTTCATTTGATACCCATATTAAGGTAGTTGTGAAAAAATTTGTATACCGCCATTTTGTAGCGGCGGCCATCTTGGACCGATTTTCTTCAAACATAGCTAACAACACTCTCGACTAATTCACCTTTCAAACAAAAAAAAAACCGCATTGAAATCAGTCCACCCGTTTGAGCGCCACATGGAAACAGACAGACACACACACACACACAGACACGTCAAACTTATAACACCCCGTCGTTTTTGCGTCGGGGGTTAAAAACGAGTTCGAGTTCCAGCAATAGCACCAAAAGAGTACACTGGTCTATAATAAAGCGTGCACACTTGAGCAAATTTGCATTCGGGGTTCACCGTTCCTCTAATGCAGTTTTAATGGCCTTTATTATGTGTACTCGGGAGTTCGGGACCTAACAACTCTCTTATGACTAGAATAGATGATAATTTGGGAATATTGGCAAATGTTGCGTGGTTTAATTAACTTTTTCTAAACCTACTTTGAAACTTGATTTTTGAAGTGGGTTTATAAAAAGCTAATATCAATTTATCAATTCGTAACTAATGTAATTTTGTACATTTACGGCCTTTTTCATCACCTTCTGATAGAAGTGTCGGATAGCCTAAACGTACCTAAGTTTTGTCACTTTCTTACTTTATTTCAAGTGACAAAGATAAAAGTTGTAGATAGCTATCCGATACTTTTTTTTAGGCTGGATATACCTGTTTTTAACCCCCGACACAAAAACGACGATATTTTTTCACAACTCCCTTAATATGGGGATCAAATGAAAGGGCTTGACTAGTAGAATAGCATTATGCAAATCCAAGATGGCCGCCGCCACAAAATGGCGAAGGTCGGGGGTTTTTAAATTTTTAATTTATACTTGTAGTGTATCTACTGCCTCAGTGTTCTAGCGGTTGGTGTGGACTATGGATCACAAGGTATGGACTATGAACCCAGTACGGGTTCGATTCCCGGGAATATCCCGGGTATCCTCAGTGCCAGCTCGGAGTTGAAAGTTGACGGCGTTTGATAAGTACACATCCGTGCCTCGGAGAGCACGTAAAGCCGTCGGGGCTGCACCTGATCTCTCTGCGGTCGTACCTATTGCAGTCGCGTCCCGTCGGATTATGAGAGTGAAGGAATAGAGAGTGCACTTGTGCAAGTAAGTGCGCACACTCGTACTTTATAATATCTCCTGCATCGTGCGATGCTAATCGTAGAAATGGTCAAGAGACATTATTATTGTACCTGTCGTTTACAAAGTTAATGTTTTATTTTCAATATTTTAATAATAATAAATATTTTAATTCATTATTAATTTAATTACAGTAATTTAAAAATTTAAAAAATAATTAATATAAATAATGGTGTGTGAGCTGAGCCATGTGTATTGTAAGTAGGTTACGTCATAAAGATTGAGTTCCAAATTGTGTTCTATTTTTGAACTGAATTCCCTGATAAAAACTATTTATTTATGACATCTCCCCAACCTCCTTGGATAATTTAGCTCATAATTTAGAACAAAAAACAGAAAAAAAAGTCAATAATATGATGAATGACTTTCATGATTCATTTGTTTTTTGGGTTTGTGCCGAAATATTGTGTAAGTTTTGTGATTGCCTAATAAAGCAAAGAAATACTCACTTCTTTTATTCGTGATTCGGGAAACTATTAAATATATTTTACTCAGTTTAATAAGCATCTTAAGCTGCTAAACTAAAAAGCTATCATGTCTACCGTGGAGTACTCGACCACCACTGAAGGCGAAACGATGACCGACACGTTGCTATGGACCGTGCCCAAATTCCTCGATATTCTAAACGATAAATCTACAAGAGAGCTTCGGATGGAGAAACCTAAGGATGCTGCCCGTGCCGCCGCCGGATATTCAAGGTTTCATTTAAAGTTGCGGATCTTGGGCCAAGACAATGATATTATTGAGTTTTTCTATTTGTCGCCAATTAGTTTGATCCTAAAATTAGAATTCAAGATAATTTACAAATGTAACTCACGAGCGTATAATGATGAGCGTGTGATTGTTACAAAAGTAAATTACTGTAATCAAGAAAATCAATGGCAATATTTAAGTACGGTACTCAAACGTGACATACTCGATAATAGCCGCTTATATCTAACATATAACTCTAGAAATCCTAATATGTGGGACACATTACGCTTAAAGATACATTTTACTACACATAAAAATTGGGATACATGCTATAGCAACGTTGAAAGATCAAAGGTTGCTGAAGCAGAGTTAAGTCATGACTTTGGACAATTATTCATTAGTGAAGTATTTTCAGATATCACAATGAAATCTGTTGATGGAAATGAGTATAAAGTGCATAAGGCTGTATTATCTAGTCGTAGTGTAGTTCTAAAATCTTACTTTGAGCATAACACCAAAGAATGTCATACAAACATAATCGAGTCCCACTTTGAATCTGAAGTTCTACAAGAGGTATTGATGTTTGTATATAGCAACAAAGTGACGAGAGTTGATGAAATTCCCGAAAAGCTATTGGCTGCTGCAGATTTCTATCAATTGAGTACATTGAAAAGCTGGTGCGAGGAAGCCTTGAGCAAAAAATTGACTACAGAAAATGTTATAGAAACTCTGGAACTGGCGGAATTGTATTCTGCTGAAAACCTCATAGAATCAGCTATAGCTTTCATCACCCATGGCGAAACAAGACAGATTGTTGATACTGAGGGATGGGATAAATTAAATTCTGTAGGATTGCTCAAAAAAATCTTTAAATCATATATTATGGCTGATGTTAATTATTAAAGTTGATACCAATTTACTACAGCACTATAGTCGGACTTTTAATTCAATGCAGTAAACTCACGTTTCATGGGTTGCTACTTTTGACGAAAAAAAAATTGGGTATACGAATGATTCACATCATCAAAACATCAATTATTTTATTTTATCTTTATTTACTACAGTACAAGATTTATTTTTAAGAGGATAATATGGTGGATAGTGTTAGATAGATACCTGTAATAACTTCCTAAATAAGTACTAACTTTCAATCTACGAAATAATTGTAGTCTGTTAAATGTTAAATATTATATGCCTGTTAGAGGTAGATTTCCTACTATATACAATTATTCATCTATAATTGTTTTCTTTATCTTAAACTACCTATTATAATATTATCTAAGAACAATTACTGTAACATCTTAGCGCACAGATAGTTGCCAATAAATTATAAACAGAACAGGACTTTGTTTTTATTCAGAGGAGCATAACCAAAAATAAAGTGATAGTACGGCAGCCAAAATTAAATTTTTAGTGATTAATAACAACTTGAATTTTTGTGAGTAGTTTCGTTTCGACGAGACGACCAACTTTTTTATCTATGAAAATTCTCGATGGAGGTATAAGATCGACCGAAGAATCTCATGAAAAATACGGAAATGAAATTCCAAAGTTAGCAACACTACGGCTGCCCTAGCGATAAACTAAGTAACTGAAATTTTTTGTGAAATTGACTTTTTTGCATTAACAAAAGTTTTATGTCGAGTAGTTTTTTACCACAGTTTAATATTTCAAATAACTAGAATCGTTTACTGCAATTTGAATTGCCCAAAAAAAGTAACTGCACTCACTAACCCGGAATATAAATGCAAAAACCAAGTAAACAACAAGCACAAAACAAAATTGGATGTTGATTACTTTGTTTTTGTATTTAAAATGCAGTTGCTTGATTTTTCGTTTCGTGAAACGATCCCAGGTAAGGTGTTCTGAATGTAATTACTTTGTTTATCACTAGGGCAGCCGAGTTAATCTAGTGTTGCTTACTACAAAATTTAATTTTCCTATTTTTCATGAGATTCTGGTTGATCTGTACGTACTCGAGTGCGCAGGTGTTATAAATTTCGATTCACTCGGGTGGGAAATCGTTTCACTAATTTTGTAGGACTATATTATGGCCATTTCATTATACAAGTATTTATTAGGCTGCATACAAAAAATCAGCTGGTTATTAATAATGTTCAATCATTTTTAAGTTTAGTTTTAAGTCAGGCGGGCATAATATATCTCCAGTCAAAATTTCAGCCAAATCGGTTCAGTAGTTGCGGCGTTAAAGAGCAACAAACATACACACATACACACACACAAACTTTCGCCATTATAATATTAGAGTGATATCGCTTAACAGAAGCACACAGAAGCATAAAATACTTTATCTACTCTCATATCATAAAATTCCGAATATGAAATCAAAATGTGTCATATATTGGACTATTTTATTCACATACATCTATAATATTTTAAAAAAAAATTAAAAAAGTTCATTATAACACTACTTTGTTAGGAAATTATTGCAAAACAATGTTAAAAAATAATTTTTTCTACATTATAGTACAGGCACTGGGTTCTGGTATTTTTGAGCCATGCCGGGTGTTTATTATTATTATTATTATTTAATACTTTATTGTACACCAAAAAAACATAAATTAAACAAAAGAAACATTTTAAAAGAAATAGGTACAATAGTTAGTTTACAATAGTTAGTTAGTTTAATTTTGTTACTTACAATGATTATCCCGCTATCAAAGTTACCCTATTACTACTACTGCGAAAGTGTGGCGGTAGCAAGATGCGGCCAGAGGACAGAGTGTAGTGCTACCATAATTGACCATAGACGCACTGCACGCACCGCACATTCGAAATTGACAATTGAATTTTGGCGCCTATTATTTAAATTTTTAATTTATTATTTATTTACTATTCAGTTTTTGTAACTCAAAATTTTGCAAGTGATTTTTGTTGCGCGGAAAAATGTCTAGCAGTGATACTGAAGAGAATTTAACTCCACCAGACATTCTGGAAATAGCATCGGGAATGACAAATAATCTTTTGCCAGCAAAATCAAAGAAAATTTACGATAAATGTTACCAAGATTTTATGAGTTGGAAAATTTTGAAAAAAACCACTTCATTTTCAGAAAATGTAATGCTAGCATATTTCCAAGAATTATCAAATAAATTTAAGTCTTTGTCCTTATGGGCTAAATACTCAATGCTCAAAAGTATATTGAGTATCTACAACCAAATCGATATTATTAAATACACAAGACTGATTGCTGTTATAAAAAGAAAATCGCAGGGCTTTAAGGGAAAAAATGCAAAAACGTTCTCCCCTGAAGAATTGAGTACATTTATAAATTGCAATATCCAAAACATGAATACTTATTATAATAAATAATTTTGTTAATTTCTTAGTCTTTTCTTTTATACGTAAGATACCTATTGATGAGCTTAGATAAAGTAGTGTATGAAACTCTACATAATTAGTTATTAAAACACTCGTGTAATACTATTAAAAAACTCGCCTGCGGCTCGTTTTTTAAACTAACACTCGTGTTTTAATAACCTCTATTATGCAACCGTTTCATAAACTACTATTGTCGGATGAAACCTGGAATTTAACAAGAAATAAAGTTCGTAAACTAAAACCCGACTACTCATAATAATAATAATGGAAGAAAGCGCGGGGCAAGCAGCTAGTGGCGCCATCTTTTATGTATATCTGAAACTAACTTAAAGTTGTAAAAAGTTTAACCGCGCGAACGTTACTTGTCGATTTTTCCGGATATCAAATATGGCCTATGTCACCCGGACCTTATCAACGAATCAATTGACACCTCATTTATCAAAATCGGCGCAGTAGTTTAGGCGCTACGGTGGACCAAAAAATCGGATACATACATATACATACATACATACATACTTACATACATACATACATACATACATACATACTTACTTACATACACACATACATAGACTGCTAAAATCATAACCCTTCCTTTTGTCTTTGTCGTTATAGTCGGGTAATTATAGAAGATGAAGTAGTAGAAGCACAAGGTTGTTGTACCTAACCTACACGTTGACTTTTAATCATAGTTTAATTTTGGTTTAATCACAGTTCAACGTTAGCTCTGAATGGCTTCAGGCGGTGTCTGGCTTCATTGGTTGCGATTAATAATTCGTTCACTAACCTGTCAAGTAGAGTAACCACACCACAGACGTATAAAGAGAAGCAGACCTAACATAACAAAAAAATTGGCGTGCCAATTACGCCTACATACAAATTTCACACACACATTGACAGTAAACAGGGCCGAACTCATGCAAGCGAGGGTGAGGGACTGAACTCGTAACGCGGAATCAGACTTTAGGCGTCGTCGCCGTATTAGAAAGCGATTACGCGGTCATCACGCGGTTGATTTTGTATCTATAATCGCGCGAACATTGAGATTATTATTCGAGTCACTAGGCCCTTGAAAGTATAGTCAAATAACACTATTGCCAGATTAGTATAGATAGTAAAGCGTAGCGTAGTGACTGACCTGCAGGCCTATAATTATTAAGTATCTGTGATATGAAATTTATTGTAAATACTAATCATTAATCTGTGATGAAATTAATTTGAAAACTACGGTAAAGTGGCATCAAATTGTTAAACCCTTATTTTACATTCTGTAACCTTAATTTCCAACTGGGATGCAGTTCATCATCATCAGATGTTACACAATGTAAAATGATGGTTTGATAATTATTTGATGGGCACATTTTCATAGGTTCTAACGTTTTCTTTACCACTGAGATACAGAATAGGCCTGCTGATTTATGATTCGCTTCGTGCTCTATGTGGCTCTATGTTATGACGTGACACTTCACTCGAATGAAATAGGTAGGTAGTTAAACTAGTGAAACGCTAGTTTGTAAACTATTTATCAAACTAACTTTTTACTAGTTTAACTACCTAACTATTTCATTCGACCTACCTTACCTATGTAAAATGAGTAAAATAAATAAAAACAAACAAAAGTTTCAATTATTTATTTTTAAACAAAACTAAGTATTTTCTTAATAATTTCATTCCGATAGATTGCTTTGCTTTGCATTATGCTTCATTCTTAAATCAAAATAAAATTTAACAATCACCTTAATCATTATTTGCAAATGATTGAAATCATGTTCATCATTGGTCTTAAACTCACTACAATTCTTCGATAAATCAGCTATATACATTATCATGCTATTATAACTTATATATTTTCCTTTAATCATTTTCAAAACTTCTTCACACGATTGAATTATTTTAATCAAACCATTCGATGGGTAAATCAAATCTCTCCTGTCCTTTTTGTTGTCCACTAAATGTGCTTTAAAATGCTTAGAACATAGTACACTCGATTATTTGGGATGCCAATTTTTTTTATTCATGTTGGTCAACCAGGCATTTCTTAGTTTTCGTCCTTTGGGAACCTGAAAAATGATTTCATTTTTATAATTTGTCCGTACCTACTTTTATCTAATCAACCTTCAAAATATACCTACTAAACAAACCTTGAGCCTGAATACGGCCCTGTAAAATTGCACAAGTATATGAAACATCAAACGAGATCAGAGTATTAAATTATTGATAAATATTGCAACAGGGATCTACTAGAACCAAAATTACTATAACTATTTACGAGTTTTGGACATATAATAAATAGGGACTGCTTCTAAAATGCCGAACGATTATTATTAATCTCACAGTAACCATGTAAACAAATTACGAGACTATGGCACATGAAAACTTACCGATAACAATTAATTTCAGGTGTTTTCCTTTATGAAGAATTGCTGCACAGAGGTGCACTACACTTAACCATTTTATTTTAGTATTCTTGGATCATAAGACTTGATTTTAATGCAAAAATAAAATAATAAACAACTCGCAGGATAAGATCTTGTTTTTGACATCATTTGACATATTGCACCGCCATCATGCTAAGCTGTGCTTAGCAAGATGGCGGTTTGCCTCAAGACCTATTTTTTCTATGAGTGCGTAAGTGTTGCAACAACAGAAAAAAAAGAGATAGAGTATTATATTTTTGTTTGGAGAGAAACAAGCGAAGATATTATTTATTCTTTTAGATGTAGTTGTGAAGATTATGTTAGGTCTGCTTCTCTTTATACGTCTGTGAACCACACAATATGTGGAAATAAGTAAAAAAGTAATGATATGTAAAAAAAAGTTTGTAATTTTAAACAAACTTAGACTATCAGTTTAATCACTACGATTTTGTATACAGAACTTAATCATAGCTTTATCCTTTTTTTTTTTTGACGCTGGGAAATGCATTTACGCACACCCTTCGGAAGCCTTACAGTGGACTGCAATGCTTCCGGAAGGTAGTGTGGGACTCAAGCAGGCCGATGGCCAGAATACCCACTAAAACCCAGCGATGTTCCTCCGTGTCGCCTGGTGGCTGGGTTACGGGTACACTTGCGCTATCGTCCGCGACCCAGCCGGCGCCGTCCGCCGAGGCAGACCCACCACCGGGGGACCTAAAGGCCCCCTAACACCGTCTGAGGCGCACCAGGAACATAATGGTGCGCCTCCCGACCCGAGGCGTCTCAACGGGCGACGGATACGCCATTCCATCACCCGGAGTTCCTCGCTAGAGGCAACCCTCAAGAGGGCCACACCCGCAGGCGACCCTCAAGAGGTTCACCCCTCGTGTTATTTTTTATAGAGGTTTTCTTCCTCGCGGCCCCTCGCTCAGTGCGTGGGGCCCCCGGTTCCGCTCAGTGCGGATTACGGGTTGCCCGACGGTGGCCGAAGCCAGCGCCCACCGGCCACAAAGACCGGCGGACCCGCCGCGCAGGGCGTTGCCACCCTCTCCTGTAATTTTTTAACGAGGTTTTCTTCCTCACGGCCCGAAAGCCTCCCCCCCAATTGTCGCCGCCCGGAGTCTCCACAGTCCACTCTGATGAACAGAGAAGTACCAGGATGCTCCAAGCGGCAACCCCCTGCTGGTTTTGGTCCGCGCCGGGTTTCCCCGGTACCTCCCATATCTGGGAGGCGTTCCCCTATCCGCCACCGGGGGACGCGCCCGATGGGGGACCAGCAACCCCACACGGGATCATAGCTTTATCCTAAAAAAAAAAAATCTTATCCTGGCCACATGCCAGGATAAGAATTTTTTTTTTTTTATTATCTAGAGCTTATTGAGAACAGTACAAATATATTTTTATTTTTTTTTGTTTTTTTTTTGTCTTCATAAATAAAGAAATCGGAAGCCGTCAAAGTTGTAAGTTGTAGAAGCATTTTTATTACGGGGTCTATTTCAAAAAATATTTAAACTATTTCAGAAACTAAACTAGTTAGTTAATTAAACATTTGAAATATCTGTATGTCGGCTCGTTGATATTTTAGTGTGAATAATCGAGCATTGCGCCATTACGTCATTCCCCCTACCAACATTTTATTATAAGAGAGAGGGCGCAAGCGTGTATGACACATTCCGATCTGGGCTCTCGCCGAGAGCGCTAGTCCTTTCGTGCGGCGTGTGTCGTATGTCGTGTAGTACAGAGTAGGTCGTGTCGTGCGACGTGTGTGTCGTGTGTCGTGTAGAAGTAGGTCGTGTGTCGTGCAGTACAAAGTAGGTCGTGTCGTGCGACGTGTGTGTCGTGTGTCGTGTAGAAGTAGGTCGTGTTGTGCGACGTGCGAGTCGTCTGTCGTGTAGGAGTAGGTCGTGTTGTGCGACGTGTGTGTCGTGTGTTGCGCAGTACGAAGTAGGTCGTGTCGTGCGACGTGTGTGTCGTGTGTCGCTTAGGTTAGATTGGTCGGAAGTGGTTCGGTTAAAGGGGAGGTGGAGACCGACCTAGGTAGGTAGGTTAGGGTTGTTGGTTAGTGTGTCAGTTAATGAGAAGGCTTCTCAATTAGGCCCGTACCCATGTGACGCCCACAGCAAAGTATTTCGATCTACCCTCATAATGGTTAGCTAATAATGATAGCCTTCTGATGTCGTCTCTGGTCCGTCCTGGCAACATCAGAAGTGGGATCTGAAGGGCCAATTGATGAGCCGGAGCCTATAGCTGCATTGGCGTCTATCGGTCTTCTTCATGGCATCAAAGCCTTGTTAAACCAGTAGTTTTGTGCGGGTAGTTTTCATTTCTTTCATTGAATAAAGTATAGCGAATAGGTTATCGGGTGTGCGTTATAATAAAATCGTCAATATTACCGGTATTGGAAATTCGAGTGTTAATAGTAACTTGCAAATTTCATGTGAGATTTTTTTTTGATGGGCATAGTTTAGAAATCTTCTTTCACGAGTTTTTTGCGATAAGTCGCGATATCTTAGACCCTAGACCCTAGTAAAACGGTTTAACGTCGTCCGCCTAAAGGCACCGCCGTTGATGAACGGCAGGTAGTTCGTGATAAAATTAGCGAGATGTTAGATGTGGGTATCCAACCCAATTATTCAAAGTGACGGTACAGAGCGATTGTGTGTAGATTTCCGAGAATTGATCAGCCATACTGTATTAGATCAAAGTCCTTTCGTGATAGCTTCAGAGGCTTGGCAGGCCGCCTAAGTTTTCGATGGCTTTTTGAAGTAGGGCCGGTGATCTCGGAATTGCTGAGAATAATTCATAGTCCCTCGAGGACGATCGAATGTCAGGTTTGGCCGTGATGGCTAGTGAACAGCTCTATGGCGATAACAACTGACAGACAAAAACCAACAAACAAAAAAAATAAAAAAAATCGCGATTAATTGAAAGAAAAGTTATAAAAATACTCTCAGGGTAATAGAGTGCCCGCTGTTGAGATGAATGCTTCGTTTCTTAAATGGTTTTGTTTGCTTCTTCTTCTTCTTATACCTCTCCACTATTGGAGGTTGGCTGTCATCTCGTCATATAACTTCCTGTCTTTCGCTAAACGGTAAAGTTGAGCTACGTTGGCTTTATTGTCCAGATAACTTCATCGATGATCAGTCATGTTAGAAGGTTAGACGCCGCCGAGTTTCTTACTGGTTCTTCTCGCTAGGTCGCGGCATTCCGAACCAGTGGTAGATTCGTGTTAGTTTGTCAAACTTTCATCGTGATATTTGATTGAGGGTTTGGGATATGAGGAAAGAGATTGAGCGCGTGTGTGGTCTAGATGATTGAAAGAACTGGCCTATATGGGTCAACGTTCTCGATCAGACTATGGGTTGACTGTGATTATTACTTTGACAATGACGTTTGACTTTGACCTTTGTTACTGGGGTTTAGTTGATTGAAAGAACTGGCCTATATGGGTCGACGTTCTCGATCAGACTATGGGTTGACTGTGATTATTACTTTGACAATGACGTTGACTTTGACCTTTGTTACTGGATGGCGAGTGATTGGTCTAAGGAACTGGCTCACGTGGGTTGATGTTCCGGATCAATTCACTCGCGGTGTGTGAACGTGTGGCGTTCGTTGTTAGTGTGAGCAGGGTGGCGAGTGAATGTGCTAAGGAACTGGCTCATATGGGTCGATGTTCCGGATCACTTCACTCGCGGCAGCGTATGAACGTGTGACGTTCGTTGTTAGTGTGAGCTGGGTGGTGAATGAATGGTTTAAGGAACTGGCTCATGAGGGTCGAAGTTCCGGATCATTCATTCACGGCAGCGTGTGAACGTGTGACGTTTGTTGTTGGTAGTGAACAATCTAAGGAACTGGCCCATTTGGGTCGAGGTTCCGGATTATTTCATTTGCGTAGGAGCGTGTGTTACACGTGGGAAGGGAGTTGATAGGTTGTGTTTGCTATACGTCATCTCAGAAGTGTCAGGGATGGTCGAGCGTATTTAGAGGTGTACTTCACCTGTGTGTTGTTCTTTGTAGACATTTCTGGACGCTGGCAGTCGCACAGGGACGTGCGAATGTCAGTCTGGCCGTGTCGGCTCGTTGATATTTTAGTGTGAATAATCGAGCATTGCGCCATTACGTCATTCCCCCTATCAACATTTTATTATAAGAGAGAGGGCGCAAGCGTGTATGACACATTCCGATCTGGGCTCTCGCCGAGAGCGCTAGTCTTTTCGTGCGGCGTGTGTGTCGTATGTCGTGTAGTACAGAGTAGGTCGTGTCGTGCGACGTGTGTGTCGTGTGTCGTGTAGAAGTAGGTCGTGTGTCGTGCAGTACAAAGTAGGTCGTGTCGTACGACGTGTGTGTCGTGTGTCGTGTAGAAGTAGGTCGTGTTGTGCGACGTGCGAGTCGTCTGTCGTGTAGGAGTAGGTCGTGTTGTGCGACGTGTGTGTCGTGAGTTGCGCAATACGAAGTAGGTCGTGTCGTGCGACGTGTGTGTCGTGTGTCGCTTAGGGTAGATTGGTCGGAAGTGGTTCGGTTAAAGGGGAGGTGGAGACCGACCTAGGTAGGTAGGTTAGGGTTGTTGGTTAGTGTGTCAGTTAATGAGAAGGCTTCTCAATTAGGCCCGTACCCATGTGACGCCCACAGCAAAGTATTTCGATCTACCCTCATAATGGTTAGCTAATAATGATAGCCTTCTGATGTCGTCTCTGGTCCGTCCTGGCGACATGTATATTATGGACCATAATATATTTATCTGTAAAATGTATTAAAACAACAAGTAAAGTAAACACCAGTTCATTATGTTGTTTATAAGCTGTGATTAAAACAAACAAACAATTTTATATTGTAGCGCCATTAAGATTATTTTGTTTTTGATGCGATTGAATAATTTAACGAATTAAACAAAATTATTCACGTATTCTTACGAAGCACGGAACACTTAGTTCACGAGCCTGACTCGCACTTGGGCGATTTTATTTAGGAAGTTCCTGATAATACTAAATACAGTGACACCTCATCGTTCTACGACGATCGCGATCGGGTCTACATTAAAGTGGTAATAATAAAATTGGTTGAAATATTGAACTGTTGCTTTTCATTAGATGCATACTTGCAAAAACCCGCAATATATTTCAATATTATTTTTCAATAATGTGTGCTAAAATTGCGAATTCATCAAATATATGCGAGAGTGAGCATTCCGATGGAGATCGTTACTGTCTACTTGAATAATGAATATTTTTACTGCGGGTCATTTTACTGGAAACACACTCGTAGCTTCGACATGAATAAACATTTGACATGCATAATTGCATATTTTATTCATATTTAGGGTTCTGTACCTCAAAAGGAAATAAACTAGAAATATTAACAAGTTAAAAAATACGGCTGCCCTGCTGTGGCCTTGCTGCCCTTTTATTTTTATACCTACTTTCAAGGAAGTTTGCTATAGTAATCTACCTATAGCTGTAGATTTCGGTTTTTAGGGTTCCGTAGTAAACAAGGAACCCTTATAGTTTCGCCATGTCCGTCCGTCTGTCTGTCTGTCCGTCCGTCCGTCCTCGGTTAATCTCAGAGACTATTAGTGCTAGAAATCTGTAATTTGGCATGGGTATAAATATTAATGACGCCGACAAAGTGATGAAATAAAATTTTGATAAATATTTTTTTTAGGGTAGCTCCCCTACATGTAGAGTGGGGATGAATATTTTTTTTCTCGTCTACCCCATACTGTGGGGTATCGTTGAATAGGTCTTTTAAAAATACTGTGGGTGTGTATTATTATTAGAGTCAAGTGTTCCCCACTCTATCAGACAAATGGCAGTATATAGGAACTTGAAAAAATTCACAGCAGTAGTATATATTATAATCAATTTTAAAGGAAAACTATCATGGCTAAGTAGAACCCTACTATACTTAGTAGAACACAGGTTAAGGAGTTATATCTGTTTTTCGAAGATTGTGACTACGGAACTCTACACTGCGCGTGGCCCGCCACGCACTTGGCCGGTTTTTATTTCAAAATACCATGGGAATTGTGGATTTTTCATGCTATGTGTTAAGTCAGGGCATAATCTATCTCCATTCAAAATATCAGGCAAATCGGTTTAGTAGTTGCGACGTTAAAGAGTAACAAACACACATACACACACAAACTTTCGCCTTTATAATATTAGTGTGATGAAAATGAATGAAATGGAAGTAATAGTAACGTTCAAAAGAGATTGTTACTGTCTATTTGAATCGTGAAAATTTTAACTGCAAGCGCATTTGACTAGAAATACAGCTTGGACATGAATAAACTTTGAATATGAATAAAACTGGTTCGACATTTTATGAGTTTCAGCAGTATGAAATCTTCAAGGGTATAACTTTGCATACCTGCAGGAAATCGGATGAAAACTTTCTATCCGCATACACTTTACACGCGTGACATTTTTATTACCTACTAAGCACAAAGTTTTATATGTGACTAGCTGATGCCAGCGACTTCGTTCGCTTAGATTCTTATAAATCTCGTCCCCTATTTAACCCACTTGGGATAGAATTTCCAAAATTCCTGAAACACGTAATTTTTTATTTTTAACCTACAATACAAATACCGATTTTCATTGATATAACTTTAAAAATAACCGACTTTCATACAAACTTTTATCCCCTATTTTACCCGCTTGGGGGTAGAATTTCCGAAATTCCTGAATCACGTAGTTATTTTTTTATTTTTAACCGACAATACAAATACCGATTTTCATTGATATAACTTGAAAAATGACGGACTTTCATATAAACTTTCATCCCCTATTTAACCCCCTTAGGGGCCAAATTCGCAATAATCCTTTCTTAGTGCGCACCTACGTCATAAAAGGAAGCTACTTACTGTGAAAATTTCAAGTTTCTAGCTTCAGTGGTTTAGGCTGTGCGTTGATGATCAGTCAGTCAGTCAGGACAAGCCTCTTTATATTATTATAGATTTTTATCTTACAATATCAACATGGAAGAAGTATAAATTAAAAATTCGAAAACCCCTGACATTCGTCATTTTGTGGTGGCGGCCATCTTGGATTTGCATAGTGCTATTCTACTAGTCAAGTCCTTTTTATTTAAAACCCATATTGAGGGATTTGTAAAAAAATACGTAATCCGCCATTTTGTAGCGGCGGCCATCTTGGACCGATTTCCATCAAACATCGCTAACAATACTCTACTAATTCACCTTTCAAACAGAAAAACCACATTCAAATCGGTTCACCCGTTTGAGCACCACAGGGGAACAGACACACACACACACGCACGCACGCACGCACACACACACAGACACGTCAAACTTATAACACCCCGTCGTTCTTGCGTCGGGGGTTAAAAACTTCTATTTTTCCCGAAATGCTTACAAAAAGCTTCAAAAAGTGTCATTGTTTATTTCACGCGCGTTGCACGGAGGCCTATAATAGTAAAAGTTTCAGGTATTCCGGGGAGGTGATAACATTAGTAACTGAATACGGTAGCGCATAGCACCTCCGTTATGACTGTTGGCGAGGTTCTAAGACATGCGATTATAGCGTTTTAACTCTGAATAGAGACGTTGGCACACCCCCAACACTTCATACAAACAGATTACTATTCACAGAACTCTGATAGGCACTTAGAAGTGCGGTCTACGCGTGACCTTGTCGCCGCGCTGTAGGCGAGTACGTCGACAGTGCAAAGATGTGTGAGGTAAGCGAACGATGCGACGCATTTGCAACCTTAACGCGCTAATCCTAAGGCTTAATTCTGTACGCACAGCATTAAGCGTAAATGTGTTTGTGTGATTTCATGGAAATGTTTGTAATAGACAAACAGTATACAGTAGACATAATAGTAGTACAGTAGTAAGGCGGCCACATGCGTTACGTTCTGTACAACACTCCCGTGCTACTACTATAGTTGGTACATTAAAAACGTGCGATCCAAGTTATAAATCATTTGTATCGGACTTTTCGCTCGCACTTACAGGCCTTATGGAACTAGAACCTTATTCTGTGGTGTTGTGTGTAACAATAATATAATTGTCGATAGTCGATAACAGGTTATAAAGAACGAGGGAGAGCCCACACAGCACTATGATCTGAGTCATTTATGACTCAGTTCGCACATTTGTAATCTTCTATCTATCTATCTATATCTTCTATCCATACATCTATATCTATACATATAATAAAATCGTAGACTTGCCGTATCTGTACATTGAAGATTTTTGCAAAATAATAACTGGGGGATGTTAGGGATAAGTAATAGAACGTAAAAAAGCTATTTTTGAAATTTTTGTCTGTTTGTCTGTTTATCTGTTTGTCTGTTTTTCTGTATGTTTGTGCGCGCATCACGCAAAAACTACTGAATGGATTGAAATGAAACTTAATATGATTTAAGTTCATACTACGGAGTAACATATAGGATACTTTTTATCCCGAAATTCAGCACGGTTCCCTTGGGAGAGGTGATGAAAGTCAAAATGAGTACTTAGCTGTAATTCATTAACGCGTGGTCCGATTTCATTCACTCTTTTTTTGTTAGAAAGGAAATACTTTAAAGATTACTGGCTAATCTCTCAAAGGCTGGATCGATTTTGATGGGACTTTCACTGGCGGATGTTTACATTTTGATCTACCTAAACATCCGCCAGTGAACTTTTGACAGTTTTTAGCAAGGTATGAGCTCAAAGGAGCTTAGGAAAGACAAAATGATTCCCACGGCATGTTGAAAAACCAATATCCACGCGAACGAAGTCGCGGGTGTCCGCTTGTTAGATAATAAGGCTATGAAACAACATTGTAAATTAAACTTAATGTAAACTGTAAAACGTTAATAAAATGAGTGTGCGGGCGAAGATGCTGGAAAGTATGAAATAAAAATTATGAATGTTGCCAAATCATGGCGAAATCATGCAGATTTCGATAGTCCTGTAACCTGTTTTACACACAGTGACAGTGTTTTTGGAATTTACATATTTTTAACCCCCGACGCAAAAACGACGGGGTGTTATAAGTTTGACGTGTCTGTGTGTATGTGTGTCTGTCTGTTCCCCCGTAGCGCTCAAACGGGTGAACCGATTTGAATGCGGTTTTTTTGTTTGAAAGGTGAATTTGTCACTAATGTTTTAGCTATGTTTGATGAAAATTGGTCCAAGATGGCCGCCACTACAGAATGGCGGATAACATATTATTTTTTGACAACCCCATCAATATGGGTATCAAATGAAAGGGCTTGACTAGTAGAATAGCACTATGCAAATTCAAGATGGCCGCCACCACAAATTGGCGAATGTCGGGGTTTTTTAAATTTTTAATTTATACTTGTGACTAATTAATGTACAGATAGTTCGGCAAGTCTATGATTTTATTATGTACAAGCGGACACCCACGACTTCGTTCGCGTGGATATTGGTTTTTAAAAATCCCGTGAGAATAGTTTTGTTTTTCCTAAGCTCCTTTGAGCTCATACCTTGCTAAAAACTGTTAAAAGTTCACTGGCGGATGTTTAGGTAGATCAAAATGTAAGCATCCGCCAGTAAAAGTCCCATCAAAATCGATCCAGCCTTTCAGAGATAAGCCTAATCTTTAAAGTATTTCCTTTCTAACAAAAAAGAATAAATGAAATCGGACCACCCGTTAACGAATTACAGCTAAGTACACATTTTGACTTTCAGCCCCTCTCCCAAGGGAATCGTGCTGAATTTCAGGATAAAAAGTATCCTATATGTTACTCCATAGTATGAACTTAAATCATGCCGAGTTTAATTTCAACCCATTCAGTAGTTTTTACGTGATGCGCGCACAAACATACAGACAAACAGACAAAAATTTCAAAAATAGCTTTTTTACATTGTATTACTTATTCCTAATATCCCCCAGTTATTAAACTTATTATTTTGCAATAATCTTCAATGTACAGATACGGCAATTCTACGATTTTATTATATGTACAGAATATAGATAGATTAGGTAAACAGGTATTACCTTTTCTACTCGTGTGCAGGTATTTTAATTTATACAATTTTTAAATTAATATTTGAATTCTGAATGCAAAGGCATTTTTCAAAAATTGTAATGAGTGACATTTTAGCTTATTTTTTTTATAATGATAATCCACACTGTAACTCTAATTATACTTTCTAATGAAAGTGAATGTAACCGCGACTTAAAATGCTACAGCGCCATCTATATTTGAACGAGTAAACTAAGCATTTGACGACTATGCCGCACACAGACGGAATAATTATTGATATAATAATTATAATTATCTATACTATACATTATTAATATATATATAGCTGCTCGTGCTGATTCATTGACTGACTCACTGATTGATCACCCCTCCTGTAAAATTTTGTATGAAAATTTTTTTTTTCACTAATGGTATCGTATAGAGGACAAAAATTCATTCGGAACAAAAATATGGAGAGAGCTGATGATTGAGGATTTCAGAGACAAGCGAATGGCACGCTTAAGGTATTGAAGATAGGTGGGGGGTGCTCGAACAAATGTCACTCGAAACGTCATCCAATTAGCAGTGAGCTGAAAAAAAATTCAAAATGGCGAAAAAAAGATGGCCGCCATACAAATTTCGTCGCTCTCCATCTCGGAGGGTATAAAAGATGGAAGAGTGGTTTCTTCGCAAAAGATGATGAGAATCCAAAGGTCTACTTGATGAATTGAAAAAAAATTCAAAATGGCGGAATTTATTTTTCCATAGAAAATGTATGGCGAATATTGAAGAGACTAACAAGTTGTAAACTATGCAAGGCTTTGATGCGGTTCTTTGGAGAACTCTCAAAGAAAAATATGGGAAGACATGATGATTGAGGGTTTGGAAGATGGATGAGGAGCCCGGGCAGGGTATTGTAGATAGATGGGGGCTGCTCAAACAAAAATTACTCAAAACTTCATCCAATTGGCACTGAGCTGAAAAAAAAACAAAATGGCGGATTCAAGATGGCGGCTATACTTTCGTCGGTGTCTATCTCACCAAGCATAAAAGATGGAAAAGTGGTTTATGGGAAAAAGATGATCAAGACCTAAAAGTCTACTTGATGAACGGAAAAAAACAAGATGGCGGAATTTATTTTTCTACACAAAAAAAAATTATTGATGGAAAAATACGGAAAGAGCTGATGATCGAAGATTTTGGAGACGGATGAAGAGCACGGCGAGGGTATTGAAGATAGGTGGGACGTGCTCAAACAAAAACTACTCGAATCCTCGCGGTCCGCTTGCGGGCCGCGCACCCACGCGCCATACTAGTTATATATATAAAGCTACTTGAAGTAAGGTACTGATCACCTCTCCTGAACAATTTTGTATGGAACTTTTTCACCATACTTTCCGTGTGTGTAAAATTCAAAAATTCTAGGTCAACAAAATTATAGAGAGAGCTGAACGTGGAAAACTGACTAGGGTGCCCTAAGGGATCTCAGAAACTATCAGTCGGAGAGGTACCATCCCGAAACAAAAAATGTTCAAAACCTTGGGCCATTGGGTGAACCGGTGAAAAAAATATGGCCACCAAACAAAAAAAATTTTCATCTCCATACAAAAATTTCCAAATTTTCAAGAGGGTCTCCAGAACAATTTTGTATGGAACTTTTTTCCCCTTACTATTTATATGCGTAGAACTTATAGGTCTTCTTTCAGGAAAATTATGAAACTTCATGAATGTGGAAAATTTATCAGAGTACCCCAAAGGATCTCAAAAACTATCAATCATAGAAACATGGTCCTGAAAGCGAAAATGTTCAAGACCTTGGGCCGTTTGGTGAGCCAATAAAAAAAAGATAGGTACCGAACAAAAAAAATTTTTGCGTCCATACAAATTTTTTTTTTAATTTTCAAGAGGCTCTCCAGAACATTTTTGTATGGAACTTTTTTCTATCTCTAAGCGCATGCATAGAACTCATGAGTGTCCTTTCAGGAAAAATACGAAACGTTATGAATGTGGAATATTTACCAGGGTGCCTCATGGGTCCTCCAAAACTACCAGTCATACAGACATGGTCCCAAACAAATGTTATTAAAGACCTTGGGCCATTGGGTGAACCGGTAAAAAAAAGATGGCCGCCGAACAAAAAAAAATTTCCTCCATACAAATTTTTTGTGTTCTTTTCAAGAGGCTCTCCAGAACAATTTTGTATGGAACTTTTTTCCCTTCACTATTTATGTGCGTAGAACTAATGGGTCTTCCTTCAGGAAAATTATGAAACGTCATGAATGTGGAAAATTTACCAGAGTACCTCATGGGTCCTCCAAAACTACCAGTCATACAGACATGGTCCCAAACAAATGTTATTAAAGACCTTTGGCCATTGGGTGAACCGGTAAAAAAAAGATGGCCGCCGAACAAAAAAAAATTTTCTCCATACAAATTTTTTGGGTTCTTTTCAAAAGGCTCTCGAGAACAATTTTTTATGGAACTTTTTTCCCTTCAATATTTATGTGCGTAGAACTTATGGGTCTTCCTTCAGGAAAAATATGAAATGTCACGAATGTGGAAAATTTACCAGAGTACCTCATGGGTCCTCCAAAACTACCAGTCATTCAGTCATGGTCCCAAACAAATGTTGTTAAAGACCTTGAGCCATTGGGTGAATGGGTAAAAAAAAAGATGGTCGCCGAACAAAAAAAAAATTCTCTCCGTACAAATTTTTTGGGTTCTTTTTAAGAGGCTCTCTTAGACATTTTTGTCTAAAACTTTTTCCCCCCACTACACGTATAAGTAAATAGAACTTAAAAGATTTTTTTTTCATAAAAAATACAAAACGTAGTGAATGTGGAAAAATTACCAGAATACCCTAATGGCTCGCAAAAACTATCAATCATAGAGGCATGGTCCTGAAACTAAAAATGTTCAAGACCTTAAGCCCTTTGGTGAGCCAGTAAAAAAATGATAGCTACGGAACCAAAAAAAAATCGTGTCCATACAAAATTTCTTTTTAATTTTCAAGTGGCTCCCCAGAACATTTTTGTAGATCTTTTTTTTCCACTAAACGCATGCATAGAACTCATAACTCATTAGTGTCCTTTCAGAAAAAATACGAAACGTGATACCAATATTTCTCTCTATCTTTCAAGAGACTCTCCAATATATTCTGGTATTTGGTATGGCCTCCCATTTCTTTATTTTACGAATATTGAAGATACTACAAGGCCCGCGAGCTGCTTGCAGCTCGCGCACCGAGCGCAACACTAGTTTAATATACTAATACTAATATATGTACTAATACTAATACTAATACTTATATTATACTAATATACTAATACTAATACTAATACTAATACTAATATAATATACTAATATGTATATCTATACTAATATAATAAAGCTGAAGAGTTTGTTTGTTTGTTTGTTTGTTTGAACGCGCGAATCTCTGGAAGTACCAATCGGATTTGAAAAATTCTTTTTGCATTTGGTAGTCCAACTTTTGGGGCAGGTTATAGGCTATTTAATATCCCTAAAATCCTCTCCTAAGGGGGTAAAATGGGGGTAGGAAGTTTGTATGAAAGTCCTTTGTTTTTAAAGTTACAGACCTGAAAATCGGTATTTAGATTATAATAATAATAATAATAATATTAAATATAATAATAAAACTCTGTATATTTTATTTTGAAAAATTTTCCTTTAAGGGTGGTAAAATAGGGGATGAAAGTTTTAATGGGAAGTTTTAATTATAATTTTGCTATTATCAACTTGACATTTGGAAGGTAGGTTAATTCTAGCGCTTAGATATCAGCCTAGAAGATATTTCACGAAAATTCTCCCCTAAGGGGGTAAAATGGGGGTAGGAAGGTTATGTTCTTGAAGTTACAGATATGAAAATAGGCATTTAGATTATAATTTTTAAATGATAAAAACCTGTATAAGTTATTCTGGAAAATCTCCTCTTAAGGGTGGTAAAATAGGGGATGAAAGTTTTTATGAAATTCTTATGTTTTTAAAGTTACAGACCTGAAAATCGGCATTTAGATTATGAGTTTAAATAATAAAACTCTGTATATTTTATTTTGAAAAATCTTCTTTTAAGGGTGGTAAAATAGGGGATGAAAGTTTTAATGGGAACTAAAAACAATCGCAGCGCCCTCTGGCGGCCTAACTTGAAGCGATCACAGCGCCCTCTGGTGGCCAAAACTGGAAACTAAAAACGATCACAACGCCCTCTGGCGGCCTAAGCCGGAAACTTGAAGCAATAGCAGCACCCTCAAGCAGCCAAAACTGGAAACAAAAAAACACTATTGCAGCGCCCTCTAGCGGCCTAAATTGGAAACTAAAAACTATCGCAGCACCCTCTGGCGGCCTAACTTGAAGCGATCACAGCGCCCTCTGGCGGCCAAAACTGGAATTTAAAAATGATCACAGCGCCCTCTTGCGGCCAAAACTGGAAACTAAAAACGATCACAGCGCCCTCTGGCGGCCTTAGCCGGAAACTTGAAGCAATAGCAGCACCCTCTAGCAGCCAAAACTGAAAACTAAAAAAACAATTGCAGCGCCCTCTTGCGGCCAAAACTAGAAACTAAAAACGATCGCAGTGCCCTCTGGCGGCCTAAGCCGGAAACTCGAAGCGATTGCAGCGCCCTTTCATAGTCAAAACTTGCGGCCGGAGCTGGAAACTCGAAACAATTGCAATGACCTCTGACGGCCGCAGGCGGAATCTCGATATGACAGCTGCGCCCTCTGGTGGCCGAAGGCAATTAAATAAATACTAAATTAATAACTAAATCAATAAATAAATAACTAAATAAATAAATAAATAATTTAAAGCTATTTAGTTATTAAATAATTATCTAAATGTGGATATTTGGATGTTTGTTACTCTATAACGTCGCAACTACAGAACAGATTTGGCTGAAATTTTGAACGGAGATAGATAATGCCCTGACTTAAAACATAGGCTACTTTTTATCCTGGAAAAATCCATAGTTCCCACGGGATTTTGAAAGAACCCAAATCTACAGCTATAGGTAGATCAATATAGCAAAATACCTTGAAAGTAAGTATAAAGGTTGGAAAAGGGAGCGGGAACGGGAACCAGAAATCCACGATTCCCTCAGGATTTTGAAAAACCGAAATTCACGCGGGCGAAGCCGCGGGCAAAAGCTAGTAATAAAATAATTACTGTAGTCACAATGTTTTATGTCGGTACTTGGTACTTTCATTTCACCGACATCCAACCGTATGTACACGCACAGGGCTAATTCGCAACTCACATAATTCTATTTACTATTTTCCATTATTGTAATATTTTGTTGTACGCCGAACTGGAATTAAAAAAATTAAATAAAAGAAAAAAAATACAAAAAATAAAAAAAATAAAAGAAAAAATTTCAAAAACAAATTCGAAAAAGCAAAGTACAACGAAAACGCGAGTGAGATTCGAACCTGCGACGCGACGCCGTACCTCATACGGTATCATAATAATATGTTTGGTTTCCCGCTGCGCCACAAACATGCACTGGCGATGTGCCAAAATATCCTATCTCAATCTGTGTTATAAAATCGTTAGGTTTTTTCGTTACGAAATTTCTGAATTCGGTCTTCACGCTCAAGGCCCGCGATAAAAGCTATGCAATAGCTTGAAACTTGGGCCAGACCACTGCAAAGAAAAGTAGTAGGTCTGCTGAGTACCAAAACTTACAATATCCAATTTTAAACTCCTTTGAAGTTGGACGTAATGCCACTCTCCCGTTCAAACCACTTTCTACCTTTTACTCCAAGATAATAAAGTTCATAGTGCCTTTAGAACATACGCATTTAGTGGTTATTCCAAATGACAGTCATATATCGGGCTGTAAAGATTCTAAAACTTTTAGCCCCGTGAGGAGCAAAATGTACTCCGGCCCGTTTTATGAGAAGTAAGGTTGTTAATTTGATATGGAATTCTCTTTTCCATGTTTATTGGAAAAGGAATTACATAAAACTGCCGCAATAGCTGAAACCTGGTCGAGTTTGAAAGCTTGAAAATGCATTGCTCTTGGGATCTAATATTATGTTAAATCGAAACAGGGTGCGTTTTTTCATACATGTTGTTGTGAACATACTGATTTCAAATTCGGACTTATGTACTACATTGATGAGGATTGTTTGAATATCGAACCCGGAATTTCTTATCCAATCCAAGAAAGATCATCATTATCAGCCCATTACCGGCCATCATCAACCCATTACCGGCCCACTATTATGGCATGGATCTCCTCTCAGAATGAGGAGGGTTTAGGCCGTAGTCTACCAGGTTGACTAAGTGCGGGAAATATACAAGTCAAATAACTCAAGATTGTGCAACGTTTGAAAAAGATGTATTCAAAAACTTCGATTTTCACAAGACTTCAGTGCTTTATTTCAACAGATTTAGCTATCCGAGATATTTTATAGGCTTGATAAGAAATTCAGGATAATATTATATAGTTCCAACACACATTTTGATGTTTAAATGAAGACAGCGCATAATGATGGACATGAGTTCTCTCCCTTTATTTACATTGCGGGCTTGCGGTGCCAATTGCTGGGAGGAATTTTTCCGTAAACATAAATTCAGAATATATTTAAAACACAATTTGATACTCAGACGAAGGAAGCGCTTATGGGTGGACAGGACCACTGGTAGTACCACGAGTAAGTAGTGGGCATGCGAGTTCCCTCCCTTTACATTGCGGGCTTGATATTGCAGATCGCTGTTCCTCTACCTCGTCGTAAACTGTCTCGTTGGTCTAATGCAGTAGTTCCCAAAGTGGTCCAGGTGGACCCCCAAGGGTCCACGGAAGACTCGAGGGGGGTCTACGTTGGCGTGACAAGAAAATGGGGGTTCACGAGTCGTAAGCGGGGGTCCACGAATTTTTTTTTATCTGGTTTCGATAGTGAAGAACTAAAATATTGGCTTGACTTCACCTTACAATGTAGGCAGATAATATTTTAAAAAGCTATGGAATATGCAAGTTTTTACTTGTAAAAACTTGTATATTCCATATTCAGTGCTTAACTTTACCCCCGTCCTTGTCACAGCTGGTCACATTTGTGAGACAATGGTGTGAAGTCACATATTTTGCAATTTTTCAACAAAATTTTGCTTTAAAATTTCTTATTTCATGTTTTAATAGTACCTACTTTAAAAATAATAGATTTTGATTTTCACATCAAAAAATGTATGACCCCTTCCACCCCCTTGTCACACAATGTCACAATTCGTCCCCCCTCCCCCTTAACGTGCGACGTAATTTATGGATAGTTGCAATTGGTCGATGGACGCAAATTTCCATAGTAAGATCTAATCTTCATATTTTTTTTGAGTTTTGGGAATATGGTAGAAATGTGGCTGCAGGGGGTCCACCAGAACTAGTAAAATTTTGAAAGTGGTCCATGAGAAAAAAAAGTTTGGGAACCTCTGGTCTAATGGTTAGCATATTCGACCGCAGAATCCGGGACGCCCGGGTCGGGCGACAAAGTTATGTATTGGGTTTTTCTGTCAAGAAATTCTCAGTGCCAGCCCGGAGTTGGTAGTTAGCGATGTTACACCCCCGTGCCTCGGAGAGCACGTTAAGCAGTCGGTCCCGGTTATTGTCACTGTCATGTGACAATAGTCGTTAAAGCCCGCCAACCCGCATTGGAGCAGCGTGGCTTGTCTAAGCTCTAAATCCCTCTCTCCTATGAGAGAGGAGGCCTGTGCCCAACAGTGGAACGTAAAGATGCTGTAGTGGTGGTGGTGGGTTCCTCTGAACTTCCTCTGCCATTGATTCTGAACGGCAAGTATGTAATGATCGCGGTGAACTGCTGGGAGGACATTTCCCCGTGAACGTTCCCGGAGCCGTCGCCTTCCGCCGCGCACCTCCGCGTCGGGAAATAATTGACTTGCCCGTCACACCGCTGAAACAGTGGACCAGGGACCTATTATAGGAACATAATATTTAGGAATATAATAATATCTGACGACCTCCCTGGCGCAGTGGTGAGCGCTGTGGTCTTATAATCAAGTAATATATTATAATCAATAAAACAAGTATACTTAAATTAAAAATTTAAAAAACCCCCGACATTCGCCATTTTGTGGCGGCGGCCTTCTTGGATTTGCATAGTGCTATTCTACTAGTCAAGTCCTTTCATTTGATACCCATATTAAGGTAGTTGTGAAAAAATATGTGATTCGCCATTTTGTAGCGGCGGTCATCTTGGATCGATTTTCATCAAACATAGCTAACAACACTCTCGACTAATTCACCTTTCAAAAAAAAAAAAAAAGAATAGCGCGCAACCGAGCAAGCGGGTCACCTGATGTTAAGTGATTACCGCCGCCCATGAACATTAGCAGCATCTGAGGAACCACTAATGCGTTGCCGGTTTTTGAGGACAGGGACTGGCTCTTCAGCTCGCTGCCGGACCACACGGATACTTTGCGATAGATTACGGCTGAAGTGTGGTCGCTAGCCAGGTGGATTCGGGGTAGAATCCTACCACAAAGCGGTGATACCATCTAGATTACGTTGTGTGGTATCAGGCACAACGACCCGTAGAGGGGACTGAGAGCGTCAGGGCCTCGTTAGCATATTGGCAGGGTGCACCGCGCGCAGGTGGGGTTGACTTTGGCTACATAGGTGGAATTTGGGCCACTTAAACCCCAGTCGCAAGCATTTTGGAGGAAATATGGCAACTAGACATGGCACTAGAATAGAGATTTGGGCATCTATTGCTAAATTATATAGGATAGGATATATTGGATAGATATGCTTGAAAGTCCTTTTATATATCTTTATTGAAAAGGTCTGTCATCTGTGGTGTTCGCCTGAATTCTAACTTCTATAGAGACTCACTTCAAAGCTCGGTCGTACCCATTAAGTATCTTTAATTCTTAGTCTTAGCCTCTCAGTATACGTGGTCGCCCCACAATTAGGTCAGTGGCGTTCCTATTATTGGATTACAATAAATAAAGGTACTCTTCGTCCGGCAAAGGCGGCTTTAACTCAATTTTAGCACTTGTTACAACCCTTGATTGGGCATAGGTTCTATAAGTATGTATTTTATTGAGTTTTCAACTTTCAGTCTTTTAAAGTCATTCAGTGCCTTGTCAAATATAATATGTATTTCGATCTACCTATAAAGTAGTGAAAATGCGATTTTTGAATTTGGATGAAATAAATATACTTTCCATGTATATTCTTATTATAATCTATACCTTATATTTATAAAAATAAAATAAAAAGGTTTATAAAATTTGTCACTTATCTACGATGGTACCTAACCTACTATGAGTAGATACATTTAGAACACGTTTTTAGAGCAAAATATGCCGAGAATCGAACTCGGGACCTCCCACATATAAGACTAACAGCAGACTAATGCCCCGCCCCATTATTATTGTACTATGTTGAACAATAGATATCTGTCATGACCGAGAAGCTTATATATCCTAGGATCCATTGCTTATATCTTGGTCATGACATCTGTCATTATATCTGTCATCATCTCTATTGTTTCAACTTCCTGTTGTGTTCTTGTTGGGGATATAGATAATATAATATTGTCTGTGTTTGGGACTGGAAGTGATAGCTGTCAGTGTTACTTGTTTTAATCTAGGAATACATGTTCTCTCTTCTTGATCTCTACAATAAAATGTGTAAATAAACACTTCCACATGCACAATCCGAGATTATTATGATACTAATATTATATTCCATTTTGTGCGTATGAGTATAGTCATTGACACATTCTTAACATAGTTATGCCAGGTCACTAACTTATTATGTCTGAGCTATGATTAATTTGAGTAGGTACTATCAGCCCATCACATTGTCCCTTTAAACGTAACGAAATTAAAAACCCACCATCACCACCACCTACAACTTTTACCCAGTAGTGGGACGAAAAAAAGTTTAATTTTTTTTTTGAAAAAATAATGGGACCATTTTGCAAACATCCTCAGCTGTCGATTAAAAAAAGAATCACGCAAATCGGTTCAGTAACCTCGGAGAAATTGGTAAAACAAGTAATTTACATGGAAAAAATACCTCTGAGCGTGTCGGACGCTAGAGCGCCGCGAAATTAATGAAACCAAATTAGCAACTTTAAAGTTCAATAACTTTTCAGTTTTAGAGATACTTAATTTAATAATTCTTTCAGATTTTTGTTTTATTTTACTTAAATCTATAATATAATAAAACTGTAACAGATCCAATTCTGTACATTGAAGATATTTTGAAAATTTTTATCGGAGGGCACTCTATAATCGATACTGAATCCAAAACTGCAATTTTTTTCATTTTTGTCTGTCTGTCTGTCTGTCTGTCTGTCTGTCTGTCTGTCTGTCTGTCTGTCTGTCTGTATCTTGGCCGCGCATCACGCCGAAACTACTGAATGGATTCGAATGAAACTTGGTACGATTTGAGTTTATACTCCGAGGTAGGTTATAGGATACTTTTTATCCCGAAATTCAGCACGGTTCCCTTGGGAGAGGGGATGAAAGTTAAAACGTGTATTTAGCTGTAATTCATTAACGCGTTGTTCGATTTCACTCATTCTTTTTTTGTTAGAAAGGTAGTACTTTATATATTGTCCCGTAAATATTTCAAGGTCATAGGTTTTTTAGTTCAGAAATGACACACATTTATTGGGTTCAAATAACTTGGGACCCGGATCTTTGAACGTACGGCTTATTTTAAACTGGTGTGCGTTTATATTTTATGTTTGTCGGTCTGTCTATTTGTTCCAGCTAATCTCCGAAACGGCTGGATCGATTTTAATGGAACTTTTAATGTTATAAGGAGTAACTTAAGCTACATTTAGTTAGTAGTATATAAAAGAATTATGGGATCCGATCCGATCCTATATAAAAACCTATATCTACGCGAACGAAGTTGCGGGGGTCAGCTAGTTTTTATAATAACTTTTAAAAAAATATTGGAAACTTGTCCATTGCATTGGTATATTAAATCTGATGCTTGAAAGTTCACATTTATTTCGGTTTCCATTAATGTTCAAAGGGTGCGCTAACTCAATCCGTACAGCTGTTTACCGCTCACTGGGCCGGCGCGGGCGTGGGTGTGGGTTTGATTTTCTGTTTGATTGATTTTTCGAGCATTTTTCATTAAAGGGGCGATCTTTTCCTTCGTTCTAAATTGATTTGTTAAGCGTTTTGGAATAGATTTTTATTAAATGTAGCAGTCCTTTTGATTCAAAATCAGAGGTTTACATGAAAGGGTTGTTATTTTTGAAAGCGGAAGAGGCCTATTTTTAACTGACTCCCAAAAAGGAATAACGTTCTCAAATTCGATACGTAACTATTTTTTCTTTTACTTATTTCTGTGTATTTACATCGACATATCCGAGATTTCTGGATCGATTGGCTTGATTTTTTGTTCCGATTCTTCAATTTTGATGCCGCAGTTTACTGCACTCCAAAGTCTTGGGGATTCAGAAACTGCCGATTGTGAATTGATATACCTGTAACCTTATCCTGAAAACCTTTGGGCCGATTTTGGTCCGGTTTGTGGCATAAACACTCAAGTTATAACTTTGAAAGCAGGTTCTTGGACTATTTTAATTTTTTTACATTTTTAAAATTTTTAATGTTTTAAGTATTTTGTTATGTTTAACAATAATTAGTACCTAGTAATTGTAACATGAAGAGTGTTTTTATCAACATGCAAAGATTTTGTAAATTCAAAATGTTTCGGAATTCCATCTCTTCCAGCATCCCGGGACGGACTGGCAAAATACTCTGTATCCACTCTGGCGAATCGTAAAATAAATTGCAAGATTGTATCACGTAGATCAACCGTAAAATGGGAGATTGAAATCTCGTGACTGCAGCTATGTTGACGAGCTCTTTGCTGTCACCTCTTGCAAATTATACTAACTACTATAGTAGGTTCGATTGTATGAAGTGTCGAGAGCGTGCCTGTTATAAGGCCCTGGGTTCGATTCTTGACAAGGTTAATTTATGAAATGTTCCTTATTCAAAGCTTGTTACCACCGAAATCGCCAAGTAGGTATTAATATATATATAGCTGCTCGTGCTGATTCATTGACTGACTCACTGATTGATCACCCCTCCTGTAAAATTTTGTATGAAAAATTTTTTTTTCACTAATGGTTTCGTATAGAGGACAAAAATTCATTCGGAACAAAAATATGGAGAGAGCTGATGATTGAGGATTTCAAAGACGAGCGATGGGCACGCTTAAGGTATTGAAGATAGGTGGGGGGTGCTCGAGCAAATGTCACTCGAAACGTCATCCAATTGGCTGTCAGTTGAAAAAAAATTCAAAATGGCGAAAAAAAGATGGCCGCCATACAAATTTCGTCGGTGTCCATCTCGGAGGGTATAAAAGATGGAAGAGTGGTTTCTTCACAAAAGATGATCAGGGTCCGAAGGTTTAATTGATGAATAGAAAAAAAATTCAAAATGGCGGAGTTTATTTTTCCATAGAAAATGTATGGCGAATATTGAAGAGACTACAAGTTGTAAACTATGCAAGGCTTTGATGCAGTTCTTTGGAGAACTCTCAATGAAAAATATGGGAAGACATGATGATTGAAGGTTTGGAAGATGGTTGAGGAGCCCGGGCAGGGTATCGCAGATAGATGGGAGGTGCTCAAACAAAAATTACTCAAAACATCATCCAATTGGCACTGAGCTGAAAAAAAAAACAAAATGGCGGATTCAAGATGGCGGCTATACAAATTTCGTCGGTGTCTATCTCACCAAGTATAAAAGATGGAAGAGTGGTTTCTTGGCAAAAGATGATCAAGAACTAAAGATCTACAATTTGATGAACAGAAAAAAATCAAGATGGCAAAATTTATTTTTTTTCACACAAAATATATGGCGAATATTGAAGAGACTATAAGTTGGGAAACTATACAAGACTTTGATACGGTTCCTTTTCAAAATTTGTTTTTATGGAAGAACTCTCCTTCTGGAAAATGATTCGGAGAAAAAAATTTGGAGAGTGATGATGATCGAGGGTTTGGAAGATGGATGAGGAGCACGGCCAGGGTTAAAGATGCTGAAAATGATAGAAGAAGGTGGAGGCTGCTAAAACAAAAATAATACTGAAATCCCCGCGGTCCGCTTTAGCGGGCCGCGCAGCCAAGCGCCCTACTAGTTATATATATAAAGCTACTTGAAGTCAGGTACTGATCACCTCCCCTGAACAATTTTGTATGGGACTTTTTCACCATAATTTTCATGTGTGTAAAATTCAAAAATATAAGGTCTACAAAATTATAGAGAGAGCTGAACGTGGAAAACTGACTAGGGTGCCCTAAGGGATCTCGAAAACTATCAGTCGGAAAGGTATCGTCCCGAAACAAAAAATGTTGAAAACCTTGGGCCATTGGGTGAACCGGTGAAAAAAATATGGCCACCAAACAAAAAAAAATTTCGTCTCCATACAAAAATTTTGCTAATTTTCAAGAGGCTCTCCAGAACAATTTTGTATGGAACTTTTTTCGCCTCACTATTTATATGCGTAGAACTTATGGGTCTTCCTTCAGGAAAAATATGAAACGTCATGAATGTGGAAAATTTACCAGAGTACCCCAAAGGCTCTAAAAAACTATCAGTCATAGAGACATGGTCCTGAAACTGAAAATGTTCAAAACCTTGGGCCCTTTGGTGAGCCAGTAAAAAAAAGATAGGCACCGAACAAAAAAAATTTTCGCGTCCATACAAATTTTTTTTTTAATTTTCAAGAGGCTCTCCAGAACATTTTTGTATAGAACTTTTTTTACCTCACTAAACGCATGCATAGAGCTCATGAGTGTCCTTTCAGGAAAAATACGAAACGTTATGAATGTGGAATATTTACCAGAGTACCTCATGGGTCCTCCAAAACTACCAGTCATACAGACATGGTCCCAAACAAATGTTATTAAAGACCTTGGGCCATTGGGTGAACCGGTAAAAAAAGATAGACGCCGAACAAAAAAAAAATTTCTCCATACAAATTTTTTGGGTTCTATTCAAGAAGCTCTCCAGAACAATTTTGTATGGAACATTTTTCCTTTCACTATTTATGTGCGTAGGACTTATGGGTCTTCCTTCAGGAAAATTATGAAACGTCATGAATGTGGAAAATTTACCAGAGTACCCCATGGGTCCTCCAAAACTACCAATCATACAGACATAGTCCCAAACAAATGTTATTAAAGACCTTGGGCCATTGGGTGAACCGGTAAAAAAAAGATGGCCGCCGAACAAAAAAAATTTTCTCCATACAAATTTTTTGGGTTCTTTTCAAGAGGCTCTCCAGAACAATTTTGTATGGAACTTTTCCCTTCACTATTTATGTGCGTAGAACTTATAGGTCTTCCTTCAGGAAACTTATGAAACGTCATGAATGTGGAAAATTTACCAGAGTACCTCATGGGTCCTCTAAAACTACCAGTCATACAGACATGGTCCCAAACAAATGTTATTAAAAACCTTGGGCCATTGGGTGAACCGGTAAAAAAAGATGGCCGCCTAACAAAAAAAAAAATTCCACTAAACGCATGCATAGAACTGATTAGTGTCCTTTCAGAAGAGATACGAAACGTGATACCAATATTTCTTTCTATCTTTCAAGAGACTCTCCAGAATATTCTGGTATTTGGTATGGCCTCCCATTTCTTTATTTTACGAATATTGAAGAGACTACAAGGCACGCGAGCTGCTTGCAGCTCGCGCACCGAGCGCAACACTAGTTGTTTTATATACGTCTTCGTCCACGTGGATTTAGGTTTTTGAAAATTTATGTGAGAAGTCTTTGAGTTTTCAAGATAAAAAGTAGCCTAGATACTGTTCTACCTGCCAGGTTTCCAAAAAAAATATATTATTACTTATCCTTTTTGTTTGAAACCACATAACGAAGCTTGTTTGCAAAGGATAATTATTGCTCATTTCTAAAAAACTGTGCTTGTTAGAGAAATCGCTTTGTGTTTCTATAATGCAAATATGGACTTATTTCAACTCGTAATTAATTCAGATTTTTCCGTCTACAATTTTTGAGATAAGGAGCGTGGGGGGAAATATTGTGTGTGTGATGGGGAGTCTGATATTGTGTGAGGAAAAGAGGGACCCAGGGAACACCAGATTGGTCAATGACGGAGCAGAAACAAGGTAAGTGAATTGCTTTGTGGTAGGATTTTACCCCGAATCCGCCTGGCTAGCGACCACACTTCAGCCGTAATCTGTCGTAAAGCATCCATGTGTTCCGGCAACGAGCTGAAGAGCCAGTTCCCTTCCTCAAAAGCCGGCAACGCAGTAGTGGTTCCTCAGGTGCTGCTAATGTTCATGGGCGGCTGTAATCACTTAACATCAGGGGATTTAGGCGCGATAATTTTGAAAGTGTTCGTTTGTTAACCCCCGACGCAAAAACGATGGGGTGTTATAAGTTTGACGTGTCTGTGTGTGTGTGTGTGTGTGTGTGTGTGTGTGTGTGTGTGTGTGTGTGTGTGTGTGTGTGTGTGTGTGTGTCTGTCTGTCTGTTCCCCTCAAACGGGTGGACCGATTTGAATGCAGTTTTTTTTTTTTGTTTGAAAGGTGAATTAATCGAGAGTGTTGTTAGCTATGTTTGATGAAAATTGGTCCAAGATGGCCGCTGCTACAAAATGGCGGATTACATATTTTTTCACAACTCACTTAATATGGGTATTAAATGAAAGGGCTTGACTAGTAGAATGAGTTTGTGGTAGCGGCCATCTTGGATTTGCAATAGTGCTGCAAATCCAAGATAGCCGCTGCCACAAAATGGCGAATGACGGGGTTTTTTTTTAATTTTAAATTTATACTTGTTCATTACTGTGTCGAGGATGAGGCGAGCACCCGCCTTCGCTGCGACCTTGCTAATTATTTGTCAACGAATAATAGATAGAATCTTGCGTGACCCTTTAGAAAAGAAGCGATCCTCAAGGCTTGCTTGAGCTAACGATCGTAGAGTTCCTTAAGAAGTAGGTAGATACTTTCAGCGCGGGCAACAATGGACTATTTCTGTAGGGACGCGTGACGGTGAATGAATGGTCTATTTTCTGTATTACATACGGCCCTTACGAGGGTCGTTCACAATACGGTTTGGGAAAATACTCTGAAAAACCCTTTAGAAATAAATAGAGGAATATCCTGTCTGTTCAACGCGCCAGCCAAACTGTTACAGGTAGAAGTATAAAATGTATATCTAATATCAATCTTTTAAATGTATATCTTAGATATACATATATTATACTAGCAGACCTGACAGACGTCATCCTGCCCGGTGACATAACGACATCAACGCCACTTACCGAGACCCGGTGGGTTACCTGTACCTACCCGGTAATTGTGTTTTCGAACCATCCAGGAACCCATCGATAAAAATGAAAAATGTGATAAATGAAGAACCACTCGACTGATTTTGTGCGAACTTCACATAAACCATTTACTAATAGTCCGAACAAAGCCTAAACATTTGGTTTGGATAGGTGAGCACGTTCTTGAGTTATAAAATTACAACGAAAAGTAGCATTGATTTTTATATAATAAGTATATAGAAGAGAAGATAAAATGTATGTCTATTATCCACAATATGCATATTAATATATGAAACTTGTAGGATAAAGAGGCAATGGTCCCATTGTCTTGGGCACCATGCCCATAAGCGATAATTTGGACGGTGTACTTATTATATTATAGGTATTTATTTTTTAATTTTAAAATTAATTTTCCTGCTCAATAGTAAGCATAGTAGGGAGGGGGCCACAAACCTGTCTCACAAATATGTCCAGCTGTGACAAGGACGGGGGAGGCGGTAAAAATCATGAAATTTGTGTGACGTAATTTATGGATGGCCCCTAATAAGATATCAAGATATTGTCTAGTTTCTACTTTTGCCAACATAATGAAGCCAAAACCTGTAGCGATAACGCTTCAAATGCAGCAGTATTGATACTATTTCGATTAAAAAATACGCAAATATACCACAAAGAAAACGTTAGATAGTACCCAGCTGGGTTATTCTGTAACTTAGTTACCAACTGAAAATAGTTGCCAACGAATTAGTACGATATACATTGCTGCTTTACTGTGTGAAATTATGAAAACACTTTATATTTCCCACAGTAAAGCAGCAATGTATATCAAACTAATTCGTTGGCAACTATTTTCAATTGGTAACTAAGTTACAGAATAACTCCACAGCTTCCTACCGGCAATTAATTAGACACCGAATGTTATTTAAAAATATACACTTTTTTATAATGGAACGTGTAACGTCACGAAATGATAGTATCACATGTCATGATTAACCCCCGACGCAAAAACGACGGGGTGTTATAAGTTTGACGTGTCTGTGTGTGTGTGTGTGTCTGTCTGTTTCCCTATGGCGCTCAAACGGGTGGACCGATTTGAATGCGGTTTTTTTGTTTGAAAGGTGAATTAGTCGAGAGTGTTGTTAGCTATGTTTGATGAAAATCGGTCCAAGATGGCCGCCGCTACAAAACTGGCGGATTACATATTTCTTCACAACTCACTTAATATGGGTATCAAATGAAAGGGCTTGACTAGTAGAATAGCATTATTGCAAATCCAAGATGGCCGCCGCCACAAAATGGCGAATGTTGGGGGTTTTTTAAATTTTTAATTTATACTTGTTATAAGAGCGCTTGTCCACCGCCACCGTCACCGGGACGTCACCGAGAACGAGATTATTTCTGGTCGAGAACAAGTTGTCGTGACACACGGCAGACACACGGCCGTAGTAAATGTATGTATCACTAAATCGGCGCCGTCATCTCGTTGTCGGTGACGTCCCGGTGACGGTGGCGGTGGACAAACGCTCTTAGGGCTCGGAAGAAATTATGGCAAGTGAACGGAAAGAGGATTCCGCCTTTTGATCATAATGAGACAAGTTCCCAAGAAAGTACCCTCATTATTGACAACAAGGAAGGCTTTTAGACACATGTCAGCGACAAAGATGTCATTATTCGGCTTACGAAGTGCCGACACCAAAAAAAAAAAAAAAGAAAGTTCGAAAAAGGACTGTATCCCGTAAGATGTTAGGCAACGTTCACACAGCAATTTAATAATTACTTTGCAGGTCAGTCACCACGAGGATGCGACCTTTTTATTACAACATGCAAAAAAAAATAGCGAACCTATGCGTAGTAAATAGTATTAGGTACTTTACCTTACCTTACCTCAGATGTACGAGTATAGCATTGTTAATAATAATGTCGATGCCTCAATCGAGGCGGTGACTAGCCAACTACGCAGGAGATATTGTAGTGCACAAATGTGTGCGCATACACACGTGCACTCTCTATTCCCTCACTCTCATAGTTCGATGGGACGCCAATGTGGCTCTGTGGAAAGGAGATACTTTAAATGTTACCGGCAAATCTATGAAAGGCTGGATCGATTTTGATGGGACGTTCACTGGCGGATGTTTACATTTTGATCTACCTAAACATCCGCCAGTGAACTTTTAACAATTTTTAGCAAGGTATGAGCTCAAAGAAGCTTAGGAAAAACCATGGGAAAAACAAAATGATTCCCACGGGATTTTTAAAACCAATATCCACGCGAAAGAAGTCGCGGGAATCCGCTTGTATTATGATATTTACATTTAGACAGGTCCACGCTTCTGAATAACCGAAATTAACAAACCAATAATGAAAAGAAATGAAATGTCTATGCACAGATTTGAAGAGACGGAAAAAATGAACGTATTTAGCGCACGAACAAAAATATCCGAATAAATGTTCGTAAAAAACAAGAGTTCCGAATGAATTTTTCGGCTCGCGTCTAGTGCTCGAATGAAGGGGACTGGTATTTTTTTTCACGTTAATTGGTTTATCCAATTTGGCTGTTGGCGGGACAATGCGACCGCGCGTGGGGCACAATTTAGAGGTGAAACATTTTGTGCGTGCTAATAGTATGTGATGGAGTAAAATTCTTCGAACTAGCGGTAAGCTTTTTCGGCTGTAGACCACGAAGGTCCCGGGTTCGAGTACTACTGGGGTAAGATATAAAGGCCCATAAAAAAAAGAGAGCTACTGAGGTTTCCTGTCAAGAAATTCTCAATTGCAGCGCGAAGATTGCGGCGTTACACATACATGCCTCGGAGATACATTACGTGCCTCGGAGAGCACGTAAAGCCGTTTGTCCTGCAGTTAATATTCCTCCGCCCTTGTTAGGTTGACATCCCATCGGGCTATGAGAGTGAGGGAATTGAGATTGCACCTGTGTTTGCGCACATTATTAATCCCTACGTTTATACCTAATATATCTTCCGTATAGTTACCTCGTTAATGATTCGCGTTGCGTTCGCGTATTATTCGATTGTTGAGATAGCTTCGATATGTATGTAGGTAGGTATATACTTGAAGACGAATAAGTATAAGGTACTTTTCATCCCGGAAAAGCTTCCCGGGAATGAAGTCGTAGGCATCAGCTAGTCCTCTTATGAAACCGCATATATTAAAATGCCAACAAAATTTTTCAAATGATTGATGGCATATTAATATACATTTAAACACCACTGTATAATTATACTTAGTTAGGGGTATTAAGGACGTTAACATAATAAAGGGTTTTCCCTCGAAAAGATAGTTCCTTTACACGCAATTTATTTACGCCGCCCTTCTTTCCAACCCTTTGAATAAACTCATCAATCATACTACGATGTATTATGGAGGCGAATATAATATTTTCATATTATAATTCTTGGGTTACTCATGGTCGAAGACTATCAAAGGCGCTCAACATACAAAGGCTAATTTAGACGGGGTATGGCAGAGAAAAAAAGCTGTGATAGCCTAGTGGTTAGGACGACCGACTTCTAATCGGAGGTCGTGGGTTCGATCCCGGGCACGCACCTCTAAATTTTCGGAGTTATGTGCGTTTTAAGTATTTAAATATCACTTGCTTTAACGGTGAAGGAAAACATCGTGAGGAAACCTGCACGCCTGAGAGTTCTCCATATAACGTTCTCAAAGGTGTGTGAAGTCTGCCAATCCGCTTGGCCAGCGTGGTAAACTATGGCCAAAAACCCTTCTTACTCTGAGAGGAGACCCGTGCTCTGTAGTGAGCCGGTAGTGGGTTGATCATGATGATGATGATGATGGCAGATTAATCCAACTTCTTTTTCATCCAATGCTGGACATAGTTTGTAGTAACTAATACAGCTAAACTCTGCTAAACATTAAAACTTCGAAATAAAAGGAACCTCAATTCCCTTGTTATAAGGTTCAAGTTTGTCCATACACAGCTAGCGCCGCGCGCCCTATACGGAAACTACGAAATAAAAATCGCTAATACTGAATTACAAGTGATAATCTACAAGTATAAATTGAAAATTTAAAAACCCCTGACATTCGCCATTTTGTGACGGCGACCATCTTGGATTTGCAATAGTGCTATTCTACTTTAGTCAAGCCCTTTCTTTTGATACCCATATTAAGGGAGTTGTGAAAAAATATGTAATCCGCCATTTTGTAGCGGCGGCCATCTTGGATCGATTTTCATCAAATATTGTTAGCTATATTTCATCAAATATAGCTAACAACACTCTCGACTAATTCACCTTTCAAACAAAAAAAAACCGCATTCAAATCGGTCCACCCGTTTGAGCGCCATAGGGGAACAGACAGACAAACAAACACACACACACACACACAGACACGTCAAACTTATAACACCCCGTCGTTTTTGTGTCGGGGGTTAAAAAGATTGAAAGTTAAACCGACTTCACCACGCACTTAAAAGTCCATATCTCGAAAACTAGTAAGCCGATTTTGATGAAACTTTCACTGTTCTCTATGTTGGAGTAAAAGTAAGCTAATTAAACCTACAACCGCACTAGTCGCCCCTACTATTTTCGGAAGGTCCCCTTGATTTCACTGGTCTGCCATATCAAACCCTGATTTCCTTATCATGGGACCACCTTTGAAATATCTTCTTTCCAACAAAAAAAAAAGAATCATCAAAATCGGTTCATAAACGACGAAGTTATCCGCGAACACACATAAAAAAGCATTTATACGGTCGAATTGAGAAACCTTCTCCTTGTGTGAAGTCGGTTAAAAACAAAGAGCTTTAGGTCCATTTCAGTCAGATGTAATTCTGTTTCGATGCTCGAAATCTATCAACGAAGTCGACATGTGTCGAACTCGTACTAAAGGTAGAGTTAGCGAAGGCTGAGAGAATACAAATGGTTTTGATGATTCTAATTTTGTTTAATTTCCCTCGCAGAACTTTTGAACAAACAGAAATCTCGATAGAATCAGATGGAGTTTATAAAGCCTTTTAATTTATTCGTCTTTCGGAGTATTTTTATCAGGAATTGCGTGCTTAACTTGAATTTTAAGGTTTAGAGCTAAGAGATTCGGTAAGGAGATACTTCTGATCTAATTTTGACCACAGCGCGGCAGTCAATCTCAACGAAGATTGGCCAACTAAGTGGGAGATATTATAGTGCAAAAGTGTGTGCGTGTACGAAAATAAAAACCCGACTGCGTAAGTCCACATTCACACGGGGCCCTTCACTAACGATTTATCAAATAAATATATTTTCGTAATCACCTTTTCAAGCCCTTTAATTTGATACCCCACTCGATAGGATTTGAATAAAAACATTTTTTTTGAACCCCACATTATAGCGTCCAAAATCCGCCATTTTGAATTTTTCATATTTTTATGTTCCTGTTGACACTCGTGCTGCTATGACGAATCTAACGACATGCCACTTATCAAAATCGGCTCACGCATTTGGTCTTAGATTGCCACAAAGAGGAACAAACATGATTTGTGACCATTTTTTGTTCAACTCATGACTTGAACGTAGTTCCTCGTGATACAAAGCCGAACAAACTAACTGCTAGACCGACGAGACAGTTAAACCGGGACTCCGAAGATAGCCGAAGGCAAGGTTTTAGTACTTTTAGCATCTCCCCGGCGTCTCTCAATAAAATTTTAGGAGCAGCTTTCCTCGGATCGAATGCTTCTTGACTTCATCTGTTTTATTCTTATCAACTCAAAGTTAAAGAGCTACTTTTAGAAGGTATTAAGGAGACTATTTTTTTTTTGTTCTGTAACTTTATTGAAATTCATGTTACGTTTGCTTGACTATATAGCATAGGAAAATTACAGGTGATAAAAACATAGATGATAAATACCTACAAGGGTAATAAAAGGCGGTCTTAACATCACTTAGAGTGATCCATTAGGTATAGACAATTTTTAGTGAGAGGAGCGAAATAAAATATACTGCTTTAAATACATTTTGCTTTACATAAAATACAATTATTGAGTTTATACCGATTACAATATACTATAAGCCAGAAAACTAATATCCAATTATTACTTAGTAGTAAGTAAGTAATCCTATTAATATTATAAATTTGAAAGTGTGGATGTTTGGATGTTTGTTACTCAATCACGCCGCAACTACTGAACCGATTTGGCTGAAATTTTGAATGGAGATAGATTATGCCTTGACTTAAAACATACTTTTTATCCTTAAAAAATGCACAGTTCCCACGGGATTTGAAAAACCCGAAATCTATAGCTACGGCTATAGGTAGATTACAATAGCGAACTTCCTTGATAGTAGGTATAAAGGCTGGAAAAGAGAGCGGGAACGGGAACCGGAAATCCACGATTCCCTCGGGATTTGTTTAAAACCGAATTTCACGCGAGTGCTTTCAGATGCTAGTCATTAATAATTTATTTTTTCTCCCAAAAATACCATCACGATCGCCCCGTTCATATTTCCTGTCGGAGTTCAAATAACACAGAAGAATATATTATAAATGAAAACGTAACCAACTTAGAAAAACAATATTTGAACAGAGTACACAAAAGAGTATCTAAAGAACCAAGCGTTTAGTTACGCAACGTATGAAAATCATAATCATATATTTCTGAAAACGATTGAGATTTTCACTGCATTATGAACCACTAACCTCTATACCACAAGTACGCTGAACTGATTATGATGTAATGTGATAATCAGCATCTTGGCGCTGATCGCTAACAAAGGTGAGACTATGTACGCGTAACTAATGTGAATTGTGATAAATTATACCTATTGATATAAGTCAACTTTAGTTCCCAGTATTTTCTAATGGACAGACAGACTTCCGTCTTCATAAAAAGTAGATATCTAATGTTCAGAAATTAATCCGCGTAGAATTAGGCCAGCAAACTTATTATATAATTAGTAGTAGAATAGTACAATTTATTTTAATTAGTTTGCGTCCAGTAGGTATGCTTAGTCCCACTTTTTACATAGTGGCAACGATGATCGAAATTCGAGTATCGACACACAATGACTTCAGAGCAAAATGAACCCACAACTCTTTATTTTATAGTCGTAATTCAATAGTTCGAATATTTATTTTACAACATTTCTGCTTGGGGCGCTGGCTATTTTCGAATGCTGAATATATTGGCGAACTCAAACCTTAATATAAGCCATTTTAGGTCAATTTTACTCTGAAGTCATTGTGATTCGATCAATAGTATACTATAAAATTTTGGAGCGCTGCAAAGTGAGACTAAGCATACTGAACACAAGCTGTGGAATATTTTATCAAAATCGATGTGCGTTTGCGCCGTGAATACGTAACAGACAGACTTGCGCATTTATAATTATATCAGTATGGTTAATAATAAGTAGTATGTATGTAGTATGAATGTGAATTTTAACTCAAATTGTAAGTGAAAAAAGCCAAGTTAATATTATGATCGTTCGACTGTTTTTTTAGGGTGGTTGATAGCAATAGTATCGAATTGCGATTGCTTTGCTCAACTAACCCTCAGGAGTTGGACAAAGCGCTTTTTAATGGTAAAAGGAGTTCAATGCAAGCAAGCAGTGCGCCACATCTGTGGGCAACAATTTATTGAGCACTGCATGCAAAACGTTTAGGGTTGGAAACAAAATGATTTTTGAAACGTTTTCCTAAATAAAATAGGTTGAAATTTGGTTTAGGAAAATATACTGTCTATACCTAAATTGGTTCTGGTCTGGCCTGACCTCAAGAGCCTAGAACACATTGGCCAAATGTGCTCGGCCAAAGCACTCTGTGAACATTATACTGTATGTACTTGGCGTATAAGATGCCTAATCCATTCTTGATTTAAATGTATTTACTAAGGATTTTTATTATCTATACTAATAAATAAAATTGAAGTGTCTGTCTGTAATATCGAAATAACTACCTCATATTAAGCTCATATGGTTATTTGAACGCTACCATAACCGAATCACACGTTTTTAAAATTTTTGTCTGTCTGTCTGTCTGTCTGTCTGTCTGTCTGTCTGTTTGAACGGGCTAATCTTCGGAACGGCTGAACCGATTTTGACGGGACCTTCACATACAAGTAGAGAATTAACCAGGGAGTAACATAGGCTACTTTTTTAACCGACTTTCAAAAAAGAAGGAGTTGTGTTTTTCTACCTATGTACACCGATATCTCCGACATTTCTGAACCGATTTGCGTAATTTTTTTTAATCGATAAAGAAATATTGCGACCCTGTTCTATAAAAAATTTGGATTCCAACTCCTCAATCCTGATGCTGTAGGGGACCTAATCCCGAAAACTAATGGGTTTTAGAAACTTTCGGTTATTTAAATTGATATTGAGGGTACCAATTAAAGACTTTATCGTTGAATGAACTCGAGTAGGTACATATCCAACTCCTCAACCCTGATGCTGTAAGGAATTGTATTCCGAAATCGTGGGGATCCCACGGGATTTTTCCGTTTTGGGGACGGGTTTCTACAGATAAGCTACTTTTTGTTCTGGAAAATCAAAAGTTCCCACGGGATTTTTAAAAACCTAAATCCACACGGGCGAAGCCGTGGGCATCATCTAGTATATCAATATGGATGTCTTTAGTTGGGTAAAAATTGCATAAATGTTCTCTTAATAAATCCTTTTTAAAGCAGTAAATTCTGTTAAGAGGAAGTCTGGTTATTTCAAAGGTAAAATCGTACTTCATTATATTGACGTTCGAAGGCAAATGCATCTCAATTGAATTTCTGTCTTAATTCTGAATCATCAAAGCACAAGTGGAGAAAATACATTTTGAAACGCCGCGTGTTTTTTGCATATTTTTATTAATATAAGAATATTTAGTTCAATCTTGCAATTAAAACTATTTGCAAATAACTATCGTAACTATCCTACGAATTTGCATATAATTTCAGCTCTCTTGGTCTTTTCATATTGCGAAAAAATTCATGTTGTATTTCAATAATTTTTGTACCGTATTTTCTTGATATGATTTCCTAAACTTCCAAGGAATATGATGTGCCTATTTTTATATTTGACATTCAAAATAAGTATGGTTTAGAGACACCCCCGACGTTTCATACAAACGAGCCTACAAATGCAACTCGCAAAAAGCAGGATAAGGAAAATACTATAAGCAATACTACCAGAATAAATATCTATTATCTCGAATTAAATCTAACCATAAGATATTTTTACCTTCACAATTTTTCTGCAGCTCTAGATTTTATCAATTAAAATCTATGTTTTTTTAAATCACTTTTAATAATTCTCTTAAATTTCTGAATCAGCATAATTTATGTCGAAGTTGTCTGAAGTGACCAAAGAAAGAATTGTCTGCCACCTGGCTGTGATCAAAGAAAAACGTTATTGTCGTTCAAAACGAGCAACTGCGGAGTTTCTTGCGAACTATTCTCTTCCGAATCGGCTTGACTTTGACTTTATAAGATCCTAAACTTGGCGCACATGAATTATATTACTTATACTAGCTGACCCCCGCGACTTCGTTCGCGTGTTTATAGGTTTTATATAGGATCGGATCGGATCCCATAATTCTTTTATGTACCTAAACTAAGTTATAAGAAGTAACAGGCTACCTGTTACTCCTTATAACATTGAAAGTTCCATTAAAATCGATCCAGCCGTTTCGGAGATTAGCTGGAACAAATAGACAGAACGACAAACATAAATTTAAACGCACGCCAGTTTAAAATAAGCCGTACGTACAAAGATCCGGGTCCCAAGTTATTTAAACCCAATAAATGCCTGTCATTTCTAAACTAAAAAACCTATGACCTTGAAATATTTACGGGACAATATATAAAGTAATACCTTTCTAACAAAAAAAGAATGAGTGAAATCAAACAACGCGTTAATGAATTACAGCTAAATACACGTTTTAACTTTCATCCCCTCTCCCAAGGGAACCATGCTGAATTTCGGGATAAAAAGTATCCTATAACCTACCTCGGAGTATAAACTCAAATCGTACCAAGTTTCATTCGAATCCATTCAGTAGTTTCGGCGTGATGCGCGGCCAAGATACAGACAGACAGACAGACAGACAGACAGACAGACAGACAGACAGACAGACAGACAGACAGACAAAAATGAAAAAAATTGCAGTTTTGGCTTCAGTATCGATTAAAGAATGCCCTCCAATAAAAATTTTCAAAATATCTTCAATGTACAGAATTGGATCCGTTACAGTTTTATTATATTATAGAAGATAGAAGATAGATAATTTAAAATTTTTGAATGTTGTTATTTCCACCCGTGTATTTTCACAATATGACCGCCGAACCGGTAAATTGGCGACGAGTTCTCGGGAATAAGTGATTTTTCAGTCAATAACTCAATTGATATTGATTTGCGGTGTGGCAATTATTAAATTCAGCCACATTGAACGTGGCATAATTGTACAGGTGACGCGCATGGCCGGGCCGCGTGATTGATTCATTTAATGTAATAAACAGCTTTTGTTTTGTTTGCCGTGGTCACTTAATATCCTAGCTTCATCGATATATATATATATTGACGTTCAAAAAGTGTACAGTGTACCTACTTTGAATAAATGAAATTTGAATTTGAATTTCGACAAAAAAGAATTTTCAGAAATCAAATATCCGTTTTCTAAAATGGCAAAATTCATTTTAGAAAATCCTTTTTCGTCCTAGAAGAGGTAAAACAACAGACAAACAGGGTGTAAAACAAGGTTAGGTAACGATAAATGTCTTCATGGCTTTTTAGGGTTCCGTACCCAAAGGGTAAAACGGGACCCTATTACTTAGACTCCGCTGTCCGTCTGTCTGTCTGTCCGTCCGTCCGTCACCAGGCTGTATCTCATGAACCGTGATAATTAGGCAGTTGAAATTTTCACAGATGATGTATTTCTGTTGCCGCTATAACAACAAATACTAAAAATCAGAATGAAATAAATATTTAAGGGTGTTCCCATACAACAAACATGATTTTTTTGCTCGTTTTTGTTCGATGCTCGAGTATATTTGCCCCTAATATACTTCTCTGCACGACACAAACATAAATTACTGTTAACAAAAGACTAGGAGACTAGGACTAAGATGTATGGTACTAAGACTGTGTGAGGGAGTGCTACTGTATAACAGCCTGCCATAAGAGATACAAGTATAAATTAAAAATTAAAAACCCCCGACAATCGTCATTTTGTGGTGGCAGCCATCTTGGATTTATATAGTGCTATTTTACTAGTCAAGCCCTTTCATTTGATACCCATATTGAGGGAGTTGTGACAAAATGTGTAGTCCGCCATTTTGTAGCGGCGGCCATCTTGGATCGATTTTCATCAAACATAGCTAACAAACCACATTCAAATCGGTTCACCCGCTTGAGCGCTACAGGGGAACAGACAGACACACACACACACTAAAAAAACACTGTCAAACACAAAATATGTAACTTTCATTGCCATATTGCGTAGGTTATTTTATTTTGATTTGTTTAAAGTCACCATATTAACTGTATTCTAGTGTAAAATAATTAGTAAGCGAACTTTGGTTCTTTGAGAAATAAACTCTTAAACCTTAAATTGTAATAAAACTTGCCCATATGGCGTTTAACTGGAGGACTTAGAAGCTCAGGAACTAATGGAACTATCGAAGTTTCCAGTATAAAGCGTTCAGGTGCTCAGCTGCAGCGGCACAAATATGTACCGGATTTAATAAAGTCGATGACAACGGCATATTGCCCCATTCATCAAGGAAATGGGTCAGGCAGGTGAACTGTGGGGTGGGGCTACACTTATTGCGTGTTACATTTAATTAAATTTAGTTGACTCTCGATAATTTGATACTCGTTGAGTTTGAGTTTCGTTTGAGTCTTTTGATAATTTGAACTAAGTATTTCCCGGTCCCTTGAAAAACACTCGATAAATTGAACAAAATCAATACTAATTGGTCCCCTCGGTAATTTGAAGTTGAATCTTGCCCGCCAACGTTCAATAATTTGAAGTCCGGGTTTCCCTACTCTCTATAATTTGAAGCGTTTACGATGCACAGACCTATCGATTGTTTACATGAACGAGATATGAGTCAATTTGCAGTTCGTATTTCAGTATTCCTTCAAACATTAAACGACGTGACAATTTCTACTCAGCTCTCACTACTATCGAAAATTCATTGGACATTATGATAGACTGAAGGCGCTCACTCAACCAAAAATTACGGACTCTTGGTTATTTAAACTCTTATTATTTTGAAGTCTTGGTAATTTGAAATTTTTCTCTGGCCCCTTGAGTTTCGAATTATCAAGAGTCAACTGTATCTGTGGCTTTTTCTATATAGAACGCCACAGAAGTTTGACCGTAGACCGAGCAAGCGACGGCAGCGGTGCAGTATTTGAATTGGGAGTAAGTACTTTTGGTGTTGACACGAAATGGACAAATTTGCTGCATCTAGTTTTTTTTTCTCTGATTGAAGACGGTGCGAAATTAATCGAATCAAAAAATTAAGGCATAGATTTTTTGTAGTTAAAACAAAATATAACCTTTGATGCAATATTTGAAAACTTTCAAGACGTTAAGAGGCCTATAAAACCTACCTTTTGATCCTTGATCCTTTTTCGTAAGTCTTAGGTGGATATTGTTACCAAATAAGTTGTGCTCAAGTCTCTCCACTATACCTTGGCAGTTTATAAAGAAGTACAATCATGATCAAACAGGGTACATTGTGTAAATGACAGCACTCATTATAACCTGGTAATTAGGATTACGTACAATCAAATAAGCACCTCTAGAACTTTGAAGGGAATCCGCTACAACTCGCGCCATACTAAATTTAAACCCAAACATTGTTCGCAGGGGATGGATGTAATAACTAATAACAGAGCTAACTAAATAATGCGATCCTGAACTAATTTCCCCCATTCACCCTCGCATTTGGCAAGCCTTACTGTTCTAACTTATGTCTTTAGAGTAGGTATTATTGTTATTTGCGACTCGAATACGGAGTACTTACTGTTTATAATTTATATTGACGAGTATAGTTACGGTTCCATTTCTAATGTGCGGGCTAATGGCAGTTTTTATTAGAGTTCCGTACCCAAAGGGTAAAAACGGAACTCTATTAATGTTACTCTGCTGTCTGTCTGTCCGCCGATCACAGGTCTCTAGCTTGCAGACGAAATGAGTTACAAACCTGAAATTTTGGTATTTTGACCCAAAACCAAATATTGAATTAGAAATTGAATTAAATTATTTTTCAGGGGGGCCTCCGGCCTATACATGAAAAAGGAGTTGGAAATTTTTTTTTGTTACCCTAGCTTGTGGGGTATCATTGTTTAGAATTCATTAAGTAAAGTACGAATATATATTTTTTTAATTTTTTGCTCAAAAAATAAGGAAAAGGGTTTAAAAAAATCAAAGTTGTCAGTTTTAGACCATTTTTGTGACGGAGGCTATCTCAAAAACTAAACTAGTTATGAATGTGATATTTCGGTATATTATGTACCATATGTCTATTTAAACAACAAATACTAAAAACAACGATTTATTAAATAGTTTATAAGCTGTGACCAAAACAAACGAACATTTTTCGGTTTTTTCTTTCACGGTTTGTTGCGATGTCTACTAGCTCAGAAATTAAATATTTCTTAGGCCCAAAATATTATATTGTTCATAATTATGTGCGGAACCCTAAAAGAGCGAGTGTCGAATCGCACTTGACTGATTTTTTTTAAACCTATACGGTTCCTAATCAGTTTCGACGCCTTGTACCGGAACGTTGAATCGCTTGGTGGCACCGCTCCGCCGGTAGGGTGGTAAACTAGCCTCGGCTGACACCTCCCACCAGACCAGGCCAGAGGCAAATTGCCACTAGAGACAATTTATAAATGATAAATTCAATCACTCTTGCCGGGAAGCAAACCCGGGACATCACATACGAGTATGAATACGAGAGTTTGAAATCAGAAATTCTCAAATAGCCCTTGCCAGGATCGATCCGGGGACATTTATACAAGCACAGCGCTCACCACTGTACCAGAGAGGTTGTTAAAATGTTATTACTGTTTAATTTAGAGTAAGTTACAAATGCGTGATGAAAATATGGATGGAAACGCAAACACGGGTAGAGAAAGGACATGGCCGGAATTTGTATGGAGCTGTGTCCTCGGACATGGCCGGAATTTGCTCGATTAATCGAAAAAAAAACTTACTTAACCCGGCGTGAGTGAGGTCGGGTATGTCATACCCGAGAAGTTTTCAAACGCAGATTATTTAATGTTACTGTTGCCATGCGAGTCCTGTCGTTTCAGTAGCTGGAGGTAAGGGTGCGAGGGTCGAGGTACAGTATCGAGGTTAGTGTTGCGCCGGCGGTGACGGTAGATACACGTGCATACATGTGGCTGGGGTACGTCACATCGTGCTCTGTAACATGATCTCATAAGACTTTTCAGTTCCTTTTTGATTTATAATAATTAGATGACACTATTGTTATATTAATTTACCAAAGAAATTGAAATTTTGTTAGATTTTATGGGAAAAGAAGTTAATTACCTAAACTTGTATTTTTTCAAAGAAAATTTAGATACTTTGTTATTTCAATAAAAAATAACGCTTTTTGTACTTAATGCTGGTATTTTATTTACTAATCTTGTTGAATGGATACTATTATTTATATAGTTCAAGCATAAATGCTAATTACACAATCATAGTATTAAAAATTGAACACCAACATTTTGGGTATCTCATACCCACCTCATAGCTGGTGTAACAATTTCTCACCTCATTCACGCCGGGTTAAATAAACATAAATGGAGGTTAATTATTCATATGTGAAAATTGCTTTAAAAATAAACTAAAACATATAGCGGTAATTACATTTCTCCACTGCAGGCGTGGAAAAAAACACAAAAAATAAGAATGTTTACTTTTATTTGTTTTTGTTTTTATTTTACTGTCATATTGCATTTGCGTTCGGATACACGTATAATAAATACTAACGATATATTTTGTATTAATTAGCACTTATGGTCGTGTGCGTGTATAATATCCGAACGTCTTTAATTTTTAATCTATTCAGTAGGTACCTAATTTTGACGTAGGGATGTCGAAAAAATTGAGAACAGTTCAGCGCCATCTAGATTGATCCTCCAACAACTCTTTGACGGGAGATTCAAATGTGGACTAAATAATATTTTTAGATAAGGCATTTTGACTCGAGAGAGAACTGGTTAATAGAATACACCAAGTTCTCTTTCGAGTCAAAATGCCTTATAAATAAAGTTTTAGTTAGGATTCAAAATAAAACAACAGGTTTTTGTTCTAACAATGCACATTTATTTATCTATACTAATAAATAAAATTGAAGTGTCTGTCTGTAATTTCGAAATAACTACCACATATTAAGCTCATATGGTTATTTGAACGATACCATAACCGAATCACACGTTTTTTAAATTTTTGTCTGTCTGTCTGTCTGTTTGAACGGGCTAATCTTCGGAACGGCTGAACCGATTTTGACGGGACATTCACAGACAAGTAGAGGATTAACCAAGGAGTAACATAGGCTACTTTTTTAACCGACTTTCAAAAAAGGAGTTGTGTTGAAATCGGTAAATACAGATGTTAAAAACGCCCTGATAGGTATTTTCGCTGCGCGCGATCGCGACGGCCGACGCGGACGCTCGCGCTCCCCGCGCCGCGCCACGCGCCCCTGCGCCCTGCGCCCGCCGTACGCGGTACCGCGGTACGCCGCCGCGCGGCGGGGGGCGGGTGGACCAGAAATCTACTTATCCCTCAGGATTTGTGAAAAATCGAAATTCACGCGGGCGAAGCCGCGGGCAAAAGCTAGTTCAAAATAAAACAACAGGTTTTTGTTCTAACAATGCATATTTATTTACTAGCGGTCCGCCCCGGCTTCGCCCGTGGTATATAATATATAGCCTATAGCACTCCAGGATCACGTACATATCCAACGGTGCAAGAATTTTTGAAATCGGTCTAGTAGTTCCTGAGATTAGCGCGTTCAAACAAACAAACTCTTCCGCTTTATTATATTACTAGCTTTTGCTCGCGGCTTCGCCCGCGTGAATTTCGGTTTCTCACAAATCCTGAGGGATAAGTAGATTAATTCTGGTCCACCCGCCCCCCGCCGCGCGGCGGCGTACCGCGGTACCGCGTACGGCGGGCGCAGGGCGCAGGGGCGCGCGGCGCGGCGCGGGGAGTTCCGTGCAGCGCGAGCGGTCGGCCGTCGCGGTGGTCGCGCGCAGCGAAAATACTTATCAGGGCGTTTTTTAACATAGGTACTTACCGATTTCAACACAACTCCTTTTTTGAAAGTTGGTTAAAAAAGTAGCCTATGTTACTCCTTGGTTAATCCTCTACTTGTCTGTGAAAGTCCCGTCAAAATCGGTTCAGCCGTTCCGAAGATTAGCCCGTTCAAACAGACAGACAGACAGACAAAAAATTTAAAAACGTGTGATTCGGTTATAGTATCGTTCAAATAACCATATGAGCTTAATATGTGGTAGTTATTTCGAAATTACAGACAGACACTTCAATTTTATTTATTAGTAATATAGAGTATAGATTACTAGCGGTCCGCCCCGGCTTCGCCCGTGGTACATAATATAATATAGCCTATAGCACTCAAGGATCACATACATATCCAACGGTGAAAGAATTTTTGAAATCGGTCCAGTAGTTTCTGAGATTAGCGCGTTCAAACAAACAAATTCTTCCCCTTTATTATATTAGTATAGATTAGTATAGATGTGTAAGGATTTTTTTTGAGTGTGGTGGCTGATGCTTCTTCTGAAAATGATCTATTTTTCAAAATACAAAATCTTTTTAAACATAATATGTATGAGACGCTATTTACAATGCTGTTAATATTTTCATATTCAATTACATCATATGGAACAGCCACCACCACCACCACCACTACAGCCTTTTTAATGACCCACTGCTGGGCACAGGCCTCCTCTCTCATAGGAGAGAGGATTTAGAGCTTAGACCCACCACGCATCTCCAATGTGGGTTGGCGGGCATGGAACAACAGTTCTTTGTAACTTCTGTTTAGTACAATCAGCAAAACTTGTCTGTTTAAATTCATCTTCACATCTGAATATCACATAGTTCACATCTGAAAAGAAATAGTTTTGTTGATTAATTGGTACTTGGTAGGACTAATTATTACAAATAATATATACCATAACATATCGTTTCAACCAATGGACGTCCACTGCTGGACATAGGTCTCTTGCAAGGATCGCCACAGCACACCATAACATATAAGAAAGTATTTTTACTACCCTATAGGTAATAAATAGTAAACACTAAGGGTGGGCTACCAATAATTTTTTTCTGTCTGGAAAATGGTTGACAGTAACACATCAGTATGTTCAGCAGAAAACTATAGACTTATGCACACCTGTTGATATCACTATAAAATATATGAAAAGGTGGGCTTGTATCTGTTTATGGATAAAATATAGAGAAATAATTTTAGTATAAATCTACATAAGTTAGGTTAGGTTATACCTACGTACCGCGCAAAATTCCTTATAGCAGGTTTAGGAAATCGAATCAACTTAATGTTGTTTTATACCGGCGAGCCACATTTAAAACATTTCTCCTTGTTTTCTGTCAGGTCAGATATTTTAAAAAACAAAACATATGAGTCTTGTTTCAATGAAACAAGAAAGAGTCAACGTCTCAAATATAAATAGCACTAAATTATAAAACTGTATAAAACACAACTAGAGGAACAGAAGCTCGCAAGAAATCAATAATTAATTATTTTTAATTGTTACGAAACAACCACACAACAACGAAAACGCCATTTTGAAAAAAAAAAAACAATAACTTACCACAGAAGTCAGAACACTTTACTGATATGACCAGAATCACGGAACCTATGGATTTTGAGCTGAAAATGTTGAAGCAAAGAAATGTAGCCTTGAACATGCTTTGTCTCGTTCTCAACTACTAAATAAAGTGTGTGAGGTATAGAAAAACTAGAGAAAAAAAATATCCTAGCTGAATGACTAATTTGTCTTAACTACAATGTTTCAGGTGCAGTCTCCAGTGTCTACATAGATATATATAACCTTCTTGGATATGACCTTAGAAAAGTTAGAAAAACAAATAACAGTTAACATTCTTATTTTTTGTGTTTTTTCCACGCCTGCGCTGGAGAAATGTAATTGCCACGATATATTTTAGTTTATTTTAAAAGCTATTTTCACATATGAATAATTAACCTCCATTTATGTTAATTTAAGTAAGTTTTTTTTCGACTAATCAGGGCAAATTCCGGCCATGTCTTTTGTTACTGGGACCTAATAAAAACGCATGTAAGAAGAAAGAAAGAAGAAGAATTGTTTCTTCCTTCTTTCTTTCATTCTTTCTTAGGCGCATGTCAAGAAAGCACTGCTTTGTGCTGCTGGTGAAGTGTTTCTGTAATAGATAGTGGCGATAACGTGAGGTATAAACATCGGCACGTACATCGAACGCTGAACGAAACGTGGAGGGGTTAGCTGCGCATGGGTACTGTTGCGCACGTAATACAATCATTGCTTTAATTATTTAATAGTACCTAAGTATTTAATTTAGCTATTAATTGTGCCTGCCTTCTCAAAATAGTATTTTTTCTAGGCATATTCACTGTTCAAAGTCACAAACAAACTTAATAAAAAACAAATTAACAAACTCAATCTTAACAAAATATAACAACAAAAATTAACCGCATTAACAATACAATTAAGAACGCGACTGTACACTGGACGTGCGCGGGGCGTCCTGGCTAACCCCTCCACTTTCCTTCAGCGTTCGATGTACGTGCCGATGTTTATAGTCGGTAGGGCTACTCCACATAATCCTTACGAAGGTAACGTAGGTGAGAGCTAAGTGCCAGTATATCATAAACTGGCATCTAGAAAACACGTTTCACTAACTCTATTAAAACTTACAAAGTAGGTCTACGCTTGATTACATATTATATCTAGCTAGATTAGATTATCTTAAATAGAGAGGTAGGTACTTAAGTACCGAATGTTTTGGTAAATAGACACTTTCTAATTAACAGTCCTGAGTTATTTGATACATAATATATTATATGTATATATTTCTAGTATATTTTTCAATTAATATTTTCGTCCATATTGCAAAATTTCTTGCCCTTAATTTTAATTCCTGGGCAGAAGGGTTCGCATTCGCTGGGTTAGACTAATAGATATTAATCACCAGACCTAATTTTGACCACGGCGGTGGTCAATCTCAACGGAGGCAGCGACTATCAACTACGCAGGAGATATAGTGCACAGATGTGCGCAAATACTTATACATTCTCTATTCCCTCACTCTCACAGTTCAATGCGAAACGACGACAGAGAGATCAGGAGAGAAGGTTCTACGTGCTCTCCGAGGCACGGGACTGTGACACTCCTAACTTTCTAACTCCGGGCATTCTGACATTCTTGATAGAAAATCCCAATAACATTTATTTTCTTTTAGCTCTAGCAAAACTAGAGTTCTTTAGGTAACAAACTTTTTTTTTAAAGAATATTAGCCCTGATGAACATGACTAATAATATTATCCTTTCCCCTCTAATTAAGTGAAAACTGTTGCTAGGAGTGGGTACGACAATAGTGTAACGGGTGGGGTTTGAACCGTCGACCTTTCGGTTTTCGACTTGCGCCCGGCGACCGTTGCGCTATTGAGGCATAAATTATAATTATAATTAAATAATAAATATAATTATAATTAATTAATAATTATAATTATTGCACCGGTGTGTTTCTTGTTTAATATTTTTTTTTTTATTAAAGTTTATTTTGCGTTTCACATGTTTATTATATCAAAGGTTTTTCTCGCTTTAATGCATCCAGAAACTTTGTGAACGTGAGCTGAAAGTTTAACACAGGCGACTGTTTCCGTAAAAGGGTTAGTATGTACGAGTAGGTACTCAGATGTTGGGCGAAAGGGTTGGGAAGTTCGGAGTTTAGTTCACACGGCCCTCGCCTTAGGACTTTGTAGTTGAAAAGGTTTGGACATCGGCATCGTTACAACTTTTCGCTTACCCGTTTTCAGACGAATAACATTTTCCTGCTTTTCCCGAATATCCTCAAAAATGTATTTGTGCTAGTACGTTTTACATTTATTGGTTTAATTACTTGAACTTACCTTTAATATATGTATAGCCTGACCAAAAATGTCACATTGTCATTAGGTATAAAAATACTTAGTTATAAAAAAAAAGCGAAAGTGCCTCAACTAGAGCAAGCTTTTTATTTTTTGGTCAGACTTTTCATCATTTTACGAGTGTATAAAATTCCGTTGTGCGCGTGTTCGTAAAACTCTTAATAAGCTCGACTGATTATGATGAATTGTTTTTGTGCCTATGGGTCCTAGATGGTTCTTATCTACATATAGTGAGACACGGTAGCTGTTGTCAACATCCAGGTTATTTTCAGAGAGCCGCTGGAAATTAGAGGCGCAAGACCACCTGTGAAATTCCCTACAAAATACCAGTATTCAGCAGTGGGCGGCTATCGGTTCACGATGATTATGCGTTAAGTTCATGACCTTTGAGGTTACTTATGACGTAAAGAGAGTGACTAAGGCTGAGATCAATAGAGCATATTATACTCTGAATCTATTCTGACTCAAGACAAAGTTAAAACGAGACAGATTTATGTTTGGGACATTTTTATGTCTCGTTTTAACTCTATCTTGAGTCTGAGTAGAGTCAGATTACGGTCTATAGATTTCAGACTAAATATCCATTCGAGTACGTTTCTCGTTTATTCCCGCGCTTAGCGTATAAGAACACGATTTTATCTCGATAAAACCAGATTGTCATCCCCTTCAGGGCCAAATAAAGCTGAGAAGGGAACGCGTGTCATCGAGAGCCGTGAAGCAGCGTTTACTGTCCAATCCCGCAACGCGATAAAATATGTTCAAGGGCGGAGAAAATTATTTTACGCGAATAAGAACCAAGAATGAATATAGGGAAAAATGTTTCTAAGGCTGAGTACACAGTTCCGACGATGTCGCGGCGACAAAGTCGACGAAGGATTGCTTTGTGGTAGGATTCTACCCCGAATCCGCCTGGCTAGCGACCACACTTCAGCCGTAATCTGCCGCAAAGCATCCGTGTGTTCCGGCAGCGAGCTGAAGAGCCAGTTCCCTTCCTTAAAAGCCGGCAACGCATTAGTGGCTCCTCTGGTGCTGCTAATGTTCATGGGCGGCGGTAATCACTTAACATCAGGTGACCCGCTTGCTCAGTTGCGCGCTATTTCTATAAAAAAAAAGAAGGGTCGTATTGTTTTATCAAATTATTCGTATTTAGAACGCATTTAGATTTTTGTGATTTGTTGTCGAGTTGTGATTTCCTTGATAATTTAAAAGTCATAATGTTAAAAAAAGAAACATATAAACATACGTAAAACCGTCGATGCTGCGCCTCATCTCTGATTGGCCGCCGCAGCAGAAAGGCCGCAGCAGAAATTCGATCGGGAGGACATTATTATTACCTGCACCCGTTGGACATTTCCACAAAGTCTGGAGGAGTAAACGGATGAACTGCGAAATGAAAATGGATGAACGGAGTATGTTCCTGTTTCCTTTCAGTTTTTTCCCTCACATATCTTATGAGTAACGCAACAGAAGCGGTTTCAATCAAATTCATTTTGGGACTTACAAAATGGCCGACGGAGGCGTGTCGAGGATCCAAAAAAACTTTACCGCTGCGACATTGACGGTACTATGTACTTAGCCTTAGGGTGTGATATTTTTTTGGTAGACTTATTTTCGTTTAATAAGTAGCTACCCATCTATAATATAATAAGACTGTAACAGATCCAATTCTGTACATTGAAGATATTTTGAAAATTTTTGTTGGAGGGCATTCTATAATCGATACTGAAGCCAAAACTGCAATTTGTTTCATTTTTGTCTGTCTGTCTGTCTGTCTGTCTGTCTGTCTGTCTGTCTGTCTGTCTGTCTGTATCTTGGCCGCGCATCACGCCGAAACTACTGAATGGATTCGAATAAAACTTGGTACGATTTGAGTTTATACTCCGAGGTAGGTTATAGGATACTTTTTATCCCGAAATTCAGCACGGTTCCCTAGGGAGAGGGGAAGAAAGTTAAAACATGTATTTAGCTGTAATTCATTAATGCGTAGTTCGATTTAACTCATTCTTTTTTTGTTAGAAAGGTAGTACTTTAAGTATTGTCCCGTAAATATTTCAAGGTCATAGGTATTTTGGTTTAGAAATGACAGACATTTATTGGGTTCAAATAACTTGGGACCCGGATCTTTGAACGTACGGCTTATTTTAAACTGGTGTGCGTTTAAATTTATGTTTGTCGATCTGTCTATTTGTTCCAGCTAATTACCGAAACGGCTGGATCAATTTTGATGGAACTTTCAATGGCAGATAGGTGATGTTATAAGGAGTAACTTAGGCTACATTTAGTTTAGGTGCAAAAAAGGATTATGGGATCCAATCCGATCCTATATAAAACCTATATCCAGGCGGACGAAGTCGCGGGGGTCGGCTAGTACTGAATAAAATGATGACCTTTCAGGCGCAGTGGTGAGCACTATAAGTACAACAGCACATAATATAAGTAGGTACGGGTTCGCTTCCCGGCAGGGGCAAAGTGGATTTATTTTGTAGGTATAATTTTGAAATTATCTCTATCGGAATATCTATCTAATCGTGTCGCCAACCGATTATGCGTTCCAGGTTAGCCATACCTCTTCTAGGTTAGTCCACTTGCATATTAGACTGCATTGTCACTTACCATCAGGTGAGATCGCAATCAAGAGCTAACTCGTAGACGAATAAAATATTTGATTTAGCCGAAAATTTTCGCATCACTGGCACTCCCAAAATAACACTATCACATACAGAAAGATGTTTTTAGTTCTATCATTGCTACTTAGTTGGTTTTATTTATTACTAGCTGACCCCCGCGACTTCGTTCGCGTGTTTATAAGTTTTATATAGGATCGGATCGGATCCCATAATTCTTTTATGTACCGAAACTAAATGTAGCCTAAGTTACTCTTTATAACATTGAAAGTTCCATTAAAGTCGATCCAGCCGTTTCGGAGATTAGCTGGAATAAATATACAGACCGACAAACATAAATTTAAACGCACACCAGTTTAAAATAAGCCGTACGTTCAAAGATTCGGTTCCGAAGTTATTTGAACCCAATACTGAGGATTGTAATGTCTGTCATTTCTAAACTAAAAACCTATGACCTTGAAATATTTACGGGATAATACATACCTTTCTAACAAAAAAAGAATGAGTGAAATCGAACAACGCGTTAATGAATTACAGCTAAATACACGTTTTCACTTTCATCCCCTCTCCCAAGGGAACCGTACTGAATTTCGGGATAAAAAGTACCCTATGTCCTACCTCGGAGTATAAACTCAAATCGTACCAAGTTTCATTCGAATCCATTCAGTAGTTTCGGCGTGATGCGCGGCCAAGATACAGACAGACAGACAGACAGACAGACAGACAGACAGACAGACAGACAGACAGACAGACAGAAAGACAGACAGACAAAAATGAAACAAATTGCAGTTTTGGTTTCAGTATCGATTATAGAGTGCCCTCCAATAAAAATTTTCAAAATATCTTCAATGTACAGAATTGGATCTGTTACAGTTTTATTATAGTACTAGATTATGCCCACGGCTTCGCCCGTGTGGATTTAGGTTTTTAAAAATCCCATGGGAATTTTTGATTTTTCAGAACAAAAAGTAGCCTATCTGTAGTAACCCGTCCCCAAAACGGAAAAATTCCGTTGGATCCCCACGATTTCGGAATGCAATTCCTTACAGCATCAGGGTTGAGGAGTTGGACATGTACCTACTCAGTAGCTCAGTAGCTGTACCTACTCAGAGTTCATCTATACTAATAAATAAAATTGAAGTGTCTGTCTGTAATATCGAAATAACTACCTCATATTAAGCTCATATGGTTATTTGAACGATACTATAACCAAATCACACGTTTTTAAAATTTTTGTCTGTCTGTCTGTCTGTCTGTCTGTCTGTCTGTCTGTCTGTCTGTTTGAACGGGCTAATCTTTGGAACGGCTGAACCGATTTTGACGGGACTTTCACATACAAGTAGAGAATTAACCAGGGAGTAACATAGGCTACTTTTTTAACCGACTTTCAAAAAAGGAGGAGTTGTGTTTTTCTACCTATGTACACCGATATCTCCGAGATTTCTGAACCGATTTGCGTAATTTTTTTTTTAATCGATAGAGAAACATTGCGACACTGTCCTACAAAAAATTTGGATTCCAACTCCTCAATCCTGATGCTGTAGGGGATCTGATACCCAAAACTAATGGGATTTGGGCACTGTCGGTTATTTAAATTGATATTGAGGATACCAATTATAGACTTTATTGTTGAATGACCTCGAGTAGGTACATGTCCAACTCCTCAACCCTGATGCTGTAAGGAATTGCATTCCGAAATCGTAAGGATCCCACGGAATTTTTCCGTTTTGTGGACGGGTTACTACTTACTACAGATAGGCTACTTTTTGTTCTGGAAAATCAAAGTTCCCACGAGATTTTTACAAACCTAAATACACACGGGCGAAGCCGTGGGCATCATCTAGTTCAACAATAAAGTCTTTAATTAGTATCCCCAATATCAATTTAAATAACCGACAGTGCCTAAATCCCATTAGTTTTGGGGATCCCCCCCTACAGCATCAGGATTGAGGAGTTGGAATCCAAATTTTTTGTAGGACAGTGTCGCAATGTTTCTCTATCGATTAAAAAAAAAATTACGCAAATCGGTTCAGAAATCTCGGAGATATTGGTGTACATAGGTAGAAAAACACAACTCCTCCTTTTTTGAAAGTCGGTTAAAAAAGTAGCCTATGTTACTCCCTGACTAATTCTCTACTTGTATGTGAAAGTCCCGTCAAAATCGGTTCAGCCGTTCCGAAGATTAGCCCGTTCAAACAGACAGACAGACAGACAGACAGACAGACAGACAGACAGACAGACAGACAGACAGACAAAAATTTTAAAAACGTGTGATTCGGTTATGGTATCGTTCAAATAACCATATGAGCCTAATATGAGGTAGTTATTTCGATATTACAGACAGACACTTCAATTTTATTTATTAGTATAGATATAGAAGATATAGATTTTTTCCCGTATATTTTTAATGGCGCCTGTAGTATCGTAAAAAGCTATCACATCGTAACGCTCCCCGAACATAATCGCGTTTAAATCCATCGGCTTACGGCTATGTGTGGCTATGGTGCCCTATTCGAATGTGGAATGTGGGGAAAAAAGGTAACAGTGCCCGAATATGCAAATAGAATTCCAACATTGCTATACTTTTAATTTGGATGCGGAGTTTAAATAATAACAAGTGATAATCTAAAAAGATTAACGGCCTGTTTCACCACCTTCTGATATGTATTAGATAGCTATCTACAACTTCTGTCTTTGTCACTTGACATAAAGTAAGAAAGTGACAAAACTTACGTTTAGGCTATCCAACACTTATCAGAAGGTGGTGAAACAGGCCGTTAAGGTTTTTTTTTATTCAACTAGCCCTTGACTGCAATCTCACCTGATAGTAAGTGATGAGCAGTCTAAGATGGAAGCGGGCTAACTTGGAAGAGGTAGGCATGTATACCCCTTGATCGGTTTCTACACGGCATCGTACCGGAACGCTAAATCGCTCGGCGGCACTTTGCCGGTAGGGTGGTAACCAGCCACTGCTTAAGCCTCCCAACCAGGCCAAACCAGAGACAATTTAGAAATTACAAAATCTCAAATTGCCCCTGCCGGTAATCGAACCCGGGACTTATAAGAACACAGAGCTCACCACTGCGACAGGGAGGTCGCGAGGGAGGAAGAGGTTTAAAGGGTTTACCGAATTCACTACACACTTTGCGGTAGGATTCTACCCCAAATCCGCCTGGCTAGTAATCGTAATCTTCAGCCGTAATCTGTCGCAAAGCATCCGCGTTCCGGAAGAGCCAGTGCCCGGCGGTAATCACTTAACATCAGGTGATCCGCTTGCTCGTTTGCCCGCAATTAATTATTATTAAAAAAAAACAGTTCATAATTATGATAAATTGTTTAAGATATGGAGTTTTTTTTTAATAATAATTGCGGGCAACCGGTTCAGCAGTTTTTAAGTTAAAAACTACTGAACCGATTTTGATGAAACTTGCAAAAATAATGAATACAATACGATCAATATTTTCCGAGAAATCCGCAGACAAACATACATACATATGCATTTATGAAATTTTGTATATTTGATTGGAAGCCCTTGTAAATGATTATCATATACAAATATTTTGCAGTTCCAATTATATTACCTACATAAAATACTGTCGAATTGATAACCTCATTGAAGTCGGTTAAAAATATTATTTCAACACACGCTCAGTGTAGGTAGGTATATTAAAACAAAATAAATGTACAATATTAAAACCTAACCTGGAAGAGAGAGATAAATTAAATAAATGAGAAATTAATGTTTCCCGTTGCAAAAATAATAGCTACTAAACAATTTTTGTGTTTCTCTTTCATTGAGAGGTTTTACTCCCTAGCGCGCTCCATACAAACGAAGCTCCATACAAACGGATTCTTATTTGAATTTGATGATTACCACTGCCCATGAAAATTAGCAGCACCAGAGGAACCACTACTGCGTGGATGCTTTGCGGCAGATTACGGCTGAAGTGTGGTCGCTAGCCAGGCGGATTCGGGGTGGAATCCTACCACAAAGCGGTGATACCATCCAGATTACGTTGTGTGGCATCAGGCACAACGACCCGTAGAGGGGACTGAGAGCGTCAGGGCCTCGTTAGCATATTGCAGGGTGCACTGCGCGTAGGTGAGTTTGACTTTGGCCACAGGAATTTGGGCCATTTACACCCCAAAATTAGCACCTCACATTTGATATTAGTCTATAGAAAAGCCCACCCGTGGGAGGTCAGAGCGATTAACGAATATTCAGATTGGAATCAAACGAATTTGTATGGGCCTCGCTCGGGAGAGACTTCTCTTAAATACGAGTATTTCCTCGAAATGTAATCTTGAAACGGTCGCAAAGCAAAGATTAAGGTCCCCCCGAGTACCGACTTCTTCCGTAGGGCGTGGTAGGGCCGTGGGCGTGTGGGTCCTTTGTCAAAGACGTAATTATTGCCTTTCCAAAACATCAAAAGGCCTCATCAATGCGTTAATGACACAAATGAGGTGTGTGCGTGATGATATTTTAAGGGTATTATTTACCCGTACATCCGTACCCGTACCCGTCCACGTGGATTTAGGTTTTTAAAAATCCCGCGGGAACTCTTTGTTTTTCCTAAGCTCCTTTGAGCTCATACTGTTAAAAGTCGCGCATTAAAATGGAACTACAATAATGAGTATTAATTTTTTAATAGCTCTTTCCCATCACTAAAGTTTTCCCAATGAAGTTCCCATCAAAATCGGCCCAGCATTTCGGAGACAGACAAACACAAACAATGCAACACCATATTATGATAATCCGGACGTTCAAGGTACCTGTATAATCCGGGTTCCAAGTTATATGGGGTGTAATATAATATTTTGGAGTGTAAGTGGCCCAAATTCCACCTATGTGGCCAAAGTCAACCTCACCTGCGCGCGGTGCACCCTGCCAGTATGCTAACGAGGCCCTGACGCTCTCAGTCCCCTCTACGGGTCGTTGTGCCTGATGCCACACAACTTAATCTGGATGGTATCACCGCTTTGTGGTAGGATTCTACCTCGAAACCACCTGGCTAGCGACCACACTTCAGCCGTAATCTGCCGCAAAGCATCCGTGTGTTCCGGCAGCGAGCTGAAGAGCCAGTCCCCTTCCTCAAAAGCCGACAACGCATTAGTGGTTCCTCAGGTACTGCTAATGTTCATGGACGGCGGTAATCACTTAACATCAGGTGATCCGCTTGCTCGGTTGCTCGCTATTCCTATAAAAAAAATGGAATACTTACTGAGGGCTGTGATGGCTGTAATTTCAAACTACAAAACCGATGACCTTGAAATATTTCCTTTCTAATAAAAAAAGAATGAATGAAATCAGATCACGCGTGGATTACAGCTAAATACACATTTTGACTTTCATCCCCTCTCCCAAGGTAACCGTGCTGAATTTTGGGATAAAAGTATCCTATATTTTACTCCGTAGTATGAATTTAAATCACGCCAAGTTTCATTTCAATCCATTTAGTAGTATTTGCGTGATGCGCACACAAACATACAGACAAACAGACAAACAAACAGACAAAAATTTCAAAAATAGCTTTTTTACGTTCTATTACTTATCCCTAACATCCCCCAGTTATTATTTTGCAAAAATCTTCAATGTACAGATACGGCAAGTCTACGATTTTATTATATGTATAGATTACTTGAACGACAGCTTAACCCAGACACGTTTTCAATATTTTTGTTTGTCTGTCTGTTTTTCCACAACCAACCTTTCCATTGAACCCCAAACGGCAATCAAAGCTGGGACGTTTCGATTGCTAGGCCACAGTGCCAGTTGACAAAAGACTATCATAGAGACAGTAGAGACTCGACTCCGCATTCAGCAGTTTTCCCCACTTTCCCAACCTCCAGAGGGAGACAGAGCTATAGCAATCAACTTCAGAAGATCACCGTAGTATTTTCAGCGAAGTTTCAGTTGGTTTCAGTTCAGACTTCAGTATCGTCCCGACGGTTGACGGGAGAGGACGTGGACCGTGTTAGAAACTGAGTCGTACAATCTCGGCCCTTTCGAAACTTTTCAGATGCTTGTGTCGTGATTAATCTGTGTTGTGGAGTTGAAAGTGATATTTTGGCATTTTGTGCGCGTTGCCAATAATTTCAGTTGGAAATAAACCTATGAATATTTTAGTCGGACGCTTTGACCGGCGTCAGCCTAGTTGAGAAGCATTGAATGTACAAGACTTGGTTCGTTGGTAAGTTTATTTATAACTACTTACTTTTTACGGGCGACCGTACGCGATTTTTATATTTTTCAAACATCTTCCGTAGATTTAGTATTAGAAAAAAAATAGTTTTACAATAAACTAGCTATACATGTCACGTAAAATATGGTCCAGACGCAAAGACGACAAACATGGGGCAAACTCGCAAACCAATTCAGAATCCTCAGTAACACACCGGTTTGAATATTGGACCTGAACAAAATTCCCCTTTCCTCTGCAAATTACAAGTAGGTACTTATTAGGATAGTTTTTACACCATACGACAAAATATTTTGCAACAGACAACAGGGTTTGAACTGTCGATCTTTCGGATTCCACACCGCACCTCGACTGATTGAGCTATCAAGACTTCTAAACTACTTGATTAGATAGGTAAGAAAATTATAAGTCATTGCACTGTTTATGATGTTAATTAAATTAAAAAAAAAAACATCAAAAGGTCCAGAATGCGATTTGTATCCGCGCCAACTTTCATCACGATCATTTCAGCGCTTCGACCGTGAAATGGTAACAGACAGACACACACACGCACTTATAATATTAGTGTGGATGTTTTAATTATAATAACTGATCCGTGGAATTGGGTTATTATAACACGCGCTGTTGACTATTCTTGAACACTTATTATTTTATATGATGAAAGGTCAAAATTATTTTGCTATAATCCGCAAAACAGTCAAATTTGTATGGTACAACAAGCAGCATGTGCCTATGTCCTGTCAGCCCTCCTGCTATCAAATATGCAGGAATAAACAAGCGACCAAGCGGATACCAAGCACCACCACCATGTAACACCACACAAATCCACCACCAAAATAAACTCGACGATCGTTTCACTCCGACACCGGAGCATCCTCAGGAGATGTAGACTCTACAATGCACTGTGCATTGTAGAGTCTACATGTACAGATACGGCAAGTCTACGATTTTATTATATGTATAGATTTCCGCAAAGTAACGCTTGCTTCTATTCAATACTTATTATTTTCTTTTTTATATTAATTTTTAATTGTTAATAGGACAGTAGGTTGCGATGAAAATCTTTATCTACTATACATATAATAAAATCGTAGAACATTAAAGATTTTTGCAAAATAATTACAGGGGGATGTTAGGGATAAGTAATGGAACGTAAAAAAGCTATTTTTAAAATTTTTGTCTGTTTATCTGTTTGTCTGTATGTTTGTGCGCGCATCACGCAAAAACTACTGAACGGATTGAAATGAAACTTGGCACGATTTAAGTTCATACTACGGAGTAACATATAGGATACTTTTTATCCCGAAATTCAGCACGGTTCTCTTGGGAGAGGGGATGAAATTTAAAATATGTACTTGTTTAATGTTTATTCATTAATGTGCGGTCCGATTTCATTCGTTCTTTTTTTGTTAGAAAGGAGATACTTTAAAGATTACCGGGTAATCTCTGAAAGGCTGGATCCATTTTGATGGGACTTTCACTAGCGGATGATTACATTTTGATCTACATAAACGTCCGCCAGTGAACTTTTAACAGTTTTTAGCAAGGTATGAGCTCAAAGGAGCTTAAGAAAAACAAGTAGATTCCCACGGGATTTTTAAAAACTAAAATCTACGCGAACGAAGTCGCGGGTATCCGCTTGTATAGAAATAATATTTATTTTTATTCTCTTTAATATGGCTCCTTTGGGATATTTTTTAATATTATTCTCTACATTCACGAGTGTCCTACTTTTATTTTGTAGTAAAAGTATTTCGTTAAATGTACCTACTTCACTATAATTTTTTTTTTTTGTGATTTATAGTGCGTTGAAAAATCTATCATTTATGGTGGATTATCGTCATCTGAAAACACTGTAGTGCCGTAGTTTAATTTTTATTTTTTTTTCTGTTCAAAGTAAACATTTTAATTGAAGAATTATGGAATCTAATGTGCTATAATTTTGTGATAGTCTTATTCTTTACAGATTTTTTCTTTATTTGTATAGCATTTTACTCTATTCTGTGTCACACAAACACTTGTATCTGGCTGTTTCTCTACTAACGGGAAAATCGTTGTACCAAGCATTTTTTTCTTATTTGGCTATAATAATACTAATTTTTAATATCAATAATGATAGTACACTACCTAATCTTAAAGGAGGCAAGTTCATTTAATAATATAACATTGTCATATTCTATCAAATTCAGTTGAAAACCTCAAAATACAGTTCTTGGCTATGTCCTATTTCCAGAATGACAACTCTTACGATGAATATTTATTTCCTTTATTAAAATAGACAAATTTAAACATATACAAGCAATAATAGGATACAGATAGCATGTTTAGAAAACACAATGATAATTCTAGGTTTATTTTTGATACTACAAACTGGCACTCGAATGTTGTCCGCACGATTTTTGATTTTTCCCCGAATACAATTTGAATATCACGTCAAAAGCTTACTATGCACTACTGAGATTATTTATGTCGTAAAACGCAATGAAACCAGTGTGAAGTTCGTTCGAAAGTAAAGTACAAGGTGCCGCGGCCATTTTATTCAGTTTTATCTCTGTTTGTGTAAGAGAATCACGTGTCTGGGCAGCTTGTTTAACAGTCCTCTGGAGAGTTGTATTTTTAGTATTATAAGAGATTCAATTGTAATAATTTTATACAACAATAACCCAGTGCGAGCATTATCACTTCTTACAATAATATTAAACAAAATCTTAAATGATTTAATTCTATGACACTTTTTATGTAAAAAAAACAGTCCTCTGGGCAACAGTCCTCTGGAATTTTATAGCACAAATTACCTGTTTTATGCTACAAAGACCTATTTTATTTACTGATAATGTCCATTAAACGTGCAATAAGATGAAAACATTTAAATTTAGAAAAATAATAATACGAAAAAATTATTTTTTTCATACAAAAAAAAATTTTGTCAAAATTTCAATTGTTTTTTGGGGATTAGTATTTACTTCATTACTACTTCTCGAAAAATATATATCATTTCTTAATTTTCAAAAAAAATAGAGTCGGGACAACTTTGTATGGACGAGTTTCCAGTTAGTAGAGAAATGCCCATCTATCATTTATTCACTATACCTACGTAAATCTTTCTAGGTTAGGTTTACTTGGTACCTAGATAGATGAAAAATATCCCGATATCCTACGATTCGAAAAGCCTTTTACTATTCTAATGCGCACGAAACTTATTTGAAACCTTATGTTGAAGAGAATAAGGTCAGTTTCTTGTAGTGCATGTGCGGAAAACACATTGATTTTCAAATGCTGTTTTATGTCGTCCACGGTTATAAATGACTTCTTGGCCGGATAAAATGGACTGGATAGAGGTAATCGGTCAATTCCTTAGATTTAGTATTTACTCGAGAATGCCAGAAAGTTCCACTTCGTGCCAGTAAGCAATATATCATGCGAGAAGAAGACAGAGAAAAATTTCGAATGCGAATTACAGTACTCTGCGGTATATTGATTGATTTTGATTATTTTTTAGCCATCAATTCAAAAGAATTTTATAAAAATTTTAATTTTTTTTTTCTATTTTTAATCGACTTCAAAAACAGGATGTTATCAATTCGACACCTATACACGTATCACGTATGTAATATCATTAGAACTGCCATTCATAATATGATAGTCTGCAGCTATTCCTTCCAAACAACCGGTTCAATTAATTAGATTAGGATTATTGTTTTTTTAATGGCTTACATTCACTTCAACTTAGGGAACAGTGTAAGTTTCATCAAAATCAGTTCTGTAGTTTTTAAAATGTGGATACTTTTCCCTTTTCAGTTATTCTTCATTTCGGTAATATATTAAAAGCCGGTATACTTTTTCTTAAATTGTAGCTTGTGAATAATATTCAGCCTACCCTATTGAACTGATATCTAGACTAGATAAACAATAAGTGGTAATGTGGTTTTTTTACCCTACCGGATCGGGTAGAAACTGGTTACGTAGGTACCTATAGGAGATGCCTTCCGGTGTCCCAGCCCGGCCCGGTACCGGATAAATCCGTACGGCACGTGTACAGGTCTACACATTACAGTTGAACCGATTTCAATGAGGGTTGTTTTGTTTACGAAGGTTAATCAAGATGGTTCTTAGCTATGTTTTTATACAAATCTACCCAGCTATTTAAAGCTCCAATCGCTCGGCGGAATCAAAAACTCGATAGAAAACAAAACCAAGAGGTAAAACAAATTCTAGACTTTTCTAGTGTAATTCAGATATGAGGGAAAAAAGTAGAGTGGCCCTACATTGACAAAGCCTGGATCTAGACAAAGGCATAACGAAGTGACCTTTTTTCCCGGCCACTAGCATTGTTGACTGCAATTGTTAACTACGGGCACGTACCTTTGCTGTCTGTAGAGTTTGTACACATTAGCACAAGTTAGCATATGTTGAAAACTTGGATAGTTTTCGTTAGTGGCCTTTTCAAATTGGTACTAAAGTTCTTCTGATACGTTCTAGGAAGCGTCAAAGTAAAACTGTTCTAAAACTCTTCTACGTTCTAGCATACGTTGGAGTAAAATGGATCTAAATGTTTTTACCGTCTCGCATGCGTCAGAGTAAGGGCGTTTGTGCACTTATTCGTTTTCGATTCGTTTTCGTGTTTCGTGAAAACACGATTCGACATAGGTTCCTTATAACTGTATGGGCGCTTGTGCACTTACTCGTTTTCGATTCGTTTTCGTGTTTATATATTCGTGAATTCTTCACATCGAATCGTTTTAAAATAAGGACGCGAGTGGAATGGTGTGTGGAAAGAGGGCAGAGATGAGTCCTGATGTTGTGAGGTATTTGGAAAACATAGGTATTTGCATTTCTTGAATTCCAACAAAACATGATTCAAAGCAGTTGATTATTATTAAAAGTTAATACCTACTTAGTTTGGCATTAAAATAAATCGTTTGTTTCATTCAAATTAGTTTTACTTCGAGTAAAATACCTAAATATTGTAGTATAATCAAAATTTCCATACCTGTGGTTGGTAGTCAAAAACTATCAGCAAAATATGAACATTTCATAAAAAATATCATTTCTGATACTTAGTTGTTACTGTTTTCTTACAAGACCGTAATGTCCACTTGGGATGTTCACAAAATATATGACGTATGCTTAGATAATTTTGATACTAACCGTACCGTGTGAAATATTCATAATCACTTACCTTAGTGTTACTGCCAGCATTTTTTCTGGAGTTATGCATTCTCTAAAACGTGTGTCTTGCCGAGGAATCTTTTTTTTATATGACACAATATGAAATCGAAAGTAGCAACATTCTTTCGATAGTAATTAAAAAAAGTTTTTTCATGATGTCATGTCATGTCATTAAGTGATGATCGCCTACGAATGTATAAGAGAAGTGCGAAAAGCTGACGACGATTAAATGCAGCACACATTATGAACACGGTTTTATCTACGAAATGCTTAAAACGTATAGTGAAATCACGATTAAGTGCACAAATGTCATTCGTGAATTTCGTATACGTTTTTATGATGTTCATTAAAAAAACGAACACGAATCGAAAACGAATCGAAAACGAGTAAGTGCACAAACGCCCTAACACGGATCTAAAACTCTTCTACCGCTCTAACATACGTCAGAGTAAAATGGATCTAAATGTTTTTACCGTCTCGCATGCGTCAGAGTAACACGGATCTAAAACTTTTCTACGTTCTAGCATCATCATCATCATCATCATGATCAACCCATTACCGGCTCACTACAGAGCACGGGTCTCCTCTCAGAGTGAGAAGGGTTTTGGCCATAGTCTACCACGCTGGCCAAGCGGATTGGCAGACTTCACACACCTTTGAGAACGTTATGGAGAACTCTCAGGCATGCAGGTTTCCTCACGATGTTTTCCTTCACCGTTAAAGGAAGTGATATTTAAATACTTAAAACGCACATAACTCCGAAAAGTTAGAGGTGCGTGCCCCGGGATCGAACCCACGACCTCCGATTAGAAGTCGGTCGTCCTAACCACTAGGCTATCACAGCTTTTTTTTCTAGCATACGTTGGAGTAAAATGGATCTAAATGTTTTACCGTCTCGCATGCGTCAGAGTAACACGGATCTAAAACTCTTTTACGTTGTAACCTACTATGCGTCACAATTTATAACAGGTCTAAAACTCGTCTAGCCACGTCAGAGTAAAACGATCCTAAATCTATTCTGCGCTCTACAATGCGTAAGAGTAAAACTGATCTAAAATTCTTCGTTACACGCACTAGCATAGGTACGTCAGCGTAAATCAGATCTAAATTTTTCTACGTTCCAGCATGCGTCAGAGTAAAACAGACCTAAATTATTCTACGCTGCAGAATACGCCTGAGTAAATTGTAATTAAAATTCCTCTACGCTCTAGCTTGCGTCAAGGAAAAATCGATAAGTGCAGGTCAACGTGTTAGAGCTGCATGTGATGACCGAACATGGTTAATGTGTACAAGGTTCAATTAACTGTTCTGGTCCTTAAGGTATACCTATGATATTAATTCTAAAAATACTTAAAGCTCTTGCAAGCGGTTGTCTAAAGCTTGCATAAGACAATCTATGTAGCTCAATTCTTCACCAGTTTGACAAAGGTAAACGCAATTAGACATAATGAAAGTCTAACAAATTTAAAAATGAGAAAAAATAATATTTACCTGTTAACTCAAAGGATAAAATATATTTAAAAATCTCAAACTCGGCTTCGTCTGAGGACCGACACTCGGCTGTGTCGGAAATTAATAAAACGCCCGCTTCCAATTACTTGCTTTGAAAGTACCTACCGTTGACAGAAAAAATACTTTAAATAAAAAAAATATATAGTATCTATGTTTTGAAGCTGCTTTTACCCATTTACCTGACTGTAATGTATAATTGTATATTGTATAATTGTTAGTCTTTCGATTACCTCATAGTTGCCAAACTACTCAATAGATTTCGTTAAATTGGAGTTTTTGGCTTTACTGCAGCGTTAATAGTGTCACATGCTGTATTTTGATATACCTAGGTACATATTCAATGTGGGGAATGACCTAATAAGTATTTAATATCGCAAATATCACATACTTCAAATGATGTATTTGTATTTGATTTGTACAAACAGACTGAGAAAAGCATATTTTTAACCCCCGACGCAAAAACGACGGGGTGTTATAAGTTTGACGTGTCTGTGTGTGTGTGTGTGTGTGTGTGTGTGTGTGTGTGTGTGTGTGTGTGTGTGTGTGTGTGTGTGTGTGTGTGTGTGTGTGTGTCTGTCTGTTCCCCTGTAGCGCTCAAACGGGTGAACCGATTTGAATGCGGTTTTTTTTGTTTGAAAGGTGAATTAGTCGAGAGTGTTGTTAACTATGTCTTATGAAAATCAGTTCAAGAAGGCCGCCGCTACAAAATGGCGGATTACATATTTTATCACAACGCCCTCAATATGGGTATCAAATGAAAGGGCTTGACTAGTAGAATAGCACTATGCAAATCCAAAATGGCCGCCATCACAAAATGGCGAATGTCGGGGGTTTTTTAAATTTTCAATTTATACTTGTTACTGCGAGCAAATAAATTGTCATAAATACCATGAATTTTATGCAAACCTGCGAAGAGTTGACTATTATCACCTAGGTCTTAGTATCATCATCGATTCACCGATTTCATTCATGATTTAAAGTTGTGAGTATTTATTATATAACTAGCTTTTGCCCGCGGCTTCGCCCGCGTGAATTTCGGTTTTTCACAAATCCCAAAATCTCCGATTCAAAATAAAAATTACGAAAACGCAAGACACATCCGCACGCATTAGCTCCCGCGGCGCGGCGCGGGGAGTTCCGTGCAGCGCGAGCGTCGGCCGTCCCGCGCAGTGAAAATACCTATCAGGGCGTTTTTTAACGTAGGTACTTACCGATTTCAACACAACTTCTTTTTTGAAAGTCGGTTAAAAAAGTAGCCTATGTTACTCCTTGGTTAATCCTCTACTTGTATGTGAAAGTCCCGTCAAAATCGGTTCAGCCGTTCCGAAGATTAGCCCGTTCAAACAGACAGACAGACAGACAAAAATTTTAAAAACGTGTGATTCGGTTATGGTATCGTTCAAATAACCATATGAGCTTAATATGTGGTAGTTATTTCGAAATTACAGACAGACACTTCAATTTTATTTATTAAAAAAGTATAGATTAAAAAAAACACCCAACTTATAGGATGGACAACGAACGATGTGACTCACTTATCAATCAAAACCCTTTGTAGTAACGAATAATCGCATCGATCATGTTTTTCATTTTGTGAAATAGAAGGATTTAATTTTTTTTTCAGACGGTACTTGTGAATAAATGGAATAATATTAAACCTAGGTCTACTGAGTATTCCGTACAAAATAAACTCTTTATTAGAGAAATGTAATTATGCAGGTCCGTATAATTTTAGAGTTTATCATTGTAGGTATTTAAACTGTATAGTATTTCATTTTTAACCCCCGACGCAAAAACGACGGGGTATTATAAGTTTGACGTGTCTGTGTGTGTGTGTGTGTGTGTGTGTGTGTGTGTGTGTGTGTGTGTGTGTGTGTGTGTCTGTTCCCCTGTGGCGCTCAAACGGGTGGACCGATTTGTATGCGGTTTTTTTGTTTGAAAGGTGAATTAGTTGAGAGTGTTGTTAGCTATGTTTGATGAAAATCGATCCAAAATGGCCGCCGCTACAATATGGTGGATTACATATTTTTTCACAACTCCCTTAATATGGGTATTAAATGAAAGGGCTTGACTAGTAGAATAGCACTATGCAAATCCAAAATGGCCGCCATCACAAAATGGCGAATGTCGGGTTTTTTTAAATTTTCAATTTATACTTGTTACTGCGAGCAAATAAATTGTCATAAATACCATGAATTTTATGCAAACCTGCGAAGAGTTGACTATTATCACCTAGGTCTTAGTATCATCATCACCGTAGAAGATTCACCGATTTCATTCATGATTTAAAGTTGTGAGTATTTATAATAATAATAAAAAACACCCAACTTATAGGATGGACAACGAACGATGTGACTCACTTATCAATCAAAACCCTTTGTAATAACGAATAATCGCATCGATCATGTTTTTCATTTTGTGAAATAGAAGGATTTAATTTTTTTTTCAGACGGTATCTACTTATCTTGTGAATAAATGGAATAATATTAAACCTAGGTCTACTGAGTATTCCGTACAAAATAAACTCTTTATTAGAGAAATGTAATTATGCAGGTCCGTATAATTTTAAAGTTTATCATTGTAGGTATTTAAACTGTATACTTAGTATTTCATTTTTCAATTCATTTATTCATCCCTTATGTACATTTCTGTTCTGATACATTTACTGCTCATTAAAAGCCTACAAGTACAACTCTTTGACATCAAACTGCTAGGCACAGGCTTCCTTTCTTATAGGAGAGAGGGATTTAGGGCTTAGACCTGCCATGCTGCTGCAATGCGGGTTGGCGGGCTTTAAACACATTTCACATGAAAGGGATAATAACCGGGACCGACAGCATAGCGTGCTCTCCAAGACACGGGGGTGAAACACCTCCAACTATCAACTCCGGGCTGGCACTGAGAATTTCTTGACCGAAAAATCCATTACCTAACAATTGTTGACCCGATCCGGGAATCGAATTCAAGACCTTGTGAACCGCAGTCAAAAACTCTAGTTTAGACCAACGAGGCAGTGATAATACAAACAGAATAAGGCGTAAAGCACACTTACTGTAATTGAAAGGCATAACGCTCGCCACTTTTGAGATCTCTTATTTTATTTTAGAAGGAATTCTTTTGCTGTTTGTTCGTGTCTGGTTTGTGTCTAGTGTAAGGCAGCGTTCTCATAAATACTACTTTGTAGAATAAATTCCAACTAATATTATAAATGCGAAAGTGAGTTTGTTTGTTACGCATTCACGCCTAAACCGCTGAACAGATTTTGACGAAATTTGGTAGGTACCTACAGAGGTGGACTAGACCTCGGAGAAGGACATACTACATTCTATCCCGGAAAATTATAGAGTTCCCAAGGGATTTTTAAAAACTTAAATCGCGGACATGGACGAACTCGCGGGCATCAACACGATAAGAGTACACTTGACCCATTTCAAATTGGTGTACGTAACTCTAACTACCTACTCTCTTTTTAGTTTTTGGGGTTCCGTACAAAAACGGTGCCTTTTAAACGGGGCCCTTTTAAGAGGAGATTAATTGTAATATACCTACATATTATTCGTTGAAAGGAGTTTTCTACACTAATTTGAGATTACAGATTAGTTATCTTTGTTAAAGAAACCTTAAAAATATTATCTTGTATTCACTAATTCGAGATTACAAAGGCTTACAACCTTAATTAATCGTTTAGTATAATAATAGAATGGTTATGGATAAGGATTTGTCGAAGAGATAAAGAATAGTTTACTTTGTATGGCTGCCTCTTCGTCTCTGTGTCTACGTTACGCGAATAATCGTCTACTGCTGGACATGGTTCTTACAAAGATCGCCACAGAGCACGGACTTGTGCCGCTTGGAACCAGCGACCCACCTTTTTTTTTTTTTTTTTTGACGCTGGGAAATGCATTTACGCACACCCTCCGGAAGCCTTACAGCGAACTGCAATGCTTCCGGAAGGTAGTGTGGGACTCAGGCAGGCCAAGAAGTGGCCAGAATACCCACTAAAACCCAGCGATGTTCCTCCGTGTCGCCTGGTGGCTGGGTTACGGGTACACTTGCGCAATCATCCGCGACCCAGCCGGCGCCGTCCGCCGAGGCAGACCCTCCACCGGGGGACCTAAAGGCCCCCTAACACCGTCTGAGGCGCACCAGGAACATAGTGGTGCGCCTCCCGACCCGAGGCGTCTCAACGGGCGACGGATACGCCATTCCATCACCCGGAGTTCCTCGCCAGAGGCAACCCTCAAGAGGGCCACACCCGCAGGCGACCCTCAAGAGGTTCACCCCTCGTGTAATTTTTTATAGAGGTTTTCTTCCTCGCGGCCCCTCGCTCAGTGCGTGGGGCCCCCGGTTCCGCTCAGTGCGGATTACGGGTTGCCCGACGGTGGCCGAAGCCAGCGCCCACCGGCCACAAAGACCAGCGGACCCGCCGCGCAGGGCGTTTCCACCCCCTCCGGTAATTTTTTAACGAGGTTTTCTTCCTCACGGCCCGAAAGCCTCCCCCCCAATTGTCGCCGCCCGGAGTCTCCACAGTCCACTCTGATGAACAGAGAAGTACCAGGAGCCTCCAAGCGGCAACCCCCTGCTGGTTTTGGTCCGCGCCGGGTTTCCCCGGTACCTCCCATATCTGGGAGGCGTTCCCCCATCCGCCACCGGGGGGACGCGCCCGATGGGGGACCAGCAACCCCACACGGGACCAGCGACCCACCTAGTGGGGGTGTTCCGAACATAGGTCTCTTGCAAGGATCGCCACAGAGCACGGACTTTTTTTTTATTTTTTTTTTTTATTTTTTTTTTTTTTATTTTTTATTTTTTTTTTGTTATTATTATCATTATTATTATTATGTCTATATATCTTTCTCTCACGCCCGTGTACAAAATAAATACATATAAAAGCCAAAGAGAAATAATATAACATACATAAATACACAAAAATAAATAAACTTACATACACATTACATAAATACATATTGTACCGGGCGGAGGTTTACACCCCGGCAGGGGAGACCAGACGGCCGGGGGTCAGGGCGACAGGCTGAGAAATCGGCGGACTATCCTAGCCGAGTCCAGCAACACCGCTTTCTGCATCCTGGCTGCGAGCGAACTGCCACGGAATCCCAGTCGCTTCAGATAGTGAGCGAGGCTGACTGGGATCAAACCATTCGCAGATATGACGATAGGGATGATTTCAGTGGACTCCACATGCCACATGGCGGAAACCTCGTGAGCCAGATCGAGATACTTACGCTTTTTCTCTGTCTCAGCTCTCACGAGGTTCTCGTCATATGGGATGGTGATGTCCACCAAAAACACCCTCGACTGTGCCCGGTCCATTATCACGATGTCAGGCTTATTCGCTAGAATTGTCCTGTCCGTGATGATGGACCGGTCCCAATAGAGCCGGACTCCGTTATGCTCGAGAACAGGGACCGGTGTGTACTTATAGTATGGTAACTTCTCATCCAGGAGACCGTATTTTAGAGCAAGCTCCTGGTGAAGGATTTTGGCTGCTTGATTGTGCCTGTGCAGATACTCAGTGTTAGCAAGCGCTGAACATCCCGAAAGCACATGTCTGAGTGACTCGCCGGGATGGCGACAAGCTCGACAGATGTCGTGAGTGCCATCCTTCAGAATGTACTTTCGATAGTTCCGCGTCTTAACCACCTGATCTTGTATCGCACAGACAAATCCTTCGGTTTCCCCAAAGAGGTCGCCGAAGCGCAGCCATTGCACGGACGCTTTCTTATCTACGTGAGGCTCATTAAGAGCTTTAAGAAAGCGTCCGTGCAACTCCTTCTCCCTCCATACGGTCTCCCGGTCAGAAGTACCAAGTACCACCGGTCCCTGCCACTCGGTTTTGGCTAAGGACAGCGGGGTAAGTCCTTTATCACATTCTATGACCTCTCTATGCATGGGAGACTCCCTTTTCGTCTCAAAATATGTTCTGAGGCTGGATATCTCCCGATTATGCATGGTCTTGACGCTTAGCACGCCTCGACCGCCGCATTTTCGGGGGACATACAACCTCATCACAGACGATTTTGGGTGGTGCATGCGATAGAGAGTCATAGTCGTGCGGACTTTTCTGTCCAGGGCGTCAAGTTCGGTCTGAGTCCATCTGAGCACGCCAAAGGTGTACATGAGAACGGGCATGACCCAGCCGTTATAAGCTCGGACCTTATTGGCGCCTGACAAATAACTTTTACAAATTTTTGTCAGACGACCAAAAAACCCCTCGCAAACAGACTGTTTCATGTCCGCCTCATTTAACCCTAGGGATTGTGACATGCCCAGATATCGGTACGACTCAGCTTCAGAGAGGGTCCGGATGTTCGATGGCTCGAGATTAATCTCGGCCGAATGAGTAACCTGACCCCTCTCCACATGCAAGACCGCACACTTGTCCAGCCCAAGCCCCATCCTGATAGAATTACTGAACTCCTTGGTGATATTTAGTAATTCTGTCAGGCGGGTGGCATTGGGTGCCAGCAGTTTGAGGTCATCCATGTAGAGAAGGTGAGGTACTCTTGTCCCTCCTCTCCGAAACTGAAAGCCCGTCCCCGAATCCTCCAGCAGTGAGCTGAGTGGATTCAGAGACAGACAAAACCAGAGCGGACTCAGACAATCACCCTGGAAGATACCCCGTCGTATCCTTATTCGGTCATCAGCATCCGCCAACCGCTCACCATGGAGACAAAGGATCGTACTCCATTGCCCCATGCATTCCCGGAGGAAGTCTCGAACTGTACTATCGATTTTGTACAGCTCAAGGACCCTCAGGAGCCATGAATGGGGCACCGAGTCGAATGCCTTTTTGTAATCAATCCAGGCGGCGGAGAAGTTCCGGCGGTTGCGTTTGACCAGTTGGCCAGCAACGGAGTCGATGAGAAGGAGCTCCTTAGTCCCACGACTACCGCCCCGACACCCGTTCTGAGCCCCAGACATGATGTTATTCTCGTCTACATGACGGGAGATCTTGAGGCTCAGAACGGATGTTAGTGTCTTATAGATGGTAGTAAGACACGTAATGGGGCGGTACTTAGCCGGGTCAGCAGCATCGGTGGACTTTGGAGCTAGGTGAGTGATCCCGGTAGTGAAAAGGTTCGGGAGCGTCCTTTGCTCGAGAGCTTCTTGGAATTGTCGAGCCAAGGTCGCATGGCAGACCGAGAACCCCTTCAGCCAGTAGTGATGCAGTCCGTCGAGTCCCGGACTTTTCCAGTTCGGGGCCCGCCGTATTGCACCAGCCACTTCCGCCGCAGAGATGGTGACCGGGTTCATCGGTTCTATTGAGGCGCATGCTTCCTCTACCGCCGCAATCCAAGGGCCCTCCTCATGCTCTACCTCTCTTGACCACACGTTTCGCCAGAAAGCAACTAGATCGGCCGGTCTCGGCCGCTGAGAGGTAGAGCAGACTGCTGGACACTCCAATCTTTTGTAGAACCTTTTCTGATCACTCGAGAAGAGACGATTTTGCTGAAATCGCTCGACTCTTTCCGAGTATCGTCGGATGCGGTTCCCCCATGCAGCGATTTTCTGCTTCAGGTCGTCGATGCGCTCTGTTAGTTTTTGGGTAATGTCGGGCTGATCCAGCCTGACCCCAAGGCCGTTAAAGGCATTTCTAACAGAGCGCACAATCCTTGGCCTAGTGTTGCCCGACCTAAAGCAGTGCAGTCTACCAATGAGGACTCTGGCGAGGGTGATACGGCGTTCTATTCTCTTTTTCCAGGCCGGTTCCGCGCTGCGACTTGCACCAGCAGCGCGTCCCCGTCCCAGGGTCTTGACGCCGATAAATCGGTGGACGGCTAGTGCCGCACCGAAGAGAATAGAATTTGTATCACCCAGGCCAGTGCTGCCTTCCAGATATTGAGGCAGCATTCTGTTTATAGCCTCAATGACATCCCGCGTCGCTACATTCAATGCAAGACGGGAGAGCCGCGGACGATTCTCTAGAGGAGCGCTTCGGACTTCAGAAGTTTTTCTTTTCTCATATAATGTCTTAGGGCTACTTATTCATTTTCCTTATTCTATCTTATTCTACCTTATTCTACATTTACTTTGAGTAAGTTTCTGGCCACTGTCTCATTTCCGTCACGAATGGCCATTTTAATATTGTAGTCCCGTATGTCCAAACTCTTTGCTCTTTCCGCCCTCGAGACGAACTGCGCGATCGCGTCTGTGTTGTCGTCGGTGTAGTATGCACAGCTGGTGGTATGCCGTGTTACCGCGACGATCGCGTGGGGGACTTCGTCGTGGATAATTCTCTTTTCTTGCGTTGTACGCACAATGACGACTGTCTCAAAAGTCAGTCCCTGGGCTTCGTGTATTGTATTAACACGGGATCCAAAACCCTCCCCGTACCCTTGGGCCTTCAGAAGTGCCTTCTCTTTTTGGGTGTGGGTCAGATACAGGGTGTTATTTGTATCTTTCGGGATTTCCGCACCCGTGTATGTCTTCAGCTTCAGGGATCTGATCTGGCATCTAGATGCGTATATGCCATCGTACACTTCCCCAAGTGCATATGCCACATCCATGGGGTTCCTGTGCGTACATAAGTGATTTTCACTGGATTCGACAAAAGAGTTTGGTGTGGAATAGTAGAGTTTGAAGGCATTATTGCGGTCGATGAAGGGCACCTGGTTTATGTCCCCGATCATAAGGGTTTGGACAACTTTTGCCAGCTTTGTGGCCATAACAATCGCCCCAAAGTGATTCATGGGGGCCTCGTCTATAATCAGGCGACTACATTTGTCCCTGGTAGACTTTTCAAAACCATTTACCAGTACTGATGCCATGGTGCGGACTCTGGTAGTGTTGCCCGCCCCAAGCTGCGACTCCAGTTTTTCCCTAAGATCGTTGACTGCACGGACTTGTGCCGCTTGGAACCAGCGACCCACCTAGTGAGGGTGTTCCAAACATAGGTCTCTTGCAAAGATCACCACAGAGCACGGACTTGTGCCGCTTGAAGCCAGCGACTCACCTAGTGAGGGTGTTCCGAACATAGGTCTCTTGCAAAGATCACCACAGAGCACGGACTTGTGCCGCTTGAAGCCAGCGACTCACCTAGTGAGGGTGTTCCGAACATAGGTCTCTTGCAAAGATCACCACAGAGCACGGACTTGTGCCGCTTGAAGCCAGCGACTCACCTAGTGAGGGTGTTCCGAACATAGGTCTCTTGCAAAGATCGCCACAGAGCACGGACTTGTGCCGCTTGAAGCCAGCGACTCACCTAGTGAGGGTGTTCCGAACATAGGTCTCTTGCAAAGATCACCACAGATCACGGACTTGTGCCGCTTGAAGCCAGCGACTCACCTAGTGAGGGTGTTCCGAACATAGGTCTCTTGCAAAGATCACCACAGAGCACGGACTTGTGCCGCTTGAAGCCAGCGACTCACCTAGTGAGGGTGTTCCGAACATAGGTCTCTTGCAAAGATCGCCACAGAGCACGGACTTGTGCCGCTTGAAGCCAGCGACTCACCTAGTGAGGGTGTTCCGAACATAGGTCTCTTGCAAAGATCACCACAGAGCACGGACTTGTGCCGCTTGAAGCCAGCGACTCACCTAGTGAGGGTGTTCCGAACATAGGTCTCTTGCAAGGATCGCCACAGAGCACGGACTTGTGCCGCTTGAAGCCAGCGACTCACCTAGTGAGGGTGTTCCGAACATAGGTCTCTTGCAAGGATCGCCACAGAGCACGGACTTGTGCCGCTTGAAGCCAGCGACTCACCTAGTGAGGGTGTTCCGAACATAGGTCTCTTGCAAAGATCGCCACAGAGCACGGACTTGTGTAACTTGTATCCAGCGACAGCCAACGACCCGCATGAGATCGCCCTACCGAGAACGGAATCTAGCACTTCCCACTTATAAGACCACAGAGCTCACCATTACTCCGGCAGGTCGTGTTGCTTACAGACTACATGGCTGTAACATTTCCTCTCAAATCTCGGATTAAATGCAGCATTCGATTTGCTCTTATATAGTCGGAACGGTAATGCTTTGAGACGGTGGGGAGCCGTTTTGTAAACCCCTCTCTAAGAAATTGGATTTCTCTAAACCAGGAAATTCAAATTTTATCTAACGTAACGGGACTTTTGATGCCGAATAAAGTTCGATTCGCATCTAACAGAGCGTGTCGACTGCATTAATAAAGCAATGAAACCAAAAATTCAAAATTAAAAAAAAAACTAAAGTTTGGTTTTTAAAGTTCATATTATTTGCTTGTACTATAAATCTACTGTAAATTATTTTATAGCAATATGAATTAATTTCGCAATTTCAAAGATATTTTCCTTTCATCCGAGTTACGAATTGTTAGTAGGTATAAGTAGGTAGTATAAGTAGGTACTACTTATACTTATTTATTTCTTTGGCTTACGATTCGCGAGTTCCCCATCACTTTGGGAAACGATAAATAATTATTTTTCCGGTTTCGTGGAAACGTATTGCTTCCAACCCAGAGAGTTGTGTGTTCGAATTGTTAGAGCAGCCATTCCGTCATACAGATTGGTGTACTCTGTGTGTGTCACCAGTCTCATCAATCCTTTAAGTCAGTTAAAAATCTGTATTTTTTTCTGTGAAAAACTGTCCTATGTGCCAAGAGAATCTAATACACAGGGCAAATTTAAAATATCAACAACCCTCAACAGTCAACTTCTGTACATGTTAATTCTTAGCAACTTTTGTTAACTTTTTACAATACTAAGATAGGTTCACAAAAAAGATTTGTGTTGTAGTGTCTGACACTTTTTACCTCTGTAAGTATTTTTTGTGATGCCTCTACCTACCCCTATTTCTTTGAATTAGGTACGATGTGTAGAATTTATTTCAGTTTAGAATAGCCGACTTTTGTTTTAATATAATTAATCAAATTCGTGGGCCAAACATACTACGTCGCATAAAAGTTGCCTGTAGAAATTGATTGGCCTCTTTACGTTTCAACTAACATAGGTAAATATATAATATTATTACAAACATACCAGTATTAGAATGTGCACCAGGTCAGTGAGGAGCTTATTTATAACTTATGGTGTATAATAACTGCTGCTCTATGGTGCAAGTGGCAACTCCATGTGCCAGGGCGGTTCTAAGTCACTTTGAGTAAATAAAATTGATTGCAAGAAGACGGAAGATATTAATCTTGAACGCTACTCTCATGTGACATAAGATCACATCCTGTATAGTGATGTAGAGGTTTCTGTGTGTCCATACTTTATGACATAACATCCCTCCAACAATATTATAAAAATACGAAAGTGAGTTTGTTTGTTACGCTTTCACGCCTAAACCACTGAACTCATTTTGACGAAATTTGGTAAAGAGGTAGACTAGACCTTGGAGAAGGACATGGCTACTTTTTATCCCGGAAAATTATAGAGTTGCCAAGGGATTGTAAAAAAACCTATGTCCACGCGGACGAAGTCGCGGGCATCAGCTAGTTAATATAATTAATGCGAAAGTCTGTTTGTTTGTTGGTTTGTCATTCAATCACGCCGCAACAGACAGACCTGCGGATTGACGTGATTTTTTGCATGGCTTTAGTTGAGGACTCGGAGAATGACATGAGATACTTTTCATCCCAAGAAAACAAACGGCTCCGCAGGCACATAGCAGTTTCTAGACGGTGAATGTGTATATTCAAATAAGAATCAAACTTCGTATGTATGGGTTGCGCTCGTGATATTTAATGTAGTAGTTAGTATTATAGAATAGGTATATATACTAACTACTATGTCTTAAATATTAATTAGCTTCGATTTTTAAAAATAAACCGGTCAACTGCGAGTCAGACTCGCGCACCGAGGGTTCCGTACTCCAGAAGTATAAGTACAATCTGTTTTTCATTTGTTTGTCTTTAAAGGTAAGTTGCTAATTAAGCTAGGCCTTAATTGGCTCAACTATGTATGTATCCCGACACCCTTTAATTTCCAACTTTTAGCTTTTGGAATTTTTCCTTTATTTGTGCTGTAAGACCTGTCTTTTTGCCAAATTTCGTAATTCTAGGTCAACTGGAACTACCATTTAGGTTTTCGACCCAAAACCTATAGGGTACTTCCGGTTGACCTAGATTTGTCAATTTTGGTCAAAAGCAAGGTCTTACAAATCAAGTAAAGGTAAAATTCCGAAAAATAAAAAAGTTGAAAACACCTACTTACAATTTTTCGGGAAAATCTAAATCTTTTTATTGTGCCTTAATTTTTATATACCTAATAGGGACTATAGAGCTTAGTATCTGGTATAAATTTCAACTTGCTAGGTCCACCCGTTCCTGAGAAAATCGGTGGTGACACACGGACAGACGGACAGACGGACAAGAAAGTGATCTCATAAGGGTTTCTTTTTTCAAAAGGTATTGAGGTACGGAACCCTAAAAATTGATAGGTTAAAAAGACTTCTTTCACTTCAGAAGAAACTTTCGACTTTCAGAAGAAAGAGGGTCTTTTGGTTAGGCTAGGCTGATCCCGGCTGTGCACTGTAAAGTTTGAACTTAGACCCTATACAGCTAGACCAGTAAGTTCCCAGCGAACCAGAGACATGTTGGAAATGAATTCAATTCTGAAGTTAAATTACAAAAGTTCCACAATCGGTATTAGTCTAATAGAAAAAGTCAAGCGCAATACGGGTGAACTCCGAGGCTCTTCCTCGAAAACTAGAATTGAACAATTCTGTGCCTCCTGTGATGAGTGATCTAAGTCGAGTTGTACCCTTTTTGAGATTTTTACATAGAAATGATCAGAAAAAAATTAGCTTTTTTTTGGTCTAACCCACGTTCTTCTAACTATTATAGTTTCGGAGATAATTTTGTGCAAAGTGATATAAGTGACAGCATTTTTGCAAAAATATCGTGCATATAGATATATTTCAAGTTGTAACCTCAATAAGTAATTTTCTGCATGCATTATTTTTCGTGCTTCGTGGTATAAGTGTGATTATATTAATTTTCACATTTTATTTTTAGTACATTTATCGTGAATATTGATATAATTAGAGTTATATCACTTTGAACAGATTTTTTTCAAAACTGATTAGGGTACAATTATACATATACCTAATAATCACAATCTAAATTTATGCCTAATTTGTGATCAGTGATACATCTCGACTTGCATCATTGTGTACAAATCAACATTATTTGTGTAAACGAATATAAATTGAATTGTATCTAAAACTCAAACCAAATGTAGAAAAAATGTATGAAAAAGGAGACGTGCTAAATGATACAAGTGAAATCGTCAAGTCATACTCTTATGGAGATTGACACCAACCATGCGTTAATTGAGCGTAAGAAGAAGCACATGAGTATGGTTATTCACTTGCAAAAAAATTGGTACCAACTAGTGCGTACAGCTTCAAACAAAACAGCAAAGTTTAGGTAGGTACTGTTATCTAAATGACTTGTGATTCAACATGTTTTCAAGCAATTTCTTACTCTTGCATTGGAAAGTTGATGTGGTGTGATGTTCGATCTGTTTTGCATAGCAAAGAAAATATTCCCTGTTTTTCTTACACAAAATGAATTCAAGGATGATGAATACAAGACTATGGATTGTTTGAAACGAGGTAAAGCTTACGCTATTACGATTACAATAAAGACAGTACCAATAGCCTACCACTTCAAAATTACTGTTTCAACCGATAAGAAGTAATATCTGTTTTGCTATGCTTTATTCAGGAGCGCGATCATGAGTTTTACAGAGTTTTAAAATATTAGGAGTATTAGGACTTTGTTATTGGATTGTTTTCCTTGCAAGAAATTGACTAAATTCCGAAAAAAGTAGTAATCTGTTGAAGCAAACTCCCGGGGAGAGTGATGGGTGTTGGAGATATTTCAATCGCAGCACCTTTAATTTAGCGACTGTCTGTTGTGAAGTATGAGGTCTAGCGTTGGTCTAAGTTAACAGCATTGGGCAAGAGAAATGACCAGTTTCGGTTGTTTAACTGGTGACATTTTCATCATGGTTTGAAATTGTTGATCTATCTTTATTGTCTGGCCAGATCTTAAGAAGCCATAGTGTATGATACCAGCACTGGTCCACCAAACACACACCAGTAGTTTTTTCTGAGTCAACTTTCGTTTGGGACAGTTTCACCAGTTGGGTTTCGCCAGTTCTCTTGGATTCAACCACTATGATGAGCATTTCCGACTGTCGTACACCATTATCCTCACTGATAACAATACGATTCAAAATTCCGTCGTTATTGTGACAATTGAGTAATGTAACGCAGCATTTAATGCGTGTTTGTTAGTGTGCTCCACCCAATTCATGCGGTAGGTACCTATTTCTCGAGTCTTTCACTTTTCAAATTTGTTTTAAGTGAATTAATATTATTATATCACTCACACCGAAGCCTGCCACTAACTCTAACATAGTTTGCGATAGATCCGCTACCACAATCATCTTTATTTCTTCATTGTCAACTAGGGTTTCCAGCCGTCCACGGGGTTTGTTTTTAGGTCAAAATTTCCAGAACAAAAACGTTGGAACAAAAATCGTACCATGCTTTCTTTTACAGTAAGGGTTTCCCCATACTCATCATTAATCCTTCGAATTATTTTTGCAGTACTGGTGCCACTGTGGAACTCGTATTCGTAAATAATGCGTTTTTTTAATAAGTTGCGTTGCGTTTAATAAGTTTTCCATGTTTTGAACAGATCGATGTCAAATAAAAATCAAATTGAGCGAAAACAAATGAATCACTAGATTCAAAAACAAATTTTGAAATAAATTTAAATTTGGAATACGCCAAGATATAAGTATGAGATCATAGTAGCCAGTTCAATAAAATGCCAGTTTCATAATATGTAAGGACTTAATCCATACTAATATTATAAATGCGAATATAACTCTGTATATTATGCTTTCACGCCTAAACCGCAAAACCGATTTTGATGAAATTTGGAACAGAGATAAATTAGACTTTGGAAACCAACATAAGTTATCATTTGTTGCGAAATAAAGGCTTGAAGGGGTTGAAATAGGGGTTAAATCTTTGTGTGGGAGTCCATCATATTGAAGATAAAAACCTTTATATTTTTGCAGTTTACATCCTGGAAATCGATATAAGATACTTCTAAAAATACACCCGAAATGAAGTTGTGGGCATCAGCTAGTATTTTATTAGTGAATTATTGGTTTAGAAGAAGTTTCACAAACGTTGATTTATTTTTGTAAAACTTGTATTTATTTGCACCATAAAAATGCATTTTAGTGATGGGTATAACATGAGTTGTATTATTTAACACATTTTTCAGAAGACCAAAATTTTAGCAAACTGATACAATTCAGCTAAATTGTTAAAATAGGGGACTGATAAGTAAAAAAATCTCATCTTTGAGATATTACATTTATCCTTTGTTTGAGCACCATTGGGTTGGGAATATATTCTAATGAGTTATTAGATATTTTTACTTTATGTATATCAATTTACACGAAGACAATATATAGGTGTAACGTAATTTAACTGTACTTGTATCATTTATCACGTAATTTTAGCATCGATTAGAAATTAAAAAAGGTACAACTCACAGGTTTTTCAAGAATTACTTTAAAACTATAATATTTACCGCAAAAATTTAAATACACAGTGAAAGTGAATGTTTTTATCTACAAAAGAAAGCACTCAAGTTTAACCTAGCCCAATTAGATCGCGAACTAGAATTTTTTTAATCTTGTTTTTGCTCTCCTGTAAAATGGTGATTTTTGACTTGTATCACCTGTCACAGGAGGCACAGAATTGTTTTGTACCTAATATTTTACCAAGAAGTGATATAATCCATACTTAGAATATTATAAACTCACATAATAAGCTCTAATTCAGAGAAAGAAACTTAATTTTTTTTATAAATAAGATTTTACTAAGCCGTTTCAATGTCCCACTGCTGAGCTCAGTTTTCATCTCTTATAGGAGAGACGGATTTAGAGTTTGGACTCGCCACTCTGTTCCAATGCGGGTTGGCGGGCATAATAACCATGGTGGCCTAATTGCCTGGACGAGACTATAGTTGCATTTTGTACATGCTAAGCACTTCAAAATTAGTTCACAAATTAAAAACTTTATTATGGCATGATCAACCCATTACCGGCTCACTTTAACAGAGCACGGGTCTCCTCTCAGAGTGAGAAGGGTTTTGGTCTACCACGCTAGCCAAGTGGATTGGCAGACTTCACACACCTTTGAGAACGTTATGGAGAACTCTCAGGCATGCAGGTTTCCTCACGATGTTTTCCTTCACCGTTAAAGCAAGTGATATTTAAATACTTAAAACGCACATAACTCCGAAAAGTTAAAGGTCGATCGAACCCACGACCGGGATCGAACCCACGACCTCCGATTAGAAGTCGGTCGCCCTAACCACTAGGCTATCACAGCTTTCATTATATTGAACGTACTTATATTTACGCTTCCACTATATTGAATCAGTTTTCCTCTGTTTCAATCAAAATGATCATTTTTAGCTAAATGTAATTAGTCGACTGTAATACGGTCCACCGGCCTTTATAAGGTTCTCATGGCCTCAAGTGTGTTAGGGAGTGACACGTTTGTGCTATACAAATAACTACAGCAAATATTCCGACACGTGTATAGTTCGTTCGGTAACTTAGTGTCGGTACAGGTGCAGGTGCTCTTAGTATTCTGCTTTTATTTTTATTACTTTTTTTCTGTTTTTAATTTTTTTTCTATTCTAACAGAATCTCCGAATAGTCTGCCAATCCGCACTTGGCCAGCGCGGTAGACTATGGTTAAAATCCTTCTCATTTTGAGAGAAGACTCGTGTTCATGAGAATATTATATTTTATGTTTATGGTTATATTGTAATAAAATACGAATATAAAAAAATATAAAAAGGAGAGAGTAATTTTAATGAAAAAATATGAGTAGGTATAAAACGCCAAAACCCCTTGTACCTGTACACCCCGCGCGGCATCTTTTGAAGTCGCAGGCGGTCCCTTTGACAAGACGCCGCGCGTGCCGAGGCGGCGCGATCAAAGGTGACCGTAAGTAAATGAACAGACATAGGTACTAGGTACATTCAGTGTCGGGCTTTGAGTAAACATCAAAGGAACTAGCTAGGGAAATATTCAGCTTGATCATGTTCCGCCTATAAAGTCGTAAATGTATGGGATCGTGTTAAATCTGACTAGATTTTGCCCCAGGCTATGAATTTTAGATTTCGTTTATTCGCTTTCATCGTGCGCCTAGAAAGGAATTAACAAATTACATATTATAACATGCGACGCCCCGGCAGTGTTGTGACGACAGTGCACTTATTGGATTATAACCTATGACGGCACATCATCACCATGGTCATCATCATCATCATAACTATCAACCCTTGAGTGGCCCACTAAAGGGGCACGGATCTCCTCTCAGAACGAGAAGGGTTTTGGCCGTAGTCCACCACGCTGGCCAATTGCGGACTGGTAGACTTCACGCGCCTTTGAGAACAATAATTATGTAGAACTCTCGGGCATGTAGATGTTTTCCTTCACCGTTATCATCATCATAATTAATTACTTAACAACCCATTATTAGCCCAATACAGGGCACGGATATCCTCTCAGAATGAGAAGGGTTAGGCCGTAGTCCATCACGCTGGCCAATTGCGGACTAGTAGACTTCACACGCCTTTGAGAACATTGTGGAGAACTCTCAGGCATGTAGATGTTTTACTTCACCGTTATCGTCATCATAATTAATTACTTAACAACCCATTGCTAGCCCACTACAGGGCACGGATCTCCTCGCAGAATGGGAAGGGCTAGGCCGTAGTCCACCACGCTGGCCATTTTCGGACTGGTACACTTCACACGTCTTTGAGAACATTATGAAGCTGTTTTCTATGTTTTCCTTCACAGTTAAAACGAGTGATATTCAGGTAATTGTTTCAAAACGCACATAACTTCGAAAAGTTAAGAGGTACGTGCCGGGGATAGTACCTAACTACCTACTCGGTGCCGCTGAAAGGAAGACCCCGTAGTTGTAACCACTGAGCTATCGCCGCTGATATAACTATAGACACTTGGAATTTATTTTAAAACAAGCGGATACCCGCGACTTCGTTCGCGTGGATATTGATTTTAAAAATCCCGTGGGAATCATTTTGTTTTCCTAAGTTCTTTTGAGCTCATACCTTGCTATAAACTGTTAAAAGTTCACTGGCGGATGTTTAGGTAGATCAAAATGTAAACATCCGCCAGTGAAAGTCCCATTAAAATCGATCCAGCCTTTCAGAGATTAGCCAGTAATCTTTAAACTATCTACTTTCTAACAAAAAAAGAATGAATGAAATCGGACCACGCGTTAATGAATTACAGCTAAGTACACATTTTGACTTTTATCTTCTCTCCCAAGGGAACCGTGCTGAATTCGGGGTAAAAAGTATCCTATATGTTACTCCGTAGTATGAACTTAAATCATACCAAATTTCATTTCAATCCATTCAGTAGTTTTTGCGTGATGCGCGCACAAACATACAGAAAAACAAACAAACAGACAAACAGATAAACAGAAAAACAGACAAAAATTTCAAAAATAGCTTTTTTACGTTCTATAACTTATCCCTAACATCCCCCAGTTATTATTTTGTAAAAATCTTCAATGTACAGATACGGCAATTCTACGATTTTATTATATGTATAGAATAGAAGATGTATAGAATAGATGTTTTAGATTTAATATATTGTGACGAAATTGTAAAGGTATTCACATCTAGTGAAAGAATTCACGCCTAGTTCATAGTCTAGTAAACAATTCTCACATGCCACACTAATTCCTTATAGCGATTTTCTCGTACAAGTATTAATATTATTTTCATTCCAACATCTGTACAATTTTGTTTACCATTTTCTCTTTTCTACCCCTTTTCAAAGAACGAGTAGCATCATCAGTAGGATAAGGTAAGTTACATTTGGCCAACAAACTAAAGCCACTTTGGGGCAACTAAACTAAACTCATACTCTTCTTGCGGGCAGCTGAATGCAAAACCGATTGCTCTCATGCAACTTTATCATTAAGAAATTCATTAGTCAAAGAGCTAGAAGGCTACTAGTATTAGTAAATAAGTACAAATTTAAAAAAAAATTGGTGCTAATATATTATGTACGGAACCCTAATAGAACGAGGGCCGACTCGCATTTGATCGATTATTTTTTACTAGCTTTTGCCCGCGGCTTCGCCCGCGTGGGATTCTGAGGGATAAGTAGATTTCTGGTCCACCCGCCCCCCGCCGCGCGGCGGCGTACCGCGGTACCGCGTACGCGGCGGGCTCTGCAGGGCTATTCTGTAAAGCCATTTTCGAATTATAGAGAGTGAATTCGAGATGAGTTTGCTAATTTGTACTCTGTAAAACTCGATAGTACAGGTCTTCTCACTCAAACTCACTTCACTTCGCAAGTGCGTAGCAGATGTTTACAGAATATTAAACCAAGGTGAAGTGAGTTTGCTTTCGAAGCGAGTTATTTCACTTGAGTGAGCTTCGATATCGAGATGGTATTTTAGAGAATAGCCCTACAGGGCGCAGGGGCGCGCGGCGCGGGGAGTTCCGTGCAGCGCGAGCGTCGTCGGCCGTCGCGCGCAGCGAAAATACCTATCAGGGCGTTTTTTAACATAGGTACTTACCGATTTCAACACAACTCCTTTTTTGAAAGTCGGTTAAAAAAGTAGCCTATGTTACTCCTTGGTTAATCCTCTACTTGTCTGTGAAAGTCCCGTCAAAATCGGTTCAGCCGTTCCGAAGATTAGCCCGTTCAAACAGACAGACAGACAAAAATTTTAAAAACGTGTGATTCGGTTATGGTATCGTTCAAATAACCATATGAGCTTAATATGTGGTAGTTATTTCGAAATTACAGACAGACACTTCAATTTTATTTATTAAGTATAGATGAGTTTAGAGACTAATTTAATTTTGTATTTTTTTTCCAGATTTGCTCGTTGATTTTGTGCAGGTATGTTTTAAAGTTTATATAAACTTTAACGAAATTATAATTTCTATTGACTTAGTGTTATTTTATGTAGTGCAATCTAATTATTATAATTAGTTTCGGTTTTTTTATTATGATTCACGCGATTTTCCTGTTTGAATCGCTAATCACGGTACGTATACGTATCACTGGTTGTAAATAAACGGTCTCCGATTTGGTCCTTTTTTGGACACACACACACACACACACACACACACACACACACACACACACACACACACACACACACACACACACACACACACACACACACACACACACACAAACATAGTGTGATAAACGAACAAATTTTTACTACTTACTGCCTAGGGTCTACTTTACGTTCAATAATTCATATCCTAGAGAGAATAAAACGTATAAATTGTTGGAATATAAAAGTGGTTGGCTTGGAATTCATAAAATCGGTTAGAACCTAACGTTTTATTGTTCGTCAAAACATCACACACAGAGATCGTGAAACTAATTTGATGGGAAAACGCGGAGCGCGTGAATTTTTCATGAAATATTCAAAACGCTGTGTGTGAATTCACTCGAGCCCTGTGTGATTCAACGCTCGTATTTTTTTTATTAAAGTCTGAATTTTTAAATTTCATTGACGATAAAAGAACCCCTCCCCCTTTTTGTGTTCCCTCATTGCCATGATGCTGTCCATGGATCATAATATAAGGTGAGCCATCATCATCATCATCATCATGATCAACCCATTACCGGCTCACTACAGAGCACAGCAGAGGGTCTCCTCTCAGAGTGAGAAGGGTTTTGGCCATAGTACCACGCTGGCCAAGCGGATTGGCAGACTTCACACACCTTTGAGAACGTTATGGAGAACTCTCAGGCATGCAGGTTTCCTCACGATGTTTTCCTTCACCGTTAAAGCAAGTGATATTTAAATACTTAAAACGCACATAACTCCGAAAAGTTAGAGGTGCGTGCCCCGGGATCGAACGCACGACCTCCGATTAGAAGTCGGTCGTCCTAACCACTAGGCTATCACAGCTTCATGACATGTGAGGTGCTTCATGACAGGTGAGACATCGCCAACTACTAACTCCGGACTAGAACTGAAAATACTTGATGGAAGCCTGACCCGAGAATGAAACCCAGGACTCCGTAATCTGAACATGCTTACCGCTAGATCAACCAGGCAACGTATCCTACCGTCTATGCTCTAATGCCATCGAATTCGTACACGTGGTTTAGGTTTCTTTAAAATCCTTGGGGGAACTCTTTGATTTTCAGGGATAAGAAGTAGCCCTGATCACTGCGACTAAGTGAAAACCCTTTCAAAATCGCTTCAGCAGTTGCGAAAATTAGTGGAGAGGAGTCGAAAACCAATTTTTTGTAGTCGAAGTAGGGGGACAATGCTACACTTACATTATACTGCTAGGTGAACATTGCGGTCGACGATATGCGAGGGAGAGTCAGTGCCGCTTTTTTACGCAGTAATATTTAATCTGTCTATCTAAGTATAATTATATAAAGAAGCTTGTCCTGACTGACTGACTGATCATCAACGCACAGCCACTAAAGCTAGAAACTTGAAATTTTAACAGTAGCTTCCTTTTTTAACGTAGGCGCACACTAAGAAAGGATTATTGCGAAGTCCAGGGGATTAAATAGGGGATGAAAGATTGTATGAAAGTCCGTCATTTTTCAAGTTATTTCCATGAATATTGATATTTAAATTTTTGGTTAAAAATAAAGAATCACGTATTTCTGGAATTTTGAAAATTCTACCCCCAAGTGGGTTAAATGGGGGATGAAAGTTTGTATGAAAATCCGTCATTTTTAAAGTTATATCGATGAAAATCAGTACTTGTATTTTCAGTTAAAAATAAAGAATTACATGTTTCAGGAATTTTGAAAATACTACCCCCAAGGGTTAAATAGGTAATGAGATTAGTATGAATCCACGCGGGCGAAGTCGCGAACGTCAGCTAGTCTTTGATAAAAGAACCGCCAACCCACATTTTAGGGTCTAAACTCTATAATATATCTCTCTCCTATAACAGAAGAGGCCTTAGCCCAGTAGTGAGATATTAAAGAGGTATAGCGGTTGTGGTGTATAAAAAGGTCAACTCAGTGCCTTAGAACAGGCTCCGTTTGAAAACGCAAGAACTGGCAACGCTCCAACGCTGCAGAGGTCTTCCAAAAAAAATTACTATTCTTATACAATGGTAGCATTTTATTCTAATAAAATCGTTCAAGTCGATTTAGTAATGTTGGCAGTACGTGGTCGGTAGATTCGAGCCTCGACCGCGTACAAACTCAAGCTGCAAAATATCGAATGCTTTCTAATGTATTGAACAGGTGAATTTTGCTAAAAAGGAGGATATAGTTCCAGACAACTCTTGGCTCATCCTGAATAGGGATGAGCCAAGAGCTGATACCTTGTCATTGCAACCGACAAGCATCCACTGCTGGTCTCTTGGGAAGATCGCCAGAGAACACGATCTTCGGACGCTTGCTTCTACTTTCCAGCGGCTGAAATTATCTATCCGGTAAATCTTTACAATGGACAAGTTCCCAAAAAAAAATTTTTTTTTGATTAATTATAAAAAAATAAGTAAAATAAAACAAAAATCTGAAAGAATCATTAATTTATCTCAAAAACTGAAAAAGTTATTGAACTTTAAAGTTGCTAATTTCGTTTCACGCGGCGCTACAGCGTGTAACGTCATCCAACCCGCTCAGAGGTATTTTTTCCATGTAAATTTTCTTGTTTTACCAATTTCTCCGAGATTTCTGAACCGATTTGCGTGATTCTTTTTTTAATCGACAGCTGAGGATGTTTGCAAAATGAACCCATAGATATTTTCGATTTTTTTTATCTTTTTTTTCGAAAAAGTCTATGGGACCATTTTGAAAACATCCTCAGCTGTCGATTAAAAAAAGAATCACGCAAATCGGTTTAGTAATCTCGGAAAAATTGGTAAAACAAGTAAATTCACATGGAAAATGTATCTCCGAACGGACGCTGTGACGTCATGCTCGAGAGAGAAATTTTGCGTTAAAATAACTTAAATAATTAATTTCTCGGTCATTTATTGATGGATTTCAAAATTTTTTTCACTGATTTATTACTTTTAATCTATATTTTAATATAATTGTATTTAATATGATATTTTCAACATCAGGAAACTTCCTCATTGTGCATTGTAGAGTCTACATCCGGTGTCGGAGTGAAACGATCGTCGAGTTTGTTTTGGTGGTGGATTTGTGTGGTATTACATTTTGCTAGCTTGGTTGCTTGTTTTTCCTGCATATTAACAGCAGGAGGGTTGACAGGGGATAGCGCATGCTGCATGTTATAACATACAAATTTAACTGTTTTGCGGATTATCACAATCGCAATATAATATTACAAAGGCGAAAGTTTGTGTGTGTGTATGTTTGTTCCTCTTCTCCGCCGCAACTACTCAACCGATTTGGCTGAAATTTTGAATGGAGATAGATTATCCCCTGACTTAATACATACTACTTTTTATCCCGGAAAAGTATTCCTGTGATAATTTTGACTTTACATCATATATTATGGATTTCCACAAAGTAACGCCTGCTTCTATTCAATATTATCTATCCGGTCAAGTCCGGTAGCTCTTGTGCTGATGCTAATCATCATTGCCAGTGTCACCTGCACAGTATGCTGGTGATGGCTTTTAAAGGAGCTGTCAAGGTATTGGATGCCCGGGGATCGAACATGGGACCTCTTCTTCACACTCGGAATGTTTTCTCCGCCAGAGGTATCTCATCAAAAAAACACAAGCGTTTGCAAAACGACTCTCCGATCACCCTTAATGAAGTCATTTGCAATCCAAACGACATGGATCCCGGGCGGACCGCCGCGCCGTCGTTAGAAGTTTAGGACTCATCTTGTATTAATTTATGTCCCTTTGAGACCTTTGACTGTATATTCGTAACTTAGAGATCAGTTTGTTTCGACTCGGTTTGTGTTGATAGTAGATCGGTTTGCGACGAGATATTTGGGAGATATCTAAATATAAAACCTCTCGAGTTCTTAACGCGATTTTGTAACCGATTTCAAAGAAGGTGGTTATCAATTCGACATATACAATGTTATTGGAACCGCAATATGTATACAACGTTAGTTTTACTTAAAGCAAAACCTGAAAGTAGTTTGCTCAGAATTACTAACAGAATCGAATCCAACTATTTTTATTTTGTGTTATAATTTTGTCCAAAAAATATATTTTAAAATCCTGCAAGCTTAAGCACATTCGTTGAAACGCGCATCAGCTGACGATCGGCATACATCGCGTGGTCATTCAACTCGCGAGTCTAGGTGACGATGGCTTGCGAGTTGGAGTGACCATTTTTTTTTGAGGACAATGACGCAACACAAAAAGCTTATAACTTCGTAAGTTTACATTATATGTTTTCGAAATTTAGTATAACTATTCCAAATGTAAAAATATTTGACACTTGTTTCGGTTTTTGCACAATTTAAAACTAAAGTTGTATTCATATTATGATAAAAATCTATTAGGGCTTCCAAACAAATACTTATACAAAATTTTATTGGTGTATGTATACGTATGTGTGTTTGTCCACGTATTTCTTCTAAACCACTGAGTGGATTTTTATTGGTTTACATTTACTTCAACTTAGGGAGCAGTGCAAGTTTCATCAAAGTCGGGCCCGTAATTTTCGAGATATGGACAAATACGCGTGCGAGTGTGAAGGTTGGCTTATTTCGGTAAGTAGGTATCTTATTACTACGAGTATATTATACATATATTGAAGTCGGTTTATTTTTCTTAAATTATGGCTTGTTTTTAATTAATTGGCTAACGCAGCAAATATCGTGGCCGTTTTTTGCCAACAACAAGGGTAATTATATTATTAGGTAGATATTTATATGCCTGGGTGTAAGCGTAATTGCTAAGGCTGTTTACTGCGCTTCACTGCAGGTCCCGTACTTATATACCCTCAAAGTAACGCAGTAATTAGTGTGCTTTGAGAATATCCGAGCTTTCAAATGAGCTGTTTCTGAGGCTAAAGGCACATTGTAGCGGAGGCGAAGTGAAGCGTTTTTCTTAATGTTGCAAAGTACACCGAGCCTTATCTTCACTACGTAATTTTTTCACGCCCGACAACCGTTACGCTATTGAGGCTAAAATGTACATTGTTAAGCCGTCATAGAAATAATCTTATACTTTATCCTTGCAATCTATTAGATATTAGCCCAATGCTATAGAAACTATTAGAAGCCCGCAATATCATAATGGCTACATGTTAGTTCGCGGTAAGAATGTCCTATGCACCGTGCACATAGCGTCGCTTATGCGTTTCTGCGAGAAGTTGACCCTTTAAGACAGCTAAGGAAAAACAGATCGCCCTGCGCATTGCCACTACAGCTTTGCGACTCTCTTAGATTAGATAGGTATTACTCAGTTATAAAAACTGTTACAAAAAACTGTTACATAAAACAGAAATATTGGTCGCCTGCCAATATTTTAGTTTAACAAACGAGTTTTGTTGTAAATCGAGAGAACGCCGCGCTGCAAACAGATATGTAGGTATGAGTAGAGCTACTCGAGTTATTTCCGATTTTCATTCATTTATCATTCAACTGCGCTGAACTGGATTCAAGTGAACTCGTTATTTTGCCGAATGCAGTGCTTCGATTGGTTTCGCATAAATAAATTGCTTTCGTATCCTAGGATCCATCTACATACGGCCGTCACAATAGAGGTTGCATTATAGTATGACGTCACTGAAACAAACGCTGCGTATTGAACAAACTATATTTTAGGAAAATACAACCTACTTGAATATATAAAAAAAATGTGCAAATCAGTCCAGCAATCGTAGAGAAATCAGTGTGTGTATCAATAAAAAGTATTAGTGACATATGGGTATATTTACGCGTATAACTTCGTACATACGAATGATAACTATGTTTATTATATTTTTGAACCTTCATGAAAGTATGTGGATTACGATAGTGAAAAAATTATAAAAATCGGTTCATTGGTTTTTAAAATAATGGCGAACATGTGTTAATCTAGGCGCACGAAGTGCGCCAGGCCAAGTTCCCCCGGCCTTGTCGCATGAGTGTGTTATTTACACGATCCATTTCGAGCTGTTTTGACCCCCCTCATAACTCTGGTTCGCGGGATAGTAATCCTACGAAATTTGAAATATAAGTTAAACTTGTGGATGTGATGATAAATTGAAAGTTTCAAATTTTTAAGTTGAACCGTTTCTGAGATACAGAGGTTTGAAAATCACATAAAACAAGACCTACTCACTGACTGATCAAAATTATGACGCACTTCCCGTGTATGTGGAATGTTGAAATTTGGTAAGAAGATGAGTCTTAGTGTGTATATGAAGGAAAAAATCGAAAAATGTCCAAAAGTTGCATCAGACACTGACCAATTCAAAGATATATAAAAAATCTGTCTGTTCCCACATCACACAAAAAATACTGAACAAATTTTCATTTTGTTTTAATAAATGTATTTTACTTTATTCGAAGCTATATATGGTTCTTGCTTCATCGAAATCGGTGCACTATTTAGGGAGATGTGACTTTTTAAGTTTTCTAGCAAGGGGTCAATCTTACTGGTCTTGAGTTCTAATAAAAAGTAAAGTGTAGGTAAATAATAAAACGCCAAGAGGTATATTTTTTTATCGAAGTCGCGGGCGCGACTTCGTCGGCGTGGACTACACAAATTTTAAACACCTATATTACCCCCTAAGGGGTTGAATTTTCAAAAATCCTTTCTTTGCGGATGTCGTACGCCACATTAATAGCTATCTGTGTGCCTAAGCCCGTTCCTTCCAGTAGTTTGAGATTCGTCTTTGCCAATAAAACCAGAAGCGCGATTTTCTTAATAATTTTGATAAGCAACCTTGACCCAAGTCAGGAAATGGATGGGTGGCCGACTTTGGAGGTTTGGAGGGGACTTTGGTGTCCTGTTGATTCCGGCTACTAGGTATCACTAATATCTAATACTATTCATTAAACTTAATGAGAGTCAAATACTCAAAATCTTCTCTTAGTTAAGCCGTATGGTTCTAAGTTCTGAAACTGACCACTGAGTGGAAATACTCTGGAGTGGAGTTTCTGTTATCTGTGATTTTGACAGACAGACGAACAAAATAAAAATTCACCCAATTAGAACAGAGAAAGCGACTTTGTTTTATACTATGTATTGAAGATTAAACCACATCTAATCAGACCGTAAAATGTGATAGGGTTCTATTCCTAATTATACTGAAGCGTAAGAGAGAAAAAAGACTTCATTATACTTATTGCATTAACTTTGAAATACTTAGAAAAAAGGAGTGAGATCCAAACAAAAACATTTCATGTGAATAATAAGGCCAACTTCCTATCAAAAAGTTTCGGCCATTAAAAGTACTGATATCAAAAATTATGACCAAGTCCTTTGCTAGGCTCGATAAATGAAACCATACAGTTTTAGAAGGTATATCTTCTTCGATCACCCTCAAGCTGTCATACCATTCCTAATGATCCTGTTAAAATATTTTTAAATAATTTATGTCTTACTAATAACACTATACTTAATATGAAGCTCATTTGGGACTGAGAATAGTTTTATTGTTTTCAACTTGGCAACATTTTTTAAATTAAACAAATTCAAAGGAGTGCAAAAATGTTGTCAAGTTGAAAACAATAAAACTATTCTCAGTCCCAAATGAGCTTCATATTATAGTGTTATTAGTAAGACATAAATTATTTAAAAATATTTTAACAGGATCATTAGGAATGGTATGACAGCTTGAGGGTGATCGAAGAAGATATACCTTCTAAAACTGTATGGTTTCATTTATCGAGCCTAGCAAAGGACTTGGTCATAATTTTTGATATCAGTACTTTTAATGGCCGAAACTTTTTGATAGGAAGTTGGCCTTATTATTCACATGAAATGTTTTTGTTTGGATACATACTTACAGGTTGAGTACAGAAACTCCTTTTGAAGTCGGTTAAAAAGGTTTTGACACTGTAAAAACAAACGATCTATAAAACGATCTTCATTCTCAGCTTCCCAGCAATCCACTCAAAAACGACCGTCGAAGCGCGGGGCTTAGTACTTAAAAAAAATGTACATTACGTAATGCTTATATGTACAGTTCAATTTACTTTCCAATATTTCAGAAAAAACGCGTCTCATCGCCTCGACACTGCCGCAATATGCTTTCAACCTGACTATCAAAATCAGAAATATTTCTCAATCCTGTGACTCGGCTATCTGTTTACCGGAAGATTACGATTTGATTGTCTGAACAAATATCTGAGTGGGGTTTGAGTATGAGAGATTTTTCCATTGACCCTTCGCTCTCAACGCGTTCGCGGATATTTAACGGTCGATTTATTATGATTCTTTCTTTTTGACCTACATAACAAAGCTGCCTTTTTTTCCTTAACAGAATTCACTAAATAGCAAACTGTCTGTTCTTTTAACAGAAGTCACTCTCGAGCGTTTCCGACCGTGCCACATACAAACGAAGTTTGATTCTCATTTTAATGTTAACCAACAAAACTAAAATGACGACCTCCCTGGCGCAGTGGTGAGTGCTGTGGTCTTATAAGCGGTCCCGGGTTCGATTCCCGGCAGCGGCAATTTGGCATTTTATTATTTCTAAATCGTCTGTGGTTTGGTGAGAGGCTTTAGCCGTGGCTGGTTACCACCCTACCGGCAAAGCCGTGCCACCAAGCGATTTAGCGTTCCGGTACGATGCCGTGTAGAAACCGATCAGGGGTATGCATACCTCTTCCAAGTCAGCCCGCATTCATCTTAAACTACATCATCATTTACCATCAGGAGAGATTGTAGTCTAGACTGGGATAGATTAAGAATACAAAAAAAAAATGGAATTTTGTAGACACGATTGAAAAATCTGTGTCAACAATATTTTATTATTATTTCATTAAGTGATTATTGAAAGGAATGTTGAATAGAAGCAGGCGTTACTTTGCGGAATTCCATGATATACAATGACTTTGAATCGTCCGTTGTGAAGTCAACATCTCCTGAAGATGCTCCGGTGTCGGAGCGAAACGATCGTCGAGTTCATTTTGTGGTGAATTTGTGTGGTGTTGTGCCTACAAATTTGTCACTGTTAGCGGATTATAGCAAAGTAATTTTATATTCATTGTATATTGAAAGGAAGTTAAGGTGGTCTAGCAATGAGTAATGCGACGCAGGAATACATTGCGAAGTTATCGTGTTTGATGCTCGAAACCAATTTAACTTGTACTAACTCGGCTATAGTACCTGATTTAATCATTGCTTTGAGTTGTAAACGATTTGATCAACGCGCGATAACAAAGTGGGGATTTAGAACTTGTCCTGACCTAATTACGTTCCTGGGCCACTAGTGGCGACGACTAGTGGCCGGCCAAATCGCCATATACTTCTTCTGAGCTAGCTAATAAGAACAACTGAAGTTCGTAAACTAAAACCCGACTACGCTTGATAGTTTAAGCGGCGATTACACCACACTACTTCTAGTGCACTAGGTTAGGGCACTACAAACAGGGCGTTCTGTTTACACTCCTGACTTACGTCCCTATATGCATGTACACTACGCTACATCTAGTGTTTTACATGATGTAGTGCACTAGAAGTAGTGTAGTGTAATCGCCGCTTTAATAATAATTTAGTGGGCAAAAGCGCGGGGCAAGCAGCTAGTGGCGCCGTCTGTTATGCCTATCCGAAACTAATTTTATAATATAGAAAGGCGCGTGAAGGTGAATTCTCGATTTTTTTTTCGTAAGTATATAAAATGTAGCCTATGTCACCCTGACCATAACAACGAATCAATTGACACCTCATTCATTAAAATCGACCGAGTAGTTTAGGCGCTACGGTGGAACACACAGAATCTAATACAAAAATCGGATACAAACATACACGTATACACATTACATACATACATAGACTGTTAAAATCATAACACTTCCTTTTGGCTTTGCCGTAGTCGGGTAAAAAACACGCTCTTATCGACAGCACATCCACTTCCCCGCGCACCGGTGCCGTGGTCGGACGTGCGATAGTTGTTACCTATCTGCTACACCACTGAGTTAGTTATTTATAGAATTCACCCATTGAGTTAAATATTTATAGATAAACAGTTTAGTGTCTTCAACATGCCAAAATGCAATGCTTGTGGTAAATTTATATCAGCCAGTGATATCGGCTCGATTAAGTGTATGTCATGTCCGTTATTGTATCATCGCGCTTGCGTGGCTTTACCTACGAAAGGTCAAATAAGTGTTAATAATTGGTGCTGTCCCGAATGTAAGTGCAGACTGCCGCGGGACAATCAAAGTGAAACCCCTGTTAAAGGCTTGAACACGTCGGTACCTGAAGATGATAGTAGCATAATAATAGGAGAGGGATGCTTAAACAATAGAGCCCTGGATGCTACTGTAGATATGGACTTGGGGCAGGAATTACGTCTATTTAGGGAAGAACTTAAATCAGCCCGTACGGAATTCCTGGATGAACTTCGTGCTGTTCGTACTGATATTCAAGAATTTCGTAGTGAAATGTCTGCTATAAAAGCGTCGATTACGCTGTGCACTGCACGTTTAAACCGATTAGATGAAAGGGTGGAGCTGCTCGAGAAGCGCGATTGCGAAAATCAGCAGAGCAACAACTTCACCGAGCTCGAAGCTACTGTAGCTCAGATAAAAAAGAATATCAATCAACGGGAACAAGACTTAATAGCAAATGATATTGAGATTGTAAACATACCTGAAGAACCAAAGGAAGATCTAATGCACCTGGCATTATTAATTGCAACAAAATTGGACGTAAAGTTGGAACCAAAGGACGTTATAAGCGTGTCACGCATGGGTAGTCAGCATCTCGCGAACAAAACCGGTGGGCAGACGCAGTTGCGTCCACGGCCACTAGTTGTGCGACTGGCACGCTTGGAGCAGTGTAATGACATGCTACGAAGCGCCCGTGCTCATGGTGGTGCCACTACAGCTGATCTTGGCTTATCAAATGAGCCCCGCAAGTTCTATGTAAACGAAAGGCTGACAAAGTATAATAGGCAGTTATTTCGGAAGACCCGAGAAGCAGTCAAGGAGCTCAAGTGGAAATTTGTTTGGATCAGGAGGGGACGAATTTATACAAGACGAGAGCAAGGATCGCCAGCAATCCCAATCTGCACCGAATCAGACATTACCAGGCTATCTAAATAAAAAGTACAAAATGAGTCAATTAGAGACAAATTGTTTAATAATTTTTCTATGTCACATAGCTAATAATAATTTACTTAATCTTAGCAATCTTAAGTTCATACTTACACAATTCACATACACTCATACACAACAAACACAACAACTCATCCCGTATTCACACATATATTATATCCATACTATTACTGCATATTGTTTACTCAGAAGCTTCTGCATAAATATTTTAGCAATCTTGTCTGTCCGCAACGCAGCTTATTTATTTAATAAAACTTTTAGGTTTATCTTTTATACTGACTATGGCTAATATACAAACAATCACAGCTGACATTGATGATAACATCAATGTCGGCAAAGCTGTGATTGCGGACATACCGGAGCAATGTAAATCACTCTTAGAGCATGACAGTAACCACTTTAGCATTTTAACTCAAAACATTAGGAGTTTATCGTGTAATTATGATGAATTACTGGTTCTAATCAAACGTTTGGATATTGCAATTGATATCATTATACTTACTGAATGTTGGCTGACTGAAATAACTAGCATACCAGTAATAACAAATTACTTGTCTTACGCAACTAAAAATCATCTTAATCAAAATGATGGTGTCGTTATATATATAAAAGAACACTTAACGTGTACTGTGAATGAACCGGAGTATTTTAAAGAAGCTAACTGCCTAGTGACCACTATTGATAATGATCTAGTAATTATTTCGGTGTACAGACCGCCTTCTTTTAAAAATCTAGAGCCATTCTTAGACTCTTTAGATAAATTGCTATTCCAATATAGAAGCTATAAAACTGTCATTTTAATGGGTGATATAAATATTAACATTGCAGATCAACATAACACCAGTAGAGATGCAACAGAATATATGAATCTTCTTGCCTCACATGGATTACTACCTGCACATACCTTTCCAACAAGACTAAATAATTGCTTGGATCACAGTTTTATTAGAACTAAAAATTCTTCCTCAACTATAGTTTGTAATACAACAATTACTGATCATTATTGTGTAATGACATCAATACCAAGGAAAACTATTAAACCTAAAAAGAAAACCATAGAAAGAACTAAAATTAATTTTAATGCCATAATTGAGGAACTAAGTAAAATTAATTGGTCGGAAACATTTCATAATGCTGATGCTAATAAGATGACGAATATGTTCCTAGAAATTATCAGTAACACAATGAAAAAATATACTACCACCTTTAAATTGTCCAGACGTAAAGCTAATATTAAACCCTGGATAACCCCAGGATTATGCCGTTGTATGAGAAACCGCGATAATTTACATAAAAAGCTCCGTAAAAATCCTGACAATGAAATATTAGCTATAACTTACAAACGTTATCGTAATACTTGTAATAAACTATTAAAGACTCTTAAAAATAACTACTATAGAGATGAAATAAATAATAAAAAGAAAAATCTGAAAGATAAATGGGAAGTAATAAAGCAATTGTGTAATCTGAACAAAAAAGAAAACTCATCTATGGAGCTATTACAAATTAAGTCTATGCCTAGTTCTTCGCTTAATCACGTAAATGATTACTTTATCAAAATTGGCAATGACTTAGCTAATAATATCTTAACAAGATTACAGAGAGAGGAATGGGAACTAGCTCGACAGCTAAAGCCTCGACTAATAGGTGCACCACTAAATTCCTTGGTGATTATGCCAACTGATGAGACGGAAATTAAAAACATATTATTAAACTTAAAATCAACTGGATCTACTGGTCCCGATGGCATATCCACATCTCTGCTCAAAAAGGGAATAAACATTTTTACGTTACCCATATGTATTATTTGTAATCGCTGTATAGATGATGGTGTTTTTCCTGGAGCACTAAAAAAGTCCATTGTAGTTCCCATTTATAAATCTGGAGATAAAGATGTGGTTTCTAACTACAGACCCATTTCGCTTCTGTCCGTTCTTGCAAAAGTAATTGAAAGAGTAATTAACATCAGATTAAAACACTTCCTGGAGTCTAATAAACTACTGTCACCAAATCAATTTGGGTTCAGGCAAAACAAATCGACGGATGATGCCATACGGGAATTAACGTCTTACATAGTAGAGAACCTAGATGCAGGACAGAAAACTATTGGAGTATACTTGGATCTAGCTAAGGCTTTTGACACCGTGTCCATTCCAATTCTAATCAGGAAACTTGAGTACATTGGCGTACGTGGCCAGTCATTGCAATTATTAAGAGACTATCTCTCTAATAGACAACAGCAGGTAAGAATTGATCAGTATGTAAGTCAGGAAGAATGCATTAAAATTGGTGTGCCACAAGGAAGCGTTCTCGGCCCGACATTGTTCCTGGTTTACATAAATGACTTATGTAATATGAAATTAACGAATGGAAAGATAGTCTCTTTTGCAGATGACACAGTATTGCTTTCTAGTGCTAAATCTTGGCAAGAAGCTAATAAATTGGCTAATCAAGGCCTTAAAATGGTTACCACTTGGCTGGATCATAATCTACTCACGCTAAATGTAGAAAAAACCAAGTTTATGACCTACAGTATTAAAAATAGAACACAACCCGAGCAGAATGCAATTTGCATTAAAGTCCATACATGTTCACAATTAACTAACTGTTCATGTTATAGTATTAAAAAGACAAACGTTACTAAATATCTCGGTGTATTAATTGATCAAAATCTCAATTGGAAACAGCACATTCAAAAATTAAGCAGCACGATAAGAAAACTGATCTATATCTTTAAAATACTCAGGAATGTCTGCTCAGCTACATTACTTCTAAGTACCTATTATGCTCTGTGTCAATCCATAATCATTTATGGAATAAAAGCATGGGGAGGCACATCTAAAACTACCTTATTAACTGCAGAAAGGGCGCAGCGCGCTGTACTTAAAGTAATGACTTTTAAGAAATACACTTATCCTACACATCTACTATATACTGAACTAGAGGTACTCACAGTACGTAAATTATTTATAAAACATGCAATTGTTACACAACACAAAACTCAACCAGTTTCCACATCAAGGCGTAGAATAGATAAAGTATACGATATCCCTCAACAAAAAACGGTCTTTGCTCAAAAATTCATAAAATATCTCGGTCCTAAACTATATAACGCAATAAGCAGAAATATAACGTTAAAAGATTTTACATGCAATAAATTGAAAAAGCAATTAATAAAATATCTAAATGCTCTAAATTACAATGAAACAGAGGATCTTCTGATTAAAATAATATGATAAAAACTAACCAGCAAACATGTAGAAATAAACTAGCAACACACAATACACACACACACATACACACACACACACACACAAACAAAAACACAAACGCGTTCACCACAGATACACACATACATACTGGCAAACATGAACACCTCAAAAATCACATTTAAGCGTACATAAACGATAACATTTTAATATTCCTAATATGTATATTATAGTACTAACACATGCTACAAGAGATATAGGAAATACTCGTAGCAAATTAATACGTAATAACTATATCTAATAATAACTCGTAATAACTCGGTCTCTAAAAACTATCAACTCAATGCGCCTATAAAAAAGTGGCGGGTAGTTGGATAATGTAAGAGCTCACAACAACACAATGTGTGCGTAACTCACTACCTACCTCTATTCAAATAATAGTATGTTTAGACTTTAGACTGGTTTAATGACATATTGGATATTAATATACTGTATATTGTCAGACCATCGCGCACCTTATTCATATTATATTCAATTAAGTCCATAGGAATGGGGAAGTCAACCCACTGTAACACAGTTTTCACTAGTACAGGGGTTGTCATGCCTATGCCTATAAGCACTATAATTATTATGACCTAGACACATGACCTACACACCTAAGTGATCTTTTTGTTTATAATACTCAGCTATTAAACCATTAAGTTGTTAAGTTGTAAGAATATGAACTATGTAAGTATATTGTATAGGTATAATAATAATAATAAATAAATAAATAAATAAATAAATCCAAGGCATGTACGGAGCGCATCAAAGGTTCCGCTGCTCAGTATTCCGCAGCGGTGGACGCAGTTTCCGCATTTTCAATATAACGCGGTTTTCCAGCTGATTTATTGGCAAATATTTCAAATTCAGCACAATCGGCCGCAATTGTTACTGCACACGACCGGTTTAGAAATCCTCGTAAATCCCGCTCGTATCGCATTGTGGCCAAAATCGTCTTTATATATCTGAGGAACGTGTGGCCTACTTGCGAGGGCGCATATCAATTTAATCTCCAGGAATTGAACCCCTTACACCCACCACTACAGCCTTTTAACGCCTCACTGCTGGGCACAGGCCTCTCCTCTCATAGGAAAGGGATTTAGAGCTTAGACCCGCCACGCTGCTCCAATGCGTGTTGTCGGGCTTTAACACCTATTGTCACATGATAGTGACCGGGACCGACTGCTTAACGTGCTCTCCCAAGCACGGGGTGGAACACCGCCAACAACCACGTTCTGGTACTGAGAATTTCTTGACAAAAAAACCCAGTACCTAACAGTTATTTGCCCGACCTGGGAATCGAACCCGGGACCTCGTGATCTGCGGCCTGCTAACTACTAGACCAATGAGTACCCACGGGATAATTATTATACACACCTAAATCCACGTAAAGGAAGTCGGTCAACTATACAGTTAACGAGTCAACTTTAAATTACTATCTGAACTGCAGTAAAAATGCAAATATCAGGCATTCATCATCGCGAATATAGTGAAGTGCTTTGCTTGCAAATATATGGCAACGTACGGTAATAAGAGAGCGCTAAAGAGATTTATGCTGCAGAACGCTAGCTGAATTCTGCCAGCGTTGCCACGAACAAATTAATTAAATGCTATGAACTCTAGAACCTATGGATTCCGAGCTCCAAACAGAACGTTGAAGCAAAGAAAGGCCTTGAACGGGACTTGGAGTTGCTTTGCCTCGTTCTCACCTACTTAAATAGAGTGTGAGGTATAGTCCGTTCGGTAACATAGTGTCGGTACAGGCGCAGGTGCTCTTAGTATTCTGCTTTTATTTTTATTATTTTTTTACTGTTTGTCACTTTTTTTCTATATCTAACAGAATCTCCGAATAGTCTGCCAATCTGCACTTGGCCAGCGTTGTAGACTATGGTTAAAATCCTTCTCATTTTGAGAGAAGACCCGTGTTCATGATAATATTATATTTTATGTTTATGGTTATATTTTAATAAAATACGAATATAAAAAAATATAAAAAAGGAAAGAGAATTTTAATAAAAATTATGAGTAGGTAGGCTTCGATGTAAAACGCCAAAATCCCTTGTACCTGTACACCCCGCGCGGCATGTTTTGAAGTCGCAGGCGGTGTCTTTGGCAAGACGCCGCGTGTGCCGAGGCGGCGCGAAGCCGCGGGCAGAAGCTAGTATGAAATACTAAATTGTTACGAAATACTAAATTGTAGTTTTATATTTTGGTTTTTCCAAAATCCCGCAGGAACTGTAGATTTTTCCAGGATAAAAAGTAGCCTATGTGTTAATCCAGGGTATAATCTATCTTTACCAGGTTATTCAGTTACTCTAAACATGAAAAGAACAAAATGTCAAAACTTTAGCCCGCCTTTAGCGATACCTATACGGCGACGACGAAACGTTTACTGAAATATAAATTCCCCAACAAAATAAAAGCCCACGTAAGTCCTTCATAATAAGCTTATTTCAAGTTAAGACACGATAAAATGAACATAAATCAGTCCCGAGCCACCGTCGCAACTCGCTAGTCCCGTGTAATACTCTGTAAACAGAGTGATTGTTTATTTGTGTCCAAAAGGACACAAAATGGGAGGTCGCGTTACGGGAAGAGGAAGTTCGTAAATTTTCCAGCTTCGACAGTTGTCTCTGATACATTAGGCCGCGAGTGTAGCACGGGTGTAGCGGAAGCGTAAGCGGGTGAAGCTAAAAGGTTTACCATACACGTCATTTCAAAAATGAAAATTTATGTAGATCTGTTTTAAAAGCTCTAATCTCAAAAAGTACGAAATGGATTTAATTTAAGTTTTCGTCCATAGACTAACTGTTAAGTGGCTGCGGTAGAGAATAGGTATACAAGTATAAATTAAAAATTTAAAAAAATCCCCGATATTCGCCATTTTGTGGTGACGTGGCGGCCATAGGTATAGGATTTGCATTGTGCTATTCTACTAGTCAAGCCCTTTCATTTAATACCCATAGGGAGTTGTGAAAAATATGTAATCCGTCATTTTGAGACGGCGGCCATCTTGTACCGATTTTCATCAAACATAGCTAACACTCCCAACTAATTTACCTTTCAAACAAAAAAAACGCATACAAATCGTTTTGTTTTAAACTTTGCATTGCTCAAATTTATTGCTCTTATTGCATGCAAAAGCTTTGTATCCGAACCCGCTTTCGCTCCCGCTCGTTACATATCCCCAGCTTTAGCCTGCGGTTTTGTAAGTGATACAAACGTTTTGTACATCAGACACGGGACCAGCTTGTTTTGGCAGTGAATGACTGTTTTTGGTCAATAATTGGATGCCGCACTGCATTGATAGCTTAAACGGAATCACTCAACAGGAAACAATTATTGGTATAGTACTATCAAATTGTACCATTGAGTAGGTAATCAGAGTATCGGAGCATAAAACGGACATTATGAAGTATCTATGTGAAGTAAGTGAAGTACCTACCTATGTTTCTGACGTATGTGAAGTGTATCAAACCTATACTTCAACTACCTGTCTACTCGTGTGCTTCGACCTGTGGCTTCGACTTTTAATTCGATGCAGTAAAATGACGTTTCATTTTGTCATTCCGTAAAATAATGTTGTCAACCTAATTTCAATAGTGATGTGATAGGTTCATTTCATTTATAATTATAGTCATAAAATCGTTAAAATCTTATATAATAAGATCTTAAAATACAGTGTGTCCGGGATCGAATTAGCGATATTTTAGGGACATATTCTACAACTCATTACCTCTCTGAAAATACCACTTATTAGGGCCTGCCCCCCTCCCCCTCCCAGGGACAGCCATTTCAATTTGGTGTGCGTTTTTGTGGGTATGTGCGCACAAAAAATGTAATAACTCGAAAGTCTGCTGATGCACAGGTCTTCAAATGACCTTATTCGATTGGATACAATATTCTCCATCACTAAATACCAAACAATAGAATAAAATGTTAAAATAACTCGATCAAAAATGCTTCGGAAAAAAATTATTTTTTCAAAAATATTGAAAACTACAAGATTTTGCTGCATTTTGCAAAAACGAGGTCATTAAGACCACATTATTAAGTATTAAATCGACAGCTTTTGAGATAAGCAACAAAACGACATAAAAAATTTGACTGTAAGTTACTTACTTCTGGAGATATTGGTAATTGTAAGTACTTCGTCCCCAAGCATGAATATTGCTTGAAGTATTGAACCCAAATTTAAGATTCATCATTTTTTTACTACAAATAAGGTAAAAAAATCTTAACTTTATAATTTAATTTTTGTTAGTTATAAACTCAATAACTCTGATTTTTGTATGTGACACAAATCAGATAACCTAAAAAGTAGGTTATTTCCGCCACAAACCGAAATTACCACCTCTGTTCTGTTAGCTAGTTGCTTCATGTTGGGAGGATCGTTGGATCATGTCCAAATACAATCTTATTTTATCTGCAACGGACAGGTTCGTCTCCAATAATTCTTTTCTGGTATTTGGTACCACATAAAAGACCTTCTGTTTCATAGGTCCTCATAAAAAGAAGTCCAAAGGTACGGTCTGGAGAATGAGGTGGCCATTCCATTGAATTGCTGCCACGTCCGATCCAAGGCGAATAGTTGATATCTAAATGCTCTCTTATGGCTATAATAATACCGAGTAGGCATGTCTTTAAACTTAGCAAACTTCATAAACCTGAATCACAAACAAAAATGAGTAATAACTTAAGTAGCGATCATGCGCCTCCTCGCCAGGAACAACAAAATAAAATTTCAGATATTTCAATTTTTTATACGAATGTTTAATCAGTTGAAGTAGGGGTCCGATCCTTAGTTTCAACCTCATTCACTGACTAATCAAAAACAATATTATTATTACCTGATCGCCCGAGGTATGCGATGGAAACCCACATTCGAATAACATAAGAACTTACGCGCTCGCGGTTAAGTTATGTTTAAACAATAATATCTCCAAAAGTAAATAACTTACATTAAAATTTTTTATGTCGTTTTGTTGTTTATCTCAAAAACTGTCGATTTAATACTTAACAATGTAATCTTAACGACCTCGTTTTTGCAAAATGCAGCAAAAACTTGTAGTTTTCAATATTTTTGAAAAAATAATTTTTTTCCGAAGCATTTTTGATCGAGTTATTTTAACATTTAATTCTATTGTTTGGTATTTAGTGATGGAAAATATTATATCCAATCGAATAAGGTCATTTGAAGACCTGTGTATCAGCAGACTTTCGAGTTATTACATTTTTTGTGCGCACATACCCACAAAAACGCACACCAAAGTGAAATGGCTGTCCCTAGGAGGGAGAGGGGGGGAGGCCCTAATAAGTGGTATTTTCAGAGAGGTAATGAGTTGTATTATATGTCCCTAAAATATCGCTAATTCGATCCCGGACACACTGTATATTGTATATATAAAAATTAAAGCCACTTTTCGTTGTACTTTTATAACTCAAGAACGGGCTTAAACCAAATGTTTAAGCTTTGTTCGGACTATTTAGTAGATGGTTTATGTGAAGTTTGCACAAAATCTGTCGAGCGGTTCTTCATTTATCACATTTTTCATTTTTATCAATGGGTTCCTGGATGGTTCGAAAACACAATTACCGGGTAGACCTACAGGTAACCCACCGGGTCTCGGTAGGTGGCGTTGATGTCGTTATGTCACCGGGCAGGATGACGTCTGCCAGATCCGCTAGTTGTATATAGAAGCAACAATCCACCTCTAACAGGCATACACTATTTAACATTTTACAATGTAATAATTAATATTGTGATGATGTGAATCATTCACATCATTCACTTTTACCACATCCTTGTATTTTTCTTTTTTTACTTCAGATTGTCTGACACTCTCTTTTATTATCAAATGCATAGTCATCATCATGATCATCATGATCAACCCATTACCAGCTCACTGCAGAGCACGGGTCTCCTCTCAGAGTGAGAAGGGTTTTGGCCATAGTCTACCACGCTGGCCAAGTGGATTGGCAGACTTCACACACCTTTGAGAACGTTATGGAGAACTCTCAGGCGTGCAGGTTTCCTCACGATGTTTTCCTTCACCGTTAAAGCAAGTGATATTTAAATACTTAAAACGCACATAACTCCGAAAAGTTAGAGGTGCGTGCCCGGGATCGAACCCACGACCTCCGATTAGAAGTCGGTCGTCCTAACCACTAGGCTATCACAGCTTTTTAGGGTTCCGTACCCGAAGGGTAAAAAACGGAGCCCTATTAATGTCACTCGGCTGTCTGTCTGTCTGTCTGTCTGTCTGTCCGTCTGTCCGCCGGTCACAGGTCTCTAGCTCGCAGACGAAATGAGTTACAAACCTGAAATTTTGGTATTTAGTGTAAAACGTTAACCCGAAATCAAATATTGAATTAGAAATTGAATTAAATTATTTTTCAGGGGGGCTCCCATACATGAAAAAGGAGCCGGAAAAAAAATTTTTTTCTTTACCCTAGCTTGTGGGGTATCATTGTTTAGAGCTCATTAAGTAGAGTACAAATATATATTTTTTTAATTTTTATCTCAAAAAATAAGGGAATTGGAGGCCATCAAAGTTGTCAGTTTTAGACCATTTTTGTGACGGGGGCTATCTCAAAAACTAAACTAGTTGGGAATATGATATTTCAGTATATTATGTACTATATGCTCTATTTAAACAACAAATACTGAAAACAATGATTTATTAAATAGTTTATAAGCTGTGACCAAAATAAACGAACATTTTTTTGGGTTTTTCTTTCACGGTTTGTTGCGATGTCTAGCTCGGAAATTAAATATTTCTTAGACCCCAAATATTATATTGTTCATAATTATGTACGGAACCCTGAAAGAGCGAGGCCCGACTCGCACTTGGCTGATTTTATTTATGCATAGTATTGGCACGAGCCAAATTGAATGGACGAAATATTTTATTTGCATCTTTTACCATCCTATATTCATATATGAGATGATACAAGATGATATATTCAATATAAAAGTGTCGTTTATTCAATTCGCAACAAGCTCTATAGAAAAACTATAAAACTGATGGGGTGACAAAGGACTTATACACTTCAGCGCCTTTTCTATACAACTGCGGAATAAATGAATAGGGCATTCTGGAAATTGTTGGTGCGACGACACAAAAAGCCGTTGGGCAAAAATTGGATGCGGGTTGCCGGGAACCGTAAAAAGAGACGCGCTCTCGCTAAAGCCATAAAGTCTTATGTCCGGGAATAGATCATGCAGTTCCGTACCTACATAAAAATAATTGAAAAATTTACTGTAAGTAAGTAATTAGTTGTGATATCATAGCGGTTAGGACGACCGACTTCTAATCGGAGGTCGTGGCTTCGATCCCGGGCACGCACCTCTAACTTTTCGGAGTTATCTATGTGCGTTTTAAGTATTTAAATATCACTTGCTTTAACGGTGAAGGAAAACATCGTGAGGAAACCTGCACGCCTGACAGTTCTCCATAACGTTCTCAAAGGTGTGTGAAGTCTGCCAATCCGCTTGGCCAGCGTAGTAGACTATGGCCAAAACTCTTCTCACTCTGAGAGGAGACCCGTGCTCTGTAGTGAGCCGGTAATGGGTTGATTATGATGATGATGAAGTAATTAGTTTCCATTAATCTCCACCAATATTATAAATGTGAATATTGTTTGTTGGTTTGTTCTTCAGTCACTCGTCTTGTCTTCTGGAAACAAACACAAGCTACTTTTCATGCCGGAAAATCAGAGAGTTTTTAATTTTTTAGAAACCTACTACTGGACGGATGCTGACGATACCTGGCGCATAGACACCAGGCTCCTTTTTGATCATCATTATCAACCCATTACCGGCCCACTACAGGGCACGTTTGCTATAGTAATCTACCTAAAGCTGTAGCTGTAGATTGCTATAGCAAATTTTGGTTTTTTCAAAATCCCGCGGGAACTGTGAATTTTTCAGGATAAAAAGTAACCTTTGTGATATTCCAGGGTATAAGCTATGTATGTTTAAAACCGCCAAATCAGTTCAGTAGTTGCGGTGTTAAAGAGTAACAAACAGTACATACGTACAAACTTTCGCCTGTATAAGATTAGTGTTATTTACCTAATTGCTTTCCTTTGATATAATATCACCGGTATTAATTTGTAGCCCCATTTCCAGCCGAATCTAATAGCAGCGGGGCCAAGCCTCACCCCTAGGTCAGCAATTTCTGCCGCATACAGGGATAGATTTGAAACGACTTGCTGTAGCGATTATTTATGTGTTCCGCAGTGGTCCATTCATAATATGTAGTTTCATTCCGTGCCGCCCCATGCGACGGCTGTGTTTATAGCGGCTATGCTATGTAGTTATATAACATCACACTAATATTATAAAGGCGAAAGTTTGTGTGTGTGTGTGTGTGGCTATAGGCTACTTTTTGTCCTGGAAAAATTCACAGTTCCCACAGGATTTTTAAAAAAGTTACAGCTATAGATTACTATAGCAAACTTCCTTGAAAATAGGTATAAAGGTTGGAAAAGGGAGCAGGAACGGGAACCGGAAATCCACGATTCCCTCGGGTTTTGTGAAAAACCGAAATTCACGCGGGCGAAGCCGCGGGCAGAAGCTAGTTATTATCATAATAATTGTCAACTCAAAACTGGCCCACTACAGTGCACGAATCTCCTTTCGGAATGAAATGGGTTTTGTTAAGCGTCAAGGTCACGGCTGAAAATCAGCGCTGTATGTTCTTGAGTATGCAAGGCATACAGCATTATGCTGAGCTGTGACCTTTTTTCGGGTTGTGCCATACATGACAGGTGTTATGTTAACCCGGCGCTTCTATCGCTTGATGCTTTATTTGTTTAAGTGCACAAGTGCTGGAAGCGTCGGGGGTGATTTACTTATTGTTATGTGTGGCGCAGCACTTTAATAAATATTTTTTCTTTCTTTTCTTTCTTTCTTTTCTTTCTTTCTTTTCTTAAGCCGCAGTCCGCCACGCTGGCCAAGTGCGGACTGGTCTTCGCACGCCTTTGAGATCATTAAGGAGAAGCAGAAGCTAGCTAGCTTCTAATGCATCATTAGGCAGAATACTATTTCTCGTTTCATATACTGGAAGTCTTAAATGTTTCAGAGGGATTTTATTGTATAACAGAGTATTACGTCTTTATTTTATACTAGCTGACCCCCGCGACTTTGTTCGCGTGTTTATAGGTTTTATATAGGATCGGATCGGATCCCATAATTCTTCTATGTACCTAAACTAAATGTAGCCTAAGTTACTCCTTATAACATTGAAAGTTCCTTTAAAATCGATCCAGCCGTTTTGGAGATTAGCTGGAACAAACAGACAGACCGACAAACATAAATTTAAACGCACACCAGTTTAAAATAAGCCGTACGTTCAAAGATTCGGGTCCCAAGTTATTTGAACCCAATACTGAGGCTTGTAATGTCTGTCATTTCTGAACTAAAAAACTTATGACCTTGAAATATTTACGGGACAATGTATGAATTACTACCTTTCTAACAAAAAAAGAATGAGTTAAATTGAACAACGCGTCAATGAATTATAGCTAAATACACGTTTTAACTTTCTTCCCCTCTCCCAAGGGAACCGTGCTGAATTTCGGGATCAAAAGTATCCTATGTCCTACCTCGGAGTATAAACTCAAATCGTACCAAGTTTCATTCGAATCCGTTCAGTAGTTTCGGCGTGATGCGCGGCCAAGATACAGACAGACAGACAGACAGACAGACAGACAGACAGACAGACAGACAGACAGACAAAAATGAAAAAAATTGCAGTTTTGGCTTCAGTATCGATTATAGAGTGTCCTCCGATAAAAATTTTCAAAATATCTTCAACTAGCTGTTGCCCGCGACTTCGTCCGCGTTAAACAATTTTAAACGGGAACCCTTTGTTTCCCCGGGATAAAATAGTAGTCTGTCACTTTCCAGGTCCTCAACTAAAAAAATGCGACTGCAAAAAATCACGTCAATCTGTAGTTAAATGTCCGATGATAATAATATGTTGAAAGGAAACCCCCCTTGAGGTGGATTTTCGTCAAATTTTTCTTAGCTTATGCCTACCTACCCCCTAGAAAGAACCTAACTTCCAAATTTCAAGTTAATAATAACAATAACTTAAATTTCACGTAAAAAGTTTCATCCCCTTTTTTACCACCCTTAAGGGGAGATTTTCCTGAACAACTTACACAGGTTTTTATTATTTAAAATTTATAATCTAAATGCCTATTTTCATATCTGTAACTTCAAAAACATAGAACTTTCATATAACCTTCCTACCCCCATTTTACCCCCTTAGGGGAGGATTTTCGTGAAATCTTTTCTAGGCTGATATCTAAGCCCTAGAATGAACCTATCTTCTAAATTTCAAGTTGATAATAACAATAATTAAAACTTAACATAAAAACTTTCAACCCCTATTTTACCACCCTTAAGTGAAGATTTTTCAGAATAAAATACACAGGTTTATATTATTTAAAACCAATAATCTAAATGCCGATTTTCAGGTCTGTAACTTTAAAAACATAGGACTTTCATACAAACTTTCTACCCCCATTTTACCCCCTTAGGGGAGGATTTTAGGGATACTAAATAGCCTATAACCTTCCCAGAAAATTGTACTACCAAATGCAAAAAGAATTTTTCAAATACGACTGGTACTTCCAGAGATTAGCGCTTTCAAACAAACAAACTCTTCCGCTTTATTATATTAGTATAGATGTACAGAATTGGATCTGTTACAGTTTTATTATATTATAGAAGACAAGCAGACACCCGCGACTTCGTTCGCGTGGATATTGATTTTAAAAATCCCGTGGGAATCATTTTGTTTTTCCTAAGCTCCTTTGAGCTCATATCATACTAAAAACTGTAAAAAGTTCACTGGCGGATGTTTAGGTAGATCAAAATGTAAACATCTTCCAGTGAAAGTCCCATCAAAATCAATACAGCCTTTTAGAGATTAGTAATCTTTAAAGTATCTTCTTTCTAACAAAAAAAGAATGAATGAAATCGGACCACGCGTTATTGAATTACAGCTAAATACATGTTTTGACTTTCATGATTCATCCCCTCTCCCTAGGGAACCGTGCTGAATTTCGGGATAAAAAGTATCCTATATGTTACTCCGTAGTGTGAACTTAAATCGTACCAAGTTTCGTTTCAATCCATTCAGTAGTTTTTGCGTGATGCGCGCACAAACATACAGACAAACAGACAAACAGACAAACAGATAAACAGACAAACAGATAAACAGACAAACAGACAAAAATTTCAAAAATAGCTGTTTTACGTTCTATTACTTATTCCTAACATCCCCCAGTTATTATTTTGCAAAAATCTTCAATGTACAGATGCGGCAAGTCTACGATTTTATTATATGTATAGATGTATAGAAGACACCAATAATAACACGACTAGGATTTAAATTGTTTTTTTTTTAATTGAGCTAAGAAGTGTGATACGGACTTTAGAATTAGAAAAATATGCTCAATAAAAATAAATTAGTTTACACTGTAAAGGTTAACGTCATGAAGAACGGAGCAAAGATAAAAGATAATAGATAAAAGGTAAACAGTGATGTATCACTCGCTATAATTGAAGCGGCTTTCCACCATTACTCACGTTTTTTCACACCTTTTTCCCTTTCCCCACCATTTATTATCCTTTATCCCGCAAAAATTGGCTTTCATGTTATTAAAAACTTTCAAAGTTTATTATTTTACAAGCTCTTATCTTCTACTTTATTCTTCGTGGGTTTAAATTTTTCTGATATTTTCTGTCGTCTTCTACCCAACCGATGGTATACTTAATTTCACTATGTTACAGACTCAAGTACCTACATGAATCAGAATTATATGAAAACGAGCTATTGCCCGCGACTTCGTCCGCGTGGATTCATAATTTATATCTCTCACAAATTTTCAACCCCTATTTAACCTCTTTAAGGGTTGAATTTTCAAAAATCATTTCTTAGCGGATGTCTACGTCATAATTATTAGCTCTCTGCATGCCAAACAGCCCAATCCGTCCTGTGGTTTGAGCTGTGCGTTGATAGATCAGTCAGTCAGTCACCTTTTCCTTTTATATATTTAAGAAGATTATATTATAAATCATTCTTCTTGACAGCAATTTCAAAGCAGTCGCGGTTGGTTTTAGGTTTTGAACTTCATCTGGTCGGTTTTCATTTCAAACTTTTCAAATATCTATTGTATTTTATTTCCATTGTGCCTCTTTCGTTTGAAGTTATGTTTCAATATAAAATGCTGCTTTGCTTTGCAACAAGCTCGGATGTTTTGATGCGGTCTTAATGCGGCGGTTGCGGATTGGTTCGTTCAATTGAAACAATTTAATTATAACTTAAGAGAAGTCTCTCTGGAGCGCCCCATACAAAAGAAGTTTCTTGTAAAATTATAGACTCTCATCTTTTAGTTAGTATTCGATAGGGATTGTCCTTTACACACTTTTTAAAATATACTTCAATTGGTACATCGAAAACATAACGCCTGATTTTTACCATCGCCGATAAAATCGCCGGAAATCGTCACAATCATCGTGCAACCATCCGCACGATCGTCCGTGATCGTTTATTGAGCGGCTAGCGGCGCGAATTCCCTTTGATGCGTGCCCGAAAACCGACAAGTCGCCGATTGCCACGATTACTGACGATTGTGACGGCGATGATCGGCGACTACAAGCGATAAGCTCTCCACACGATCGTGCACGCGTGTAATCGTCTATAGTCGCCGATTGTGAAGAGGAGGCTTAATATTATTGTCTGTCGAAATAAAATAAACAAGTCTTAATATTGTTTTCCAAATCCTGTAGGTAAACCGTTGATCAGATTTTCATTCGCAATATTTACTTTTCCGAGAATCTCTCGCACAATAGATTATTATCTTTTTATTTTATTTTCATTCCATTTAATTTGGATTTCGAACAATTGAGAAAAAAATCATGGATGAATTGGATTGTTAAATTGGGAATGGATCAAATTGGAATTTTTTTGTTCCAAACAAAACAGTGTAGTTTCAATTGTTTTTTTTGTCAGATTCAGATTTTTTAATCAAAATGGGATACTACATTATGGATGAAACACTATAATATACTTTTTTAAAGGTCAATAAATTTTACTACTACTGAAAAATAATATTTAACCTTTAAGTACCGACGTGTGGTCTGACAGACACCTCGAGAGGTCGAAAAGTCTGATTACCTATGTTAGCGAAAAACTATTCTACTGTGCTTCTCTCTATCCCTCGGGAAGTCGCCCAGCAGCGTTCCTGCAGAGTGGCAGCGTCGGCGCGTACGACGGTCGGTACTTATGTAACTTTTTTTGGATGCGACTTTTTTCAGATTATATTGTTTTCTCTTTTATTTTCAGTCATTTATAACAATGGATTAGCCAGGTTCTTCAGGCATGAAACGGGCAGCCATAAATAAAAATAAAAGTGTTCCTGTAGGTGAGAAAAGATATCAAACACTGCTTCAATATAAAGACCACCAAGAACATTTAGTGGAATAGCTAAATGAGAGTTCAGAGTCCGATTCTAAGGATATCTACCCAAATTTTACTGCTGGAGAGTGACCATAATTCAGCACCTGAACAGACTGTGATACTTGTATGAAACACGTGTGCCTACAATGCAGTAAGCCTATGCAAAGACTGTTTGTAAACTTTGATAGTTCCTGCAATTTGATACCCTGTGATTTTTGAGAAAACGTTTGGTTATTAAGGTTTTTATTTTTTTATTATTTATGTAACTATTAATCTTTAAGAAAAAATTGTGTTTAAGAAAAAAGAATAGTATTACTGATACATATGAATTATTAAGATAAAAGTTAATTTTTTCAAACGAAGAATCTATGATTGCTATATTAATGCTTATAATCAGTAATAAATGTGAAAACTTCTACATTTTGTTTTACTTATACAATAAGTAGATATTTAACAATACATAGAAATATTTTTTTTTAGAAGAATAATAAGAAACACAAAAGTTTTCGATTGGAAAACTATGGTTGTCTAGCAGACCTCACATCGGTACTTATGTAACTAAAATAGTACGTCGGTACTTAAAGGTTAAAACTACGAGGGTTCCAAACGGGCCCTGGTCTAAGAAGAGTCCACAATGCCCGCAACGAAGAAGCTGTATACATATAGAGGTGCAGACTATCTCTATACTATCAGTATACAAATAAAAAAATAAAATAAGACCACAACTTAGATAGGAATCTATATAATATATCTCCAATCAAACACCACTATCCGATCCATTTAATTTAATCCGTCTAAATTGACAGGCTCCAAAAACAATTTTCCGTGAAAATTGAATTGACTAATGGATCTCGATGAAAATGCTTGGAATAAATATGGATATAAAAAAATACGTACAATAAAATTTGAAAAAAAAGGTCAACTGCCGAATCAAACTTGGCTGGGCAGTGTTCTGGAAGCTTCGATATAAATAATAAAAATAAATAAATTCTTTATTTCGTTTCAATAACAATATCGTGTCTTACAAACTTTAAGGAAACGTTAATAACTGAGTTAGTTGAAAAACTGTGTTACAGCCATTAACGCCCCCCCTCCAGCTTAATTTAGTGACATAAGGATTTATTATAATATTATGCTTATCTAGTTCTAAACAAGGAGAATATAAAACTAAAACTTAATATAAAACAAAATGTGTGTGTGTGTGTGTGCTTGTATGTGTGGATGTGTGCATGCGTGTGTGTGTGCATGTGTATGTGTGTGCATGTTCGTTTGTGTTTGTGTGTGTGTGTGAACGAGTACGCATAAGTATTTAAGAAAAAACTGCAAGGTCCTATTTCTTTTCGTTTAAGATCCCTCGGTGTCTAAAGACGAAAGAGTTCAAACAGTTTTAAGTTGCTCGTGAGGACTGGCGAAGACGCGATGATCTTCTTCTTATCTTCTTCTTACTGGGCATTTGTCCACACTTAAACCAGATTAGGCCTGTTGTGCGTAATATGCCTCTCTCGTTGATGTTGTTATTCCAGCCATCCAATGTCACTCCAGAAGCTTAGCAGGCCGCCCAGGTTGCCAAGAATTTCCTGGAGCGAGGCTGGTGATCCCAGGTGGGTCTTGCGTTGATCTGCTACGCCCGTGCACTCCAGAAGCACGTGCGCTGGTGTTTCATCCGTCTCCATGCAGGCCCTGCATAGAGGACTGTTTGTGATACCTATAATGAAAAGGTGTTTGTTTAATGGGCAGTGCCCTGTTATGAGTCCCACCACCTTCCTGAGTTTACCTCTGTCTAGGCGCAGTAGTTTGTTAGTTAACTGTTGGTTCAGAGTAGGAAAAGCTTCCCTAGTCTGACGGCAGTCGGTAGCATCCTTCCAAAGTGTAGAATGCTCCTTATTTGTTAGTTCATGCAACCAGGTCTTGTACTCACTAAAAGGGATGGGTACCATAGGTTCCGGTCCTGCCACCCTCAGTGTCGTAGCCCTGCGTGCTAGTTCATCCGCTGCCTCATTGCCCGGGTCTCCGTTATGTCCTTTGACCCACCGTAAGGTAATGTCATTGGAGATGGAGAGTTTTTCCAGGGCTTTGTGACAGTCTTGTATGAGTCGAGATGTTGATGTGGTACTGGCCAAGGCTTTTAGAACGGCTTGGCTGTCCGAGTTGATATTAATTTTGAAGTTCGTTACCTGTATGTTGATAATGGCTAGAACTGCCGTTGTAATTCCAACACATTCTGCTTGGAATACAGAGTTGTCCTTACCGAGTGTATGACTTATCTTTATGTTGAGTTCTTGGCAGTAGGCTCCAGCTCCTGTGCCAGTTTTGGTTTTGGATCACGCGATGATGATGATAGAATAGAATAGATTAGAAAAGTTTTTTATTCAAATAAATTTTTACAAGTGCTTTTGAATCGTCAATTGAACCACTGGTTCGGAATGCCGTTCCAACCGAGAAGAACCAGTAAGAAACTCGGCGGTTTTCGTAAGTAATTATCGCCATTATCTCACTTCTATGGACATTGTACCTACTTGTAAAATTCAAAAAGTTTACAGTGTACCAATTTTGAATAATGTTTATTTAACTTATACCTACAACCGAAAAATGTTCGCTACCGCTACTACGTAAAATTTTGCTTATTATACTTGAACCATAATATTTGGCAGGTTTCATGAAACATGCGAGCCTCTGGAGGGACACCTGGGATGCATACTTTGGGTTCCCCAGGCGTCCAGCACACAGCATGAGGGTCATGCCGTGGTGGTTTTAGTGGGTATACCCGGTTGGAGTCCCACATAACCTTCGTTCTGCCGCATTCGGCCGCAGAACGGGGGTACCTATAAAAGGTTTCCACCACGTCAAAAAAAAAAAAAAAAAGGTTCATGAAACATACTTGAAGCTGATGATAATATCATCGACAGTATAATAATATGCTCTACTAAGCACGAAGATTTAGCATACTATCTAGTAAGAAGATAAACAGCCAAAACAGATGCACCAGCTAACTGGAATAACGCTAAAGTTATTTCGTAAGTGGGAATTCCCTTGACGCTATAAATTTGCTCGAAGTGCATAGCTTAAAACAGCTTTTAATCAATGTTAAGTTGTTTGGGGACAGTGCTGTGTTTTATAGTTACTGCTTACCTATTAGGAACACAACATTTCTACCTAACATAAAGTTTATTATGCGATCTACCAGTAGATAATACTCTTGGGAACAAATAAACCGAACGGGTTCGTTTGTTTCGTAGAAACTGATGCCACTGATGATGACAGGGATTTAAAGCTTAAATCCGCCACGCTGCTCCAATGCGGGTTGGTGGGCTTTAACGACTATTGTCACATGTTAGTGATAATAACCGGGACCGAGTGCTTAACGTGCTCTCCGAGGCACGGGGGTGTGAAACACCGCCAACTACCACGTTCTGGTACTGAGAATTTCTTGACAAAAAAACCCAGTACCTAACAGTTATTTGCCCGACCTGGGAATCGAACCCGGCACCTCGTGATCTGCAGTCGAATATGCTAATCACTAGACCAACGAGGCAGAAACTTATGCAAACAAATCGAATTCAAACAGATTTTAGACGGAATTACAAGATTAATGAGATTTCTTTCAATATCAAATTGTATTAGTATTATTATACTTAATGATTAAATTATTAAATACTTAATAATAATATTATTGTACAGATTGTTTTTGTGAGAAAATACGCCTCATTCGACTTGAGTATACCGTCAAAACAACAGTGAATAGGCATTTTCTAGGCAAGCGCGTTCCAAATTAGACCTCATCTTTGCTTTCTATCTAGCATGATTGTCGTCAAGCGTAAGCCTATCATACAATAAAAAAAAACATATTGGAGGCCGTTAAAAATATTCAAAAGACGCACAATTTTCTAGCGAGATTCTTTTAGAGTTTATACATTTGCTTGTATTGCTTCGAATTGAATTCACATTCACCCTACTTTGTTGCCCCTGTTCAGAAACTTGAGTCAGATGTGAATTTTCTATTCCTCCTCCAATAACCATCATCGCTCGGGAGCTCTATTTGACAACTTTGTTTCAATCGGTGCCGCTTCGACGCGTTGTTTGTTCGGGTCTATTTGATTTTGGGGCAAACGATACATTGGATGAAATAGGAGAAACAATTTTCTATTTTTGGACATCTTTAGTTTTCGTATGAAGTGATAGAAAATAAAATACGTATATAATATAATAGCGAATAAATAATAATAATAAAAATAGGTAGGTATATAATATAGCGAATAAAGAAAATATAATAGCAAACCTTCATAACATAATATTATTAAGTTTTGATGGATATGAATGTAAATGACAACAAGCTCTTTGTATTTAGTGAGTACAAAGTATTATTATACACTAGCTTCTGCTCGCGGCTTCGCCCTCGTGAATTTCGGTTTTTCAAAAATCCCGAGGGATTCGTGGATTTCCGGTTCCCGTTCCCGCTCCCTTGTCCAACCTTTATACCTACTTTCAAGGAAGTTTGCTATACCTAGTACCTAATCTACCCATAGCTGTAACTATAGATTTCGGTTTTTTCAAAATCCCGTGGGAACTGTGTATTTTTCTAGGATAAAGCTATTATTATCCTATGTGTAAAATCAGGGCATAATCTGTCTCCATTCAAAATTTCAGCCTAATCGGTTCAGTATTTGCGGCGTTAAAGAGTAACAAACATAGAGTAACTTTCGCCTTTATAATATTACTGTGATTAATGTGATTCCTATTGTGAATATGATTTACAAATTGGGTTCCGGGATAATTTCGGAATCAATATAACCATACGTACAACCATTATCCCAAATTATACCGCATAGAGGCCTACAAATTGCCAATTTAGCTATTATAGCCACGAAAACTATTATTGGCAAAGTTAATTCCCCGTACATCAAACATAATGAATTACTCCTACAAAACTATTCTAACAAACCTCCCCAAGTCATAGTCGCCATTACCGAGTACACCAATGCTTTGTGTTTAGCCAGAACTTTAGTACAACTCGATTCCCTTGTCAATTGGTCGAGCCAGCTGGAATAATAGATAATGAACTCAAATATCCAACTACTTAAGCTCAATTTGGCTTGTAGTTAAACTTAGTTCAGAAGTTAGAAGTTGAGGGGACGATATACACTTTGTCGTGAATAAGTTGAACTGCCGCATTAGGTCGTCTTCAAGTTGCCTTGGTTTTAGTTAGTTTCTTATATGATCCGTCTATTGAAGTTTAGTGGGTAAATCAGTAACTATACAATGCCTGTGGCATAATAAATGGCAGTTCATAAGAAAGATGAATTACTGCTTATTAATGTGTTTCACATTAACAGATAATAATAAAATTCAATGGGCCTCATAAGAAGCCTCAGGGTCACTCAGCGGGCGATGGAGAGAGCTATGCTTGGAGTATTCCTGCGGGATCAAATCAGATGTGAGGAGATCTGCAGGAGAACCAGAGTTATAACAAATACATAAAAAATACATAAAAAATGCGCATCAAAATGAATAGCTCCTACTCTTTTTTAACCCCCGACGCAAAAACGACGGGGTGTTATAAGTTTGACGTGTCTGTGTGTGTGTGTGTGTGTGTGTGTGTGTCTGTCTGTTCCCCTGTGGCGCTCAAACGGGTGGACCGATTTGAATGCGGTTTTTTTTGTTTGAAAGGTGAATTAGTCGAGAGTGTTCTTAGCTATGTTTGATGAAAATCGGTCCAAGATGGCCGCCGCTACAAAATGGCGGATGATATATTTTTTCACAACTCCCTTGATATGGGTATCAAATGAAAGGGCTTGACTAGTAGAATAGCACTATTGCAAATTCAAGATGGCCGCCGCCACTAAATGGCGAATGTCGGGGGTTTTTTAAATTTTCAATTTACACTTGTTGAAGTAAGTAAATTATAAATAAAGCCTAATTTGTTCATTTTCTAAATTTCTATCAGCCGTATAAGTGTGACCAGTCCCAATAATTTCCAACTTCATAAAAGGTGTTTAACTACTTGTTGTAAATAGTACTTGATCAACTAAAACTTCGTTGAAAATATATTCCCGATAATTTCTTCCCAACAAGTTTTTCTTCGTCACGAGTTCAGAAAAACGTGCTTGTTAACGTGAAACAAATGAAGAATTTCTATTTCTATTTCTATTTCTAAATACTCGTTAGAACTTTTATTTAACGTCGTATCATCCATTTCTCAGCACAAATTTTATGTCGTTGTCATCACACTATAATATTATAAACACTCCCGACTAATTCAGCTTTCAAACAAAACAAAAACCGCATTCAAATCGGTTCATTCGTTTGAACGCTACAGGGGAACATACAGACACACACACACACATACACAAACACATACACACACACACACACACGCACACAGACACGTCAAACTAATAACACCCCGTCGTTTTTGTGTCAGGGGTTAAAAAAAGATACCTATATCTACTCTGATTTTTAATTCCATGGAATTCTGACAGCTGTCATTGTCATTTACTACATGTACATATTTAGATGAGTTATTTGTATGGAAAACAGGGTTAACATCTACGAAGTACGATTTTACCCCAAACTACTTTAATTCCCCGTTAACATAAAAAGCCATATACCGCGTAATAATATTAGCCGTTTGGCCCTAAAATAGAAAACACCAAGAGTGGAAACTAGAAAGTGCACACTAACAGCAATACAAAACAAAAGAAGCACATTGAAAAAATTTATTCAAAAATGGAAGTCGAATGACATTATCGCCATGAAGTGTCTGTCAGACATTTATCATATAGATATGAAAAATCAACTGCCGCATGTAGATCTACATGCGGCAGTTGATTTTTATTTACCTAAGTTTTGAATTTTTTTATCTTTTTTGTGGGAATTGTTTAATCTCTGGTAACATTACGAAACGTCAGAATTCCACGGAATTAAAAATCACAGTATACGTACCTACTTATTAGTGTCCGCGAGTGTCCAAATAATTCGAACGTAGGGGAGACCGGGGATAGTTGACTATAGGGGTAGGTAGATTAACTGCCAAAAACTCGTCAGCAGTACAAGTGTTGCGTTATCCGATCACAGCCGAATATTACCCTCCGCGCCCCGCTCAGTCGTCCGAAGCGCCATTTCACTGTCACTCATAATTTTCGAGCAATGACACGTTTTTCATTTATTAATCACATAAGTAATATTTTGATACCGTACATTTTTTGATCTGATGTCTACACGTTTTATGTGAAACATTTTTCTATTAGTCCTAGCCTTTGATGAGTGCATATTTATCATAATTCATATCTTATTTTACAACTTGGTGGCAATGTTTAGTTTAGCCATGCAATCAAAATAAAAAATGGCGTTTGGGGCAGGTAGACCAATTTTTTTCGGGGCTGGTTGAATAGTCATTCAAATCATTCAAATTCATTCGGCGATATCATTACGGTTGTACCGTATGCGTATTGATATTTTATACATAACCAGAATGCAACCATAGGATTCTGCTCATGTATACATTGTAATGCAATTTTTAATTTTTTTATTACAATATATACACGAATTTTGTACTACTCATGTATATTTCGTAACGTGAACGCGCGCCTGCATCTTTCTAATTAATACAAGATACCCGGTCCCGGTCGACGGAGCTCCGCTTCGCGGGACTCCTTTTTCTGGGTGGTTTAAAAATAAATAACAACGAAGGGGATGGCTAACCTAACCTATCCGAGTCGGAGTGCCCAAGTCCCGAGCTCGCTTCGCTCGCTCTTGAACTAAGTTCTCTGTGACTGTTTTTTCCTATATCAAATCTCTATAAAATAAATAATTACTGGTTATTATTAGTTTGTCTGCATACTAGCACTGTATATTATTGAACAAACTAGTTACTTAGGCAATTACAAAGTACTTATACACAAGTATTTGCATACTACTCTTGTATACATTCAACATTGTACCTAATCACAAATTTAAAAATTGCATTACAATGTAGAATGTACTTATACATGAAGAGATTCATATGGTTGCATTTTGGGTACGTATAGAATGTAAATTATACGCCAACCGTACATGTACTTAATAGAGTACATAATAATAGTTCTTTGCGTCTCATTTTATTAGAGATGTGTTCATATGATATGAAGGTGATGTTAATTCATCTGGCTGGGTTAAAGAGGAAAACTTGTTGGTTGTTTTTAATAAAGGGCTCAATTATATTAAAAACTAGCTGACCCCCGCGACTTCGTTCGCGTGTTTATAGGTTTTATATAGGGTCGGATCGGATCCCATAATTCTTTTATGTACCTAAACTAAATGTAGCCTAAGTTATTCCTAATAACATCACATATCTGCCATTGAAAGTTTCGTTAAAATCGATCCAGCCATTTTGGAGATTAGCTGGAACAAATAGACAGACCAAAAAACATAAGTTTAAACGCACACCAGTTTAAAATAAGCCGTACGTTCAAAGATCCGGGTCCCAAGTTATTTGAACCCAATACTCAGGGTTGTAATGTCTGTCATTTCGAAACTAAAAAACTTATGACCTTGAAATATTTCCGGGACAATATATAAAGTATTACCTTTCTAACAAAAAAAAAATGAGTGAAATCGAACAACGCGTTAATGAATTACAGCTAAATACGCGTTTTAACTTTCATCCCCTCTCCCAAGGGAACCGTGCTGAATTTCGGGATAAAAAGTATCCTATGTCCTACCTCGGAGTATAAACTCAAATCATACCAAGTTTCATTCAAATCCATTCAGTAGTTTCGGCGTGATGCGCGGCCAAGATACAGACAGACAGACAGACAGAAAGACAGACAGACAGACAGACAGACAAAAATAAAAAAAATTGCAGTTTTGGCTTCAGTATCGATTATAGAGTGCCCTCCAATAAAAAAATTCAAAATATCTTCAATGTACAGAATTGGATCTGTTACAGTTTTATTATATTATAGATGTTTAATTATTTCCCCATCTCATGATTTGACTCTTATTTGTATGACTAATAAGAGTCATTATGTACTTACTTATGCAAGTCAACTTACCCCTGGCATATGATCTACCTACCCCGGACCAGGGGTAGATTGACTAAGATTTTCTGTTTTGTAAAATGTATTATATCTTCACCATTATACTATACTAAGAACTAGATATTACATATTATATTAGATTAATAGTTGTTCTATCAATTAATGTGGTTTTCTTGTGTATTTATATTAAAACACAAAAAATATGTACTGTTTAGTAAAAAGTTAGTCAACTATCCCCGGTCTCCCCTACTCTATTCCGATTCGGAGCCCTGTAGTTATCTCGTTTGGAAATACTTATCCGCTTACGCTGTCACTACGAGTATGTCCCAGCCCTGATCTAATGAGTAAGTAATCCCTTCGTGTCGTCGACATCGTTCATTGACTCCCGAAAGTCAAGTCTGATCCGTTAATAATTAATTAATTGGTCAATATTACCCGGGTTTTTACTCCATATTGAACGTCTAATATTTAAATTAAATTAAAAATTAAATATAAAAACTTTAAGTTTCATTGGGAATAACTGGGAATGATTGGGTTCCGTTCTTGGTGAGATCGTTTTAACTAGGATGACATCGTGTTAAAGGGAATACTTGACAAGGGTTAACAAGTTAATAAATTAAATGATAAAGTTCATAAATTAAAACGCGACTACTAATGAGAATTCGAACGGAAGAAAGTGCGGGGCAAGCAGCTAGTGGCGCCATCTATTATGTCTATCCGAAACTAACTTAATAATCTAGTTTAGCCGCGCAAAGGTCACTTCTCGATTTTTTTCGTATATAAAATATAGCCTATGTAGGTAGACTGCTAAAGTCATAACCCTTCCTTTTGGCTTTGCCGTAGTCGGATAAAAAAGCCCCACTTACACTTGACCGCGGCTTTGTTTATATGTTGTTTTTCGCTCGCTAAAGGCTCACTCATGAATATTAAAAGCTTGTTAATTTAAATTGCTGAAGTTAGTGGGCGGCGGCGCGCTGCATAAATTAGAATCGTTTTTTGGCTGCCGAATTTGTTAAGTCTTCTGGTTTTTAATTTTTAACAGACTAAAAAAAAGTAGGATAAAAAAAACAAAGATTCCGATTCCAACGAATTCGGAAGCCCAATTCGTTGGAATCTTTGTTTTTTACGTAGATAATATGTTCCCCGATTACTCAAAGACGCCTGGACCGATTTGGAAAATTCTTCTTTTGTTTGAAAGGGTATACTTTCCAGGTCATCCGAAGTCTTAACATAGGCTTTCACCAACTTAACCTTATGCTTATCTCACTAATATTATAAAGGTGAAAGTTTGTGTGTATGTATGTGTGTATGCGTGTTTTTGTTACTCTTTAACGCCCCAACTACTGAACCGATTTAGCTGAAATTAGAATGGAGATAGATTATGCCCTTACTTAACACTCTTACTACTTGCTACTTTTCATCCTGAAAAAAACCACAGTTCTCGGGGATTTTGAAAAAATCGAAATAATGCTATAGCAATCTCAGCTGCAGCTATAGGTAGATTGCTGTAGCAAACTTCCTTGAAAATAGGTATAGACATTGGAAAAGGTAGCGGGAATGGGAACCGGAAATCCATGATTCCCTCGGGATTTGTGAAAAACCGAAATTCACGCGGGTGAAGCCGTGGGCAAAAGCTAGTATTCTATTGTATTGTATCGACACGTTTTTAAAGTAGGTATGGCTTCTCCACTACTATTAATTTCTCAATGGTTGTTACGACGTAAACGACCAAGGAGGTCGCGCGAATTTCCCGCCATGGCTCAAAATCTAGAACCCAGAACCTGTACCTACTATAATGGAGAAAAAATTATTTTATAACATTACTTTCAATAATTTCCTAACAAAGTAAGTAGTGTTATAATGAACTTTTTAATTTTTTTTTTAAATATTATAGATGTATGTGAATAAAGTAGTCCAATATATGACACATTTTGATTTCTTAATCGGGATTTTAAGATATGAGAGTAGATAAATATTATTTATCTACTCTCATATCATAAAATTCCGAATATGAAATCAAAATGTGTCATATATTGGACTACTTTATTCACATACATCTATAATATTTAAAAAAAAAATTAAAAAAGTTCATTATAACACTACTTTGTTAGGAAATTATTGCAAAACAATGTTAAAAAATAATTTTTTCTACATTATAGTACAGGCACTGGGTTCTGGTATTTTTGAGCCATGCCGGGTGTTTATTATTATTATTATTATTTAATACTTTATTGTACACCAAAAAAACATAAATTAAACAAAAGAAACATTTTAAAAGAAATAGGTACAATAGTTAGTTTACAATAGTTAGTTAGTTTAATTTTGTTACTTACAATGATTATCCCGCTATCAAAGTTACCCTATTACTACTACTGCGAAAGTGTGGCGGTAGCAAGATGCGGCCAGAGGACAGAGTGTAGTGCTACCATAATTGACCATAGACGCACTGCACGCACCGCACATTCGAAATTGACAATTGAATTTTGGCGCCTATTATTTAAATTTTTAATTTATTATTTATTTACTATTCAGTTTTTGTAACTCAAAATTTTGCAAGTGATTTTTGTTGCGCGGAAAAATGTCTAGCAGTGATACTGAAGAGAATTTAACTCCACCAGACATTCTGGAAATAGCATCGGGAATGACAAATAATCTTTTGCCAGCAAAATCAAAGAAAATTTACGATAAATGTTACCAAGATTTTATGAGTTGGAAAATTTTGAAAAAAACCACTTCATTTTCAGAAAATGTAATGCTAGCATATTTCCAAGAATTATCAAATAAATTTAAGTCTTTGTCCTTATGGGCTAAATACTCAATGCTCAAAAGTATATTGAGTATCTACAACCAAATCGATATTATTAAATACACAAGACTGATTGCTGTTTTAAAAAGAAAATCGCAGGGCTTCAAGGGAAAAAATGCAAAAACGTTCTCCCCTGAAGAATTGAGTACATTTATAAATTGCAATATCCAAAACATGAATACTTATTATAATAAATAATTTTGTTAATTTCTTAGTCTTTTCTTTTATACGTAAGATACCTATTGATGAGCTTAGATAAAGTAGTGTATGAAACTCTACATAATTAGTTATTAAAACACTCGTGTAATACTATTAAAAAACTCGCCTGCGGCTCGTTTTTTAAACTAACACTCGTGTTTTAATAACCTCTATTATGCAACCGTTTCATAAACTACTATTTGGCGTGCTTAACATGACTTATGTACATTTCTTATTTCTCTTTCCCCTCAACTAAACGTAAAAGCTTTTCAGTTCGCGCCCTGAACTTTGCACCATTGAGGCTTAATTATTTGAAATCGGTCGCAACGCACAGACAGATAAGTGAGCAGTGAACAGCGTAACCAAAAATTTACGTTAAGCCAGTTAAGCCACCCGGATCCCGCTCAATGAGCCGGCTAACGAAGATCAACTGTTGTTAAACTACGGAAATTGAACGCTTTTCCATATTAATATTTAAATTACTCCAGCAAATAGTTGCCTTTTTCCGTGACGATTTACGTATACCGTTATTCTAGTCAGTAGTGGGTACGCTTGTATGAAGTTATAGCACTTTTACTCACTTTAACTTCTAGTCAAGAGGTGCTTTTAAAGTCTGTTCAGAGAATATACTACTACATAGTTTATCTCGTCAGTCGCGGAGCGGAAGTTAGTGTAAAATTAAACCCTAGCCTGAAATCTAGGGCTCGTTAGTTCCCGAGACGAAGAGACGATACGGCCAGACAGCAATATCCGGTTGCAAAATTCAACATCTTTTTATTAAACCCCGGCGCTTAAACGACAGGGTGTTATAAGTTTGACGTGTCTGTGCGTGTGCGTGTGCGCGTGCGTGTGTTAGTCTGTCTGTCTGCCTGTGTGTCTGTGTGTCTGTCTGTGTGTGTGTGTGTGCGTGCGTGCGTGCGGAGACGAGAAGAAATGTGAGCGATGCACACATCGCTCACATTTCTTCTTCTTCATCACAATGAAGAACGAGCGGCGCCGATTTTATGACCGATCACTTTTGTCATGAAAACTTCGTGCGCGCACACAATACCGCTCTAGCCAGTACACATCTCTCCGCTTAGTGGGAACACACGCTGCTCTGCACTCTCCGCTCTCCGCTGCTACGAGAACAGGAACTCTACGGGCCTCTCATCTCCGCTTATCTCCGATTTTGTGGATACTGGGATTGAAACCGCTCGCGGGAAAATGTTAACCAGTATCATAAGTCATGACCTAAATGTAGTAATATAATATTATACATAATATATTCGCGACCTGCCACACGTATTCGTGTCACGATTTTAATTACTATAATAACAACGAACATTTGAATATTAAAGTTTTGAATGAAATGGTTGTATTGTTCTTTGTAATGAGTGACGAACGTATTCATACATTATACTTGTTATTTAAATGGGTGTATCTAGTAAATTAATGTCAACATGTAAATGGTTTAGATTCAGTTATAAATAAATCACGCTTGTTTATGCGCAAAATGGACAATGCAAATTACTCATATTTACGGTCGGTCCCATAATTGTAATTATGAGAGCTTATGTTGTTTGTACATATTTTCATTTAAATACTGTTTCAAAGTCGGCTAGAAATCAGGTGTCGTAATTGTTAAGGTTCTTTTTTAGGCGCTCTCTCTTAGCTCTCTTCTAGTCTCGCTTTTTTAGCCGGTGACATCCTATGTCATATCGTGACGTGGCACTATCGTGCCGTCTACGCAAAGTATCCAAAAAAAATTATAGTGGTATTTAGTAAACACCTTTTTCGTTAGTGTACTTATAAAACAACTTTAAACTCTCTGATATGTGTGTACGTACAACTTATAACATATTTTACAGGTTTTGACAAAATTTATAATTGGGCTCATCTTTCTTTTCACTGTATTTGATTGCGATGTCAATTGCTATCAAAACTATCAACACAAATCTGTTCATCTACCATCTATTAATGAATCCAGTATTTAACTAAGGAGCGTTCATCAAACGCCAAGTTTCAAGCTGACGAGACCTAGCTTCGTTATGCAGATGTTCGCAACCGGATATTGCTGTCTGGATGGATCACTTCATCTCGCCTATTGCTCCGAAAAGCGCCTGTACGTATCTATTACGTCACTTGACGCTGGTGCCTATTGAGTATGTATTGCAATCATAGTTGCTCCGATTGAAAACTTGGCAATCTCACTCATTGGATGTTTTTTAAGCCTTGCCGGCGTGAAACGATAATCGCTCGAAACGGTATGAATTCTGGTACATAAAGAAACGGTCCTACAGTTTATGAATAACTATATTTTATTCATTTAATTCTTGCAATTGATAAAGGTTGGTTATTTTATTTTTATTTTAATCCTCTTGTCTTTTCTTGTCTTGAGCAGTTTTTATAATCGAGGTATGTTCTCGATGAATAAAAGCTATAAAATCTCTCCATAAAATCTCAGCTCTAAGATCATAATATTCTCGATACCTCTGAAGAAATATCCGACGTAGCCGGTATTTCTTGGAGCTTCTCTAAAACGCTCGGACTGCGTGCTTTCGAGCGAGCCAATACCTATCTGTAAATCGAAAATCCGAAATTGTAATTCTAGAATCGAAACACGGATTTCCGGAAACTCGCATAGGTGGTGAGTAGATCTTTGAATATTGATAAAGAATTGTACAGAATTGTTAATTTCTAAGTAACATAAAACAAAATTGCAAATCGCATTTGAATGATTGAATTTTAATTAATGATATTACTTAGGTACCTATGTATACCTTTATTTTGGACCTCAGAATAAAAATATAGAAGAATATGCATATTAGCAAAAGAGTACCTACTGAATACGTAAACAAACGACTCTCATGCGCATACCTACTCCCACACACGCATAGAATACCTACACACGTAAAACACGTCTAGCAGTATTACGTATAGCGTTATTTTTGTCGGTAATAATAAGTAATTAAATCAGTACGTTTTATAAATAGTGTCGGGATGTGATATTAGAGGTCTTATGCCGACTTTTTACATAGTAGCAACGATGATCGAAATTCGAGTATCGACACACAATGACTTCAGAGTAAAATTAACCCAAAGACTCTTATTTTATAGTCGTAATTCAATAGTTCGAATATTTATTTTACAAAATTTCACGCTGGCTGTTTTTGAATGCTGAATGTATTGGCGAACTCAAACCTTAATATAAGCCATTTTAGGTCCATTTTACTTTGAAGTCATTGTGATGCGATCAATAGTATACCTACTATAAAGTTTTCCAGCTCTGCAAAGTGAGACCCTGACTGGCCCAAAAACTTCTGAGCGCATTTCAATCATGTAGATTAGATTAGTCAAAAAAAAACTAAGTAAAACAAATTCACATTATTCTACAGACTACACTCGTAGAAAAGCAAACACCACCCCGTGCGAAGCCGGGTCGAGTAGCCCGGTCAAAGATGAACGCAATCTGCTCCCCAGGGTCGGGCTATCTCAGTATTTCATTCGCGGACCGCAATATATCGCGGCCACAAACGTGACGCACCACATAAATTGTAGTTTTATGGGAAATAGCGCATTCGAGATTTTTTCGATCGAAATTTCGTCCGATAAAAATAATTCTTCTGCAATGATATTTAGATACAACTGGGCATTTGTTTATTTATGGGCCTGTTTCGCCACCTTCTGATAAGTGTCAGATAGCCTAAACGTAAATTTTGTCACTTTCTTACTCATGTCAAGTGACAAAGAAAAAAGCTGTGAATAAGCTATCCGACACTTAAGGACAAATTAGACGGTTCATTTTTCGGGATCTCTTGCTTTCATTTTCGAGGTTTCATCGACGAATCATCGAAAATGAACCGCCTAAACACCGACCGAATTTTACTTTTTAACTTTTTAATGGTGATTTACTACTGTCGTACGTACAACAACTTACTTGGGCTACTTTTGTCTGTAGGGCTACTTTTGTCTGCCCTTCGTCACATGTGTAGAATTGTAAGCACCATTCCGAACCAGTGTTAGATTGTCGATTCGTAAGCGCTTGTGAAAGTTTATCTGAATAAAATTGAAGATTATATAAATGATAAAAAGGCGTGGATTTGACTCGTTCCAGCAATGCGTGAGACAATTCAATCATGTACTTAACATAAAATAGTTATATTGATATTGTAAATTTGGAAAAGAGCAACCGCCGAGTTTCTTGCTGGTTCTTCTCGGTTGGAATGGCATTCCGAACCAGTGGTAGATTCAGTGGTAGATTCAGTTGACTATTCAAAAGTACTTGTAAAAGCTTATTTGAATAAAAAACTTTTCTATTCTATTCTAAAACTAATTTAGTTTTAAGTTGTCGTAGCTTTAAAAGCTGCTCGTACGAGCGTTACAAACGCCTCATTTTCGTGTCACCCTGTGTTGAGTCACTTGTGTTCCCAACGCGCGATATCAGTAATGTATGCGTAACATGACGTTCGAACGCGTGACCGATTTAGTTCACGCGGATAATTCAAATTTCTATCCGGATATCCGGGCGCGGACGTGACTCCACTGCTTAATTGAAATCCTCACCCTGAATATCTTCAACTTACCCCGCTTATCCGCCGTGTGTACCCTGCTTTATATGTGTATACCGTATGCTACTTTACGCTGAGTGTATTTTGCCCTTCGTTATATAGGATGTTCATAAATGAAATGAAATGAAAATATAACTTTATTGTACACCATTATACTTTGAAACATACAAAAGACACACCTGCAGCACCCTTACAGACCAGAACTGAGCATATGAAGTTATTTCTGACTGGCTTTTGCCCGCGGCTTCACTCGCGTGAATTTCGGTTTTTGCACAAATCCGAATCCGAGGATTTCCGGTTCCCATTCCCGCTCCCTTTTCCAATCCTTTCCCTTTCAAGGTATTTGGCTATAGTAATCTACCTATAGCTGTAGCTATAGATTTCGGTTTTTTCAAAATCCCGTAGCCTATGTGATAAATGCATAATCTATCTCCATTCAAAATTTCAGCCAAATCGGTTCAGTAGTTGCAGCGTTAAAGAGTAACAAACATAAACACACACTCACACATACACACACACACGTAAACTTTCGCCTTTATAATATTAGTGTGATTGCCCCTTGCGAGAGTCGAATTCTGTACCTCCAACGTAGCATCCACCCCTGCGGCAAGAAGATTGTAATTTTTTCAATAGATTAATTTGCAACAAATAACATAATCTTGTTGCAAATTAATCTACTAAAAAAATACACGCAGAATTGAGGACCTCCTCCATTTTGCGAGTCGGTTAAAATAAATAAAACAATACATAAATTATATCAACCTATTGATACAGAGGTTCAGAGTACCGGCTTATTCATATCCGGGTTTGGTGGAATGAAAGTAAACGTTTTCGTTTATCTCAGGAATAATGAAAATAGAAGCATTTAATAATGAAGTTATGAATTCATCACATTCAATCACAGGATTTCAGGAAGCATTTAATAATGTTTTCATCTGTTAGATTTATTATTAACTAGCTTCTAGTAGTATTTCGGTTTTTCACAAATCCCAAGGGAATCGTGGATTTCCGGTTCCCGTTCCCTTTTCTAACCGAAGATCGGAAATTTATTATTTTTAATAAATTTTTTTATTACGGAATATTAAGGTTCCGTTTCGACTAATGAAACATATATGCAACATAATATTAAAGGTACATCCCCTTGACATATAAAATGCGCTTTACCTTATTGCATCTTCAATTACTAGTATGGAAACGTACTGTTATTTTGCCACAAAAAGGACCATAACTCCCAAAAAAATCACCATATCACATAGAAATATTATGATAGTGAAATATCCCCATCCACAGAGAGTCGTATAATCTGCCCATTACTTCTCGCGGACCATTATAAATCAAACCGGGCGGGCGCGAGTACGTTTCTTAATATACCCGCCCGGAACCCGGATTTCACGGATGAAACTACCCTCTCTGGTATACATATAATGAAATGTGATTTGGTATAATATTTTCGTACAAACTTATAACGGCGACTTAGCGTGGACTTAGGTTTTAAAAAATACCGTCGAAACTCGTTGATTTTCAAAAAAATTCCGTTAGTAGAGGGTATTTGTAAAAGAAATCACCATATTACATACACAGTGGAATATCCCATATAAGTTCACTAGCTGATGCCAGCGACTTCGTCCGCTTGGATTCTTATAAATTTCACTTGGGGGTGGAATTTCCAAAATTCCTGAAACACGTAATTCTTTATTTTTAACCGACAATACAAACACCGATTTTCATCGATATAACTTTAAAAATGACGGACTTTCATACAAACTTTCATCTCCCATTTAACCCACCGGGGGTAGATTTTCCAAAATTCCTTAAGCTCATAACTCTTTATTTTTAACCGAAAACTTAAATACCAATTTTCATTGATATAACTTTAAAAATGACGGACTTTCATACAAACTTTTATCCCCTATTTAACCTCCTTAGGGGTGGAATTCGCAATAATCCTTTCTTATTGTGCGCCTACGTTATAAAAGGAAGCTACTGTGAAAATTTCAAGTTTCTAGCTTCAGTAGTTTAGGCTGTGCGTTGATTGTCAGTCAGTCAGGACAAGCTACTTTATATTTATAAGTTCATTATAATCCCCTGATTTTACGCAGAAGACTGTCCTATCTGGGATAAAATGAAACGTGTTTTATGAGTTTATTTGTTAGCCATATTTACCATATAAGATTTCCGACGAACTTATATAAGTTTTGCCACGTTGAACACTAATTTGAAGTTAAAAACGTCTCATATCAAAACTTTTTACGTAGGGTTATGATGTACTTACTTACAAACTAACATAGATTAATCATCCTGAGTACGTAAACAAGTATAAATTAAAAATTAAAAACCCGCGACATTCGCCATTTTGTGCTGGCGGCCATCTTGGATTTGCTATTCGAATTGCATAGTGCTATTCGACTAGTTAAGTCCTTTCATTTGATATCCATATTGAGGGAGTTGTGAAAAATATGTAATCCGCTTAGAGCTAAAACATAGCTAAGAATACTTCCCGATTAATTCACCTTTCAAACAAAAAAACCGCATGCAAATCGGTTCACCTGTTTGAGCGCTACATACACACTCTCTCTCTCTCTCTCTCATACACACACACACACACACACACACACACACACACACACACACACAGACACACACACACACTCACACACACACACACACACACACATACACACACGCACATAGACACGTCAAACTTATAACACCACGTAGTTTTTGCGTCGGGGGTTAAAAAAGAAATCAGGGTATCGCCAGAGATTTGTCTGGTCATAACGTCTCGCGGGCTATTATAAATCAACCCGGGCGGGAGTAGATTTCTTAATATACCCGCCCGGAACCCGGATTTCACGGATGAAACTGCTCTATTTGCGATACCAGCGAAACTAGATTTTGTGTATTTCTTTCTAATATTTGTCGTTCTCCATCCATATCCACCTCTCTAAACGATTCCCGGTTGTGGTAATTTTGGAATTGTAGTTTCAAAATTTTCTCATCTCGTTGGAGATTTTAACCGTGGCTAATAACTACCTATACCGGATAAGAGATGGCGCCAATTGATTTAGTGTTCCGGTACATTGCTAAGTAGAAGCGGTTTAAGCTTTCAGGATTTAATAAATAAATAGTCTAATAAATATTCCCAAAAGGTAGTAAATACCCATTAACATTATCCACCCTAGAATGAACTTGTCAAAAAATGACAGCACTAGCAGTAGTTTGATACAAGTGAGCCTCAGACTTATATTTTTACTAGCTGTTGCCCGCGACTTCGTCCGCGTTAAAAAATTTTAAACGGGAACCCTTTGTTTCCCCGGCATAAAATAGTAGTAGTCTCTTTCCAGGTCCTCAACTAAAAAAATGCAACTGCAAAAAATCACGTCAATCTGTAGTTAAATGTCCGATAATAATAATATGTCGAAAGTAAACCATTTTACCCCCCTTGGGGTGGATTTTCGTCAATTTTTTCTTAGCTGATGCCTACCCCCTAGAAAGAACCTAACTTCCGAATTTCAAGTTAATAATAACAATAACTAAAATTTCACATAAAAAGTTTCATCCCCTTTTTTACCACCCTTAAGGGGAGATTTTCCAGAACAACTTATACAGGTTTTTATTATTTAAAATTTATAATCTAAATGCCTATTTTCATATCTGTAACTTCAAAAACATAGAACTTTCATATAACCTTCCTACCCCCATTTTACCCCCTTAGAGGAGGATTTTCGTGAAATCTTTTCAAGGCTGATATTTAAGTCCTAGAATGAACCTACCTTCCAAATTTCAAGTTGATAATAACAATAATTAAAACTTAACATAAAAACTTTCAACCCCTATTTTACCACCCTTAAGGGAAGATTTTTCAGAATAAGATACACAGGTTTATATTATTTAAAACTAATAATCTAAATGCCAATTTTCAGGTCTGTAACTTTAAAAACATAGGACTTTCATACAAACTTTCTACCCCCATTTCACCCCCTTAGGGGAAAATTTTAGGGATATTAAATAGCCTATAACCTTCCCAGAAAATTGTACTACCAAATGCAAAAAGAATTTTTCAAATCCGACTGGTACTTCCAGAGATTAGCGCGTTCAAACAAACAAACTCTTCCGCTTTATTATATTAGTATAGATTATTAAGTTTAGCTTGTTACCTCAATCATTGCCGGTAACAAGGGACTTGACAGACAGACAAACAAAAAAGTGATGCTTTAAGTATACCGAACGACGTTCTCGGAACCTTAAAACCACACAATTTCCCTTTAGCTCAGAATAAATGAACCAATTTTTTGCTTGATCAGTTTTAATCAGAATCCATGAGCATTTGGTAATCAGTAGTCAATTACGCCCTTAACGATATAAAACCGAAGTAGGGGGTGAAACAGTAATAATAAAATTAATTGCCAATTAAAGCGGGTTTTATGAAAAAGGCCATTATTATTATAGTACCTACCTGTAATAAAAAAAGAAAATTTCAGATAGGGGATAAAAATTCCTAAACGGCGTTGTTCTTGCAGAAATCTCGCAGAAAGCTCGCAGAAAGCAAACGCGTAAGTGACTCTCTTTCCTTTCCTTTCCTCTTTCCAATAACACAATTTTATTTATTTATCTTATTTGAGTTTAGCGACAATTAAGCTAGGCCTCTAAATTGAAGCTCATTGAAAATGAGCGCCCGTACAACTCAGAGGTCTATCTTAATTGGCGTCAAATATGTATGTATGGAGACACCCTTTAATTTTCAACTTTTTTTACTTTTTAGAATTTTTATTTATTTGTGCTGTAAGACCTGACTTTTTGCCTTTCGTAATTCTAGATCAACGGGAACTACCATACAGTTTTTCGACCCAAAACCTATAGGGTACTTCCAATGGACCTAGAATTGTCAATTTTGGTTAAAAGCAAGGTCTTATAGGAAAAATTCCGAAAAATAAAAAAGTTGGAAACTAAGGGTTTTTGGTAGTTACAAATTTTAACGAAAATCTTAATTTGCCCATATCTTTTTATCGTGTTGACTTAGGATCTTGATTTTTTATACACCTAATAGGGACCACAGACCTCAGTATATGGTATAAATTTCAACTTGCTAGGTCCACCCGTTCCTGAGAAAATTGGTGGTGACACACCGACAGACGGACAGACGGACAAGAAAGTGATCTTATAAGGGTTCCTTTTTTGCCTTTTGAGGCACGGAACCCTAAAAAAGAATATTTTATTTGAATCAGGATGGTTTAATAGAGATGTAAAAAAGTTACTACTTTTAGATAATGTAGTGCATCCCACACAAACGATGTTTGATGCTTGTTCCAATATTAATCAATCGAAGTAATATGTGTTATTTGGTTTGTCAAAAGTAAAACTATGAATATTCGACGTTAAAACTACATATTTTTTACGCATACACTGACGTAACTCTGTAGAGCGTGACTACATTTCATTGACTTTGATTTGTTAATATACATATTAAAATTAATTGGAATCAAACTTCATTTGTATGGGGCGCTCGCTTGCGGGTGACTTTTCTATTAACACATATTATGCACATTCTCAAGAGTTCCAGTAATGATTCGGCGTGCAACAGTATCATTAGTCCGAGCTTGTACACCTCGCAAACTTTATTAAATACTAAATATCGAAACGCAATGACTTCAGAGTGAAATGGACCTTAACTGGCTTATTTTAAGGTTTGAGTTCGATAATACATTCAGCATTCGTCTACAGCTAATCAAGCCCCAAGCGGAAATATTGTAAAATAAATATTTGAAGTACTGAATTACGACTTTAAAATAAGAGTCTTTGGGTTCATTAACCCCCGACGCAAAAACGACGGGATGTTATAAGTTTGACGTGTCTGTGTGTGTGTATGTGTGTGTGTGTGTGTGTGTGTGTGTGTATGTGTGTGTGTGTGTGTGTGTGTGTGTGTGTGTGTGTATGTGTATGTGTCTGTCTGTTCCCCTGTTGAGCTCAAACAGGTGGACCGATTTGAATGCGGTTTTTTTTGTTTGAAAGGTGAATTAGTCGAGAGTGTTGTTAGCTATGTTTTATGAAAATTAATCCAAGATGTCCGCCGCTACAAAATGATGCATTAGACATTTTTTTCACAACTCCTTTAATATGGGTATCAAATGAAAGGGCTTGACTAGTAGAATAGCACTATTGCAAATCCAAGATGGCCGCCGCCTCAAAATGGTGAATGTCGGGGGTTTTTTAAATTTTTAATTTATACTTGTTTTGCATTACATATTACAGTTTTTCGATACATATTTCGTATTTGGTAAGAACCCTATGGTTATTCCTAGCTTGCGCAGCTCGAGTCCACCACCACACACCAGTGTGCTTAGTCTAAATCGGAGCACTCGAAAACGAACTCGAAAACTATTGATCGATTTCAGAGTAAAATAGACCTAAAATGGCTTGTATTAAGGTTTGAGTTCGCCAATACATTCAGCATTGTTCGAATGCTGAATGTATTGGCGAACTCAAACCTTAATACAAGCCATTTTAGGTCTATTTTACTCTGAAATCGATCAATAGTTTTCGAGTTCGTTTTCGAGTGCTCCGATTTAGACTAAGCACACAGCTTCGTATCCAACGCGGTTCGTGAAAATATCCAACGCGTGCTACATGCTACGACGTAGCACGTAGCACGTAGCACTTTAATACATTTCCTTGTAGAATCTATTTTTCTGAAGCTGACATTTTTTTCGTATATAAATCGCAGAAATAAGAGGTTCTTGGAAGTTTACGCTTTGCCAAGTATTTAATAGCACTAACCTTATCCCGGTCGATTTACGTATAGCTTTGTTCTTGACTGAAGTAGTCCGCTTATAAGGAGTGTTGAGGGTTTGGCGTTGCTGTCCCTCGTTTCATTTGGTGCAGCCTTTATATAAATGTGTTGTTGTAATTTTGTTTGTTAGTAACTTTTTCCGCGTAACCTTGTCTTAAAAACCCGCGGGGAAACCTTTTTTTCCCCGGGAAAAGGTATTCTGTGTCACTGTAGGTTTTTATCTGCGCAAAATCACTTCGATCCGGAGCATAGTTGTGCCGTGATTAAAATATAAATGCGTGGAAATTAGCATCCTGTCCCGCGAGAGCTGTTTGCTTTCATGGGGTGAAAAATAGAGGAGAGGAGTAAGTAACTTTATCTCGAAGTTCTCAGCTATGATCATGCAAAACTTAACATCAATCCGTTGTTCCGTTACGGCGAGATAGAAGGACAAACCAACAAACAAATATAATGTTAATAGGCAAGTGTGATATACTTGCCTATACTAATATTATATTTGTTTGTTGGTTGTTTGTGTTGGTTTAATAGGGATAACAGGAATTATAATTTAGTAATATGAATAATTAATTAATTATTCAGTACTTTGTTTAAATAATTTAATATGAAACTCCTATATCGATGTTTGACAAAAGCTTTTAACAGATGATAACGCAATTATGATCACTAATTTGGCTGGTGTTGACAAATGTTTTCATTGTGAAATAATAATTAATTAATTAATTTAAATTAATGTTATTTGGATACATGTACGTAACACGAATTAGATCACGTGCAGTCTTATTTATTAATGTTATCTATATTTTGTATCTTGCACCAGTTTTATATTGTAGAATACCACGGGATTAAAAAAACTTTAATCTACTTTTTGATTTCCACTGATAAAAAAGTAAGCACATTCCGGGTTGCAAGCTATCCCGGTAGGTTGGTAGTTATCCACGGCTCTAGCCTCCCACCACACTAGAACAGAGACAGTTAGTTAGAAATAAAAAAAATCCAAGTTGCCCCTGCCGGGAATTGAACTCGAGACCTCCCATTTATAAGTCCACAGCACTCACCACTGAGCCAGGGAGGTTGCTAATGTAAAAAGAAACCCACCTTTAGTGACTCTTTTCAAAACTCCATCTTGTATTTGAATCACTATCCAAACTTTATTTTAAGAGGACGTATACTAGTGTTTTCAAGTGTATTCCAAATAGACGAAGCTATTATAGGAAGCTATTTCTCATAAGCATAATTATTATTTACTTACTCAGCGCCGGATATGGTTTAGAGCGCTCTATTTTTCCCATCTGCTTGTTATTCTATGGGACGAGCTTGAAGCTTGATTAAATCACTGTAGGGTGCTCCACGGAAGGCCCTTACACCAGCGGAAATGTAGCTCCGTAAATCGATCTAACTTGGTACGCTCGCGAGATGAGTGCCCGAAGGAATACACTAGTGTAACCTAATTAAAAGACTGACATATTAACAATAATCAAAGTTTCTCATACAAACTTTCATCCCCATTTTAATCATCCTCAAGGGGTGATTTTCTGAAATAACTTAATACTTACAAGTTTTTATTATTTGAAACTACATAATAGATGCCGATTTTCATGACTCTGAATTTCACATAACCTCCATTTCACCTCTTATGGGTGGATAATGGATATTCTCGAAACCTTATCAGGTTAGTAAGCTTTACAGTTCCTGAGATTTTGTGATTAGGTGTTTTGCTTTTATATACCTACATCTATCTATCTTCTATCTTCTTCTATCTATCTATAATATAATAAAACTGTAACAGATCCAATTCTGTACATTGAAGATATTTTGAAAATTTATTTTGGCGGGCATTCTATAATCGGCCAAAACTGTAATTTTTTTCATTTTTGTCTGTCTGTCTGTCTGTATCTTGGCCGCGCATCACGCCGAAACTACTGGATGGATTCGAATGAAACTTGGTACGATTTGAGTTTATACACCGAGGTAGGACATAGGATACTTTTTATCCCGAAATTCAGCACGGTTCCCTTGGGAGAGGGGATAAAAGTTAAAACGTGTATTTAGCTGTAATTCATTAAAGGTGCGTCCAGACTTGAACATTTCACCGAACCGAACAGCGAACATTTCGGCGAACTTGTTACGCTCAATGTGGACGGCGCGCTTGGAGCGCTTGAGATGGGTTACTGCGTAACAGTTCGGCGAAACTTTCGCAGTAACCCATCTCAAGCGCTCCAAGCGCGCCGTCCACATTGAGCGTAACAAGTTCGCCGAAATGTTCGCTGTTCGGTTCGGTGAAATGTTCAAGTCTGGACGCACCTTAACGCGTTGTTCGATTCCACTCATTCTTTTTTTGTTAGAAAGATAGTACTTTATATATTGTCCCGTAAATATGTCAAGGTCATAGGTTGTTTATTTCAGAAATGACAGACATTACAACCCTCAGTATTGGGTTCAAATAACTTGGGACCCGGATCACCCGGATCTTTGAACGTACCGCTTATTTTAAACTGGTGTGCGTTTAAATTTATGTTTGTCGGCCTGTCTATTTGTTCCAGCTTATCTCCAAAACGGCTGGATCGATTTTAATGGAACTTTCAATGGCAGATAGGTAGTGTTATAAGGAGTAACTTAGGCTACATTTAGTACATAAAAGAATTATGGGATGCGATCCGATCCTATATAAAAACCTATATCTACGCGAACGAAGTTGCGGGGATCAGCACATATATAGATAAATTTACGCACAGATCCACAGAAGACCGAAAAGTACAACTGGCCACTTTGCTGAGTGTTAGTGTACGAAAATGTAGTAGACTATGTAACAAAATGTACATATTATGTACTGTATATTACGCTGTACCGTTTCATCTCCTAGTTTCGTGGCTCCATCTTACTTTAAATAACCTTTGAACGTATTTTTTAGGATTCTAATTTCCCTTAAGGATTTATTCTTCCTTGAGCTTCCTTCGTTTGTCCCTTACTTATTAATATGTCACTCAAATAACAAATTAAACAAGGAAACGTTTGATGTAAACATTTCAAGGGAATTTCTAAAGAAGGATTTGTATTCAAGGAATCGATGGAAATCTTACGGGTACCTATTTGTTTGTATAACTTTGGCTGTTTTTTTATTTTATTTATTTTCTAAAACAAGTTTTTTACTCATCGCCTCGCAATACTTTCAGACTAGACCAGACCTAAATGAAATTGCATTAATTCTGTATCAATCTACTTAATAGCAGTATAGGTGGAAAACAATTCCACTTTTACCCCCCTGGGGTGATACATTGGTAGGGACTAGTGGAACAGGCCGTTTCACTTTAGGTAAAAATGAATTCAGAAAAAACATGTGTATCAAATAAATCGACTCTCGACGCAAATTTATGCGTCCTAAAGCGAGCCAAACTTTCCTTTTTAATAGAATATTCCTTTGATTCATCATAAACAAGCTTAGTTATCAAGTTCTGTCTGCTTAATGATTGAAATTCAGCCGCAGCTGCGCCATCGAAAGAATAAATTACCGAAGTTTCGACCGTTTGTCTCTCCACCAAAATATTTTACGCAAATACCATGAACTTCTACTTGTTAATTGAATTATAAATAAAAGGCCAACTGGTAATTTTACCAAGTCACAGTAACTTGGTAAAGTTTCCAGTTTTTAGGGTTCTGTGATACAAAACCACCAAAATGATACAAGTATAAATTTAAAATTTAAAAAACCCCCATCATATTCAATTATACCCCCTTCAATTATATATTTTTATATAATAGCTAGGTATATAATATTTATCCAGGCTCGACATATTGTATTGGCATAGCCTAAGAAATTGCCTCTATTCAGAAGACGTGCATATTTCGCTGCAATGTTGCTGCAATGGTGGCTAACTTCACAGGGGTCTTTTAGTCTTCATGGCTATCGTAGAGAAGTTAGAGCTTTGTCAGAATCTTCTAAACTTTATACTTCAGCTGTTTCAGCTGACGACCTCTCTGGGTGGTCCTGGGTTCGATTCCCGGCAGGTGCAATTTGAGATTTTATAATTTCTAAATTGTCTCTGGTCTGGTCTGGTGGGAGGCTTCAGCCGTGGCTGGTTACCACCTTACCGGCAAACCCGGGCCGCCAAGCGATTTAGCGTTCCGGTGCGATGCCGTGTAGAAACCGATCAGGGGTATGCATACCTCTTCCAAGTTAGCCCGCTTCCATCTTAGACTGCATCATCACTTACCATCAGGTGAGATTGCAGTCAAGGGCTAACTTGTAGTTGAATTAAAAAAAAAGTATGATACGATGCCATTTTGTTACTTGATCTAGCAGCTTTTTCTTATTAGACACCGATCATGGCTTGAAAATCTCTGCGATACGGAGATATGCTTAAGCGACACCTTCAAGACTATTTAAGTATTAGGTAAGTATGCGCCAAAATGATTGTTCCAAAAATAAACCAAGAAACATAATTATTATAATCGTTCGCACACCTTTCCACGATTTCTTCGATAACAGAGAATCCGTTTTAATTAAATTTTAAGCCTTCACTAATTACCCTCGGAATGAAACAAAGCCGGGGACATATCGAGATAACGGATTTCGACCCTTATTCCTAACGGGTTAAGGATTACGGGTATTAACGTGTTTGTGAGAGCTTACGAGCAAATTAGTGCTAAAGCTGTTTCGGAGGCCGCGGAGTGTGCGCGAAATATATATTTTGTTATTTATTGGCTATTGGATATACAGGTTGTTATGGAATTTTATTATGAAGCATTGAAATAGGTCGGATAGCGGTAGGAAGCGGATATATTATATCCGTACACTAATAATATACTTAAATTGCAGAAGGGTGTATGCTTCTATGCTACCATTTAACGGTGCAACTGCTGAACCGATTTCGATGAAACTTGTCACCGGAACAGCTGGCATCTTGGAGATTAGAGACGACATAAAATACTTTTTATCTCGTAGAATCAAAGAAACACAACGTGATTTTTAAAAACCTAAATCGATGCGGATGAAACCACAGACGTAAGTTAACAATTAGATAATATTTAAAAGACAACCCCCATATGTATCCTCTTTGCTGAGGGTTCTGACCTCTGTTAATACAAAAACGTGATAATGAAGCAATTTGACTATCACCATTTTGGCGCTGGCTAAGAGAAGCGAGTGTGAAGGTACTTGGAACTAATGTAAATTGTAATAAATTGTATTGGGAGATGTCAAATTTATTTCCCGTTACGCTCAGTGGGACGTTTTAAATCGGCACGAAAAAGTTCCGCCATAGGAAGGAAAAGGAAATGGAAGTTATTAACTTCCTTTTCCTTCCTTACTTTCCTATTTTCTAGAGAATATTATTTTAAGAACCAATTCCAAGTAAGTGCGATGACACATTGAATGAAGCACAAAATATGTCGCGGGCGCCATTACGCGCGGTCTGAGCAGAATATATCCACACCGCTATAAAGATACCCGCCACTCGGCAGCAGGGCAAACCGAAGGGCGGGCTTATCACCGCTCTAGAGTGTTATATTATTTTACACGATTACGGGCGGGTATAGTATTTGGCAGCATGTGTGTGCGTGTCCTATTTTAGATAACGAAGGACGCTTCTCGTAAGCTAATATCGTTTAGGTAACGAAGGACGCTTCTCATTAGCTAATATAGTTTAGGTAACGAAGGACGCTTCTCATAACCTAATATCGTTTAGGTAACAACTGACGCTTCTCATAGTTTAATATATTTTAGGTAACGAAGGGCGCTTCTCGTAAGCTAATAAATATATCGTTTAGGTAACGAAGGATGCTACTCATTAGCTAATATCGTTTAGGTAACGAAGGACGCTTCTCATAACCTAATATCGTTTAGGTAACGAAAGACGAAGGAATTCGACGTACTATTTTTTGTGCAAAATACCTACTCGAAATAAAACCAACCCCGACACATTTTGAGATAACACGTTGAGAACTTGAAAGCGGTTAGGAGCCGGGTATCTTTATAGCGGTACGGGTGTCCGGGTGTCCGGGCGTCCGGTCAGACCGGGTGTAACGGCGCCGCGTCGACGGCACTTCAATCAAAGTGTCACCGCTTTTTTGGTTAGATCCGCGTTGTGCTCCTCTGATTAGAATTGCGCTGTTTTCGAATCACGTTTCCAAAAATTCACAGATCTCTCTCGCCATTCCTGTGATCATCAAAAGGGTATTTTGGAGAAACAATAAAATATATCGAAATCAAATCGGAAATGATAACGTATATTATAACGTAATGATAATGATAAAATCGTGAACTAGAGCTAACAACGTAGCTAGTGGCGAAACTGAAGTGATAATGGCTTCATATAACTCGAAGAACCGATAGACGTTGGGGTCCAAAGGTGCTTGAATGACGACCCCACACTGGCAAAGGCCCTTTAGAAGACCCCTCCCTAGTTGGGCGGACGATTTCTAGCGAGTCCATGGCAATCCTTGCAAGAGACATAATTATGTCCAGCGGTGGACATTTATAGGTTGACATAACGATGACGAAAAAAACATAGTACCTAAAAACTCTTGCCTACGGCTCGGGTGTCCATTTATATCGCTGCGTCAAAATTGCCAAAACTGATCTAACCGTTAAACTAAATCAAGAACTTAGGCATGATAACACTTCTGGTAGGTACATAAAGCGAATAATTAAAGTGTTACAAAGAGATTTCCCTTTCCTTAAGTAATTGCCATCTACTCATTTATAAATAAGGGATGAGGCTTTTTCGACTTATCTTAATTAACGCAAAGTCCTTTTTCGAGAATAATTAACAGCGTATTACTTCTCCCGCAAGTCGCAATATACGCGGAATTCGTGCCAAGTTAGTCCTTTGTTAATCTTGATGTGTCTTTTTATTGTTCCTACGGGTAATTGAGAAACGCTATTTTATTTAATCACTGTATTCATTTTATTTTATGCAATTAATCCTTTCGATTGGCTAACTATTAAATTCATATTTAATTAGAGAAAATACGTAAATTCAAAAAAAGAACATAGATCTATGTAATTTTATGCCCAATGCTCCGACTTCGCCCAGGTTGCCTTAAGCTTTTGTGTAACCGTAAAGTTGAGTAGGTAACCGGTAGATCCAATTGACGATTCAAAAATATTTGTAAATGTTTATTTGAATAAAAAACTTTTCTATTTTACTCATTCTAACTTTGCTGAGGTCATTGAGCACTATATTAAGATCGTCTAGAGTGTCTGCCATAACGACTTTATCACAAGTTCTTAATTAAACTAAATACCAAACAAATAAAACTAAAAATAAACTTTAAAATAAATTTCTAAATTTCTTAATAACTAAAACAAAATTAGGTACAAAAAAAAGATACTCTTGTTAACTTTTAATTAAAACAGCGTTTTTTCATAGAAAATTATCAAAACATACTGATTTCAAGTAGATTTTAAGAGACTTACAAGATTGATGATATTGGTTTAAACAACATTGCAATGATAGTATGTTTGCATCATTTTCTTATTGATTTATGTTTGCAACTGCCAATTTTAGTTCAACTGATGTGGTTTTGATCAGTCAACCCTTCCAATATAGTTCGCTCTTTAAACGTTGAGCTATTGAAACAACTAACACTTTTAAAAGATAGCACCCCACTTATATCAGTATGCTTCGTCTCAGTTTGAACATCTCCAAAACTTTACCAAACTTTATCAAAAAATTGTAATATGTAATGCAAAGTGAAACGAAAGACTCTTATTTTAAAGTCATAATTCAATACTTCGAATGTTTATTTTACGAGATATCTGCTTGGGGCGCTGGCTGTAAACGAATGCTAAATGTAGGTAAACTGAAACCTTAAAATAAGCCAGTTTAGGTCCATTTTACTCTGAAGTCATTGTGTTTCGATCAGTAGTATTTAGTAAAGTTTTCGAGCTGTGCAAACTGAGACTGACGGCCTGTTTCACCATCTTCTGATAAGTGTGGGATAGCGTAAACGTAAGCTTTGTCACTTTCTTACTTGATGTGAAATGACAAAGACAAAAGTTGTAGATACCTATCCGATACTTATCAGAAGGTGGTGAAACAGACCCTTAGTATACAGTAAGTCAAGGAAGTTCCACATTTAAATAGAAAACATATTCGACAGCGCCTAGCAACGCGCGCGAAATACGCAGAAACCGGGCCAAGTTCGCCCCTTGTCACTGTTGGCACGCCTTTCAAAGGTTGCGGCTGTAGAGTGTCGACACTCGGCCTCAAGCGGAACATGCCCGCCGATAAAAACGTATAAACCACCGAACACCGAACGGCGTGCGTTCCACCGAATTTTCTTCATGTTATTTTACAGATGGAGGTGGGAAATTCGCTGGCAGTAGTGACGCGTTTTATAATAAAACTAAAGATGATGCCCGCGTGGATTTAGGTCTTTTAAAATCCTGTGGAAACTATTTTTTCGGGATAAAAGTTGCCTATGTCAATATCCGGGATGCAAACTGACCGGATGGACCTTTAAGAATCCCGTAGGAACTGTTTAATTTTCCGGGATAAAAGTCCCCGGGATGTAAGCTACTCTGTATCAAATTTTATCAAAATCGATTAAACTGCTGGGCCGTAGAAAGCTAACAGACAGACAGACAGATAGACACACTTTCGCATTTATAATATTAGTATGGATAGTTTTTTTTTTCTTTATTTGAATTGGTTCACATAAATAAATAATTAAACACAATATTAAGTACATTAAGATATAAAAATTATGTGCAAGGTTAATGTCACTGATGCATCTGGAGGCCGCTTGCTTCTGCTATTTGTTACATTTTCCAGCGGGCCCCAGATAGCATATAGCATATATAATAGTTGCATATATATTAGTATGGATAGTATGGATAATGTCGACAGCAAAAATTCAAATATTAAATTATTGCAAAACATACTCTCTTTCTTTATAGAGAACGCATTCAGCCAAGCTCGCCCCTGCCCTGTAAGTAATTGTTTTGTACTACACACTTTCAACCTCAATAGCAGCATGATGTCTTGAGATCTATTTATTTGTCAGTTTATAAATTCTTATTTAAGCTGTGATAGCCTAGTGGCTAGGACGACCGACTTCTAATCGGAGGTCGTGGGTTCGATCCCGGGCACGCACCTCTAACTTTTCGGAGTTACGTGCGTTTTAAGTATTTAAATATCACTTGCTTTAACGGTGAAGGAAAACATCGTGAGGAAACCTGCATGCCTGAGAGTTCTCCATAACGTTCTCAAAGGTGTGTGAAGTCTGCCAATCCGCTTGGCCAGCGTGGTAGACTATGGCTAAAACCCTTCTCACTCTGAGAAGGAGACCCGTGCTCTGTAGTGAGCCGGTAATGGGTTGATCATGATGAAATTCTTATTTTATAAACATATTCGTTTAACAATAGTTACTCCAAGACAAAAATTTGATGGGTATCCTATCCTACTCCTAGATAGAATTTGACTCTTCTGATTAGATCAGAATTTGACTCTTTCGTTTTCTCCATGCTTTGGAGAGTACGTAAGGATGTCGTCCACTGCAGTTATCATCACTGATATTCTAATACTAATTATTGTTAAAATCTAAGATCTTACATAGGTACTACTATTTTAGAGGCGAACGCATCCACCGCCACCACATTATCAAATCCCCACATTATCAAATCCAGACATTTCCTCATCACCACCCTACCGCCAAGCGATTTAGCGTTCCGGTACGATGCCGTGTAGAAACAGATCAGGGGTATGCGTACCTCTTCCAAGTTAGCCCGCATCTTAGACTGCATCGTCACTTACTATCAGAGTGCTTAGTCTCAGTTTGGAGCGCTCCAAAACTTTTTAGTATACTATTGATCGAATCACCATGACTTCAGAGTAAAATGGACCTAACATAAGTCTTTGGGTTCATTTTGCTCTGAAATCATTTGTGATTCGATCAATAGTATACTTCTAGTATACTTTTAGTTTTGGAGCGCTTCAAACTTACACTAAGCACTCAGGTGAGATTGCAGTCAAACTACCTTGTACTTGAATAAAAAAATATACATTTATGGTTAATGGAGGCGGTAAGAAAGAAAGACCCTCAGAAATAAGGATTGCAACGTAAAGAGACACGTAATAGCATTTATGACTGTAATTTATTTATGCTTACCATAATATTTTGTGTGTGCCCACTCGTACTATGCAGTAAAGAAATCGCAAAACAAATAAAACTGGGGCCAAGTATAGACCTCGCGTCGAGGAATCTTGGCAAGCTTTTTACGGGCACGCAATAAAAATGGGGACGGTCAGCCTTAACCATGAGACGTGCTTAAAAAGCCTACCCTAGAGAATCTCTACACGCAACGTTCTCGTTTAATATTTCTGTATAGTTTGCTAGCGACCCGCCCCGGCTTCGCACGGGCAGTAATTACCCGCTACTATCCCACCATACATTGTTTTGTTATATCTCAAAGGGATTTAGTCAGCGTTTTTCATGAAAGCGGGAGATGACTTGAATTTTTTCCGCCTTTTTCAACAATTATAGTCATATTTCAACCAATTTACACAAAACCGTAACAAATTATACACTTAAACCTTCCTTATAAATTACTCTATCTACTGTTGAAAACCGCATTAAAATCAGTTGCGTAGTTTAAAAGATCTAAGTTAACAAACAGCGGGAGCAACTTTGTTTTAAACTAAGTACATAGAATATACAGGATGACCTATAACTTAGTGCATTCTTCGGAAGGTATTTATTCTTGATAGAAACCAACTGAGCCCAGTCAAATGGGGGCGATACCTGTTTTTATGGTTGCGGAGTTATAATTAAAGATTGTTGAAAAATTCTCATATAATATCTAAGAATAATTTTGATCTGAAAAGACCTGTTTTATGCTACAATCACACCTGATGGTAATCATATTAAATGATCATGCAGCGTAAGATAGAGCGATAGGAAGATAAGAGTTTATTTATTATATCGATAACTAAGCGATAGAGTAAATGCCACCTCTGTTCTAACCTTCTATAACGTGACGGTAAGGGCCTGTTTCACTACCTTTTGATAAGTGTTGGATAGCTTTTTCACATTTCTGTCTTTGTCACTTGACATAAAATAAAAAAGTGACAAAACTTACGTTGAGGCTATCCGACACTTATCAGAAGGTGGTGAAACAGGCCATAAGTAATTTATTTTTCATCAGTCCGTTTCCGAACTTTGATTTTACCTACTGTGCTGTTTTATTGTGTTGTTTATTGGCTTAACAAATTTTGATTTTACCAGATTAAGCTCTGAAGGATCAGTTTTTATTTAGGTACACTCTTTTTTCCATCGGTTTGCCCGCGGGAAATTCGGGTCAAGCGCGGTCAATAAAACGAAATGGTTTTCTGCATCTGCATCCAAGATTACTAGTAATATTTTATATCCAAACCAAAACGATAACACTATTTACCCGAGTACGGAAGAGTATAGTGTTTGTAAGTTATGTGTGTGTTTATTTATTTGTTTGTTTGTCGGCTAATCAGTTTCCTCATAATTGCCAGACTTTTCATAGAATTTCGACAGCGTTGAATTAATTGTTTTAAAATTAACTAGTATAGTAGTAGTAGTTATGTGGTTATAGTAACACGGAAACATTAAAGCTTTTATTTATTTATTTAAATACTTTCCATTTACCAACCCACAATGAAATGACTAATGTTTGACACGTATAAAAATGCTTATCTGTGAACTGTGAAACCGTCATTTCAGATAATTCGAAATCTCCAGGGCCAGGACTCGTCCCCCGGGCTTTATGGCGGTCCGGAAATCCGCCCACGGCCGCCAATGGCCGCCGCTGTTTACCACTTCAAAGTTCAATAAGTTCAATCGAATGGTGCCACGAAATTACCTAACAATTTTTTTTAATTTTTACCTAACGAAATTACCAATATGTTACAAAGCTTACCTATCTATCTTATAAAGTTTGTCGCTATTTTTTGTTGTCACACGAATGATATTAAAGTTCGTAAATTAAAACCCGAATACGCTTAGTAATTCAATTTAATATAAAATAATAATTTAGCGTGCAGAAAGCGCGGGGCAAGTAGCTAGTAGCGCCATCTATTATGCCTATCCGAAACTAACTAATATTTTAGTTTAGCCACTCGGACGTCGCTTCTCGATTTTTTTCGTATATAAAATGTAGCCTATGTCACCCGGACCATAACAAGGAATTAATCGATACACACACACAGACACGTTAACACCCCGTCGTTTTTGCGTCGAGGGTTAAAAAATTGTCCTCACGGATGTTACATCCAGAAAACTGGGGGTCTCCAAATTTTTTTTTAAATTGTATCTAGTAGGATGTCAAATGAAAGAGGAAAAAATTATAAGTTCATAAAATCTATACTTCTATACTAATAAATAAAATTGAAGTGTCTGTCTGTAATATCGAAATAACTACCTCATATTAAGCTCATTGGTTATTTGAACGCTACCATAACCGAATCACACGTTTTTAAAGTTTTTGTCTGTCTGTCTGTCTGTCTGTCTGTCTGTCTGTCTGTCTGTTTGAACGGGCTAATCTTCGGAACGGCTGAACCGATTTTGACGGGACCTTCACATACAAGTAGAGAATTAACCAGGGAGTAACATAGGCTACTTTTTTTACCGACTTTCAAAAAAGGAGGAGTTGTGTTTTTCTACCTATGTACACCGATATCTCCGAGATTTCTGAACCGATTTGCGTAATTTTTTTTTTAATCGATAGAAAAACATTGCGACCCTGTTCTATAAAAAATTTGGATTCCAACTCCTCAATCCTGATGCTGTAGGGGACCTAATCCCCAAAACTAATGGGTTTTAGAAACTTTCGGTTATTTAAATTGATATTGGGGGTACCAATTAAAGACTTTATCGTTGAATGAACTCGAGTAGGTACATATCCAACTCCTCAACCCTGATGCTGTAAGGAATTGTTTTCCGAAATCGTGGGGATCCCACGGGATTTTTCCGTTTTGGGGACGGGTTTCTACAGATAAGCTACTTTTTGTTCTGGAAAATCAAAAGTTCCCACGGGATTTTTAAAAACCTAAATCCACACGGGCGAAGCCGTGGGCATCATCTAGTAATAAATAAAATTGAAGTGTCTGTCTGTAATTTCGAAATAACTACCACATATTAAGCTCATATGGTTATTTGAACGATACCATAACCGAATCACACGTTTTTAAAAATTTTGTCTTTCTGTCTGTCTGTTTGAACGGGCTAATCTTCGGAACGGCAGAACCGATTTTGACGGGACTTTCACAGACAAGTAGAGGAATAACCAAGGAGTAACATAGGCTACTTTTTTAACCGACTTTCAAAAAAGGAGTTGTGTTGAAATCGGTAAGTACCTATAATAAAAAACGCCCTGATAGGTATTTTCGCTGCGCGCGACGGCCGACGCTCGCGCTACACGGAACTCCCCGCGCCGCGCCGCGCGGCGCGCACCCTTGCGCCCGCCATACGTACGCCGCCGCGCGGCGGGCGGGTGCGGTGAAGAGGGTGCATGCTCCAATCTCCATTTCGAACGAGGGAGCTAATGCGTGCGGATGTGTCCTGCGTTTTCGTAATTTTTATTTTGAATCGGAGATTTTGGGATTTGTGAAAAACCGAAATTCACGCGGGCGAAGCCGCGGGCAAAAGCTAGTATATAAATATAGGACACAATATTTAAATATACCAAGCGATAGAAAATCAATTTTACTTTATTATTAAGAGTAGTCGGGTTTTAGTTTACGAACTTTATCTTTTGTTAATATCGACAAGTTTATTCGTGGCACAGAATCAAGAATATTCTCTCTCGGAATCAAACTAACCGTCACAAAGTGTAAACTTCGAGCGGCAACGGAAGTTATGGCAGCCGAAGCTTGCACGAACAATATTGACAATCCGGACAAACCAACACACAGTTCACTTGTTTCTGTTGCATCGGTAATTCAAAGATTCTTCGATACCAACTTCGCCATGACAAGTAAATCAAGTATACTAGAAGAAAGTAGACAGCTCAACAAAAGAGTAAAACTTTGAGGGAAGTTGCATCTGCGTTCGTTAGGGGACGTATTCAGAACTAGCTAATCGTCGCGACTTCGTCCGCGCGGATTTAGGTTTTTAAAAATCCCTTGGGAACTCTATCATTTTCTGGGATAAATAGTAGCCTAATCGTGTTAATCCAGGCTTTAATCTATCTCCATTCCAAATTTCAGCCAAATCAGTTCAGTAGTTGCAGCGGTAAAGAATAACAAACATACACACAAACTTTCGCCTTAAAATATGTGTGATTTATTCGATTTTAGATGAGTCACAATTTGAAATGTAGACACTGAATTTCAAATCATTAAAATAAACTCAGGATCGTTGTAGCCTCTTAATACTGGTCGCGTGCCGCAGTCCATACATGCTCTCCATACATGCTCTCCATACATGCTCTCCATACATGCTCTCAATAAATGCTCTCCATTCCTACCTCTGTACATGCACTCCACACATACAAATCAGTGTGCAAGTGTCGCTTCCCAAAGTGTCACGTGCCACTGTCGTGCGTCGCTGTCGCGGTCGCGGTACCGTGTCGCGGTCGCGCGTCGCGGTCACTGTCGTGCGTTGCTGTCGCGTACCTCAAGGTCTACCTTCATAGTCGATTCTTTATTAATTTAAAGGAGATAAAGGTAAAAATAAAGATAAAGGAAATCGGTAATAACAGTGCGAAAGGTACAAATGAAATTTCATTCATATTTCACCTCCATTATTATTCGATGCAGCGCGAAGGATGCCCGGCTCAGTAATGACCGGAGGCATTATAGGCGAAGAGCTGATGGCTATATTCGATGGGATATGGTACGATACTAAATACGATATTAAATATCATCAATGTGAACGTACGTAATAAATGACCTTATAAATGAGAAAGTAGTAGGGAATTAATCGGCTTTGCTGTAAAAAGTAACTGCCCACAAATGCAGTTATTTTTTACATGAATGTACCAATACATTTTAAAAACATATACACACTTCTGAAGTGGTAAAAAGATTATATAACTGTGCCAAATTTAAACTCTGCGGCTTTAATATTTTCTGAATATTTCTGCTATATGGAGCCCTGAGAATATACGAGATTAAGGGCCTGTTTCTACCACCTTCTGATAAGTGTCGGAAACTAGTCGGGCACACTCCGACAAAAATACACGTGAGTTAAAGCCGGTATCTCAATTCCTTAAAAGTGTCGGATAGCCTAAACGTAAGTTTTGTCACTTTTTATTTATGCCAAGTGACTAAGTCAAAATATTATGTGAATAAGCTATCCGACACTTATCAGAAGGTGGTGAAACAAGCCATAAATCGTTTTGTTAGCGGGTCTAGGGTGTCATTCTCTGGAAAGGCAAAAGAGGAATATAATAACTTAAGCTTTCATAAAGTATCTGCCACCTCAAAATTTGCCACTACCTCTTCGAGTAGGTATCACTGTTATCGGTTCGCACTTGACTGAACAGGATTCTGAGCGTTATTGACTTTCGCTACGAAATTATGGTGAGACATTATTATTTTCCTCTTTAATTTCCTTTCGGGAAAAATTAATTATTTTAACAACGCTTGCCTGGTTTGTTTTTCTAAAAAACCGGCCAAGTTCGTGGCGGGCCACGCGCAGTGTAGGGTTCCGTAGTCACAATCCTCGAAAAACAGATATAACTTCTTAACCTGTGAACCCTACTTAGCCATGATAGTTTTCCTTTAAAATTGATTATATATATACTACTGTGAATTTTTTCAAGTTCCTATATATACTACCATTTGGCTGATAGAGGGAGGGGGAAATTTGACTCTAATAAAAATTAGCACTTTAAAACATCATATTTTACAAACGGATCTAAAAAACGAAAAATAATGTTCCCACACACACAGTATTTTTAAAAGACCTGTTCAACGATACCCTACACTATGAGGTAGACGAGGAAAAAAAATATTCATCCCCACTTTACATATAGGGTAGCTACCCTAAAAAAAAATTATCAAAATTTTATTTCACCACTTTGTCGGCGTGATTAATATTCATACCCATGCCAAATTACAGATTTCTATCACTAATAGTCTCTGAGATTAACCGAGGACAGACAGAGAGACAGACAGATAGATGGATATGGCGAAAACTATAAGGGTTCCTTGTTTACTACGGAACCCTAAAAAGGGTTAAAAATAAAAACAGTGACATATTGTGACCACGATCCTTACAATCAGGACATTTAATACATATATTGTCAGTAATTCAAATATAGTTTTTGGAAAATGATCGATTTTTCCGAAACGAAAAATATATTATTATTGAATCTTACATTTTATTTTATTATTTTTAGGGTTTCGTACCCGAAGGGTAAAAAACGGAGCCCTATTAATGTCACTCGGCTGTCTGTCTGTCCGTCTGTCCGCCGGTCACAGGTCTCTAGCTCGCAGACGAAATGAGTTACAAACCTGAAATTTTGGTATTTAGTGTAAAACGTTAATCCAAAATCAAATATTGAATTAGAAATTGAATTAAATTATTTTTCAGGGGGGCTCCCATACATGAAAAATCAGCCAAGTGCGAGTCAGGCCTCGCTCTTTCAGGGTTCCGTACATAATTATGAACAATATAATATTTTGGGTCTAAGAAATATTTAATTTCCGACCTAGACATCGCAACAAACCGTGAAAGAAAAACCCAAAAAATGTTCGTTTATTTTGGTCACAGCTTATAAACTATTTAATAAATCGTTGTTTTCAGTATTGTTGTTTAAATAGAGTATATAGTACATAATATACTGAAATATCATATTCCCAACTAGTTTAGTTTTTGAGATAGCCCCCGTCACAAAAATGGTCTAAAACTGACAACTTTGATGGCCTCCCATTCCCTTATTTTTTGAGATAAAAATTAAAAAAATATATATTTGTACTTTACTTAATGAGCTCTAAACAATGATACCCCACAAGCTAGGGTAAAGAAAATTTTTTTTTTCCGGCTCCTTTTTCATGTATGGGAGCCCCCCTGAAAAATAATTTAATTCAATTTCTAATTCAATATTTGATTTTGGGTTAACGTTTTACACTAAATACCAAAATTTCAGGTTTGTAACTCATTTCGTCTGCGAGCTAGAGACCTGTGACCGGCGGACAGACGGACAGACAGACAGACAGACAGACAGACAGCCGAGTGACATTAATAGGGCTCCGTTTTTTACCCTTCGGGTACGGAACCCTAAAAAGGAGCCGCAAAAAAAATTTTTTCTTTACCCTAGCTTGTGGGGTATCATTGTTTAGAGCTCATTAAGTAGAGTACAAATATATATTTTTTTAATTTTTATCTCAAAAAATAAGGGAATGGGAGGCCATCAAAGTTGTCAGTTTTAGACCATTTTTGTGACGGGGGCTATCTCAAAAACTAAACTAGTTGGGAATATGATATTTCAGTATATTATGTACTATATGCTCTATTTAAACAACAAATACTGAAAACAACGATTTATTAAATAGTTTATAAGCTGTGACCAAAATAAACGAACATTTTTTTGGGTTTTTCGCTCGGAAATTAAATATTTCTTAGACCCAAAATATTATATTGTTCATAATTATGTACGGAACTCTGAAAGAGCGAGGCCCGACTCGCACTTGGCTGATTTTTTATATTATTATTGAATCTTAGATTGAAGATTATGCCCTGACTTAAAACATAGGCTTACTTTTTATCCTAGAAAAATCCACAGTTCCCGCGGGATTTTGAAAAACCCGAAATCTATATCTACAGCTACAGGTAGATTACTATAGCGAACTTCCTTGATAGTAGGTATAAAGGTTGGAAAAGGGAGCGGGAACGGGAACCGGAAATAGACGATTCCCTCGGGATTTGTTTAAAACCAAAATTCACGCGGGCGAAGCCGCGGGCAAATGATAGTAATATATAAGAATTATTTCTTTTTTGATTAAAATTTTCTTTATTTACACAATACACCCCGCAAAATAGCACTAAAGCTTTTCTATGAACAGTGTAGGTAAATAGATCATACACTTTCTTTTTACTTTTATCAAGCAGTGGAAAAATTCCCACCATAAACTTCATCATAAAAATGTTGAATGTAGAAACTGCGAGGAAAACATTTTCCATTAAAATCCTTTTAAAAACACCAAGAAAGTGGGTAGTTATTTTAAATTTTATTAATCTATTTTGCTAGTTTTTCTCCATTATATGTACACGTTCTGAGTTTTCTAAAGCATATAGGAGGTATAGGTACTGTATGTTTCAAGTACGACCATCGGTAAGTATACCTACATCATAAAGGCCAAATTAGACGGTTCATTTTTCGAGATTTTTGCTTTCATTTTCGCAGCTTCATCGGTGAATTATCGAAAATGAACCTATAAGTGTCTAAACACCGACTGTTCATCGTTCACAGGCATTTTGCCATAGTAAATATCGTATCGTACATCGTTCACCCTAAACATGAACGATGAACGGGGCACCGTCTAATTTGGCCTTAACTATTTAGTGGGATGACTGTAGTGCTGTTATTTCACATTATGACGTATGTACATTGTACATAGGTACCTACTTATTTGGTTTAAGAAATAAATTTTATCTTTCCTTTAGTCTTCTATGCAGAAGCGTATATAGATATACGTAGATCCTCTATTTTAAGCAAATGAACGTTATTTGCACTTGAGTTATAAGGAATAAATTAATTGTAGTTCATAATACGATTCAATTCGTGTCTATCCAAATGGAAGATATCCCTGTGTGATGCAAACGTTACGTTGAGACAAATACTTAGAGTGAAAACAGTTTGTTCCTGCTAATGGGACGGATGAGCAAATATTGTTCTTCAGTGTACAAAGAGATGCCGGAATATTTGTTAGTCATTATACGCATAAAGTAACACTACCTAATACACGTATGAAGTGTTCTTACAAACGAGCGGCACTTCGTCAAAAACGGCCGTAAAGGTGGTTTCACACCGGCGAGGCGAGGCGTAAGTAGATGTCACGTGCGAGAATTATTTGTATACTTAAATCTCGTGAAATTCTCGACCGTCCCAGCCACGCCTCCACGCCTCGTCGGTGTAAAACCACCTGAAAAATGTAACTATACGAAATTAAGATTCATTCAATAAGAGGCATTCAACTGCCTCCGCGTTGGTCTAGTAGTTAGCATATTCGACTGCAGATCACGAGGTCCTGGGTTCGATTCCCAGGTCAGGCAAATAATTGTTTGGTGCCTATTGGGTTTTTCTGTCAAGAAAAAGAAGTTGGAAGTTGGTGGTGTTTCACCGCCTTGCCTCGGAGAGCACGTTAAGCAGTCGGTCCTGGATATTATCACTACCATGTGACAATAGTCATTAAAGCCCACCATCCCGCATTGGAGCAGCGTGGCGGTCTAAGCTCTAAATCCCTCTGTCCACTGAGAGATCAGGCCTGTGCTCAGCAGTGGGACGTCAAAAGGCTGTAGTGGTGGCGGTGGAAGATTCATTCAAAAGTAATTAATAATGCAAAATAAAATATACGTAATGCATTATGTCAATGACGTAATGTCAAACATAATATTACGTTATGTGAAACAAATTCAATTGAGATTAATACTATTATGTCAAAATGGATAAATTGAATTAATCTGTAATAGTTAATATTGTTCATTATATTTTTTCGAGAAGGTTTAGGCTTTGAATAAAAAAAAAGTAGTTGAATACCTACCTTACTGCATATCCATCCATGACAGTCGCAATAAAAAAAAACTGAATCTTCCTCTTGGTGACAATTCCGCCGTTTACATTTTTTTTTCCCAAAAAAACCCCATTAAAAGATAACACAATTAACGGACATATTTACGCCGAGCCACTTTCAGTTGGAATTCTTCGCGAGATAATCCCCCTTATATAATTATACTCTCTACATAATTACTTTTACACGTAACTACACGATATATCGTATAGTACAAATCCTTCCTATTGGATGGCACTCTTGCACTATTCGATGGCATTGGTGAGTGCTGTGTTCTTACAATTGAAAATTCAGAGGTTCGATTTCCGCTAGAGACAATTTGGGAATTAATAATAATTTCTAAATAGTCTTAGGTCTGATTTGGTCTAGGGTTAAATTGTAAAAGAAAAAGAATAAAGGTAACATACAAAGTTTTAATAAGAGTACCAAGTTTATCAAGACACGTATGTCCAGTTGTGGACGTCTTTTGGGCGACAACGATTTAGCGTATAGGTAAAGTATATGGCGTCAACTGAGCACCAAATATTTTTGCGAGTTTGTATTTAAAGCATTAATAATTTGAAAAATGGTAATATCAGCAGGTTTAGTGAACGTTTTAGTAAAGGAAAAGCATTTAAACCGCTAAGCAGTCCATCAGTTGTCTAATGATGTAATAAGTATAACTCTACAATTATGTTTGCAGGAAACATTTCCTACATGATGTAACTGTCAGAAGAAAGGCACAGATGTTAGGGTATGTGTGAATTTATTCGATTGTAAACTACGCTATTATCATGTTAGATATGACAAGTGTGAAGGGTAAGAGATCGCAATCAACGTCCAAGGACTGACAGTGATATCACTGTTACGAATTAGCACGCGAGTTGTATCTCATTTTATTGTGTTCCGTAAACACTCTCGTTTGCTCTCACTCATAAACTCGGGAATTCTGTGATTGTCAGATCTTTGAAAATCACTTTCTGTATAATTTTCAACCTGCTTACGAAAGCCCCGTCAAAATCGGTGCAGTCGTTCTGAAGACAGACAGCTACGGTCTGGAGAGTCAATATTTTTAACCGACTTCAAAAAAAGGAGGTTCTGTATTCGACCCGTATGTATGTATGTAAGTATGTATGTATGTATGTAAGTATGTTCGCGATTATCTCCACAACTAATGAACCGATTTTGATGATTGTTTCACTATCGTTATCTACATACTTTCAAGAAGGTTTTAGTATATAACACATCGAGTTATCATTCTTACGTACGAAGTTATAAGCATAAATGTACACATATGTCACTAATATGTTCTCTGAGATTGCCAGACCTATTGCTGAAGTCTGATATAGCTATTCTGTCCAAGGACTTCACTCTGCTACGCCTACGTAACATTGACCTTTTGCAAAAAGTTTTGGGCCGAAGTCAGTACAGTTGCATATAGAGTGATTCCTTGGAGTTTGTGCATGGTTACGTGTATTTCCATTCTATAGAAAGCCAAACCGCAAGGGTGTGAAACTAGTCGCGTATAGATTGTAAATTACGGTCTATCCAAATTATACAAGAGTTGTACGCATACAAACTAATCTTGTATATATCAGAAGTTAGGTTAGGTTGGGTTAGAACATAATAAAACCACTCACCTATAGTATGACACATAAAATGTATATGTCACAGGATATTTAATAATAATTATTAATATATAGGTCATAATCTATTTTACATAGTTCTCATTTATATTATTATTATTATTACCTAATATAAAGAAAACAAATCACTAAAAAGCATAAAATAATTTTTTTCAAAGAAAAATGAACCGACTTCAAACGAATCGAACTAAAAAGTTTAAAATAATTTTTTATTCATTTAGATTGACGATTAAACTACCTAACTCAAATGATATATAATTTTTTGAAGTCGGCGCCAAACCACATTCAATTCGTGTAAGTAAAATCAGAATATCCACTTTTGAATGCGAGCGCGGTGAACCTAGTCGCGGAGGGTGAGTCTGGGACCCGGGGGGGCACATTTTCGACTTGAAGTGAACTTGATGTCATTTGGCGCCGACTTCAAAAAATTATATATCATTTGAGTTAGGTAGTTTAATCGTCAATCTAAATGAATAAAAAATTATTTTAAACTTTTTAGTTCGATTCGTTTGAAGTCGGTTCATTTTTCTTTGAAAAAAATTATTTTTTGTGTTTGGTTTGTTTTCATATAAGACATAAACTTAAGTTTCATTTAATTGTATAGTAGTGTAGTCATAAGTTGAACTAAACGATGTCATAATAATAATGTCACCCAAAGTCCCAACCGAATTTTGGCCACGGCGGCCAATACCAACCGTGGCGGAGACTGTCTCACTATGTAGGAGATATTATAGTGCACAAGTCTGCGCATATACACTACACTCTTTATTGCTTCACTCTCATAGTCCGATGGGATGCCAATGCGACAGGTTCGAAGAGAGATCAGGCGCGACGGCCTTACGTGAATGATGGTATTGTTATTGTAACAGTCTTATCGCAAGGTGTGAATGGCCACCACGTTATGTTTTTTGGAATGAGAAGGACCCTTTTTATTTTTGTTTGTCCAATTAGGGCGGTTGAAATGCAAACTCAAAGGAGATGTACATTTAAGGAGGGGTTTATATGCTTTAACGTTTGCGTTTAACGGTTTCTTTGTCTGTTTCAGGTAACAGAATTATATGGAATTACCGAGTGAAGAATGTTAATAGGTATGCAAATTGCTTGAAACATATTTACAGTATACATATAATATTATTATGTAAAATATAGTTGTGATATTACCAAAATATAGTTGTGACATTACATAATATTATTATGTATTTATCTTACTAGCTGATGCACGCCACTTCATCTGCATGGATTTTTTTTAAATCCTTTTTAAACTATGATTTTCTGTGATAAAAAATACCCTATGTCCTTCTCCAAGGTCTAGTCTGTCTCTGTGCCAAATTTCGTCAAAATCGGTTCAGCGATTTAGGCGCGAAAGCCTGAACCATATAGACAGAGTTACTTTCGCATTTATAATATTACTATGGATAATATTAGTATGGATTGTCACCAAAAATCAAAATTAGTGAACATTCTCCATTACAGACCGCTCGGGTAGTTGACATGAATAATTGAGAATTTAATTCTGAGATGGATCTTATTAATTTTAATTTAATTGTAATTGTGGGGATTTTGCGGGTATGTGTGCTTTTAATTTTTAATTTAAATGGGCCCCAGAAGGCCACCGATGTACCAATTTAGCGTACCATGCCTCATGCCGCGTAGATACCGATCAGGGGTAATGGGTTTAGTAAAAACCCCTTCCAGTGGGGCTATTCTCTAACTTAGTTACCAATTGAAAATGGTTGCCAACGAATTAGATCGATATACATTGCTGTTTTAATGAAATCACTGTTTATATTTCACACAGTAAAGCAGCAATGTATATCGAACTTATTCGGTGGCTATAATTTTCAGTTGGTAACTAAGTTAGAGAAATAGCCCACCAGGTTAGCCCGCTTCCATAAGACTGCATCGTCACTTTTCACCCAGCGTTGAAGGTGCCAAAACCAGTGTGCTTAGTCTAAATCGGAGCACTCGAAAACGAACTCGAAAACTATTGATCGATTTCAGAGTAAAATAGACCTAAAATGGCTTGTATTAAGGTTTGAGTTCGCCAATACATTCAGCATTGTTCGAATGCTGAATGTATTGGCGAACTCGAACCTTAATACAAGCCATTTTAGGTCTATTTTACTCTGAAATCGATCAATAGTTTTCGAGTTCGTTTTCGAGTGCTCCGCTTTAGACTAAGCACACAGAGCTACCGAAAAAAGAAAATCGAGGAAATGCTTTACGCAAACATTTTGTTCTTGCCACGCTTTCCCTTGAGGCCTATTTAAACTGTCGCTCGCAGTAATTATCGTTAATTCCGCCTGACAATGCTATGTTAGCAAGTGGATAGTGTGATAGTGGCTTTTCCGAGGAAACTTCGCCGTGTGCAAACCTATCGTGAAAAGCGTGTAGGCCGTAGACCGAAAAATGTTTAGCGATCGCTTGACTGCAATCACACCTGATTATAAGTGAACTGCAGACTAAATTGAAGCGCACTTGCTTAGCTATACCTATTCACTGTCGGTGAAAATGTACCCAAGTTATAACTTGGGCACCTAAGGTAGAGATAAAGGTAAAGTAAAAAGGTACCCAAGTTATAACTTGTTTAAGTTGGTACCTTTAAGCTTTTTCTACTTTTGGTAATGCAGGCCACACAGACATTTAAATAAAGTCACTCTTCATTCGTTGATTCGACGCAATAAAGTGCTTATAAGGAGCGACGAAGTAAAGTGCTTAGTGCGCGTCCGTGGTATGTTCATGGAACCACGTAATAGTTCGGATCTATGCGATACGACCAATAAAAATTAACGATTATTATCAGTGTGCTTAGTCTAAAGCGGAGCACTCGAAAACGAACTCGAAAACTATTGATCGATTTCAGAGTAAAATAGACCTAAAATGTCTTGTATTAAGGTTTGAGTTCGCCAATACATTCAGCATTGTTCGAATGCTGAATGTATTGGCGAACTCAAACCTTAATACAAGCCATTTTAGGTCTATTTTACTCTGAAATCGATCAATAGTTTTCGAGTTCGTTTTCGAGTGCTCCGCTTTAGACTAAGCACACTGATATTTGTGATAATAACTCCGAGACATAACGACGGCTTGACGTACTCCGCGGACACGGAATAATCGAGTTTCTAGGATTCCGTAGATAGAGCGAGGCCTACTAGTACTTGTCTAATTTTTCAAAATACCATTAGTTGTGTCCGGTTGTTTGTATAGAAATGAAAAGATCCATAAATAAACACGTCTTCAAAGCAGGTTCGTGCAATTCATAAAGGCGAAAAAGCATTGCTTACCCCTTTTTTTTTGACGTGGTGGAAAAGCTTTATAGCTATCCCCGTTCTTTGAGCAGAACGGGGGTTATGTGGGACTCCCCCCCGAGTGAAGGTATACAGCACTAAAAACCACCACGGCTGTTCCCTTTTGCTGACTGCGCTGGACGCCTGGGGAACCCGTTGTATACGTCCCAGGCGTCAGCATTGCTTACCCTGGGAAAAGTGCAGCTTAGGTACTTTTTTAGTGATAGTGAATAGAAGAGCAAATATTTTTTAGAGAAAGAGAATAGAGTGCAAATAACACTGAAATATAAAGTTTAATTATAATTTTTGCCTACCTTGGCTTCGAACCACGCCACTGCTTCAAAAATGAGTAGATATTGTTTTGCATTGCCAGCAACATCAACCCGGGTTAACTTGCCGGTATAATTTGTTTGCTTTTGGGATTAAAGATTCTATCTCACGCGTCAGTGACCTTTAGTTTTGAGTAGAGTTTGAGACTTTGCAACTTTTAATTTTTTTCGTGTTGTAAAGTTTTCAAAAAACCCTTGCGAATTTATTTTTAATCAACTCAAAAATGACGGCGTAAGTTTGACGTGTCTGGGTGTGTGTGTTAGTGTCTGTCTGTTCCACCGTAGCGCTCAAACAGGTGGACCGAGGAAACCGAATGAGTGATTTGAATGCGGTTTTGTTTGAAAGCTGAATTAATTGGGAGTGTTCTTAGCTATGTTTGATGAAAATCGATCCAAAATGGCAGCCACCACAAAATGGCGAATGACGGGAGTTTTTAAAATTTTTAATTTGTGCAGATTTTCCGGGGATATAATGTTTTTGTCTCCAGTACGTAATATATTATTGAAATGGTTTAATTTTCGAGATTTCTTGGGGTGCTAATCATATCAAAAATGGATATCCATTTTCAAATCAAAGATGGGCGCAATTTTTTTAATTACAAAATTTGCACAGCCATGCACATTACACAGCCATACGGAACTATGTACAGTCACGCGCAGCCACAGGGAGATATGCGGAATCGTGTGGTGACAGGCAGCCGTGGATGCTACGTCAGTAATGTCGGCTATTCTGTAAACTTCAAAGGCGGAACGTGTGTATCTTACATGTATTTACGCTGTGTATTTACCTATCCTCTTATGCCGTAAATATACATACACAATGCAAAAGGCATCATGATAATTCTCTGAAGATTTCATCATCCGTGTCTGTCCGTAAATCTATTCCCAAACTCGATAAACCGACGAAACTACTGGTAATGTCTAAATTCACTTTGAACGTGACACGAGTATAAAGCACCAAGAGAATAATGGAATGAAAAATCAACGCGAAACCGTTTTGTAATTTCGTGCCGTTTTCCCGTTTCCCCGCAAGCACAAAAGGATAGTGTGTTATAAAGTGTGCTTATTTTTGACATCCCGAACGAAATCCAGTCTAGAACTGCTGTAGACTTTTTATGCACTATAGTGTCAAAGTGCAACTATATACGGCAGTATAGAGCTGTATATCTATATTTAACAAACTAACAAACTACCTGTTGCAGTGGTCAGCGTTTTGATCTTATGAGTCCCGGGTTCGATTCCCAGTCGGGGCAATGTTGACAACTAAATTGACAGGTTTAAGAGCATTGCTAACCTTTTCCTGTAGCGGCCACATTAACGGGAAATGCCATTGAACATAGCGATAGCCGTAGGAGTGGCCGCTTTAATGCGATAATTCTCCCATTGAACCTCTTTGATCTGCCAAAATTTACCGCCACCCAACCAATGGCATTTGCCGTTAATGTGGCCACTACAGTACAGTGAGCATTGGGAAATAGATTGAAACGTATCATTTTAGTTAGACATGTCTAACACGACAGAACTAGCCCTAATGTAATTGGCAAATCTAGAAATTCATTCCGACATGACGATGTTACTAGTTTATGACGATTCCTAATCCGTCGCATGAGTGTTAAAAGTTGGGGTATTTACAGAGCAACATCAACTACAAGTATAAATTGAAAATTTAAAAAACCCTCGACGTTCGCCATTTTGTGGCGGCGGCCACCTTGATTTGCATAGAGCTGTTCTACTAGTCAAGCCCTTTCATTTGATACCCATATTAAGGGAGTTGTGAAAAATATTTAATCCGCCATTTTGTAACGGCGGCCATCTTGGGTCGATTTTCATCAAACATAGCTAACACTCTCGACTAATTCACCTTTCAAACAAAAAAGCCGCATTCAAATCGGTTCACCCGTTTGAGCGCTACAGGGGAACAGACAGACACACACACACACACACACACACACACACACACACACACACACACACACAGACACGTCAAAACTCAAACATCTAACACCCCGTCGTTTTTGTGGCGGGGGTTAAAAACAAACTTGCATGTTTCACAACGAATATGTGGGCTTCAAACAGAATAACGAGTGCACACCTGTATATGTGAATACCTCACAATGGGAGGCAATAGGCGTCAATTGTGACTCGTGATGTGAACGGCGACGTGACGAGGCGACGAGTTCTCGACTGAGCAAACTTCGCGTGTGTCGGATTTCAACTTGCTCGTGATTTGCAGAGTAGTGGCGGTGTGGCATAATGTGCTTCAGTTTCATGTGGTTTATGTGATTCTCTTGTCCAATCTGTCGCGTAGTGTTCTTACGCCTGGATTTAGATTTTTAAAAATCACGTAGGTTAAAATTGCAGAGTCAAAAAGTATTTTGACTCTGCAATTTTATTTGTTGCCCAGCCAGTGGTATACGTTTCATTGCCTCGTTTCTTCATTCCAGATGGGATTCCATTTTTTCTCATTTACGCATAATATTATGTAGCCGTCTTAAATGTCCGTAAAGAAGCTTTCGCTTCAAAAACTGCATTGTAATTAACTCCTGACGCAAAAACGACGGGGTGTTATAAGTTTTAATTACACTTGTTTAGTATTTGTTGTTATAGCGGCAACAGAAATACATCATCTGTAAAAAATTCAACTGTCTAACTATCACGGTTCATGAGATACAGCCTGGTGACAGATGGACGGACAGACAGACGGACGGACAGCGGAGTCTTAGTAATAGGGTCCCGTTTTACCTTTTAAGGTCGGAACCCTTAAAACTATTGCGGTAAAATGAACTTTCAAGACAATATATTTACTACCATGCAGTTTTCGAACCGTACTTCAAACAACTTAAGGTTGCTCTCCTCACGCGCTTCTCCATATAAACGTATTACGCCTATTATTCTAATATTTGTCGCAATAGATCTAAAGTTAAGCCAGATATCAATTTATATCTCCATTATCTATGCCATAAAACAAAAAAATTAGTAAAATTATATTTATTTTGAAAGTTATGACGCTTGAAAAATCACTATTTTTGGGCAAATTTTGAGGCAACTTCGGGCATAAATCCTACTAATATTATAAATGTGAAAGTGTGGATGTTTGGATGTTTGGATGTTTGTTACTCAATCACGCCGCAACTACTGAACCGATTTAGCTAAAATTTTGAATGGAGATAGCTTATGCCCTGACTTAAAACATAGGCGACTTTTAATCCCGGAAAAGTATTCCTGTGGGACTAAAATAGATATAATCTTCCAAAAACGCCATAGAGGGCGCTGACTGTTCTTAGGTAAATCACGTTCACATAACACATTATTGTAATAGTTTGCTGTGTTGCATGCATTGGCAACACATTGGCTACTTTTTATCCTGGAAAAAATGCACAGTTTCCATGGGATTTTGAAAAACCCGAAGTCTATATCTACAGCTATAGGTAGCTTATTATAGCGAACTTCCTTGATAGAAAGTATAAAGGTTGGAAAAGGGAGCGGGAACGGGAACCGGGAATCAACGATTCCCTCGGGATTTGTTCAAAAGCGAAATTCACGCAAGCGAAGCTGCGGGCAGAAGCTATCACACATAATCACAATACCAATCCTACTAATCCTACTATACTTTACTTATCTATATCTATACTAATATAATAAAGCGGAAGAGTTTGTTTGTTTGAACGCGCTAATCTCTGGAAGTACCAGTCGGATTTGAAAAATTCTTTTTGTATTTGGTAGTACAATTTTCTGGGAAGGTTATAGGCTATTTAGTATCCCTAAAATCCTCCCCTAAGGGGGTAAAATGGGGGTATAAAGTTTGTATGAAAGTCCTATGTTTTTAAAGTTACAGACCTGAAAATCGGCATTTAGATTATTGGTTTTAAATAATATAAACCTGTGTATTTTATTCTGAAAAATCTTCCCTTAAGGGTGGTAAAATAGGGGTTGAAAGTTTTTATGTTAAGTTTTAATTATTGTTATTATCAACTTGATATTTTGAAGATAGGTTCATTCTAGGGCTTAGATATCAGCCTAGAAAAGATTTCACGAAAATCCTCCCCTAAGGGGGTAAAATGGGGGTAGGAAGGTTATATGAAAGTTCTATGTTTTTGAAGTTACAGATATGAAAATAGGCATTTAGATTATAAATTTTAAATAATAAAAACCTGTATAAGGTGTGTGGAAAATCTCCCCTTAAGGGTGGTAAAAAAGGGGATGAAACTTTTTATGTGAAGTTTTATTTATTGTTATTATTAACTTGAAATTTGGAAGTTAGGTTCTTTCTAGGGGGTAGGCATAAGCTAAGAAAAATTTGACGAAAATCCACCCCGAGGGGGGTAAAATGGTTTCCTTTCGACATATTATTATCATCGGACATTTAACTACAGATTGACGTGATTTTTTGCAGTTGCATTTTTTTAGTTCAGGACCTGGAAAGTGACAGGCTACTATTTTATCCCGGGGAAACAAAGGGTTCCCGTTTAAAATTTTTTAACGCGGACGAAGTCGCGGGCAACAGCTAGTACTGTTATAAATGTGAAAGTGTGGATGTTTGGATGTTTAGATGTATGGATGTTTGTTACTCAATCACGTCGCAACTACTGAACTGATTTTGCTGAAATTTTGAATGGAGATAGCTTATGCCCTGACTTAAAACATAGGGTACTTTTTATCCCGGAAAAGTATTCCTGTGGGACTAAAATAGATATAGACTTCCAAAAACGCGATAGATGGCGTTGACTGTTCTTAGGTAAATCACGCTCACATAGCACATTATTACAATAGTTGCATGCATCTGTATGCGTATGCACTTTTTATCCTGGAAAAATCCACAGTTCCCACGGGATTTTGATAAAAACGAAATATATATCTACAGCTATAGGTAGATTACTATAGCAAACTTCCTTGAACGTAGGTTTAAAGTTTGGAAAAAGGAGCGGGAACGGGAGCCGGAAATCCACGATTCCCTTGGGATTTGTGAAAAACCGAAATTCACGCGGGCGAAGCCGCGGGCAGAATCTAGTAAACTATATAAGAAACTAGAAAATTGAAGAACTACCAAAGTCATATCATACGGTACTTCATAATAATTTCAAATGTCTTTAGTCTATGTAAAAAACTGCCAAAAATTTACTAAAATAGGCGTAATTCCAAACCTAGATTTCCATTTTTTTACTTTGCCGTTTTTCACTAAAATTCATGATACTTATCTCAAGCAAAATTTATTTATTTAATTAATTTATTTATTATTTACAAGCGGGCACCTGCGACTTCGTTCGCGTGGATATATATTGGTTTTTAAAAATCCCGTAGGAATCATTTTGTTTTTCCTAAGCTCCTTTGAGCTTATACCATGTTAAAAACTGTTAAAAGTTCACTGGCGGATGTTTAGGTAGATCAAAATGTAAACATCCGCCAGTGAAAGTCCCATCAAAATCGATCCAGCCTTTAAGAGAGTAGTCGGTAATCTTTAAAGTATCTACTTTCTAACAAAAAAAGAATGAATGAAATCGGACCACGCGTTATTGAATTACAGCTAAATACCTGTTTTGACTTTCATCCCCTCTCCCTAGGGTTGATAGTACCATTGATATTGAATTTCGGGATAAAAAGTATCCTATATGTTACTCCGTAGTATGAACTTAAATCGTACCAAGTTTCGTTTCAATCCATTCAGTAGATCTTGCGTGATGCGCGCACAAACATAATGACAAACAGACAAAAATTTCAAAAATAGCTTTTTTGCATTCTATTACTTATCCCTAACATCCCCCAGTTATTATTTTGCAAAAATCTTCAATGTACAGATACGGCAAGTCTACGATTTTATTATATGTATAGATGTATAGAAGATTTATTTATATATTTTATTTTAAGAAGACATCTCGCTCTCTAAATGCAGAAATCACTGTTTTAGACTCCACTCACCAACGATTTGTCGCTCCCATGAAGAGGGCTCTTAAGCAGAACACACAGCTTTATGTAAACAATATTCCGTCACGCACGTCCACGTAATAGATACCACGTTATCCGCATCGAGCTTATTTGAATTCAAACACGACGCGTATCATTTTTCCCGCGCCGGGACCGCGGCTTACATACAAATCGGTTTGCCATGGATATGCTGCATGATATGACCCATGTGACCCATGTGACCCATGTGACATGAAAGAGCTCTATGAGAGTTGCATACGAGCTGTAAAGGTTTACAGCCCTTATACTCTAACATGAGAGAGGAGGCTTGTGCCCAGCAGTGTGACGTAAAAAGGCTGTAGTGGTGGTGGATACAACTCTCATAGGGCTCTTTTATGATTTCTTAGAATATTAGGGAGTATCATGGGAGTATCTATTTTTTTTTTATCTTAGATCTTTAATATTGCTACACTGGCTTTTGCCCGCGGCTTCCCTCGCGTGAATTTCGGTTTTTCACAAATCCTGAGGGAATCGCGTATTTCCGGTTCCCGTTACCGCTCCCATTTCCAACCTTTAAACCTACTATCTTTGCTATAATAAGCTGTGGATTTAGTTTTTTCAAAATCCCGCGCGAACTGTGGATTTTTCCAGGGTAAAAAGTAGCCTATGTGTTAAATGATCAGGGCATAATCTTTCTCAATTCAAAATTTCAGTCAAATCGGTTAACTAATCAACATAAGAATCACAAAAACATAAGAAAATATTACTCAAGACGAATTCCAAGAAGTTGTTACACATCGGAAAAAACACCCCATTTCTCCGACATGGTGAACTGCTCAAAGTTCCCAACAGTAAAATACTTACGTCATCCTGTAAAACGTTGAAAGTTTGAGCGTTGGCAAAGCTTTCTGTTTTTCTCAAAGAAAAATGTCATAAGGGAAAGGATCATGTTGCAAATGTGCTTAGTCTAAAGCGGAGCACTCGAAAACGAACTCGAAAACTATTGATCGATTTCAGAGTAAAATAGACCTAAAATGGCTTGTATTAAGGTTTGAGTTCGCCAATACATTCAGCATTCGAACAATGCTGAATGTATTGGCGAACTCAAACCTTAATACAAGCCATTTTAGGTCTATTTTACTCTGAAATCGATCAATAGTTTTCGAGTTCGTTTTCGAGTGCTCCGCTTTAGACTAAGCACAAAAGTCTCAAGTATCACACGTTGAGGAAAAGTTGTAGGTACCTATACTTTTCGATTTGTATATTAGAGTTTGTTTCAAAACTTTGGAACCTCTTTGCTATCCCTTCACTTCATAGTTTAGGGTTCTCGAATGCGTCCGATACAAGTGAAGTTTGATCATCCAAGCAAAATATGTACCTATAGTACCTATGCGATATGCTAAATGCTGAAATTCAGGTGAACGTAACCCCCGGCACGTAAGTCGACCGGTGACCTTCAAGTGCGCGCAGCGTCGTACGAGTGAGCGGGACACAATACGATTGGAGAGCCAATCAGCGCTTACGAGGGATCCGCGAGAGCTAATCAGTGCTTACGAACGATCCCCACGCCCTCCCCGCGACCGCCTCACACCCCGAGATACCTCATTTTCGACTTCTGCGCATTGAAGGTCAACGGTCGACTTATTTGCCGTGACTTGTACGTTCAGACCGCCTCCTGCCTCATGGTTCAGTTGTTTCGAAGATTTGACCGAACAAAGAGCAAGTAATAATTATGAGCTTATAAGAGACATTTACCTATCACTAAAATATCAGAGATAGGTATCATATATCGTTAAAGCCCGTCAAACCTCATTGAAGCAGTGTGGCGTGTCTTTGTCGTCGTCGTCTCAACCAATAGACGTCCACTGCTGGACATAGGTCTCTTGCAAGGATCACCACAGAACACTATCTTGTGCCGCCTGTTTCCAGCGGCTGCCAGCGACTCGCTTCCAACGTCCGTCCATCTTCCTACGCTTCATTTACTGGTGCGAGGTCGCCACTCACGCACCTTGAGACCCAACGTCCATCAGATCTTCAAACAATGTGCCCCGCCCATTGCCACTTCAGTTTCGCGACTCGATGAGCTATGGCGGTAACTCTGGTTCTCCTGCGGATCTCCTCATTTCTGATTTGATCTCGCAGGTATACTCCGAGCATAGCTCTCTCCATCACCCGCTGAGTGACCCTGCGTCTGTGGCGCGTCTTAAACTTCCTCTATTCTGTGAGGTAAGAGGTTGTCCAGCTGTTGGTCATTGAAAACTGTTATCGTGGTAGTGATGGAGCTATAATCCTATACACTAATTTATTCATCACGGCATCGTACAACTATACAAATTACAAGTAGCCTATTAGGTACATAGAGTTCGTATTTACATTAATTTGTTATTTATTGAACCGAGCCCGCTAATTGATTTCATTACTTTCGCCCCCTGATGGCAGCGTATTGCGAATTAGGTGATTTCCATGCATGACGCGACCCTGTGACGACACGCTACGACGGAAATTCTAAATACTCGTAAGGTTGTGAAATCAATACAAACCCGTGTTCTCACTGGCTCAAGTCCAAATATTAAAATGTTATATGTTACAACAAACTCAAAATTCTAACCGTCCTATGTGAACGAACTCGACGCGCCGGCGCCGGCGCTAAAGTATCAATAAAGTTCGTAAACTAAAACCCGACTATGCTTAGTAATTTAATTTAATATAAAATAATATTTTAGTGTGCAGAAAGTGCGGGGCAAGCAGCTAGTGGCGCCATCTGTTATGTCTATCCGAAACTAACTAATATTTTAGTTTAGCCGTTCGGACGTCGCTTCTGGATTTTTTCGTATATAAAAGGTAGCCTATGTCATCTACACCATAACAGAAAATTAATTGATACCTCATTCATCAAAATCGGCCCAGTAATTTAGACGTTACGGTGGAACACACAGACACTATCTATAAATTCAGTCCTTCTTTCACACACAATACACCTTGTATTTCACAAATTTAATGTTTTCTGCAAATACCTAACGTTGTTCCCGTCAGGGTTGATTTCATTCAGCAAATGAAGGGATGAAGGCGGGTATCATCACATCGGTCGACCATTTTGGGAATAATTCCCATTTCCCTGGCATTATTCAAAGTGCCCTCATTACTCACTTTGTCCATAGCACACAGTGCGTAGTCCCGTAATAAATTACGTCGTTATGATCCATTCGTCGTTAATAAGGACCGCTCCATATCTTTCGGAACAACAATTCTTTTGTGACAGTAACTCTTTGATGTTGGGATGTATGTATGATCGTTAACTGTTAACATTTTCTAGCTTATTATTTGTAATGCCATTCCGCTAACGATATTTTACTACAGAGTTGTATTTATTATCCACCACCACTACAGCCTTTTAACGTCCCACTGCTGGGCACAGGCCTCCTCTCTCATAGGAGAGAGGGATTTAGATCTTAGACCCGCCATGCTGCTCCAATGCGGGTTGGCGAGCTTTAACGACTATTGTCACATGATAGTGATATTAACCGGAACCGACTGCTTAACGTGCTCTCCGAGGCACGGGGGGGAAACACCGCCGACTACCAACTCTGGGCTGGCACTGAGAATTTCTTGACAGAAAAATCCAGTACCTATTATTTGCCAATTATTTGCCAGACCCTGGAATCGAACCCGGGACCTCGTGATATGCAGTCGAATATGCTAACCACTAGACCAACGAGGCAGTTATATTTACGAGCAGTATTTATTATAATAATATATTATAGACTCTACTTCTATACAATAAAGGTCCTTGTTGGTGTAGCGGTCAGCAGGATCGAATGCGGATCACTGTTCGGTCCTGGGTTCGATTTATGAATCGGGCCAAAATTGGTTAGGTATTGGGTTTATTAGACATTCCCAGTGGCACGGAGTTGCTAGTTGGCAGTGTTTCACCACCGTGTCTCGGAGAGCACGTTAAGCCTTTGGTCCCGGTTATCATCTCTATCCTGTGACAATAATCGTTAAAGCCCGTTAACCCACATTGAAACAGCGTGGTGAGTCTATAATAGAGGAGGACGGTGCTCAGCGGTGGGACGTTAAAAGGGCTGCAGTGGTGAGTTTGTCTAATCTAATCTCCAAAATTACTATTAGAGATTTTCATTCGGAAATCGCCGTGCAGTCCAAATGCATCCGTCTGTCTAGACTCTATAGACGCTAATATACGCGCGACTACGCATATACTTTCACAGTGAGAAGCTGGGGCGAGTCGGCTAGTTACGTATACGAAAACACTTTTTGTTCTCGCTAATTAGGACAAACACTACACTGCCCCTCCCCACTTCACTCCTTTCAACCATCAAGCCTGTTTCATCAAGATATCTCTTTTCGTAGATACATATTATATATACCGTCTAAAGAACCTTTAAGTTTACTTTCCACACGCGCTTCTCTTTAATGGTAACTACCGACCCGCTCCTTCGCACGGGTAGTAATTACCCGCTACTATCCCACCATACATTAATATATCTTAATGTGATTAGGCAGCGTTTTAGATGAAAGTTCCCAGGCGGTTTGACTTTTTCAGACATTTTCAACAATTATCGTCATATTTCAACCAATTTACACAAAACCTCAACAATTTATACATCTAAACCTTTCTCATGAATCACTCTGTCTATTGGTGAAAACCGCATGAATATCCGTTCAGAAGTTTTTGAGTTTATCGCTAACAGAAAGACAGACAGACGCGGCAGGGGACTGTTTTATATGTAGTGATGTACTGATATTAAAATGAACGTGACGGTTGCATTCACTTATAATTGGCCGACTCTCTCCGTATTGGCTACAATGCATTATTGCAGTTAGGATACCATAAATTCCGGCTGAATTTATGATATTCTTGCTGCAACAATGCATGTAATGCATAACCAGGATTGATATTGTAGCAATGATTGATACTGCTTTTAGACAATAGACCTATCGTTGAGAACTTGGTCCCAACATTCCCACGCATCCCATAAGATTGGCAGTATTAGATACACCACCGTGCCTTGTAGAGCACGTAAAGGCGTCGGTCCTGCGCCCAATCTCTCCCAGATCGTGTCCCATTAGTGTCTCATGGGACTATGAAAGTGAAGGAATAGAGAATACACCTATGCACGTATGTATGTATGTATGCATACATACTTGTGCGATATAATATCTCCTGAGTAGTTGGCTAGTCTCCGCTTCGGTTGAAACTGGCCGCCGTGACCAAAATTGATCGAGAGAGACAAAATATACATATTAAAACCTGCCGTGCACTTTTTATTACTACCCATACTTACCCATATTAACCCATTCAATTATTGACATATATACGAATTCCAAGATGATCCTAATACTCTTATGTATTAAAGTAGATGTTCAAGGGGAACATAAAATCCGATTCATAACTATTCATCAAAGCATCAATACGAAGAGACCCTTCGACATACCTAGTAGATCGATCCATACAAAACAGTCCCCTGGCCATTTAATTATTCATAGAGCTCGGTAAAAGGGTTTCTAAATCCTTTGTGTACACTGTACAGTCCTCAAGAACGTAGGCGACCTTTGACGACCGAGGCGTAACTTTGACGACCTCCGTGGCGCAGTGGTGAACGCTGTGGTCTTATAAGTGGGAGGTCCCGGGTTCGATTCCCGGCAGGCGCAATTTGAGATTTTATAATTTCTAAATTGTCTCTGGTCTGGTCTGGTCTGGTGGGAGGCTTAAGCCGTGGCTGGTTACCACCCTACTGGCAAAGCCGTGCCGCCAAGCGATTTAGCGTTCCGGTACGATGCCGTGTAGAAACCGATCAGGGGTATGCAATATGCGCATATTGCATACCTCTTCCAAGTTAGCCCGCTTCCATCTTAGACTGCATCATCACTTACCATCAGGTGAGATTACAGTCAAGGGCTAACTTGTAGTTGAATAAAAAAAAAAAGCCTGTAGGTAATAGGTATAATATGGAAACGAGAATGAATAAAACTCGAATAAAGCATTGAGGCCTAACGTTACAAATAAATACCATTAAAACACTTTGGATGACATTAGTTATTTATGCAATTGTTGTATAATAAGGGGTATTAAAACACAAATGTGGGTTTATCGCACGCGGCGAAGCCGAGTGAATAGTACCTATCACATGAGTGTTTTAATACCTAATTATCAACAGTTACATTACAAGACCTAATCTACTCCCATAATATAAATACTCTATAAAAGATTCTGAAACAGTTGGCTTACTGCTAACATTAAAACAGCCAGTCCTAGTAACCATAATATCATCCAAAGGAGTGTTATTATGAAAACGGATGATATAATGTTGTACTGAATTTCATAATAACACTCCTTTTTATGATATTATGGTTATTAGGACATTGGGTGTTTTAATGTTGACAATAAGCTAACTGTTTTAGAATCTTTTAATGAAGATTTAAAACATGGGTGTAGGATAAGACATTTTGGATGACATAAAAAGTTAAACGAAACGTTACTGGCCATTACTTATACACATTACTTACTTACGGGCCGTTACTTATAGCCATTCCCAAAAATACGACTAATTATATAGACTGATTTTTCAATCTTGCATGGAGATCTATTTATTAGCTTATAAATTATAATAAAGTAACAGATAGAATCCAATGTGCGCGAATATTACAGGATATCCACCTCAAATCCCAATAAAACACTGCATCAAGTGTAGTCACCCAAAGTCAATAAAGAGGAAAAAGGAGCAAAAGCTACGTCTGGGAAGTGAAATGTCACCCGGGAAAACTGATCGCTCCGGTCCAGACTGACCGTATTGCGTCTAAAGATAGATGAATTGCTATCATAATGACTCTCACGATTTGTATCAATATGGTTATGTACTGAACATACATACAACAACCAACTGAACATACATACATACATACATCTATAAAATTTTGTATATTTGTTTGGAAGCCTTAATACAATCCAATACAAATAACCATTTGCGATCATCATCATCATCATCATGATCAACCCATTACCGGCTCACTACAGAGCACGGGTCTCCTCTCAGAGTGAGAAGGGTTTTGGCCATAGTCTACCACGCTGGCCAAGCGGATTGGCAGACTTCACACATCTTTGAGAACGTTATGCAGAACTCTCAGGCATGCAGGTTTCCTCACGATGTTTTCCTTCACCGTTAAAGCAAGTGATATTTAAATACTTAAAACGCACATAACTCCGAAACCATTTGCGATACCTACATCTTATGTATAATAGGTATCTTCTCGTAGATAAGAAAAGTTCGTTTACCTCCAACGCCAGTTTTTTGGTATCTCATCAGTAATCATCAGTACTATCGCCTGTCTTCGTTTCTGAGAGCATTCTCCTGATACCCTATAATATGTATACTACTAACTGTGTTGCATTTTTAATGCTTGAGTTTGGAAAGCCAAGGGTGAATTATTATTACGCAGGGGTTATGAAGAATAACGCAGTGTATACAGTACATAATATAAGTCAGTGTCAATAGTGAAATCGCAATCACGATACGTAATAGTGTATCTTCGGGGGATAAGCGATGATGATAAATGTAACAAACCCGGTATCTATGTCGCCCGGGCGATACTTAGGCCGTTAAGTTTGTCATGTTCAAAGGTAAACCCGAGATCGAGAGGCGAGCCAACGGAGATCGACTTGTCTCAGCTAAAACTTAGGCTTCGGCGTTATCTTGAAGTTTGGTTAGGATCTGTTTGAAATAGGGTTTCGTATAGTAGGGACTGTTTCAAAGGTGTGACGACCTCGTCGATAGATGAGGCAGCATATATATTGCTTACTTAAGCTAAGCAATGTTGTCTATATTTACTACTATATAAACTAGTAGACAAGGTAGAATCTATAATATAATAAAACTGTAACAGATCCAATTCTGTACATTGAAGATATTTTGAAAATTTTTATTGGAGGGCACTCTATAATCGATACTGAAGCCAAAACTGCAATTTATTTCATTTTTGTCTGTCTGTCTGTCTGTCTGTCTGTCTGTCTGTCTGTCTGTCTGTATCTTGGCCGCGCATCACGCCGAAACTACTGAATGGATTCAAATGAAACTTGGTACGATTTGAGTTTATACTTCGAGGTAGGTTATAGGATACTTTTTATCCCGAAATTCAGCATGGTTCCCTTGGGAGAAGGGATGAAAGTTAAAACGTGTATTTAGCTGTAATTCATTAACGCGTTGTTCGATTTCACTCATTCTTTTTTTGTTAGAAAGGTAGTACTTTATATATTGTCCCGTAAATATTTCAAGGTCATAGGTTTTTTAGTTCAGAAATGACAGGCATTTAGTGGGTTCCAATAACTTGGGACGCGGATGTTTGTACGTACGGCTTATTTTAAACTGGCGTGCGTTTAAATTTATGTTTGTTGGCCTGTCTATTTGTTCCAGCTAATCTCCGAAACGGCTGGATCGATTTTGATGGAACTTTCAATGGCAGATAAGTGATGTTAAGGAGTAACTTAGGATACATTTAGTTTAGGTACAAAAAAGAATTATGGGGTCCGATCTGATTCTATATAAAAACCTATATCCAGGCGAACGAAGTCGCGGGGGTCGGCTAGTATAAAATATATCAAACTTTATTATCCACTAGTTTTTGCCGGTGGCTTGGTTCGTATGGACTTAGGAATTGTGTCATCACCACCACCACTACAGTGTTTTAACGGTCCACTGCTGGGCACACGCTTTCTCTCTCATAGGAGAGAATTTTTAGAGCTTAGACCCGCCACGCTGCTCCGATGCGGTTTGGCGGGCTTTAACGACTTATTGTCACATGATAGTCATAATAACCGGGATCGACTGCATGGCACGGGCACACGAGTGAACCCCGTGCCTCGGAGAGCACGTTAAGCCGCCGCCGCCGTTAACAACATTAATACCGCCAACTACCAACTCCAGGCTGGCACTGAGCACTGAGCACTGGCAATTGCTTGACAGAAAAGACCCGACCCGGGAACTAAACCCGGGACCTCTTGATCTGCAGTCGAATATGCTAACCACTAGACCAACGAGACAGTTTTGTTATGTGATGAATTGTGAAAGCATAATTAAATTACACCCTAACCATTGCGCTATCGCGGCTTTGTGCGTTTATTTTTAACCCCCGACGCAAAAACGACGGGGTGTTATAAGTTTGACGTGTCTGTGTGTGTGTGTGTATGTGTATGTGTGTGTGTGTGTCTGTCTGTTGCCCTGTAGCGCTCAAACGGGTGAACCGATTTGAATGCGGTTTTTTTTGTTTGAGAGATGAATTAGTCGAGAGTGTTGTTGGCTATGTTTGATGAAAATCGGTCCAAGATGGCCGCCGCTACAAAATGGCGGTTTACATATTTTATCACAACGCCCTCAATATGGGTATCAAATGGAAGGGCTTGACTAGTAGCATAGCACTATGCAAACCTAAGATCGCCGCCGCCACAAAATGGCGAATGTCAGGGGTTTTTTAAATTTTTAATTTATAAATGTCAACTAGCTAGCTCTTGTTACGTTAAATTACTTGAAAATTTACAGGCGTCTGATTTTATCACTTTTAAAGGTAAGTAAAGGTATAAGTAAAGTTTCCCTAATTCAATTAACAAAAAACATGGAGAGAACGTTTCTCGTCCTTCAAGAAAACCTTTCGATTTAAAATGTCCTTCGGGCGGCGTTTTCCATTCGCAAAAATAGACCGTTCAAAATATTTGGTTTGTTAGAAATTTAATTACAGAAACCAATGAATAGATATTTAAGCATTGTTTAAAAGGATTGTGTGTATTTGTTTGTTTATTAATTTATTTCAAACTAGATGATGCCCGCGACTTCATCCGCCTGGATTTAGATTTTAAAATCCTTTGGGAACTATTTACTTTTCCGCGATGAAAGTCGCCTATGTCATTTTACCGCAAGCTACCTCTGTACCAAATTTCGTATATATAAATCGCTTAAATGAGAAAGAGAGAGAGAATAAGAATTCTATGGGAACTTTTTAATTTTCCGGCATAAAAAGTAGTAGGTAAATTTGGTACAGATAGCTTACATTGGGGATGGATATAATCCCCGGGATGTAAGCTATTTCTGTACCAAATTTCAACAAAATTGGTTAAACTGTTAGGCCGTGAAAAGTTAGCAGACAGACAGACACACACACACATTCACATTTATTATATTATTAGTATGGATGTTTTTGCCATATAGCTTAGAGACATGATCGCTTGATATGGGCCTGATAAGCTTTTTTAACTGACTTCAAAAAAAGAGGTTCTGTATTCTAAGTCTATGAAACCCGATTTTCGTCCCACTGTGTGACGTAGGTATATAATAGCTTCATACATCGCAACTGAATGAATGTTCAAAATAGCAGCCAGGTCACGGGCTGAAGATTTGGCGAATGGCCAGATTCACACTTATGACCGGACCCGTCGCGGCGCATTAATATCAATTACGAGTGACCTCTTTCATCATATTCACGCGTCTCGTGCAGTTTTCCAACGAAATTAAATTATTTTCTTTTAAAATATTTTATCATCAACTTTGAAAGAATAATATCATTAATTAATTAGCAAATGCGAGTAAATATGAGTAGTAGAAAATAAACAGCATAATAGTAACATAAATGAAATATTAAAAACCGTCAGTTCTGCGCCTGGTAAAAACATTTTTTTTATGTAGAACTAGCTTTTGCGCGCGGCTTCGCCCGCGTGAATTTCGATTTTTCACAAATCCTGAGGGATAAGTAGATTTCTGGTCCACCAACCCCCGCCGCGCGGCGGCGTACCGCGGTACCGCGTACGGGCGGCGGGCGCAGGGCGCAGGGGCGCGTGGCGCGGCGCGGGGAGCGCGAGCGTCCGCGTCGGCCGTCGCGATCGCGCGCAGCGAAAATACCTATCAGGGCGTTTTTAACATCTGTATTTACCGATTTCAACACAACTCCTTTTTGAAAGTCGGTTAAAAAAGTAGCCTATGTTACTCCTTGGTTAATCCTCTAATTGTCTGTGAAAGTCCCGTCAAAATCGGCTCAGCCGTTCCGAAGATTAGCCCGTTCAAACAGACAGACAGACAGACAAAAATTTTAAAAACGTGTGATTCGGTTATGGTATCGTTCAAATAACCATATGAGCTTAATATGTGGTAGTTATTTCGAAATTACAGACAGACACTTCAATTTTATTTATTAGTAGTATAGATACGAGCTGATGCCCGCGACATCATCCGCGTGGATTTATATATATACATATATCTCTATGTACATATATCTCATACAAATTTTCAACCCCTATTTAACCCACATAGGGGTTGAATTTTCAAAAACCCTTTCTTAGCGGATGTCTGCGTCATAATATCTACATGCCTTTCAACCCGATCCGTCCAGTGATTTGAGCTGTGCGTTGCTAGATCAGTCAGTCAGTCAGTCACTTTTTCCTTTTATATGTTTAGATTAGCCATGATGAACATGACTAATATTCCCCTTTCCCCTCCAAATAAGTGAAAGCTTGTGTCAGGAGTGGGTACGACAAAAGTGTAACGGGTGGGGTTTGAACCGTCGACCTTTCGGTTTTCGATCCGCGCCCGACGACCGTTGCGCTATTGAGGCTAAATATTCATAGTTCACCTGTGTTTGAGCACACACTTTCGCACTATAATATCACACACACACACTTACACATACACAACACATACACACACACACACACACACACACATACACACACACGCATAGTATTAGGTATTAGAAAGTATTTAATTTATTATAATGTATTGTGTTGCATTGTTAAGTATTGATTGTAATTTTAAAAGTTGAATGTTTACCTACCTACAAAATTGTATTGTATTGTTATGGAAGAGTGGGGCCTCCTGATACAGGTATTTAAATATACTTACAAGGTCCCAGCCTCAATAATATTATGTATCCAATGTTTTTTGAAACAATAAAAATTTATTTATTTAATTATTTAAAAAAAAAATTATTTATTTATTTATATCCTAATAGTTGCTAGTGTCCCCCACCAATAAGATGGCCGCCGCGCCGTGTCCGAAATTCGCTCGGCAGGACATTGTTACAAAAATTCGGGAGTTCAAGTTGTGCGAATGAAATAGCTCAATTTTATTTCACCACGCGTGAAACGTTTCGGCAAAGCTGGTTTATGGCGTATATAAAACTGTCGCGTAATTGCGCATGCAGCAATCCGCGCTCTTTTTGCGAGTGCCCACTATTGCAGAGTTGTCAACTGCGATCCGCTGAGCTATGGCGTCGGTGGATGCTGGTCAATATGCCATAAAATTTTTGATTTACGGGGAGTGGAGAGATTTTGAGAATGTGTGCAATTTTTAACCGACGTCGAAAAAGGGAGGTAATCAATCTATAATATTATAAAGAGGCTTGTCCTGGCTGACTGACTGATCATCAACGCACAGCCTAAACCACTGAAGCTAGAAACTTGAATTTTTCATAGTAACTTCCTTTTATAACGTAGGCGCACACTAAGAAAGGATTATTGTAAATTCCACCCTTAAGGGGGTTAAATAGGGGATGAAAGTTTGTATGAAAGTCCGTTATTTTTCAATTATATCCATGAAAATTGGTAATCAGGTTTTCGGTTAACAAGTGTAAATTGAAAATTTAAAAAACCCCCGACATTCGCCATTTAGTGGCGGCGGCCATCTTGAATTTGCAATAGTGCTATTCTACTAGTCAAGCCCTTTCATTTGATACCCATATCAAGGGAGTTGTGAAAAAATATATCATCCGCCATTTTGTAGCGGCGGCCATCTTGGACCGATTTTCATCAAACATAGCTAAGAACACTCTCGACTAATTCACCTTTCAAACAAAAAAAAACCGCATTCAAATCGGTCCACCCGTTTGAGCGCCACAGGGGAACAGACAGACACACACACACACACACACACACACACACACACACACACACACACACACACACACACAGACACGTCAAACTTATAACACCCCGTCGTTTTTGCGTCGGGGGTTAAAAATAAAGAATAGTATTTCAGGAATTTTGGAAATTCTTCCCTTAAGTGGGTAAAATAGGGGATGAAAGTTTGTATGAAAGTCCGTCACTTTTAAAATTATATCAATGAAATTGGTATTTAGATTTTCGGTTAATCATTGTAAGTATATCATGAAATTCCGCAAAGTAACGCCTGCTTCTATTCAACAAAAAATATTATGTTAAAAATAGTTTAAATATAGAAATTCCTGTCGTGAAATATTTTATGAGAATTGCAAATTCGGACTTATGAAAAGTTGCTCTTGGAATTGAAAAAGCGCAATTTTAAAAAGTTGTTCTGACAAAAATATATTGCGCTGTCATTATAACTGCAACAAGTTATTATTCCGAATTATTTTAATAAAACCGTACATACACCAAGAATTTTCAGAATTTCAGAATTATTATAATATACGAATAAAGTTTTTGTAGGTGCGAGAGTAAAATTTAAAATTTCAGCGAAAAAAGCGCTGCGTGGATCGCCAGGTTTTTGTACAGGAGTATCTAAATTTCAGCGCTGCAAAAAAAGCGCTGCGTGGGCTGCCGCTGCATTCGCATCGGGTTTATGGGCGCCATAAAGCAGCTGTTTCCGAAACATTTCACTTGTGGCCGAAATACGACAGTGAAATGGACAATTTTTATTGTTACCCTCTGTTTTATTAAAAACTGTTAGTGGCGTTTTTATTGGATCTATCGAGGTTCTAAATACCCCGGTTGAAAAAAACCCGTCCAAGTGCGAGTTGGACTTGCGCACAAAGGTTCCGTACCACCACACATATAATTTCAAGATAGATTTCCTATGCAACATTAGGCCGAAAAAAACAAGACATTGAAATGGTAGTGGTCTGTCGAACAATACAGCACCCTCTGAGCACTATCATCATTATCATCATTAAAAACCAAATACTAGCCCACTACAGGGCACGGGTCTCCTCTCAGAGAGGGGTTTAGGCCGTAGTCCACCACACTGGCCAAGTGCGTATTGGTAGACTTCACACGCCTTTGAGAACATTATGGAGAACTCTCAGGCATGCAGGTTTCCTCACGATGTTTTTCTTCGCCGTTAAAGCAAATGATATTTAATTATTTAAAACGCACATAACTGCGAAAAGTTGAGGTGCGTGCCCGGGATCGAACTTGGTATTCTCGAAAAGAAGATCATAGTCACAAGCCACTGCGCTATCACAACTCTCTGAGTAGGAAACTCAAATGTTTAATTTTGCTGATTAACCCCCGACGCAAAAACGACGGGGTGATATAAGTTTGACGTGTCTGTGTGTGTGTGTGTGTGAGTGTGTGTGTGTGTTGTTTCAAAGGTGAATCAGTCGAGAGTGTTGTTAGCTATGTTTGATGAAAATCTATCCAAGATGGCCGCTGCTACAAAATGGCGGATTACATATTTTTTCACAACTCCCTTAATATGGGTATCAAATGAAAGGGCATGACTAGTAGAATAGCACTATGCAAATCCAAGATGGCCGTCACAAGAAAATTGCGAATGTCCGGGGTTTTTTAAATTTTTAATATACACTTGTTTACTACAAATCTGACCTTTAAACTTGCATGTATGCCTTTCTTGAGATAGAGCTGAAACAAATAACGGAGCTATGTCTTCGAGGTTTTTTGTATAGCGACACACCCCGCCCCTTGTATTTCATTTTTTTTACAAAACAAACAAAATATTATAAAGTCAACATCGTCTTCCCAAAATTTCAATACTAACCATCGATCAGCGTAGGTACAGTGAGTTGGAAGGCTGCCAGGTCTTTAAGTCCATGACCTGACTGAAATTATTTCAGTATAGCACCTAAATGAGGCAGCCAACTGACATTTTAGGGTTAATTATGTTTTTACCGCTGGTAATTATCCCATTTGGAAGGTATCTGCATTAGAACTGGGGAGTCCAAAATGCTTTAAAATTCAAAATGATTCAGATTATTATTTCAGAAATTGTTCCACTATACTTACCTTGAGGTAATAGTGATAATATTAATTACTAACAATATCTTAAAATTTAAACCTACAAGGGTTCCCAACGTGCCCTAGTCTGAGAAGCCTCTAACGCTAATTTAACTTTTACCACCAGAGTGCTTAGTCTAAGATCGGAGCACTCGAAAACGAACTCGAAAACTATTGATCGAATCACAAGTGAATTCAGAGCAAAATGAACTCAAATACTCGTATTTTAAAGTCGTAATTCCATAGTTCGAATATGTATTTTACAACATTTCTGCTTGGGGCGCTCGTTGTGTTCGAATGCTGAATGTATTGGCGAACTCAAACCTTAATACAAGGCATTTTAGGTCTATTTTACTCTGAAATCGATCAATAGTTTTCGAGTTCGTTTTCGAGTGCTTCGATCTTAGACTAAGCACTCTGATATGCTATGTATAGTCGCTGATATACAATTGAAAGTCACAGGGGTCTGATATATATACATGCGGCGCAAGGCCTCGGCGTGTGAAGTCCCTACAAGAGAACTATTACCGTACTGTCATAGTCGAGTCGTATTTGGAAAAATTTTGGATCCCACCGGATTATTATCCCAAGAAAGCTTCTACCATTATAATAATATGGTTATTTATTTATACGACCTATTAGGCTACAGCAATGAGGAATACGTCTCAGAAAGAGAGATAAATACTTATCTTTCTTTCTATTGTACGATTCATTCGTGTGTTGTAACACAGTTGCGCGACCTTTGGTGTCGCGTGTTTGTCAACGCGCAATACTATCACAGATATTAATATATATATAGCTGCTCGTGCTGATTCATTGACTGACTCACTGATTGATCACCCCTCCTGTAAAATTTTGTATGAAAAATTTTTTTTTCATAAATGGTTTCGTATAGAAGATGAAAATTCATTCAGAACAAAAATATGGAGAGAGCTGATGATTGAGGATTTCAGAGACGAGCGAATGGCACGCTTAAGGTATTGAAGATAGGTGGGGGGTGCTCGAGCAAATGTCACTCGAAACGTCACCCAATTGGCAGTGAGCTGAAAAAAAATTCAAAATGGCGAAAAAAAAGATGGCCGCCATACAAATTTCGTCGGTGTCCATCTCGGAGGGTATAAAAGATGGAAGAGTGGTTTCTTCGCAAAAGATGATCAGGATCCAAAGATCTACCCGATGAATAGAAAAAAAATTCAAAATGGCGGAATTTATTTTTCCATAGAAAATGTATGGCGAATATTGAAGAGACTACAAGTTGTAAACTATGCAAGGCTTTGATGCGATTCTTTGGAGAACTCTCAAAGAAAAATATGGGAAGACATGATGATTGAGGGTTTGGAAGATGGATGAGGAGCCCGGGCAGGGTATGTTAGATAGATGGGAGGTGCTCAAACAAAAATTACTCAAAACCTCATCCAATTGGCACTGAGCTGAAAAAAAACAAAATGGCGGATTCAAGATGGCGGCTATACAAATTTCGTCAGAGTCTATCTCACCAAGCATAAAAGATGGAAGAGTGGTTTCTGGGAAAAAGATGATCAAGACCTAAAAGTCTACTTGATGAACAGAAAAAAACAAGATGGCGGAATTTATTTTTCTACACAAAAAGTTTTTTTTTGTGATGGTTTCGTATAGAAGACAAAAATTCATGCGGAGGAAAAATATGGAGAGAGCTGATGATTGAAAATTTCAGAGGCGGGTGAAGGGCACAGCGAGGGTATTGAATATAGGTGGAAGGTGCTCAAACAAAAGTTACTCGAAACCTAATCCAATTGGCAGTGAGCTTAAAAAAATTCCTAAATGGCGGTTTCAAGACAGTGGCCATACTTTCGTCTATGTCACTGAGTATGAAAGATGGAAGAGTGGTTTTTTGGCAAAAGATGATCAAGACGTGGTTTACTTGATGAACAGAAAAAAACAAGATGGCGAAATTTATTATTCCATACAAAATATATGGCGAATATTGAAGAGAATGTAAGTTTGGAACTATGCAAGACTTTGACGCCGTTCCTTTTCAATTTTTCAATTTTTTTTTTATGGAAGAACTCTCATTCTGACAAATTATTCGGAGAAAAAATATGGAGAGTGATAATGATCGAGGGTTAGGAATATGGGGTAGATAGGTGGAGGCTGCTCAAACAAAAAATACCTGAAAACAAAACCTCGCGGTCCGCTTGCGGGCCGCGCCCCCACGCGCCATACTAGTCCTATCTATAGACTATCGTGTTTAATGTCATTGACTTGACTCAGTAATTTATGTGTGGTCGGCTTTCTCGACACAACTAGCTGTTCAGTATGTTCTTATTAAACCTTTAATGCCCTATGACTAGTGCAGGCTAGCTACGGAACATGAAAATCCTGTCCAACCCCAATAACGTTTGGTAAAAGAAATTATCTGTGCCAGCCCGGAGTTAGTACCTACCTAGCTGGCGGTTTATCACCCCCGCGACTCGGAGAGCACGTTGAGCCCGCTTATTATCACTATCTTGTGACTATAGTAGTTAAAGACCGCCTATCCTCATTGGAGAGAGTGGGTATAAGCACTGAATCTCTCTCTCCTATTAGTGGCCTGTGCGAAGTCAAAGCCCGCCAATCCGCATTGGAGATGCATATTACGCCCTCTTTCCCATACGAAAAGAGGTCTGCAATGGGACTTTAAAGGGTGATATTTCCTACATTGTGTTGATCATTATGTGATTAATGGAAGGTGCTACGACCTTCAACAATGGGGTGTACGACACAGGGAATGATCGGTGATAGAAACAAACCCGTAATGTGCAGTTGATGTTTGGCCGCGGCAGGCCGCGCGCCGGCCTCGCCCGCTTGGCAGCGCAGCGCTCTCCCGGTCAAGGCGCATACATGACGTTATGTGTCATACAGTGAAATGATCGCGCATAGCCAATATTGTAGCTATCATTTACAAATACGGCTACTTTTGTATTATTATGTACCCGTAATTACGTACCCGTACCCTGGATAAACCACGAAATAAGCCTTAAATCACGACTACTTTTGTCATAGTTTTTAACCAACTTCAAAAAAGGCGAAGGGAGAACCTCCTTTCACCGGAATATTTTTTTATATATGTTCCCCGATTATTCAAAGACGCCTGGACTGATTTGGGAAATTCTTCTTTTGTTTGAAAGAGGTATATTTCCTAGGTTGTCCTATAGTTATCGGGGTAGAATCTGATGATGGGATCCTTTTTTTTTGGACGTGGTGGAAAAGCTTTTATACCCCCGTTCTGCGGCAGAACGAAGGTTATGTGGGACTCTCCCCCAGAAGAGAATGGGGGTATACCCACTGAAATGATTCATACGGTAGGACGACCGGCTCAGTGACTACACAGCGAAGTGAGGCCTGGTAATTGGTTTTACATAATATTGATAGGCAGTGTCTTTTCGCGTGTATGGAGTTTTACGTCCCAATTAATTTCCCCGACGAGTGGGGTGGAGTGGGCGCTTTATTTCCGATCTATTGCGTAAAAGCGTCAAAGACAAACAGCGTGTAATGGAACGTCAATAAAGACAAGTCAATAAAGGGCGCTCGAACTCATTGTGTACCAAATAGGGCCCTCTGATTATTATATACGAGAAGGTATTTATAACTACTCCACCACCACCACTACAGACTTTTTTAACCCCCGACGCAAAAACGAGGTGTTATAAGTTTGACGTGTCTGTGTGTGTGTGTGTGTATGTGTGTGTGTGTGTGTGTGTGTGTGTGTGTGTGTGTGTGTGTGTGTGTGTGTCTGTCTGTCTGTCTGTCTGTCTGTCTGTTCCCCTGTAGCGCTCAAACGGGTGAACCGATTTGAATGCGGTTTTTTTTGTTTGAAAGGTGAATTAGTCGAGAGTGTTGTTAGCTATGTTTGATGAAAATCGATCAAAGATGGCCGCCGCTACAAAATGGCGAATTACATATTTTTTCACAACTCCCTTAATATGGGTATCAAATGAAAGGGCTTGACTAGTAGAATAGCACTATGCAAATCCAAGATGGCTGCTGCCACAAAATGGCGAATGTCGGGGGTTTTTAATTTTTTATTTATACTTGTATGTCCCATTGCTGGGCACAGGCCCCTCATAAGAGCTTTTAGAGCTTAGACCCGCCATGCTGCTCCAATGCGGGTTGGCGGGCTTTAACGACTATTGTCACATGAGAGAGATAATAACCGAGACCGACCGCTTAACGTGCTCTCCGAGGCACCGCCAACTACCAACTCCACACTGGTACAGAGAATTTCTTGACAGAAAAACTGCAGTGGGTTTTTCTGTCAAGAAATTCTCAGCCAACCCGCCAACCCGCATTGGAGCAGCGTAGTGGATTTAAGCTCTAAATCCCTCTCTCCTATTAAAGAGGAGGTCTGTGCCCAGCAGTGGGACGTTAAAAAGGCTGTAATGGTGGTGATGGTGGATAATAAATACTACACTTAATTTAGGTATTTTCAATTAGCGGTATTATTCCGGTGAATTAAATGAAAATAGTCGTCGTTAAGCGCTCGGTGCAATGGTGGAGAAATAAAAATACAATCCTTTAGTTTCAAATTGCTCAATAAGTGCTACCACTACGCTGCGGTACGGTCCGCTGGTTACAATCAACGTGAATTACAATTTATAAGAAGAAGCGACTTTTGGAAAGTCACAGAAAAAAAGAAAGAAAGGGGGCACATTTATTCACGACTGAACCTAAACGTTTATATATATATATATAAACGTTTATATATATATATACATATATATATAGGTATATACCTATATATATATATATATATTTTTTTTTTTTTTTTTTCGCGTTTAGCGAAAGGGATTGTGTGTTTGTTTGTTCGTGCGTTTTTGGTACCATTTTCCTAAAAGTATACTGGGCGGATTTTAATAAGATGCATTTTTTTTAATTCTAGGCAGATTTTTAAGGTAATATTCCACAATGTTTTGTCTTGTTCTGAAATTATACTGAATCATGTCATGACTCATAAGAACAATTCTTATTACTCCATCGCTATCGCTCTTGAACTGAGCCAAGCCCAAAGCAAACTCCAACCAGCAGGGTCTGTTATTGGCTTTATTTTCTAAACACACAACTTATTCTCACAGTAGTTATTTTAACTCGACTATCCGTTAAACTACAAAAGCAAAGTGTAACAATTTATTTCGTAAAATTCTAGTCTTTGTGAAGAGTCTTGCCGTCTGAAATGTGTCTGTTACGGACAGACAGAAAGATTTATATGTTGTTTATTTTAATGCTCACAAAATTCACAGTTTACGCTAGCTTTGTAATTATTGTATGAATAGGAAAATGTAAGAACAAAGCGTATCTACTAAGCACACAGGCCTTTGGAAATAAGAGTTTATTATGAAAATATTTTTTTGACGTGATAACGTATTATAAATCGATGAACGCCGGCTACACGCATGAAAAAGCATAACTCATTGTCACGTAGCGCGTGCAAGCGAGAGCGCGGAACTAGCGATAGAGAACGCACGATCGGTCTAAGCGCTGTGCTAAGCGTTCGGCTTGTGACGCATCTATCTCTCTTTGTTTTCTTATAACATTATCACGTAAAATTATCGTCCGTATACCGACTTTATAGCCAATTTTTTTATACTCTAGGTACCTACTAATAACGCAACCATTAATTAAAAATAATTTAAAAAATTAAAAAATACGACAGGCCTGCCAAAACACGAACTAAACAGTTAAAAATAAGTAAATAGTTACAACATACTCCTATATCTTGAGTCCATTACTAGACAAACACAGGTCTTTTGCAAGGATCACCAATTCGCCACAGATCATGATCTTGCGCCGCACGTGTCCAGCGATTGCCAACGACAAGCTTGAGATCTTCCGTCCACTTAGTAGGGGGGCGTTGGAAGATGCCGAACGCCCCCACTAAGCTTTGGAAGTGTCTTCCAACGCAGCGATTCCTCGTTCGGGTCGCCTTCAAGCACCTTGGGACCTTACCGTGTATAGGTTCTATTTCTAGCTCTCATAATGATAACTTACGAGAAACTCACTACTTATTTGGCAACTGCCTCGTTGGTCTAGCGGTTAGCACGTTCGATCCTGGGGTCGATACCCGGGTTGGGCCAAAAAATAAATTATGAGGTATTTGGTTTTTCTGTCAAGAAATTCTCAGTGCCAACCCGGAGTTGGAAGTTAGCGGCGTTAAAGTGGCCATTCACGAGAGCACGTAAAGCCGTCGGTCCTGCGCCTGATCTCTCTCCGGTCGTGTCATCGGACTATGAGAGTGAGGGAATAGAGAATGCACCTGTGCACTATAATATCTTCCACGTAGATGGCTAGTCTGCGCCTCGATTGAAATTGGCTGCCGTGGCCGAAATTCGGTCAGGAGGACATTATTACTTATTTGGCTCAGACATCATATTATATTTATACTAGCGGTCCGCCCCGGCTTCGCCCGTGGTACATACAATATATAGCCTATAGCACTCAAGGATCACGTATATATCCAACGGTGAAAGAATTTTTGAAATCGGTCCAGTAGTTCCTGAGATTAGCGCGTTCAAACAAACAAACTCTTCCGCTTTATTATATTAGTATAGATTTGCACAATAACTTATGAGAACTTCACCGCTTATTTAACTCAGACAAGCAATACTTGAACCGACTTTCTACAGTTAATTGGAAAATCACCCAATATTGTCGAAGTTGAAGTAAATCAAATTTTGATAGAGTACTCATTACAGTATGTTGTAAACAGTAAATCACCGCTAGACGTTATTAAGTTCTTGTGGATTGTTTCATTTACCGCAGGCGTATACCTACTTGTACAACTCGAGTTAATTTATCAAAGACTAGCAGACGACTGCTGCTTTCCACGGAAATTCCAGGAATATTTCGTTTTAAATACGCAAAACTTTGGAAATGTTAACAACCGTGGTATACTTTATCATAAAGAGTGGAATTTTATCTAGTGGGAACCTTCGGCCGTGACTAGGTTACCACCATAGAATAATGTCTTATTCATTTATCTATGGTTACCACTCTACCGTCAGAAAATACTTACTATTACTGCATAAAGAAGAGTCACTTATTCCCTTCCCCATCTCCAATCTTCGCCCACTGCGGTCGCCGTCTTAGTAGTATTACGTATGTATAGGTTTGTCCTTGTCACTCTCGATTTTTCTATATCGTTGTCTTTTTCACACCCCAAATGAAGATTCAGAAGCTTTATACCAAAGGTGTTATCGAGGGTGTCGATAAGGTACGTGTTATCCAAAATGAATTTAATTATTAGAGCTACACCTTCTTTTTAGTATCTTAATTAGGCTTCCTAATTAGGATGCCGATTGATTTAGTACGTTAGCGACCATACTTTTTAGGGTTCCGTAGTAAACAAGGAACCCTTATAGTTTCGCCATGTCTGTCCGTCTGTCCGTCTGTCCGTCTGTCCGTCCGTCCTCGGTTAATTTCAGAGATTATTAGTGCTAGAAATCCGTAATTTGGCATGAGTATAAATATTAATCACGCCGACAAAGTGGTGAAATAAAATTTTGATAAATATGTTTTTTTAGGGTAGCTCCCCTTCATGTAAAGTGGGGATGAATATTTTTTTTCTCGTCTACCCCATAGTGTGGGGTATCGTTGAATAGTTCTTCTAAAAATACTGTGGGTGTGGGAACATCATTTTTCGATTTCTAGATCCGTTTGTAAAATATGATGTTTTAAAGTGCAAATTTTTATTAGAGTCAAGTGTCCCCCCCCTCTATCAGCCAAATGGCAGTATATAGGAACTTGAAAAAAATCACAGCAGTAGGGTATATAATCAATTTTAAAGGAAAACTATCACGGCTAAGTAGGGTTCACAGGTTAAGGAGTTATATCTGTTTTTCGAGGATTGTGACTACGGAACCCTACACTGCGCGTGGCCTGCCACGCACTTGGCCGGTTTTTTCTAATTAGGTTACTTTTAAGGATTGCTAAATGCGATTACACTTTTCTGATTTTAGTAAATGAATCATTAACGACTAAATTTAGTATCCTAAGTAATTAGGCTTTCTAATTAGGATACTGATTAATTTAGTACGTTACCAACCATACTTTTTTCTAATTAAGTTACTTTTATGGATGCTAACTTGCTAAATACCATTACACTTTTCTGATTTTAGTAACTGAATCATTGACGACTTTTAAGAAGGTGTATTAAGCTCTTTACCTACCCATTTTTTTATACAAGATTTCAACTTCTGCCTCCAAAAATCCCCGTGGGCATGTAAATCATATGAGGAGCGTTGTTTCAAAACTCATTTTGTCCAAAAATGTGTATTTTTCAAAAATAGCCGTTTTTAATTTATGCCTTTTTCTTAAAGTTATATGTAGAAATAAATTTACCATGCTATAATATATAAAGCATAATATAGCATGTCTGAATAAAAAAACAAATAGTGTTCTATAGTTTTTTATTAAGTTAATTAAGCATAAATATTGGACAAAATATGTTTTGAACCATTTGTATGGACATAATACATTTTGAAACACTGGTTTATGGACACAATACATTTTGAAACACTGGTTTATTTTCAAAGCATATTATGTACAAAGAAATGATTCATATTTTGTCCAATAATACCTACTAAAAAATAAAAAAACGCTTATGGCCTATATTTTATGCACAGAGTATGCATAAAATAATGTTTTCACTGTATTAAACCAAATTTATATATAGCACAACATATATTAAATCTTGAGTTATTATGAATGCATGGAATTATGAATGACAAAATTGTTCAGTTCAGGTTCCTTTATTTCATAACTGAAACAAAATAAATTCATATTGTAGCCAGAATCTTATAACTGCCGATAAAATACAGTTAGAGTCGTATAATAGTACAAAGAAACAATAAAACGATAATTTAAATATTCCTCGCCTCTTTGTTTTGGTGTTTTGTGTCTTTTTTTCTTGAGCCAACTGAATGATTTCCTACTAGGACTCCTTGCTCCATGCTTGTGCAACAATATTAAAACAATTTTGTTTAAATTACTAAGGGCTTGTTTCACCACCTTTTGATAAGTGTCGGATTTTCGGATTATGTCAAATGACAAAGACAAAAGTTGTAGATACTTACCTTACTTATCCGAAGGTGGTGAAACAGGCCATTATTTAAATAATCGTACAGTTTGACGCCACAGACAGACCATAATAAATTGTTATTTTGCTAACAGGTGGACAGACTAGGTTTTGAAACACCACTTCACACGGACAAAACATATTTTGAAACAGCGCCTCATTTTGACATTCGATTATTTACTTGACAAATTCGGTTTTTATGCACTAACTTTTGCTAAGTTAGTTACTCTTGCATTTTAAGGCCATATACAACGAAATCTCTTATTTTGATTACTATGGACAAAATACGATTTGAAACAACGCTCCTCATATTTAATCTCGGGCTGACCCCTCTTGGCCGCTGTAGACAGCCCGAACCCCTGTCAAGTAGAAACATATGTTATTTGCCAAGATCTTTATGTCCATTTCAAAACTAATTCGAGTTACCTACTCATAATATTAATATGTTAATCTATTACCAGTACCCAGTGGTATAATTACGCGGCAATCTTTTCTCTATATCTCTGTGAATTTGATAAATATAATTATTTTCTTGAAGATTTTTTAAATTAGTTGAATATCTTTTCAAAACAAAAAGAGACTAAATCCAAAAAAAATTTAGAAAAATTAAAACCAAAGAGAGAATCATATCGAATTAAAAATTAATCTTCAGGAGATGTAAAAAAAAAATAAGTAAGTATATCATAATGAAAATTTTTCGCTGAAGTTTCGAAAGATTCTTCTGATATTTTCCCCATCATCTCGAGATCTGACGAATGATTTCCTTAATAAGGTTAGCAAATAGGCTCTTAATATTTATTTGTACTAATATTTAGTTAAGTTAGTTAAGCAGTTCAACAGTGACCTTTTAAAATGGTTCTCATAGTGGACAAATAAAACAATTAACAAAAAAAAACCTTTGCTTAATATACCATAAAGAAGTGTAAGCATTTCAAAAAGTGTTTCTAATCCGGAGAGTGAAATGCAAATAAAATTATACTTTGAAAATTTAGCGAATCAAACTCTCGGCGTTCGTATTAAATTGTCGAAGTTTCGGCGCGGAGAAAATGACTTACTGAATTGAGAAAAGGGGTCAAAACTTTCACGGTAGGCGCTACAGTTTGAATAAATTAAACTGAATTGGAGACTTTTGAAGGTGTTTTGTTGGCCGTTTTTAGGGTTCCGTACCCGAAGGGTAAAAACGGAGCCCTATTAATGTCACTCGGCTGTCTGTCTGTCTGTCTGTCTGTCTGTCTGTCTGTCTGTCTGTCTGTCTGTCTGTCTGTCCGTCTGTCCGCCGGTCACAGGTCTCTAGCTCGCAGACGAAATGAGTTACAAACCTGAAATTTTGGTATTTAGTGTAAAATGTTAACCCAAAATCAAATATTGAATTAGAAATTGAATTAAATTATTTTTCAGGGGGGCTCCCATACATGAAAAAGGAGCCGGAAAAAAAAATTTTTTCTTTACCCTAGCTTGTGGGGTATCATTGTTTAGAGCTCATTAAGTAGAGTACAAATATATATTTTTTTAATTTTTATCTCAAAAAATAAGGGAATGGGAGGCCATCAAAGTTGTCAGTTTTAGACCATTTTTGTGACGGGGGCTATCTCAAAAACTAAACTAGTTGGGAATATGATATTTCAGTATATTATGTACTGTATGCTCTATTTAAACAACAAATACTGAAAACAACGATTTATTAAATAGTTTATAAGCTGTGACCAAAATAAACGAACATTTTTTTGGGTTTTTCTTTCACGGTTTGTTGCGATGTCTAGCTCGGAAATTAAATATTTCTTAGACCCAAAATATTATATTGTTCATAATTATGTACGGAACCCTGAAAGAGCGAGGCCCGACTCGCACTTGGCTGATTTGTTATTTTTTTTAATGACCGCGGAGTCTCTGGTGTTATTTTTTGCGTAGCAATTCGCTTATTTACTGATTTGTTTGTTAAATCGGGTGTCGTAGGTTGTGGTTTAGCGGCTAGCTGCTCCGACTACTGATCGTGAGGTCCTCGGTTCGAGTCCCGGCTCGGACCAGAAAAATAAATCATATCGAACTTTAAGAGTTAAGACATAGAAAGTGAAAGACATAACACCTACGTTTGCGCACTCGTGCACTGTAATAATGTCTTCTGCGTAGTAGCGCACACACACACACACACACACACACACACACACACACACACACACACACACACACACACACACACACACACACACACACAATGTGTGCATTCCGAATGTTTTTTTTTTTGGCTATTTAAATTATGATACAACGTAGATAATAAACTTAAGCCCTATATATCTATGTTAAGCCCTTGCAGAAAATGTTACGAATATAAAAGACATGCGTCATAATAAAGAGAGGCGTTCTGTAAAGTTAACTGAGTCCTTTAATTCCTTATGGCGTCGCTTAACGACGTCGGACCGCCTTTTATATATCACTCGGAATGGCCTCAGTTAAATGTCCGGGACTTATTATCGTTCCGTTCCATAACTTAATACCTATACTTAATACCAGGGCACCAAGGGACACTTTGGGACGATTACATTTTTATGTAATGTGTTGTATATGTTTGTTACAATTTTATTATACAGGGTATAAGGAGACCGCTTTCGAAAACTATACCACACGAGTAGTAAATCTACAGAGGGGAAGCTTCCACAAGCGGCCCGCTGTAGGTATACTCACACAAACACACTCACCAACGGTTCACGGACGCCCGCTCGTTCCACTAACCGGTATAGTTGGTGACAAACATGCGCATATGTGTGAGTGTACCTACAGCGGGCCGCTTACTAGAAGCTTCCCCTCTGTAAGTATAGGTACTCTGTGACTATACGCTACTATTATACTATCTAAACAAAATCCAATACAAATAATCATTAACCATATATAGCGGGCCGAGGCGCGCATGGTAGGTCTCGTAGGTAACGCAGCGGTCGACCTCCAGAGTTAGCTGATTTTATTTGAATTACATTATGAACTTTACAAAAATACGGGAAATATATACCCATTTTTTTGCAATTACAATTCTGCTTAACTCCTCAACTGGTATTGCACGAAAAATGCATTTTTTTTTTGTAAAAACGATTTTTTCACTTTGTTTTATAGTATCTTATCAGTAATTAATTATCAGTAGGTACTATCACCTGTCTTTTTATTTTATTTGATTTATTTTATTGGGTTTTTATTGGCCAAGAAATATGCTGTACTAGCCCGGAGTTGGTAGTTGTCGGTGTTCTCACCCCCGTGCCTCGGAGAGCACGTTAAACATTCGGACCCGGTTATTATCACTATCAGGAGCAGCGTGGCGGATCTAAGCTCTAATCTCTCTCTCCTATGAGAGAGGAGGCCTGTGCCCAGCAGTGCGGAAAGGCTGTAGTGGTGGTGAATATTATCACTTTGGATAATTTATCCAGATGAAAATTCAAAACTGATAAATATAAATAAGACTTTAACGATTTAATCTAAATTCATTCAACTCGTGAGCAACAAACAGTCCGTGATCTGATAAAAAATGAGCGAAAATTCCGGAACAAGCGTTGAAATTTTTATTACACAATGGAATAAGTTATCAGAGAGTGAGTGTTCAGAAAAACTTTTCTCAATCACCTAAGAGAGGAAAAAGGTTGCCAACTTTTTGAACATCTTAACTTGTACGGGCTATAAAACTGTGGGAAGTATTTCGCTGACAGCTATAACAAAATCATTTTTTTTTTCATTCGATGACACTTGACTGTGATCTCACCTGATGGTAAGTACCTTATATACCTACATCACAATAATATTATAAAGGCGACCAGTCGGTATAAAATGACTTTTTAAATTGAACCTTGACCTCCCGTAGTAAAAGGAGTAGTAGGGTTTTCGGTTCGCGCTAGTAGAGAATTAGTTACCCTTAACTACCCCTCATGTACCTACGGTGTACCTCCTTTGTACACACGGCATACTGAATTAGGTTAGTCACACAATCACCTGTCATCAAACATGTTGTGTGAGATAGCACACGCAGTGGCCGCCAGTGTAAACACCTCTCTACATTAATGAGCTGCCTTGGCTAATAAATACAAAGAAATGCGGCAGCTATACACATTTAAACAGGGCTTTATGTAATCATTTACAGACTCAATAGCGCAAGGTAATCTTTTGTACTAGGTGAAAATAACTCACTTCACAAAAATTGAAACCACGCTCATTGATTTCAAGACAGAAGCATATTCTGGACACGCGACGTGACTCAATAAAACGGTATGTCTATTGAGTCAACTTTTAGTACTACTACTACTATGACCTATGACCACAATATTGGTCCAACATTGGTGGTAAATATTCGATAGTTACATCGAAATGAATAGTCCAACATTAGAAGTGAATAGCCTAAATTTACGAGAAAATAGTCATCCAACATTAGCATTGAACAGTCTAAAATAGTAACGAGGAAATAGTCAATACATCATTCAACACAAGTACCTAGAAAATAGTCGATAGTTAAGTGGTCCGACATCAGCAGTGAATAGTCTATAGTTATAAGGAAATAGTGATTCATCGTTCAACAATAGTACCTAGTGAATAGTCGATAGTTAAGTGGTCCGACATCAGCAGTGAATTGTCATATGGAAATAGTGGTCCAAACTAGTAGTGAATAGTCTATAGTAACTAGGAAATAGTGATTCATCGTTCAATAATAGTACCTAGTGAATAGTCGATAGTTAAGTGGTCCAACATCAGCAGTGTATTGTCATATGGAAATAGTGGTCCAAAACTAGTAGTGAATAGTCTATAGTTACGAGGAAATAGTGATTCATCGTTCAACAATAGTACCTAGTGAATAGTCGATAGTTAAGTGGTCCGAAACTAGCAGTGATTAGTCATAAAGAAATGGTGGTCCAAAACTAGTAGTGAATAGTCTATAGTTACGAAGAAATAATAGTCCAACTCTAGTAATTAATAGTCTTAGTTTACGAGGAAACAATGGTCCAACACTAGCAGTGAATAGTCGATAGTTACAACTTACAAGGAAACAGTGGTCCAACACTAGTGAATGGAGGCTCGTGTAAAAATTTCGCCTTTTGGTAAAAACACGACCGGCACTCGTGGTGTAACTTCCCACTTAGTCTGTTTCACCGGAAAAAGTTACGCGCTTAAATTTTTAATCACTTTCAAAATGGTTGACCACGTTTTTTATACTTTCAACGCTTTTCATTAATATCTCGTGTCGAGCTTTATAATGCGGTCAGGTATTTTAAATACCATTAAAAAATATAAACTACTAGTGGACCCGGCAGACTTCGTCCTGCCCGGTGACATACCGACATCGGCGCCACCTACTGAGACCCGATAGGTTACCTGTACCTACCCGGTAATACCCACCCAGGATTGAAATATACAAACAAAATTTCATCCAAATCGGTCCAGCCGTTTAGGAGGAGTTAGGTGATAAACGCACGTATGGAAGAATTATATAGGTACGGGTGAGAGAGTTTACCACGCGACGGGTTGTTTGACAGTTACGAAACCCGTGAACATTTTGTATGGGAAAATGTTTTTTCTCATATTTAAATTTTTCGTTTATTTTCTAATGTTTTTAATATTTATTATGTTATTCTGGATGGAGACAAATACAACAAATCAAAAACAATGAAAATTGGTCCAGCCGTTCTCGAGTTATAAGTGTTCGAACTAACACGACTTTATTTTATATATATAGACTAGATGATGCCCACGGCTTCGCCCGTGTGGATTTAGGTTTTTAAAAATCCCGTGGGAACTTTTGATTTTCCAGAACAAAAAGTAGCTTATCTGTAGAAACCCGTCCCCAAAACGGAAAAATCCCGTGGGATCCCCACGATTTCGGAATACAATTCCTTACAGCATCAGGGTTGAGGAGTTGGATATGTACCTACTCGAGTTCATTCAATGATAAAGTCTTTAATTGGTACCCCCAATATCAATTTAAATAACCGAAAGTTTCTAAAACCCATTAGTTTTGGGGATTAGGTCCCCTACAGCATCAGGATTGAGGAGTTGGAATCCAAATTTTTTTATAGAACAGGGTCGCAATGTTTCTCTATCGATTAAAAAAAAATTACGCAAATCGGTTCAGAAATCTCGGAGATATCGGTGTACATACGTAGAAAAACACAACTCCTCCTTTTTTGAAAGTCGGTTAAAAAAGTAGCCTATGTTACTCCCTGGTTAATTCTCTACTTGTATGTGAAGGTCCCGTCAAAATCGGTTCAGCCGTTCCGAAGATTAGCCCGTTCAAACAGACAGACAGACAGACAGACAGACAGACAGACAGACAGACAGACAGACAGACAAAAATTTTAAAAACGTGTAATTCGGTTATGGTAGCGTTCAAATAACCATATGAGCTTAATATGAGGTAGTTATTTCTATATTACAGACAGACACTTCAATTTTATTTATTAGTATAGATTCATCTCAAATCACAATCCGGTGAACGTCAACGTTTCAACGAGCATTAATGGTATGCGAAAAAATTTAATTATAAAAAATTAAAAATTTAAGCGTTATAGACTGGTATTAAATAATTTTACAAACATGAAACATTTTTGTGTATTTTCTTAACGACGAAGAGTAAATCGTACAAATTAAGAAAATATCTATCTATACTAATAAATAAAATTGAAGTGTCTGTCTGTAATATCGAAATAACTACCTCATATTAAGCTCATATGGTTATTTGAACGCTACCATAACCGAATCACACGTTTTTAAAATTTTTGTCTGTCTGTCTGTCTGTCTGTCTGTCTGTCTGTTTGAACGGGCTAATCTTCAGAACGGCTGAACCGATTTTGACGGGACTTTCACATACAAGTAGAGAATTAACCAGGGAGTAACATAGGCTACTTTTTTAACCGACTTTCAAAAAAGGAGGAGTTGTGTTTTTAAACCTATGTACACCGATATTTCCGAGATTTCTGAACCGATTTACGTAAATTTTTTTTTAATCGTTAGAGAACATTGCGACATTGTCTTAGGCTACTTTTAAACCGACTTTCAAAAAAGAGGAGTTGTGTTTTTCTACCTATGTACACCGATATCTCCGAGATTTCTGAACCGATTTGCGTAATTTTTTTTTTAATCGATAGAGAAACATTGCGACCCTGTTCTATAAAAAATTTGGATTCCAACTCCTCAATCCTGATGCTGTAGGGGATCTGATCCCCAAAACTAATGGGTTTTAGAAACTTTCGGTTATTTAAATTGATATTGGGGGTACCAATTAAAGACTTTATCGTTGAATGAACTCGAGTAGGTACATATCCAACTCCTCAACCCTGATGCTGTAAGGAATTGTTTTCCGAAATCGTGGGGATCCCACGGATTTTTCCGTTTTGGGGACGGGTTTCTACAGATAAGCTACTTTTTGGTCTGGAAAATAAAAAGTTCCCACGGGATTTTTTAAAACCTAAATCCACACGGGCGAAGCCGTGGGCATCATCTAGTAATATAATAAAACTGTAACAGATCCAATTCTGTACATTGAAGATATTTTGAAAATTTTTATTGGAGGGCACTCTATAATCGATACTGAAGCCAAAACTGCAATTTTTTTCATTTTTGTCTGTCTGTCTGTCTGTCTGTCTGTCTGTCTGTCTGTCTGTATCTTGGCCGCGCATCACGCCGAAACTACTGAATGGATTCCAATGAAACTTGGTATGATTTGAGTTTATACTCCGAGGTAGGACATAGGATACTTTTTATCCCGAAATTCAGCACGGTTCCCATGGGAGAGGGGAAGAAAGTTAAAACGTGTATTTAGCTGTAATTCATTAACGCGTGGTTCGATTTCATTCATTTTTTTTTATTAGAAAGGTAGTACTTTAAGTATTGTCCCGTAAATATTTCAAGGTCATAGGTTTATTAGTTCAGAAATGACAGACATTTATTCGGTTCAAATAACTTGGGAGCCGGATTTTTGTACGTACTGCTTATTTTAAACTAGCGTGCGTTTAAATTTATGTTTGTCGGCCTGTCTATTTGTTCCAGCTAATCTCCAAAACGACTGGATCTATTTTGACGGAACTTTCAGTCGCAGATAGGTGATGTTAACAGGAGTAACTTAGGCTACATTTAGTTTAGGTACAAAAAATAATTATGGGATCCGATCCGATCCTATATAAAACCTATAAACACGCGAACAAAGTCGCGGGGGTCAGCTAGTCTATACTAATAAATAAAATTGAAGTGTCTGTCTGTAATATCGAAATAACTACCTCATATTAAGCTCATATGGTTATTTGAACGCTACCATAACCGAATCACACGTTTTTAAAATTTTTGTCTGTCTGTCTGTCTGTCTGTCTGTCTGTCTGTCTGTCTGTCTGTCTGTCTGTCTGTCTGTTTGAACGGGCTAATCTTCAGAACGGCTGAACCGATTTTGCCGGGCTTTCACATACAAGTAGAGAATTAACCAGGGAGTAACATAGGCTACTTTTTTAACCGACTTTCAAAAAAGGAGGAGTTGTGTTTTTAAACCTATGTACACCGATATTTCCGAGATTTCTGAACCGATTTACGTAAATTTTTTTTTAATCGTTAGAGAACATTTCGACATTGTCTTAGGCTACTTTTAAACCGACTTTCAAAAAAGAGGAGTTGTGTTTTTCTACCTATGTACACCGATATCTCCGAGATTTCTGAACCGATTTGCGTAATTTTTTTTTTAATCGATAGAGAAACATTGCGACCCTGTTCTATAAAAAATTTGGATTCCAACTCCTCAATCCTGATGCTGTTCTTCTTCTTCTTCTTCGTTTCACTCTTGACAGAGCGGTCGTGGTCATACAGAAGTGACGTCTTTAAGGGCAGATGTTATGCGCCTCACGAGTGTTCGCCACTTCTCCCTGCTGGCCGACAGCCTGGTGCACTCGTGCAAGGGACCGCCCACAGCTGATTTGATTTGGTCGGTCCATCGCATGGGCGATCTTCCTCGCCCTCTGGTACCCTCTACTTTGCCCTGTACGACAAGTCGCTCTATGGAGTCACTCTCACGCCGGGAAACGTGTCCAAAGAACTTTAATATGCGACTCTGTACTAATGTTGAGAGATCCCCAAAACTAATGGGTTTTAGAAACTTTCGGTTATTTAAATTGATATTGGGGGTACCAATTAAAGACTTTATCGTTGAATGAACTCGAGTAGGTACATATCCAACTCCTCAACCCTGATGCTGTAAGGAATTGTTTTCCGAAATCGTGGGGATCCCACGGATTTTTCCGTTTTGGGGACGGGTTTCTACAGATAAGCTACTTTTTGTTCTGGAAAATAAAAAGTTCCCACGGGATTTTTTAAAACCTAAATCCACACGGGCGAAGCCGTGGGCATCATATAGTAATATAATAAAACTGTAACAGATCCAATTCTGTACATTGAAGATATTTTGAAAATTTTTATTGGAGGGCACTCTATAATCGATACTGAAGCCAAAACTGTAATTTTTTTCATTTTTGTCTGTCTGTCTGTCTGTCTGTCTGTCTGTCTGTCTGTCTGTCTGTCTGTCTGTCTGTATCTTGGCCGCGCATCACGCCGAAACTACTGAATGGATTCCAATGAAACTTGGTATGATTTGAGTTTATACTCCGAGGTAGGACATAGGATACTTTTTATCCCGAAATTCAGCACGGTTCCCGTGGGAGAGGGGAAGAAAGTTAAAACGTGTATTTAGCTGTAATTCATTAACGCGTGGTTCGATTTCATTCATTTTTTTTTTATTAGAAAGGTAGTACTTTAAGTATTGTCCCGTAAATATTTCAAGGTCATAGGTTTATTAGTTCAGAAATGACAGACATTTATTCGGTTCAAATAACTTGGGAGCCGGATCTTTGTACGTACTGCTTATTTTAAACTAGCGTGCGTTTAAATTTATGTTTGTCGGCCTGTCTATTTGTTCCAGCTAATCTCCAAAACGACTGGATCGATTTTGACGGAACTTTCAGTCGCAGATAGGTGATGTTAACAGGAGTAACTTAGGCTACATTTAGTTTAGGTACAAAAAATAATTATGGGATCCGATCCGATCCTATATAAAACCTATAAACACGCGAACAAAGTCGCGGGGGTCAGCTAGTGTTAAATATAGGTATAGAATTTCTATACCAATCCTACTTCGTATATCTAAGAATAAAATATATTTAGTTAATTTAGTTTATATTTTAGGTATTTATACTGCCCTTAAATTAATTCGTTATCCGATTATAAATACCTAAACACAAAAGAGGGTAAAAGATATTTTATTTCACTCCGGCACAAGTTTTCAGAGGCTCCCGAGTTTCGAAGAACAGAAAAAAAGTCGGCACAATTTCCTTTTAGGGGCGAAACGCTGCCAATTTGATGAAAACACGGATGTTTCGTTCAGGCAGCGAAAATAAAAGTTTTTCCACGTACTATACTGATATCCCGTTTCGTATTTCCGTCCCAGAATTCCGTTTTATAATACCATTAAATTAATCAACAGTTCGAAGTTCAAACCCAACTAATTCTTAGCTTATGCGTTGTGCTCAGTTGAAGAAGAAAGATAAATAATTAATTAATTATTAAAAGTTATTTCATACCAATTAAAGTCTCTCAGATACTATAAAGCTTGATTTGCCACACACTGAGCCAGCGTGGCTGACTGCAGCCTCAACCCTTCTGAGAGAAGACCTGTATATTTAGTCTTAGTTTGCACTACACCAAAACTTTACCAAATACTACGTATCGAAAAACTGTAATATGTAATGTAAAATGAACCCAAAGACTCTTATTTTAAGTCGTAATTCAATACTTAGAATATTTATTTTACAACATTTCTCCATGGCGCGCTGGATGTTTTCGAATGGTGAATATATTCACGAACTCAAATCTTAAAATAAGCCAGTTTAGGTCAATTTTACTCCGAAGTCATTGTGTTTCGATATGTATTGAGTAGGAATGAGTAATTTTAGTTTTTAACCTCGTCATTTCCTGCGAAATCAGCATTCGTTGGTACTATCGAAAGCATTCCTCCGCCTCAAACAGCCTCCCGTTGTGTTGGTCTCGGCATGAATCTTGAGAAGACTAAGATCATGCTTAACTCACGTGTCATGCCGGAACCAATAACCGTCGGTGGTACTACACTCGAATTCGTCGAAGAGTATGTCTATCTTGGGCAAACTCTCCAACTAGGTCGAGACAACTTTGAGAAGGAAGCCGACAAGAGGATTCGTCTGGGTTGGGCAGCATTCGGGAAGTTACGTCAAGTCTTTTCGTCATCTCTGCCGCAATGCCTGAAGACAAAAGTCTTTGACCAGTGCATCCTACCTGTGATGACATATGGAGCCGAGACGTGGACACTGACCGCGGGGCTTGTCCACAGATTCAAAGTCGCTCAACGGGCTATGGAGCGAGCTATGCTTGGAGTCTCTTTGAAGGATAAAATCAGAAATGAGATTATTCGGAAAAGAACTAAAGTAACCGACATAGCTCGCAGGATCAGCTCGTTGAAGTGGCGATGGGCAGGTCACATCTGTCGGAGGACCGATGGCCGCTGGAGCAGACGTGTCCTCGAGTGGAGACCGCGAACCGGCAAGCGCAGCGTAGGAAGACCCCCGGCTCGGTGGTCCGACGACCTTAAAAGGGTCGCTGGCCGGGATTGGATGCGAAAGGCAGAGAACCGGACGATGTGGCGCACCCTGGGAGAGGCCTACGTCCAGCAGTGGACGGAAATAGGCTGATGATGATGATGATGATGATGATCGAAAGCATCGTGCAATGAGAGAGAGAGAGAGATGAGAGCGTCACATAGAGAATTACAGCCCCCGCACACTGGGACACTAATGGCAACGACTAGTGGCCCAGTGTGCGGGGTTGTTAAAAAAATTAAAAGCTGTACATACAACGTGACCGTGTGTATCACCCCGGCGTTTAAAGCAAAGAAGTCGGCCCCATTGTTTCAGCAACGGAAATGGCTGGAAAAATGATTCTCAGCATTCCTTAAAATATATTTTCGAGCATCCTTACGAAGTGTCGGCGAACTCGTTTTATCTGTTTAAGATTCATTGTTCTTGTCTGTTACTGTTTGACTTTTGTAGAAATTGAAAACTGTTTTGTAAACATTTTGTGCTTTATTTAGTCGAACCCACAATATGAGCAAAGTATTTTATGTGGGCATATTATTTATTTATTTAGATTGGTAGTCTAAATATATTAAAAGAAAAGGTGACTGACTGACTGACTGATCTATCAACGCAAAGCTCAAACCACTGGACGGATCGGGCTGAAATTTGACATGAAGATAGCTATCATAACGTAGGCATCCTCTAAGAAAAGATTTTTGAAATTTCAACACCTAAAGGGGTTAAATAGGGGTTGAAAAATTATATGAGACTAGAGAATGCCCGCGGCTTCGCCCGCGTGAATTTCGGTTTTGCACAAATCCCGAGGGAATCGTGCATTTCCGGTTCCCGTTCCCGCTCCCTTTTCTAACCTTTATACCTACTTTCAACGAAGTTTGCTATAGTACCTGTATATCTACCTATAGCTGTAGCTATAGATTTCGGTTTTTTCAAAATCCCGTAGGAACTCTTTGATTATTCGGGATAAAAGTAGTCTATATTTTAAGTCAGAGCATAATCTATCTCCGTTCAAAATTTCAGCCAAATCGGTTCAGTAGTTGCGGCGTGATTGAGTAACGAACATCCAAACATCCACACTTTCACATTTATAATATTAGTAGGATTTATATGAATTCTCGCGAACCTAAATTGCCTTGTTTTAAGGTTTGAGTTGCTCTATACACCCAGCCATCCGTTTACATTTTAAGGTTCCCCCTGAAAACCAGCGTTGCAGCTCGCTGAGGCTTTGTGCTGAGTGGGGAACCTTATTTACTCGACGAAACATCTCGGTAATAGTTTCTTACTTACTTTTTTTTTTGTAAGCGTATTATATAATTGTAAACTACTTCGTCGACAAATAAAATTTCTATCTATCTATCTATCTATCAACATCCAGCGCTACAAGCGGTTTTGCAAAATAAATATTCGATGTACTGAATTACGACTTTAAAATAAGAGGTTTTGGGTCCGCTTTGCTCTGACATTATAGTTTTTCGATATTCGAATTCTACACTCCGAGTTATAATTCGGTGCAGTAATTAATTACATAATTAAGTACAGTAGAACATTATTATTATCAAAGTCCGATATAGTACCGTTATCGAGGCGTGCAAGCTCGGAATAACCATACAGAACTCTACCGAAATACGAACAGAAAAGGAACAGGAAATGCACAACCACTGTCAAAGCGCTTCGTACATACCTACTCGTACCTACAATAAACCAAGATGGCGTTCCATTACTCAACGCAAAGTTTTATACATTACCCTCTTCGCACTGGTCTGTTTCTTCGTTTCTTTTGTTTATAGCGGAGACTTTTAAAAAACGTGAAGTCTCGCCATGAAATCTGATGCCATGAAAATGATAATGGACCACTCGAATACTCCGTAAAGGCAAGTCAAATCTATCGCTATTATCATACAACCTAAACACAATCCAATAGCAATAACCATTTAGGGTAGGTATCGCGGGACAAGGCGCGCAACGGTAGGTATCTCGTAGGTAACGCAACGTTCGTTGACCTCCAGCATCAGCTAATTTTATTTGAATTACATTATGAACTTTAAAAAAATGGAACTGCGAGTATTTTTTTTTTGCAATTACAGGTCTGCGTAAACCCTCAAAACTGGTATTGCACAAAAAATGCATTTTTTTTTTGTAAAAACGTTTTTTTTCCACGTTTTTTTATGTTATATCTTATAAGTAATCATCAGTACGATCACATGTCTTCTTTTCCGCGAGCGTTCTCCTGATACCCTGTATACGCACAAACAACGTACCGTCGTGCAGGAGTGCAAACATTCTGAACATTTCAGTGCCCTCCGCTGAATGAAAGGTACACACGCGTCTAGACGCCCTTTGAGCGATTTTGTATAACACGGCCACTTTCTCTGCAGTGTCTAAGTACGTCTAAGTAATCATACCGGCTCTGTTGATCTATCTTCTTCTATCTATACATATAATAAAATCGTAGACTTGCCGTATCTGTACATTGAAGATTTTTGCAAAATTATAACTGGGGGATGTTAGGGATAAGTAATAGAACGTAAAAAAGCTGTTTTTGAAATTTTTGTCTGTTTGTCTGTATGTTTGTGCGTGCATCACGCAAAAACTACTGAATGGATTGAAATGAAACTCGGCATGATTTAAGTTCATACTACGGAGTAACATATAGAATACTTTTTATCCCGAAATTCAGCACGGTTCCCTTGGGATAGGGGATGAAAGTCAAAATGTGTACTTAGCTGTAATTCATTAACGCGTGGTTCGATTTCAATTTTTTTTTTTGTTAGAAAAAAGACACTTTAAAGATTATCGGCTAATCTCTGAAAGGCTGGATCGACTTTGATGGTACTTTCACTGGCGGATGTTTACATTTTGATGTACCTTAACATCCGCCAGTGAACTTTTAACAGTTTTTAGCAAGGTCTCAAGCTTACAACTTAGGAAAAACCAAATGATTCCCACGGGATATTTAAAAACCAATATCCACGCGAACGAAGTCGCGGGTATCCGCTTGTAGCGAATAAGGCCTGTTGTTGACAGCACGGTTTCCAACCGTACGGCGTGCTTGCCGTGTCGTAGGTCCAAGCTTCCATGGTGCTGCATACAACACTGACGACCGTGTCTACACGGCGAATAAACCATAATTTTTGACGGCAAAAAAACGTGTGTGAATAAGAGGCCTAAAGATCTGGACAAACACGACGCACACCCGCAGTGGCCGCGCCATGCGTAAACTTGTGGCCAATAAAAAATCGCTGTTATAACATACGTATTACGTACACAGCTCGTTACCGTAAAAAAGAAAATAAAAATCGGGAAATCAGATGTATTTGAAGGCGTATTTTATTACTCATATAACGCAAATTACACTATCCCCCTTTCTCTGCGTAGGACATAGGTAGTAGGTACGCGTAGTAATGCTCGCTTTGTTGACAAATACCTACAAGCAAATACTATAAAGATTTATGGCTTTATGATTTATTTTGTAACATTTTATGTTACATTTAAAGTAGATTTTGAGGTATACGGGTAGCAGTAAGTAGCCTGCGAAGTGCCGCGTGTCTCGGTCACTCGTCACGGTTGGTCGTCGCGGTCACCGGTAGCGGTCGCATGTCACGGTTGCGGCCTAAATATGTTTAGTAGATGTACATAATCTGCCCCCCCCCCCTGATTTTATAAGAGCTGCATTTATCATTTTATAAGAGTAGCAATCATTTTATACCCATAGCATGTGTAAGCTAACTGTGGCCAATAAAAAAACATCCCGTTATAAAACACTCCATAATAGATAGACCTTTCTCTCCTGGTTACCGTAAAAAGGATATAAAAATCGGGAAATCAAATGTTTCGGAAGCGAATTTTATTACTCGTGTAACCCAAATTATATTATAGATCTCCCGCTCCCTACTAAAGGGAGTTCTGATCCAGATAAATGGGTTCCTATACACCTAGCTAGGGAGCTGGTGGCAGCATTAGTAAGTCATTAGCATTTGTGCCAAACTGTCTCGTTGGTCTATTGGTTAGCGTATTCGACTGCAGTGTCACGAGGTCCCGGGTTCGATTGCCGGGTCGGAAAAATAATTGTTAGTTTAGGTTATTGGGTTTTTCAGTCAAGAAATTCTCAGTGCCAGTCCGGAGTTGGTAGTTGGCGGTGTTTCACCCCCGTGCCTCGGAGAGCACGTTAAGCATATTATTATCACTATCAAGCCTGATTTGTGCCAAATGGTTATCTATTTATTTATTTATTTGTAACGCTCTAGATAGCTTTGATCCGCGATTCCTTCCGCGTGGAGTTAGCTTTTACTGTACCCATGCAAAAAATTATGTGAATTCGTAGCTTTGCCCTGGGGCTTATCTCCATATTTTACAAAATCATGAGAATGCAGGAACCATGACGTTGCAAAAGTACCTAATATTGTTTGCCACTTACTTTCTCACGTTAAAAAATGATACAAACAATGTAAAACCATCGCAAGGAAGTAACTTTTTATGATTGCTAGATTTACGTAAAAACAATATTACTTGCTGTCAAAAATCACTGCATGGTACGTATTGAGTTAATGATTTTGATGACGTCACAAAACTGTTCAGCAAAACAAAATTGTAATAATAGTCCGGTCAAATTAGACTAAAAAATAGGGGTGAGGTTACAATAATCCCCACCTGGCTGAAAATTGGTAGGATTGTTCAAAATACTATTATAAATGAAATGTGAAAAGTCCTCATCGATCCGACACCTGGAAAAAAATTTACTCCTGGACACGCACAGTTGACTCACACTTGGCTGAAAATTGGTAGTATTATTTAAAACACTATTATAAATGAAATGTGAAAAGTTCTCATCGATCCGACACCTGGAAAAAAAATTACTCGTGGTCAAAGGTCACAAAAACGGGTTTTTCATGATTTTCAGCAAAACGGTAAGTTTTATCATAAAAGTAGTTCAGACAAAATTGTAGATCAGATAATTATCTATAAAAAATGTTTGAATACTTTTTTCGAGCCACCGTTTTTGAGATATAACGATTCAAAAAGTTAAGTATCGAAATAAAAATGAGGTACTGGAATTCTTTTTACCTGAAATTCTGATATTTCCAATATTTTATGTGTGTAAGTATGTAACTTATATGTGTAAGTTATGTGGAAGTTACATACTTACACATATAAAATATTATAAATATCAGAATTTCGGGTAAAAAGAAACCCAGTCCCTCAGTTTTATTTCGAAACTTATCTTTTTGAATCATTATATCTCAATAACGGTGGCTCTTAGGAAAAAAAGTATTCAGACATTTTCTGATAAGACTTACCGTTTTGCTGAAAACTTCCCATGAAAACTTTGACCCCGAGTAATTTTTTTTACAGGTGTTGGATCGATGAGGACTTTGTATATTTCATTTATAATAGTGTTTCAAACAATCCTACAAATTTTCAGCCAAGTGTGAATAAACTGTGCGTGTCCAGGAGTAAATTTTTTTCCAGGTGTCGGATCGATGAGGACTTTTCACATTTCATTTATAATAGTGTTTTGAACAATCCTACGAATTTTCAGCCAGGTGGGAGTTATTGTAGCCTTGAAAGTCTAAATTGACTGGGCTATAAGCTTACTTTTAAGGTTGTATCGTAGTATGAATCAAAACAATATTAAAATACTAGCTGATCCCCGCGACTTCGTTCGCATGGATATAGGTTTTTAAGTAGGATAGGATCGGATCCCATAATTTTTTAATGCACCTAAACTAAATGTAGCCTAAGGTACTCCTTATAACATCACCGATTTGCCATTGAAAGTTCCGTTAAAATCGATCCAGCCGTTTCGGAAATTAGCTGGAACAAATAGACAGACCGATAAACATTTTAAACGCACACCAGTTTAAAATAAGCCGTACGTTCAAAGATCCGGGTCCCAAGTTATTTGAACCCAATACTGAGGGCTGTAATGTCTGTCATTTCTGAACTAAAAAAACCTAAGACCTTGAAATATTTACTGGACAATATATAGAGTACTACCTTTCTAACAAAAAATAATGAGTGAAATCGAACAACGCGTTAATGAATTACAGCTAAATACACGTTTTAACTTTCACCCCCCCCCCCCCCCCCTCCCAAGGGAACTGTGCTGAATTTTGGGATAAAAAGTATCCAATGTCCTATCTCGGAGTATAAACTCAAATCGTACCAAGTTTCTTTAGAATCCATTCAGTAGTTTCGGCGTGATGCACGGCAAAGATACAGACAGACAGACAGACAGAAAGACAGACAGACAGTCAAACAAAAATGAAACAAATTGTAGTTTTGGCTTCAGTATCGATTATAAAGTGCCCTCCAATAAAATCAAAATATCTTCAATGTACAGAATTAAATATGTTACACTTTTATTATATTACAAGCGGACACCCGCGACTTCGTTCGCTTGGGTATTGGTTTTTAAAATTTCCGTGGGAATTATTTTGTTTTTCCTAAGCTCCTTTGGGCTCATACCTTGCTAAAACTGTTAAAAGTTCACTGGCGGATGTTTAGGAAGATCAAAATGTAAACATCCGCCAGTGAAATTCCCATCAAAATCGATCCAGCCTTTCAGGGATTACCCGGGTAATCTTTAAAGTACCTCCTTTCTAACAAAAAAAGAATGAATGAAATCGGACCACGCGTTAATGAATTACAGCTAAGTACACATTTTGACTTTCATCCCCTCTCCTAGGGAAACCAGGTTAAATTTCGGGATAAAAGTATCCTATATGTTACTCGGTAGTATGAACTTAAATCATGCCAAGTTTCATTTCAATCCATTCAGTAGATTTTGCGTGATGCGCGCACAAACATTCAGACAAACAGATAAACAGACAAACAGACAAAAATTTCAAAAATAGCTTTTTTACGTTCTATTACTTATCCCTAACATCCCCCAGATATTATTTGGCAAAAATCTTTAATGTACAGATACGGCAAGTCTACGATTTTAGTAATATGTATAAATATAGAAGAATAGAAGATAGATAGATAGATTACTGCTTTAAGCTTTGGTAGTAATCCTGTTCATATCCTTCAGAATTCTATTAGGTACATACCATTACCATATCTAACCACACGGTTACCAATATTACCACCAGCTCTGTAGCTATACTTTAGTAACAAAGGGGACGCCATTAGTGGCTCCTTTGTCCCGTTTCCGCTCTTCCCGTGAGTCCGGCTCCCAGCAGCTTAGCTGAAGACTAGGTATTGTTTACATTTTTGCACGTTTGAAAACGTTCCACTTTTAACTATAAAAAGCTCTGCTTAGATTCCGATTTCGAAGTAGTTAAAGTTGTAGCTGCGGAGTTGGTAAGTAGCAATTTCGGTATAGTTGAGTTGATGCGTTTTGATACACAGATACATTCTAGAATAATTACATTTGTTTTAATACAGTCTACAGTGTATCAAAACTCACCAACTCATATTGTGAGTATGAGTAGGTATTGAACTCGTGAACAAGTTAAACAAGATGGCAAGATCAGAGTGCTTAGTCTCAGTTTGGAGCGCTCCAAAACTTTATAGAATACTATTGATTGAATCACAAATGATTTCAGAATAAAATGAACCCAAAGACTCTTATTTTAAAGTCGTAATTAAATAGTTCGAATATTTATTTTACAACATTTCTGCTTGGAGCGCTGGCTGTCTTCGAATGCGGAATGTATTGGCGAACTCAAACCTTAATATAAGCCATTTTAGGTCCATTTTACTCTGAATTCATTGTGATTCGATCAATATTATACTATAAAGTTTTGGAGCGCTCCAAACTGAGACTAAGCACTCAGGTTGAATTCGCAGATTTTTTCGAAACAAAATATATCTAAATAATCTTTATATTATACACTAGTATACCTACACTTTATAGTATAGACACCTACTTATACGTAAAATAGGACCTATGCTACTAATATAACATAATAAGTATAGGTTTCCTACGTTTCTAAATGTACGAACATATCCATTAACCGTTAGTACATACACGGCACCATGCCAAGTGATCACGGATGTTAGCTTCTTAAGCACTTTCCTACTTGTGATAACATATATACCTAAAGCTTGGTTTACACATAGTAAGTTGTCAAGTAGTTAACTAAATTTTAACTTAATTTTAAGCGACTTAATTTTAAGTAAGCGTTTTCACGAAACCAGACAAGTAATTTAGTAAAGCTCTCAAGTTCATACCGAGATGAACAGCGAAGTGCATGAAATAATAAACTCTGTAATTTTATAAGTGCTCAGTGAAGTCACAGAAGATATTAACAATGAAATTTTCAATGAAAAAACACTTTCCCGCGCGAAATAGCATCTCTAGTCACCGGCGGGGGTTGCGCGGGGTGCGGAGGGCGCGGCTACTTAACCGAAAAATAGACAAAATTCTATTCTACTTGTTTACTTGCATACTAAATTTTAACTTGCAACTTATTACTAAATTCACTGTTTACATGCATTATTTCACTTAAAATTAAGTTAAAATTTAGTTAATTACTTGACAACTTAATGTGTGTAAACCGAGCATAACACGTAGTCTAAAGAAAATAACGCTAGAACTGCACGGAAAAGAATAGGTACTATTAAAATTACATTTTAAGTATTTAATTTAAAATCATAAAATGTATATTATAATTCATCATCATCTCAACCAAAACACATCCAGATCTCTTGCAAGGGTCACCACATAACACGATCTTGTGCCGCTTGTATCCAACGGCTACCGGTGACTCTCTTGAGATCGTCCGTTCGCCTCACTAGGCGAACGGACGATCTCAAGAGAGTTACCGGTAGTGGTCTAATTAGTTTTCCAACGCTACGTTTCCCGAGTTTAAGGTCTCCATTCGAGCACTTCGGGACCCCACGTCTATGCTATGATTGCAGGGCTCTACTTTATTGTTGAGCTGCAAAATAGTGCACAGCGTACTTTGAAGCGTACAATCTTTAAATCAATAACATATTGTATTCATGTTATTGATTATACTAGCTGACGCGGCCTTATTAGGTAAGTTGGAAACCTCGTAAAGATCATAGATCAAATCCGGAACCGTAATTAAGTACTGTGTTCCAACACAAACAGCGTTTAGATACCTATCTACACTGTAGGCACATGAGTAGATATCCCTACAGAGAGGAAGCTTCATACAAGCGGCCCGCTGAAGGTACAGTCACACATAGCGCACATTTGCCATCCAATTGAGAGTAGGAACTCACGGAGTGGTTTTTACCCGCACCTGCCGCGGTTGCGGGACCGCAACACTCGTACGACCACGAAATAAAGTAAGTATGTAGATTGTAGGTATAACGCAACAGCTCGTTTCTGGTGTGTGTACATGGCGGTCTGGGAACTAACTGAGCAACTTTTCAGCCGTAAATAACCGCCGGTCCTGCGATCATCACCCGCCCAGTTTGCGGGCGACGATTCAAACCGTGGCGGCTGCGGTTCCCGTACAAATAAACGGTCTCGTGAGTATAGAAATAAAACCGCTCTCCCGCAACCGCAGCGGGCTCGGGTGCAAACCGCTCCGTGAGTTCCTACTCTGCCGGTAGCGTCAGACGCGGAGCGTTCGTAAATTGTTGGTGAGAGCTCACGTGTGAGTGTACCTAGAGCGGGCCGCTTGTATGAAGCTTACTCTCTGTAGGGATATCTACTCAGACGCTGTAGGGTCAGGGCCTCTATTACCGCGGGGTAAATGTTAGAACAGTTTCTAGTACATATTTGATGTAAGTTCGGCCCTCCGGCTTCCCACATGTCACGTGTACAAGTTTTAAATGAACTAGGTATTATGTTATATTAATATTCAAGGGCTTTGGTGTTTTAGTTGTAAATTATACGTACCTACTTGTGAGCAAATTCTTTTTGTTAGTGAGCTTTAAATTAAATATTTTTTGTGCATTTTCATAACCCCGAAGAGTCGTGAGAGGTTGTACATAATCTATAATATAATAAAACTGTAACAGATCCAATTCTGTACATTGAAGATATTTTGAAATTTTTTATTGGAGGGCACTCTATAATCGATACTGAAGCCAAAACTGAAATTTGTTTCATTTTTGTCTGTCTGTCTGTATCTTGGCCGCGCATCACGCCGAAACTACTGAATGGATTCGAATGAAACTTGGTACGATTTGAGTTTATACTCCGAGGTAGGACATAGGATACGTTTTATCCCAAAATTCAGCACGGTTCCCTTGGGAGAGAGGATGAAAGTTAAAACGTGTATTTAGCTGTAATTCATGAACGCGTTGTTCGATTTTACTCATTCTTTTTTTGTTAGAAAGGTAGTACTTTATATATTGTCCCGTAAATATTTCAAGATCATAGGTTTTTTAGTTCAGAAATGGCAGACATAACAACCCTCAAGTATTGGGTTCAAATAACTTGGGACCCGCATCTTTGAACGTACAGCTTATTTTAAGCTGGTGTGCGTTTAAATTTATGTTTGTCGGTCTGTCTATTTGTTCCAGCTAATTTCCGAAACGGCTGGATCGATTTTAATGGAACTTTCAATGTTATAAGGAGTAACAGGCTACATTTAGTTTAGGTACATAAAATAATTATGGGATCCAATGCGATCCTATATAAAACCTATAAACACGCGAACGAAGTCGCGGGGGTCAGCTAGTTATGAATAAAATCGTTTCGTACGTTTCAGTATAGAACTGCTTTTATCAATTTACTCCACAAGGTTCCATCCCATTGTTAACGCGCACGAATTATATCAAAACAATTATTCAACCTGTCTCAGTTCAAAGATAAAATAAAACGCAACTACCTACGTTTTTTGCGATAAGTATACTATTAGTTCTGTAGGTACAATTAGTATAAAGAAAATCGGTTAATAAAAGAAAACCACTTTTATTCAATGACATAACCTGTCCCAGTTGAGAGACAATAAAACTTTGGCTGAGAAAGGCAAACACTCTCCTTCTTTGGAAAGATCTCGAAACTTCGCCACTTGTAGTGCTGTTGTAGAAATCCTTCAGAGAATATTAAAACTCGGTGTATTTGCTCACGTCTTACCGTGGCCTTCTGCTCTCATAACAAATATTGCCCGCGATGGAACTGCAACGATATATGCGTTTTAAACGAGGCTGAGTTTGCTGTGGGCTCTTCTCAGAGCAGGGCGCGTTTGGAACACTCGTAGTTATAGTATTAAGTTTTCGTAGTAATTATCACCATTACCTCAGTTACATGTACTTTGTACATGCATATTGACTTCAATAAATAATAGTTTAAAAAAACTAAAAAACACGCTTTTTATAGAAAACCAAACTAATAAATAGAAAATAAATTTTAATAAATATAAATTAATAATAGTGTGCATATGAAAAAAATGTATATTATTAAAAAAAGCGTGGGGTGCATGGGTGTATAGAGGATTATCATTTCGATAATATCTTAAAAGCACCCCACGCTTTTTTTAAATAAAATACATTTTTTTCATATGCACACTATTATTAATTTATATTTATTAAAATTTATTTTCTATTTATTAGTTTGGTTTTCTATAAAAAGCGTGTTTTTTAGTTTTTTTAAACTATTATTTATTTTCTACTTTTTAGTTCGGTTTATTTATAAAACACTAAAAAAAATCATGTCACTTAAAATACAACAGATATTAATTATTAATAAATTATTTTATTTGTTTTTTATTGTAAATCGTACAATATGACTAAAGTAAATAAGTACTAATTAATAATATTATTATTTTGTTTTGATATTGTTTTATCTTCGCATTCGTGCGTGTTGTGCTTAGATTTTAGTTATGTGTGACATCTATTTTGTTTACCCTAGTTACAGTTAGTTGTAGTTACAAAAAAGCTGTGATAGCCTAGTGGTTAGGACGACCGACTTCTAATCGGAGGTCGTGCTAACGCGGGCGATGTTGTGGGCAAAAGCTAGACAATAGCTCACAATAATACGTTGAAACCAAGAGGAAGTAACGCATAGTCAGCCGATGAAGTCACGGCAAATGGCAGAGTATAAATAGAGTTCTAAAGAGTGTTGAACGCTGATGCGCTCGCCTTGGCCTACTGACGTGTGTCTTATTTCAAATAAATTGAAATCAATGTAATATGTCCGTATGTCCTCTATATACACGGCTAAACTATTGAACCGATTGTTGTGAAACTATTGTGGATTCTTCTATGTAGGTACTCCCGCGAAGGTTTCTGGCCCAAAAAATCTATATAAAAATGGATTTTCATTTGTTTGTCTGTCCTAGGGATCATCATCATCATCATCATCATGCTCAACCCATTACCGGCTCACTACAGAGCACGGGTCTCCTCTCAAAGTGAGAAGGGTTTTGGCCATAGTCTACCACGCTGGCCAAGCGGATTGGCAGACTTCACACACCTTTGAGAACATTATGGAGAACTCTCAGGCATGCAGGTTTCCTCACGATGTTTTCCTTCACCGTTAAAGCAAGTGATATTTAAATACTTAAAACGCACATAACACCGAAAAGTAAGAGGTGCGTGCCCGGGATCGAACCCACGACCTCCGATTAGCAGACGGTCGTCCTAACCACTAGGCTATCACAGCTTTTACACAGTCCTAGGGATATATAGACTTAATACGATACTTTACGTGGCGTTGCAGTTTTCAACGCATGCCGGGAACTGCTAGTTTTAAATAAACGTTAAGTTGCTTATTACAAAGATCAGTTTTTAACAATATGTTGGAAACGTAGATAGTTTGGCTCTCGTGCAACCTTCCGAGCAAGATATGGCGTAATGCATAATGCAATAATGCCGTTTCATAAATGTAGTTTATGAAACGGTTGCATAATAGAGGTAATTAAAACATGAGTGTGGGTTTAAATTTGCCGATATTGAATAGCATCGGAATTGGATCGTTAAATTAAAGATTGTAGTAGGCCTTCTGTACTATAATGGAGAAAAAATTATTTTATAACATTATTTTGCAAGAATTTCCTAACAAAACTAAAAAAGTGCTATAATGTTTTTTTTTTTAATATTATAGATGTATGTGAATAAAGTAGGCCAATATATGATACATTTTGATTTCTTAATCAGGATTTTAAGATATGAGAGTAGGTAGATAAAGTCAAATTAAATCGTTGTAAGAATAAACCAAATTATATAAGTTTCTCTTATAAATTGATTTTAGTACATAAATAGATAGAAGTTTATAATAATTGGTTTATGAAACCAATTAAGTTTAAATTTTCTCTGAAACCTTTTAAATATACTGGGTAGGCGATTGAAAGACGTCTAATACAATTATATCGAGCAAAACTAAGTGAAATTAATTTCATTGAACTCCTCTCTCTTTTAAAATTACATTCACTAAGTTTGCTTTGAACTTTTTAAAAAACAGTTAGAGTTCACCTTAGTGAAGTAAATTTATTTTACGGACTAACAAAAACTAATTTCCGCTCGGAACTCTCTCGCAAAACTGTTTGGAGTAGGTACTAAAGAGCAAACGTGTTTCAACTCCAAGACTGAATCGAGCTGAAATGATTCACTTCATTAGTGCTCTGAATCCAGTTGGTAACGAATTTACTTCATTGACCTGCAAATAGGTAGAAGATGAACTGACTAAGCATAATAGTTTGGGAGTTGGTGGGAATTTTCGTAAGTAAATATATGATTAGCTTGTCGGTGAAATCAATAGTTGATAGAGTATTGCAACTTGTGAACAAGGTAAACAAGGTGGTCGGGTTAGATTTTTTTTTATATATCTACAAGTTAGTCCTTGACTGCGATCTCACCTGATGGTAAGTGAGGATGCAGTCTAAGAGGGAAGTGTGCTAACCTGAAAGAGGTATGGCAGTTTCATTTTATACCCCTGATCGATTTCTACTAATCGTACTGGAACGCTCAATTGCTTGGCGGCACGCAAAGCCATTCCAGTGACTAGCCGAAGACTAGTGAAAATTGCCGCTGCCGGGAATCGAACCTGGGACCTCCCACAGTGTTCACCACTGCCAGCCCCGGATCTTCAGTTTTTTCGAGGCGGGGCAAAACTGAAAAATGCCGCCCCCACCAATAATTTCGGTATACCAGTATCGGTCACCAGTAATTATTAATCATCCGGTCTAAAGCTGTTCTTTCTCTGTGTATCCTATATTTTTTCAAAAATACATTGACGTGTGTATCTAGACGTTAAGACGAGTAGTTTGCCCCCCCCCCCCCCCCTGAGATTAATGTAATGTAAAAAAGTATACTTTTCCCTCCTCAACCTTTAAACTAAGTATATTGCCTAGAGACGTCGTTTTGTCCTTATAAAATAAAGTTAATTAGATTTGGTACACCATTTTTGCCTATAATTCTACCCGTAAAATGAGTAATATTCCCAACATCGCGGTCGAAAATCTACATTTTGGAAGTAGACTAAAATAGATTTTTTAGAAAAAAAAAATTATTTTATTAGGACCAATATATAATAGTCGTGTAGATATAGGTAAGTACTAATCCAAGTTTGCAGCTTCGAAACACCTGTGCTAACTTTGTAGCACCTGCTTACTTAATTTTGGCGCCCCTTGTTATCTCGCGTCGCTAGGCACATGCCTAGTTTGCCTTAAGGATAATCCACCATTGACCTATAGATTATTTTACTACTATACTTACTGCGCGTTCAATCATCGCAAAGTTGCGATAATGCTGTACTCAGCATTTTGAATTTGCCGCCCTCTGAATCTGCCGCCCGGGGCACGGGCCCCGGCCTGCCCCCCCCTAGATCCGGGCCTGACCACTGCACATCAAAAACTAGTTACAATTCTCTAAAATCTCCTTCTGGTTTAAAATTTTAACCAGGAAGAGCTGCCCTAAAAGTTTTGTTTGGATCTGATAAAGGTACCTATAGTTTTTAGGGTTCCGTACCCAAAGGGTAAAAACGGAGCCCTATTAATGTCACTCGGCTGTCTGTCTGTCTGTCTGTCTGTCTGTCTGTCTGTCTGTCTGTCTGTCTGTCTGTCTGTCTGTCCGTCTGTCCGCCGGTCACAGGTCTCTAGCTCGCAGGCGAAATGAGTTACAAACCTGAAATTTTGGTATTTGGTGTAAAACGTTGACCCAAAATCAAATATTGAATTAAAAATTGAATTAAATTATTTTTCAGGGGGGCTCCCATACATGAGAAAGGAGCCGGAAAAAAAAATTTTTTCTTACCCTAGCTTGTGGGGTATCATTGTTTAGAGCTCATTGAGTAGAGTACGAATATATATTTTTTTAATTTTTTGCTTAAAAAGGAAGGAAACGGGGGGTCATCAAATATGTCAGTTTTAGACCATTTTTGTGACGGGGGCTATCTAAAAAACTAAACTAGTTAGGAATATGATATTACGGTATATTATGTACTATATGCTCTATTTGTGCAACAAATACTGAAAACAACGATTCATAAAATAGTTTATAAGCTGTGACCAAAACAAACGAACTTATTTTGCGTTTTTCTTTCACGATTTCTTGCGATGTCTAACTCGGAAATTAAATATTTCTTAGACCCAAAATATTATATTGTTCATAATTATGTACGGAACCCTGAAAGAGCGAGGCCCGACTCGCACTTGGCTGATTTTTATATCACTATCCTAAGGAAACGCCATTTCCTAAATGATTAAAGCAAGAGGCCACTACCCTGTGACATCAGTGATACGACCGCGAAAGAGAGAGAAAAAAGATAAAATTACCGGCTCGTATAGTATCCAGTAATCACGTGTGTCATCTTTACAGCACGTCCCGGCGCGGATTGCTGGTTATGATGGAATGTAGTCTAGACGCCGGAATGCCTGGCAAAGTGCCCGCGGAGCTGTAACCGCCTGGTTACCTTTGAGACTAGCGCTGGTAGACTTTGACGTGAGTTATGGAAAAATACACAAAGGTTTATTATGAACATACTACCTTTTGCCCGCGGCTTCGCTCGCGTGAATTTCGGTTTTTCACAAATCCTGAGGGAATCGTGGATTTCTGGTTCCCGTTCCCGCTCCCTTTTCCAACCTTTATACTTACTTTCAAGGTAGTTTGCTATAGTGATCTTCCTATAGATGTAGCTGTAGATTAGGGTTTTTTCAGAATTCCGCAGGAACTGTGGATTTTTCCAGGATAAAAAGTAGCCTATGTGTTAAGTCAGGGCATTATCTATCCCCATTCAAATATGTTCAGTAGTTGCGACGTTATAGAGTAACAAACATCCAAACATCTACACTTTCACATTTATAATATTAGTAGGATTTAGACATTATGTAACATAATGAACCACCTTTTATATTTAAAAAAAATCAGAATACGAAATTGATAGAAGGTCGTTTAAGACCTTGATTGAAGTGTTTCGTAACTAAATTGGTTACACCCTCGCCATTCAATCCGTGTGGGTTATTAATTTTTTTTTCTTTCAATCCGAATTCATCTCAAAATATTTGATTCATCATACCTCTATGCATTCCAACATATTTAAAACAAACTTTGATGTTTAGAATTCTATTTAAAAAATTAATAAAGATTTAAATTCCCAAAAACATTAAACACTTATAGAGTGAAGACTGTACTGTAGAATTACGCTGTAATTACATTCGATAGAACCTGCCGCGTTCTAACCTAACTGGGTATAGATAAATCAGATTTACAAAGCTTTTATATACGTCGATTCTCAAAGTACCGATTTTGCGGGTCGAACGCTTAACACAGAAAGGTAAATAATGACTTTCGTTAGAACATTTTCTGCTAAGTTGGTTCATTCTCAGTCAATTTGCTCTTTAATGAAGTGGATCTTTTCTGTTTAATATTAAAGTCATCAATTTATTTATTGTTTTTATTATAATTATACTTATTTCAGTATAGTTAGTTAAGCCTACCTATAATATATTATAATTTTTTTTTGTGTACTTTTTTTTATAATTACTTTTTTTATAATTTTTTTTCCTTTTTTTATTATTGTTTTTTTTTGCTTTTTTTTCAATCTTATCATGTAAGATATAATATAAGTATAAGTAAGACTTAATCATATTATTATACCGGAATTGCCACAAACTCCCCGGCTATAAATTTTGTCCAGTATTTCCAACTCCGAATACCTAGATTGAAATTGTCCATGATAATGTCACATCATGGGCGAAATGCCAGATAGTGCGTTGAAAAAGACATGGATGTTTTAATTTTTTCCAATGTAAACATTTGAATCATAAAATGGGTTTTACTGCATCGCTGTCGCAAGTTTAAACTAGTAATTAATATATACAGCGTATAAGGGGACTGCTATTGAAACTTTAGTACTATTATTATACTACCTAAACTCAATTTAGTGTGCACAATTCGGATTAATGCGACATAGACATAAAATAACATTACAATTTACACGATAGTAGATCGTACTAAAAAAATAAACATCGACAAAGTTTTCACAGTTGTTCTAAAAGCACACATTTGAATTGAAATAATAATTGTATTCGAGAACGCATGTGAAAGTTTTATTTGTTTTTATTCCGATTCGCCATAAAACAAAAATAAAGTAAGTAGCCATCCATACAATGAATACAAAAAACGCTGATCGGTGGAAACGGAATGGCGAAACAGGGGAATATTGGCGGGAATACGCCATAAAAAGTGTTTTTATGGCTCATATTGGGCGCTTTTGTCACTTCTTTGTTTTTAAGTATTGCTTTTATTGACTGGTTGGCTAAGCTATTTATTTTAGGCATTTTATTCTACCTATAAGCAGCTTTACTTGATTCCAGATTTAAATTTTTTTTCAGTTATCTTTATACCTACGTCATTAATATTTTTTTGATATTGAATCCCTAAAGTAGTGAAAAGGTATGGGTAAACTTTTTATTAAACCTAAGTACATGATACATCCACGCGAACTAACTTGTGATCCCCAAAACTTCGTTCGCCCTAGTTTATCACAGTAGGGGCTGATAATCCAATGGGCTTCCAGATCTTTTCGCATGGATACGAAACGACAGAAATTACGAATTCAACCTTTGTGTCAAAAAAGGTGAGTATCTTATTCGTAGCAATGTTAATTGCTGCAATTTAATATTTGGGCCTAGAAATACTTTCAAAGCGCTTCACAAGGAGCTTTGAAATCTCCACGGAAGTGGAAAGTTCCTTTTTTTTACTTTTTTTAAATGCAATCGAGGCGCAGAGCTTTTCCTTTGAATCTCTTTTAGAAATAGAGCTAAAGGAATTAATTCGAAACAAACTTTAACCTAAGTCTACACTATTTAAAATGTTGTTATAATTTCATATAGTTATAATCTAGTTTTTTATAAGCCCCGACGCAAAAACAACAGGGTGTTATAAGTTTGTCGTGTCTCTGTGTGTGTGTGTCTGTCTGTTCCACCGTAGCGCTCGAACGGGTGAACCGATTTGAATGCGATTTTTTTTGTTTGAAAGGTGAATTAGTCGGGAGTGTTCTTAAGAGGCCGGTACCCGGATTCGTAATTTTTTACGAACTTTTGAACACCATAGTGCTTTAGATATAATGATTACTTTAAAAAAAATTATCAAATATTAAAGATCAATCCTTTTTTAATGGAATGTTGGGAATAAAATATTAATTTTATTAAAAAATATTATTCAAATCTTAATTCTTGCGGAAGACGTTTACTGATTTTACGCTTTTGAGTGAAACTTTCGTCACACATATAAGTACTAAAAATTGTAGAAAGCGACTGAAAAAAAATACTAATAGTATGAACACACTCTCAAAATTGGAATGTTGGAATTAGTTTTTCTATGTTTTATACAAAATTAGTAAATAAAAAAATAAAAACCGCACGTACGATTTATGAAAATTTAAGCATTAGATTAACCCCAATTTCTTTAATTTATCGCAATTTCACTAATAAAAAAAATAAATAGCGCGAAAGGTTAGGATTCATTTAGCTATAATTGTAAAAAAAATAATCCAGAAACTATTTATATGACCAAAAAAAATTGTCAAAGTATCCTAAAATTTACAAATAAAATGGCACAGCAGACAGTACGAATGCCATACCGAGCTTAGCGCTCTTCGAGGGAGGACGTGTTGTTGCCCGACGCAGCTCACGCACACATGCAAAGCTGTGTAATGACTTGTCGTAAAACTCATAAAAGTTACATAGCGCAACCGACTCAGTTTGATGATTTGTACATAGGTTTTATTTCATTAGTGGTCCGATCTGATCAATGCTGAGCTAATGCTATGTTTTGGTATAAGTATGTGTTGATATATGTATATATTGAATTGAAATATTTTTTGTATGACATAATAATAACATCTCATACTCGAAGTTCTTTTGGGACGAAAGAGGGGTTAATAGGGATGAGAATGAGGTGAATAGGAACGACTTATGGGTGAATAGGAACAGTTTTTTTAGAACAAACTGATACCAAAACTTAAAAAAGTCGACGCCATTTTGAAATTCTTTGTTAATTGACCGATTTCATTCAAAATCGGTATTTAGAGCTCCCTGGGATCACAAAACAGGAAACTGTTACGAAAACTTAAAAAAGTCGACGCCATTTTGAAATTCTTTGTTAATTGACCGATTTCATTCAAAATCGATATTTAGAGCTCCCTGGGATCACAAAACAGGAAACTGTTACCAAAACTTAAAAAAGTCGACGCCATTTTGAAATTCTTTGTTAATTGACCGATTTCATTCAAAATCGATACTTAGAGCTCCCTGGGATCACAAAACAGGAAACTGTTACCAAAATTTAAAAAGTCGGCGCCATTTTGAAATTCTTTGTGATTGTACCGATTTCGTTCAAAATCAATATCTGAGGATCCCTAGGATCACAAAAGAGGAAACTGTTACCAAAACTTAAAAAAGTCGACGCCATTTTGAAATTCTTTGTTAATTGACCGATTTCATTCAAAATCGATATTGAGAGCTCAATGGGATCACAAAACAGGAAACTGTTACCAAAACTTAAAAAAGTCGACGCCATTTTGAAATTCTTTGTTAATTGACCGATTTCATTCAAAATCGATATTTAGAGCTCCCTGGGATCACAAAACAGGAAACTGTTACCAAAATTTAAAAAAGTCGGCGCCATTTTGAAATTCTTTGTGATTGTACCGATTTCGTTCAAAATCGATATTTAGAGCTCAATGGGATCACAAAACAGGAAACTGTTACGAAAACTTAAAAAAGTCTACGCCATTTTGAAATTCTTTGTTAATTTACCGATTCCATTCAAAATCGATATTTAGAGCTCCCTGGGATCACAAAACAGGAAACTGTTACCAAAACTTAAAAAAGTCGACGCCATTTTGAAATTCTTTGGTAATTGACCGATTTCATTCAAATTCGATATTTAGAGCTCTTATTAGCTTGTTAGCTAACTCTATGTTTGATGAAAATTGGTCCAAGATGGCCGCCGCCACAAAATGGCAGATTACATATTTTTCACAACTCCCTCAATATGGGTATCATATGATAGGGCTTGACTAGTAGAATAGCACTATGCAAATCCAAGATGGCCGCCAACACAAAATGGCGAATGTCTGGGTTTTTTTAATTTTTAATTTATAGTGACTTGTATATTAGAATACTATTTATAACTCGATTTATAACTATGTACTACTAACTAGTGATACACTAGTGAACTAGTGATAGCATGACCAATTATAATAAGAAGCTGTGACCGATGGACTGACGGAAATACAAAGTCGCACCATAAGGCGCCAGTCAGATCAGAATTGGTGAAATTCTAATACGGAACCCTACTATAAGGTTTAAAAATCCAGGACGAGAGACTCTTTCAAAACAACTTAAGTTTTTTACTTTAAAATTCTTTCAAAGAACTAGGTACTAAATTAATTAAGAAAGATTGAGGATAAGTAGTTCGACACCACGTTAATTATTGTAACTTTAGAACAAGACTTTAACTTTTAAAAGTACTTTGCAGTACTTTTAGCAGTCAATCTTTTTTAAACTTTCTTTATTTTTACTTACGACGAACCGAATACGGTGAGTTAGCGTAAGATGCTGTATGTTTGTGTGTTTTGTTATCTTTTTTTACACGCTTTATATTAGCTTCACCGGTATGTATGTTTGTAACCGACTCCTTTGACCGCGATTTTGACCCACTTTAAACGGTCAGATTTCATTCAAACTTTGTAGATTTATCGAGGACCGATGACAATACACTAATTTGATAAGATTATTCCATTATTCAATTTGCAAAATAAGATTTTTGTTAAATTATTATTTCGTTGAGTAAGCAACGGAACGAGTTGTTTTGGGCGTATTCGGCGGAGTTTGGTTGGGATTTTCGAATAAATGTGTCAACTGTCGGGGGATTGACACACGGAGGTGAATTGACATGGACTTTTGAAAAAAAAGCTTGTCAAAAGATATCGCTCAGGCGTTGAAACAACCTAAATCCGACACGTTTCGAAAGAAATCCGCTCATATCTGAACTACGTGTGTTTATTTAAGTGTGATTATGCGGTGATTCGTTGTAATCTATGAAATCTATCAAGCGTAACTCGAGTCTTATTTCCGTAATTTACAATGGACGAAGAGCTGATACAACCATCAATGATCGCCCACAGTAACGAGATGACACCTTCGGCCCTCCGTTACAGAAGTGGGACGCAACCGATATGAAAATCGGTGTGAATCAATTAATCGGCTGTGACAATATAAAATGGCGCTTACTCATGGAACAGCAAAACCGTAATTGCGGCATTGGTCGAGGCAATGAAAGCGCCGTCTACTAGCAAAGATATCCAGGTATACCTGAGTTTAATCCGAATAAGAACAAAGTGGACGCTCGCGCATGGGTTACGACCGCGGATATGTGCATCACAGATCCAGATTTGCAAGGAACTTCTCATAATGGCTTTGAGTCGTGCGCTTATAGAACAGGCTTTGCAGGCAGGCAGACCAACTTGAAGCAGTTTCTGGTTAGGAAATATCAAGACTTCTCAATAAAGCAAATCGGTTGTGTGTTTCCGATGTGGTGAGCGGGCACACATATCGACCCAGTTTTCGTCGTTGATCGACGGCGTTGGCAACAGCAGAGTCGGCGGTGGTGTGATCCAATGGCCGGTGTTAGTTGCGCTCTCATTAAAGAAAGTATTGCGCGTAGCTTACCGGCTGTGCGTTATAATAAAGTGGTTAGTATTTCGAGTGGTAATAGTAATATTTGCTAATTTTACGTGAGGTTACGATAGATGTACCTACAGTCGACTCTCGATAATTTGACACTCGTTAATTTAAATCTTTTGATAATTTAAACTTTTTTCCCAGTCCCTTGAAAAACATTCGATAAATTGAATAAAATCAATACTAATTGGTCCACTAGGTAATTTGAAGTTAAATCTTGCCCGCCAACATTCAATAATTTGAAGTCCGGGCTTCCGTATCTACTCTCTATAATTTGAAGTGTTTATCATGCACAGACCTATCGATTGTTTACATAAATGAGATAATGAGACAAGAGTCATTTGCAGTTCATATTTCAGTCTTTCTTCAAATGTTAAAGTGAGTGAGAAGTGACGGTTAGGTACCTACTTCTCATCTCTCACCACTATCGAAAATTAATTGGACAATGATAGACTGAAGGCTTAACTCTTATTTTGAACTCTTGGTAATGTGATATTTTTCTTTGTCCCTTGAGTTTCAAATTATTGAAAGTCGACTGTAGTTTACAAATTTTGTTTCACGTTATAGATATTAGAAGAGTTTTTGCGTTTTGAAAATATTACTCGTGATATTTTTATATAATACTCCTTTGTCATCGTTGCCAACTTTGAATAAGTTAACTATTATATTGAACTAGTGGACCCGGCAGACTTCGTCCTGCCCCGTGACATACCGACATCAGCGCCGCCTACCGAGACCCGGTAGGTTACCTTTACCTACCCGGTAATTGTGTTTTCAATCCATCCAGGAACCCATTGAAATAACTAACCGTACGGTAACTAACTGTAACTAAGGAAAACAAAATAGATGTCACACACAACTAAAATCTAAGCACAAAACGCACGAATGCGAAGATAAAACAATATTAAAACAAAATAATAATATTATTAATTAGTACTTATTTACTTTAATCCTAATGTACGATTTACAATAAAAAACAAATAAAATAATTTATTAATAATTAATATCTGTTGTATTTTAAGTGACATGATTTTTTTAGTGTTTTATAAATCAACCAAACTAAAAAGTAGAAAATAAATAATAGTTTAAAAAAACTAAAAAACACGCTTTTTATAGAAAACCAAACTAAAAAATAGAAAATAAATTTTAATAAATATAAATTAATAATAGTGTGCATATGAAAAAATGTATTTTATTTAAAAAAAGCGTGGGGTGATTTTAAGATATTATCGAAATGATAATCCTCTATACACCCATGCACCCCACGTTTTTTTTTAATAAAATACATTTTTTCATATGCACACTATTATTAATTTATATTTATTAAAATTTATTTTCTATTTTTTAGTTTGGTTTTCTATAAAAAGCGTGTTTTTTAGTTTTTTTAAACTATTATTTATTCTGAAAAACTACTGAGTTGTTTTTAACGTGGTTTGTTCCAAGTCCGTGCCACCTCTGAGCAAGATCTTTAAATACGTTATACGGCAATAGGCCACAAGGGAACACTGCAAACGTGTTTTTAATTTACTCGTACGCAGAAGAGGTTTTCGCTATATTTTAAGAGAATTTCGCGAAATCACATCACATTATTTTTCGTCACGAAATGATTGATTGGTGCAATCATCTGAATCAACTTTTCAGTAATTACCCGACTACGGCAAAGCCAAAAGGAAGGGTTATGATTTTAGCAGTCTATGTATGTATGTATGTACCTATGTATGTATGTGTGTATGTATGTATGTATGTATATATGATGTATATATGTTTGTGGCCGATTTTTGTATGAGATTCTATGTGTACCACCGTAGCGCCTAAACTACTGGGCCAATTTTGATGAATGAATTGTCAATTAATTCATTGTTATGCACCAGGTGACATAGGCTACATTTTATACCTATCTACGAAAAAAATCCAGAAGCGACGTCCGAGCGGCAAAAGTAAAATATTATTTAGTTTCGGTTAGACCTAATAGATGCCGCCACTAGTTGCTTGCCCCGCATTTTCTGCACCCTAAATTATTATTTTATATTAAGTAAATTAAATTACTAAGCGTAGTCGGGTTTTAGTTTACGAACTTTATCTCTTGTTAATTAAGTATGTGCCTGATCCCTGCATACTAACTCTTGTAAGTTGTTGATTTGTGCGAGTATAGGTATAAAGTCTTCTTCGTTGACTGATTGTGAGTTTCAACTCGGTACACAACGGCGAACAATATGTAATGCAAATTTTAATATTTTGAAATGAACATCTGTCGAGTTTCCACTTTCGTGTTTCTCAAATTCCGGAACATCTTCCGAAGTATCATTACGAACCTCTGACGATCCGGAAGTTATGAACAAAGCATACTTTGAGATTGAACTGAGCGAGTCTTGAGCTAACGCAGACAACCGATTCCTAGTTCCATATTTGAACCAACACAAAATTTATACATATAAAACTGCAGTAAATTATCCTGACTGAATATGGTGGTCAATCCCAACATAGACAATCGACTACGCAGATATACCTAGTGCAAAAGTGTGTGCGCAAGCACAAGTCTACTCTCTATTCCCTCACTCTCATAGTCGATGAGATGGCCATCCGACACCATCGGAGATTGATCAGGTGCAGAATAATTGGTTATACGTGCACCCGTTTTATGTGCTCTCTAAGGCACGAGGGTGTAACACTAACAAATCAAATCAAATAAACTTTATTCAAAATTGGTACACAGTACACTTTTTGAACGTCAATTTAGGAACAGGCAATGGTGATAATTACTTACGGAAACTTAAAACTAAAACTACGAGGGTTCCAAACGCGCCCTGGTCTGAGAAGAGCCCACAACAAACTCAGCCATTACTAACTACACGCTACGAAACTATACGCTACTCAAATATTTCTCTAAAACGGTTGTCTACGTTAGACCTTAAAGATAGCTCAAATTCTGAAACATCTTTCATAGTATCATTAGGAATCTTTGACGATTCCAAAGAGCCAGCAAAAGTTCTGAACAAAGCATACTTTGAGGTTGAATTGAGCGAGTCATTTGTTTGTGTGTCTGAGTGTAGGAATTTGTATTTTGGATATTTTACGAATACATTAAAATTGAAAAAGGTCATATACTATATTATACTATATATTATATATACTAATTGCCCATTACGCTGCCGTCGCGTGATGTGTGTTGTAATTGTGCTGCCACACCGCAGTTAGTAAATGTATGTTAGCAAATGTTATTGAACATTTATAGTTAACATTTTTTCACACATGGTAGCAAAATTTTTCATTGTTTTCATGTTATGTAACATTATTTACCATTATTAAACAAATTGCAATAAATAACAAGGAACGTAGGTCTAAACTCATATAAAATGTTATGCAACAATGTTACAATGTTTTTATCTGTGTGGGAGCGTTGACAACATCTAAAGAATCATAACAAAATCTAACAAATTAGTGTGTTAGTTAACGTTCAATAATGTTTTAAAACATTTTTATAACACCAGTTTAGCAACAACATCAGACATTTTATAGGTTTTAGAACTCAAACATACTTATAAAACGCCAAGAGGCGTATTACATTGTATAGGTGCGTTTGTCTAGAAATCTATATCTACTTATATACATATAATAAAATCGTAGAATTGCCGTACATTGAAGATTTTTGCAAAATAATAACTGGGGGATGTTATGGATAAGTAATAGAACGTAAAAAGCTATTTTTGAAATTTTTGTCTGTTTGTCTGTTTGTCTGTTTGTCTGTTTATCTGTTTGTCTGTTTGTCTGTATGTTTGTGCGCGCATCACGCAAAAACTACTGAATGGATTGAAACGAAACTTGGTATGATTTAAGTTCATACTACGAAGTAACATATAGGATACTTTTTATCCCGAAAGTCAGCACGGTTCCCTAGGGAGAGGGGATGAAAGTCAAAACGTGTATTTAGCTGTAATTCAATAACGCATGGTCCGATTTCATTCATTCTTTTTTTGTTAGAAAGTAGATACTTTAAAGATTACCGACTAATCTCTAAAAGGCTGGATCGATTTTGATGGGACTTTCACTGGCGGATGTTGACATTTTGATCTACCTAAACATCCGCCAGTGAACTTTTAACAGTTTTTTGCATGATATGAGCTCAAAGGAGCTTAGGAAAAACAAAATGATTCCTACGGGATTTTTAAAAACCAATATATATCCGCGCGAACGAAGTCGCGGGTGTCCGCTTGTAATTAATATTGTACAAACCACTACTGTAACAGTTGTCTTTTCTATTTAGCTGTCTTTATGAACGTGTCCTAATAACTTTACCCGTTCAATTGACAGTATTAAGGTCTGAGCAAAAGTTTAGGGGTCTAGTTTTAGTTCCATTTATCACTGCATTCTGATAACTTAACAGAAATTTGGACAAAATTATGAATCAGTAGCCGGAAATGACAATTATCTTTATCGATTGTCAAACTGTGACGGTCTTAGATGTCAAGTTGATTATCTGAACGCGTCCTAATGGCATCATACATTCAACTATCCGGGGTGTTATATCTCTATATAATTCTCACTCAATAATAATAATTGTCTTATACATCAAGCTGTCAATGTGGACGGGTCCTAATGGCCTCACGCGTTCAAGTGGCGTGAGCGACGCCTCTCAGCAAAAAGGTTTAATGGCTGTGTGCAGAAGGTGATATTTACTCGGGTCTTGGGAATGTGTGTAATTGTGATAGAGCCTGTAGGTACCTATTAAATAGAAGTACGTATTTACATAAACTAAATTGTAGTAACTTTATAAGTGGTGATAGCCTAGTGGTTAAGAAGATACGTCCTCCCTTTCGGGAGGACTGCTAAATATTGAGCAATATTTAATTTTGCTCCAATTTTGATCAAAATCGAGATTAAGGGCCTGTTTCACAACCTTCTGATAAAGTGTCGGATAGCTTATTCAAAAGTTTTGTCTTTGTCACTTGACATAAATAAGTGACACAAGTTACTTTAAGGCTATTCAACACTTCAAAATCAGAAGGTGGTGAAACAGACTATTAAGGCCAAATTAGACGGTACACCGTTCATCGTTAATTTTTGCGGTGAACGATGCACGATACGAATACCGTCCAATTTAGACGGTTAATTTTTCGAGATTTTTACTTTCATTTTCGAGGCTTCATCGGTTAATCATCGAAAATGAACCGTCTAAACACCGACCGTTCATCGTTTACAGACACTTTGCCATTGTTTTGGCTGTCCTGCGGCACCCTCAAAAGGGGCCAGACCTCGGGGCCCATAGCAAGACCTACCCGATACCGCAGGCAGACGAGCCGAGTCCCCTGGGGGCACCGGCTCCTCAAATAAATAGAGACGGCTTGACGCGACCTGGCGGCGGTTATAATTATAGGCTAGCACTAACCTTGAAGCAGCGGCGAAGTCCAGGCGAAGCCGATGGTTGGTTCTAATGGTATGTAGTGAGTGTTTGGAGGTAGGTGTCTTTTGTCAGTTGTGTGTGTGTATGCAAGGTGTGGAACCGCCAAAGCGGCGCATTGCAGGGTCCTTGGCGCGAGACACGAGGCCCGCCTGGCATGAGGTCCGACGGGACGGTGTATTTCCTTCCAGAGTCCACACAAGGGGTCCACAAACAAGTCCATTGTCCCCCCACACAACTAAAGACGCGTCAGTTGCGATAGCACAGTACTTTACAGAGTTAATCGTTTAACGCGACAAACATAGCCGCCAGTTTGAGAGACCGTTCAATCGGGCGCGTTAAACACACAGGCAATTTCACCGCGCGGCGTTCGCGAGAATTTCCAGGGCGCGGGTCCAAATTAAGGGGGAATCAAAACGAGGCCAAGTAGCTTTCCCGACCCGCACAATTCTCTCCAAATAACAAGGGCGAACTCGAGAGAAGCCGCATCTAACAGTGCGGTTCGTATGACATCGCGGCGGCGACACGCAGACGACTCCTAGAGCGCCGGCCGCGTGGCCGGCGCGCGGGGGGGGGGGGGGGCGGTTCACCACATCACGCGATATCGCGCGATTCCGCGATCATCCAATAAACAGCGCGAATGTCAAACCGGCCGAATTAGGCCAAGAGCGCGCCAAGGATATATTATTACATCAACCGGGCGCGAACAGCCATAGTAAATATCATATCGTGCATCGTTCACAGCAAAAATGAACGATGAACGGGGCACCGACTAATTTGGCCTAAACTTTATACCCAAGCAAAATGAATGCGATAACGCTTTCTTGCGCGGTTTTATCGCGGTTTTTAAATAGACAGAGTGTTGTAAAATCTACGAGGGAGCGCTGTCACAATGTTTGCTATGCTATGCTAACACAGACAAACTTTACTCTATAACATTGCATAAACATTAACGAACTCCTTTTCTTGTTACAGATACTGAAGCTGAAGAAACTCACTGCCGAAACTTAAATTAGTTTTATAGTGACGAAGCTTTCTGAAAACTAAAAGCATAAATATAAGCTGTCTGTTAAGAGTGTTAAGAAACTAAACTTTACCAGTGCATATAGACGCAATTATAATATTCACTCGAACCCATGGCTTCCGTTGAAGTGAAAGTGAAGTGAAGGGAAAGTGGACGAGAAGTGAACGCGAAGTGAAAGTGTTAGTGTCAGCGGATGGTGGGATGTGGTATTGATGTGGTCACCGTTGCGAATGCGGGCGGGCGGCCCCACAGGCCGGCAGGTCAATGACATCGCCGGCAGTGCTTGTGCTGTGTTTGGCACTTGGTGAGTACCTAAAACTTTTGTACCCTCAGAACAGTATAATAGAATGCTAGATGCTAGAATGGCGACCTCGCACCGAAAAGCGCAGTCTGGGGGGCAATTCTCTAACTTATTTATCAACAGTAAATTATAGCCACCGAATAAGTTTGATATACATTGCTGCTTTGTGGAATATAAACAGTGATTTCATTTCATACAGGAAAACAGCAATGTATATCGAACTAATTCGGTGGATTTCCATAGCCCCATTAATCAGAAAAGGTCTGCCAACCCTAAATGGACTGACGACTCCAGATGAGTCACGGGGAGTGAAACTAGTCTCTGTCTGTACAAGAGTTCTTTGTCCAGCAGTGGACGTCTATCGGTCGATGACGACGAGTATTCAGAACCTTAGAGGGCCTGTTTCGCCACCTTCTGATAAGTATCAGATAGCTATCTACAACTGTTGTCTTTGTCACTTGACATAAAGTAAGAAAGTGACAAAACTTACGTTTAGGCTATCCGACACTTATCAGAAGGTGGTGAAACAGGGCCTTAGACTTTTTGATATAGTTACCTATTATAACTAAGGTGATGTACGTCGGCATATAACCAATTTGTTGAGATAAAACAAAAGAATAAAATCCACACGGACGAACTCGTGGGCATGAACTAGTCATTGAATAAAATATTAATATAATGTTATAGTCCTACCTATTTGATCATTCAGAGAGGGTTTTACTGTGTCTACAGACGATATTACGTAGAAAATCTCTTTATGATTAAATTTCACGCAAGAATCATATATACAAAGCAAAGAAATTTATTAAATAAAAAAATATCCCTTTGTCGATTTATTTTTTAAGAGTACCGTACCGAAATGTTAAAAAAATAAGTGTCTGTCTGTTGCTTATTTGAGAAACTGTTTTTTTAGAAATCAGCAGTTTTGTGGTTTTGTGGTATCATCATCATCATCATCATCATCATATCAGTTTTGTGGTATCATTTGTTTGTATAATATCATCATGACTTTTATAATTTCTCGGTATAAATAAATATTTATACTTTTCCTTCCAAATTACCTAGATACGGAACCCTTGGTGCGCGAGTCTGACTCGCTCATAGCCGGTTCTATTTTCCCTAATAAAAATAATACGCATGTTGAGCACTACCTACAAAAATATTCCCCTTTTTTCCATTGAAGCAAGTGAACGAAATTATAAAACAGAATTCATAAGTCACTAGAGTGCTTAGTCTCAGTTTGGAGCGCTCCAAAACCACCCCTCCTCCAGTAGTAACTCCAGTAGTTAGACCACTCCACTAGGCGAACGGACGATCTCAAGAGACTTGAAGAGAGTCACCGGTAGCCGTTGGATACAAGCGGCACAAGATCGTGTTATGTGGTGACCCTTGCAAGAGATCTGGATGTATTTTGGTTGAGATGATGATGAATTATAACATACATTTTAATTTTATGATTTTAAATTAAAAACATAAAATGTAATTTTATTAGTATTCTTTTCCGTGCAGTTGTAGCGTTATTTTCTTTAGACTACGTGTTAGGTATGTATGTTATCACAAGTAGGAAAGTGCTTAAGAAGCTAACATCCGTGACCACTTGGCATGGTGCCGTGTATGTACTAACGGTTAATGGATATATTCGTACATTTTGAAACGTAGGAAACCTATACTTATTATGTTAAATTAGTAGCATAGGTCCTATTTTAGGTATAAGTAGGTGTGTATACTATAAAGTGTAGGTATACTAGTGTATAATATAAAGATTATTTAGATATATTTTGTTTCGAAAAAATCTGCGAATTCAACCTGAGTGCTTAGTGTCAGTTTGGAGCGCTCCAAAACTTTATAGTATACTATTGGTCGAATGACAATGACTTCAGAGTAAAATGGACCTAAATTGGCTTTCATTAAGGTTTAAGTTCGCCAATACATTCAGCACTCGAAAACTCCAAGCAGAAATTTTGTAGTGGTTAATAACAGGCTGAATCTTCGTTAGTAGGTTCGTTTCGACGAGACGACCAAGTTTTTCCTCTATGAAAATTCTCGATGGAGGTAGCTACTCGAGTGCGCAGGTGTTAAGCATTTCGATTCGCTCGGGTGACAAATCGTTCCACTAAAGTCCTACTATGTGGCCATTTTCATTATACAAGTATTTACTAAGCTGCATACAAAAAATCAGCTGATTATTAATAATTTTCATGCAGTTTTCACCAACAGATTCATGAGCAAAGTTTAAGTGTACCTATAATTTATTAAGGTTTTGTGTAAATTGATTGAAATATGACGACAATTTTTGAAAATTTCGGAAAAAGTCAAGCGCGCCTGGGAGCTTTCATCGAAAAAGCTGCCTTTTGAGATATAAAAAACAATGTACCTACGGTGGGATAGGTAGTAGCGGTTAATTACTATTACTACCCATGTGAAGATGGGGCGTGTCGCTAGTGTAGAATAAAAGTATACGACACAGTGAAAAGTTAGATTTGGTATACGATTTTACGTAATTCGATCCACGAACAAACCCTACTGTATGGTTATGCCGAGCTTGCGCACCTCGAAAACTTTACTAAATACTAAATATCGAAAAACTGTAATATGTAGGTAATGCAAAAAAGAACCCCAATACTCTTATATTTCCGCTTGGGGAGCATGCTGTAGACCAGTGGTCCCAACCTTTTCTTGATCAGGGCCCACTTTGCCTTCTTTGTTGTTTGCAGGGACCACGATGTACCTACAGGAAAAATAAACTGAATCAATCCGAAAATAAACTTTATTCAAAAATTCAATGTAAATTGTATTAACTATGTTATTTTAATAAAAAACAAATAGGTATTATTAGATACCGAAAGGCGATTTCTCGACTTTTGGTGTAAGAAATTTCTTTTTTACACCAAAATTTCTCAAGTGAATTAGTTTCAAATGCTTCCTTACAGTTTCTATATTTTCGAAATTCAATGAAATCTTCCTAGATTTCTTCGGTAACTTCACCAGCTTTTATGCTAAAAGGGTTGTGAATCAGTTTTTGATCAAATTTAGCTAATTTCAGAATTTTCAGGAAGTAAACATTGAATTCATCAATCAACATTAATAATATTATAGATGACTCTTAATATTTTCTTGTAATATGTTTGCCCTATTGACGACATACTTTTAGTTCTCCACAATTACTTTTAATGTTGGGAACGCACAATAGTTGTTCTCCCTAATATTGCATAACCATAACTGAAGCTTGCAAATAAAGATGCGAAGTTAAAAATTTACAAAGATTCAAAGATAAGCATTTGCAACGCCTTCTAGCTGAACTGCAATTTTAAGTTCAATTATTTAAGTGTGTAAAAAATATCAACAAAATAAACCAAATTCATTTGAAATGTCGGATCAGAAAACTGCTTCAGCAACTAATTCATTTCAGTTAGAAAAATTTCAACCTCTGCCCAGTTCGTACAATCTTCCCAACATAATAATATTTATTTTCAATAAGAGAACTTTGAAAGAGAAGTCCATTTTTGTAGCATGATTTAAAAAAAGGCGTGTATGTTAAGGCCCTGCTTTTGATAACATTAACCACGTTTATGGTTGATTGCATTGATTTTTTAAGGCATTCTCTCCTCCAGTGGCCTTTGCATCTCCTGCGCCATCCACACTCTCGCCACTGGCGACGCGCGATTATGTATCATCCGCGAAATTAGAAATCGCTCGCGGACCATAATTTGAATCCCACGGACCACTGGTGGTCCGCGGACCACTGGTTGGGAACCAGTGCTGTAGACGAATGACTGAATGCATTGACGAACTCAAACCTTCAAACAAGAGATAAAGTTCGTATTTCGTAAACTAAAATTGATTGATTGATTTTTTGATTGCAAAATTGATTGATTTGAAATGCAAAATTGATTTTCTATCGCTTGGTACCTATATTTAAATATTGCACTATATTTGTATTTATGTACTTAGAATTTTGTCCTCTTTCATTTGACCACTAGATAGGTAGATACAATAGCAAAAAAAAATTTTATAGTAAGACCACGATTAACTTGGCTCTCCCATGATCTGCGGGACGAGGGAGGGGGGGAAATTCTCATTGATAAATTAATAATCAATGGATGTGCTCGTACTATAATGTATGACAAGCATTTTTGACGCCCCTGTGAGTGTGTGTGTGTGTATTGCTACTGTAAGGACATGACACTAAATTAGGGAAAAAGAAATTTTATAATAATTATCATAGTTATTCTATTATTTGCGTAATCGCAATTTAGTCTTTCATCTGTGTCTCTTTAAGTTTGCTCAATACTTTTCTATAGTAGTAGTAGTTAGTACTATACATTTAAAGTTAAGTAGGTACGTTTCAGGATATAGAAAAAAGATTTTCCATAACCAAGAAAGAAGAAGATACGTTATTAAATATAATTTATACCCCATTTTTTAAATTTTATACATATTATACTCATAATAAAATAATTTATTTAATACATCTACTAAATACAAGTAAAGTTCGTGAACTAAAACCCGACTACGCTTAATAATTTAATAATAATTTAGTGGGCAAATGCGCGGGGCAAGGAGCTAGTGGTGCCATCTGTTATTCTTATCCGAAACTAATTTTACAAGTATAAATTAAAAATTTAAAAACCCCCGACATTCGCAATTTTGTGGCGGCAGCCATCTTGGATTTGTATAATGCTATTCTACTAGTCAAGCCCTTTCATTTGATACCCATATTAAGGGAGTTGTGAAAAAATATGTAATCCACCATTTTGTAGCGGCGGCCATCTTGGATCGATTTTCATCAAACATAGCTAACAACACTCTCGATTAATTCACCTTTCAAACAAAAAAAATCGCATTCAAATCAGTTCACCCGTTTGAGCTGAGCGCTACAGGGGAACAGACGGACAGACAGACAGACACACACACACACACACACACACACACACACACACACACACACACACACACACACACACACACACACACACACACACACACACACACACACACACACACACACACACACACACACACACACACACACACAGACACGTCAAACTTATAACACCCCGTCGTTTTTGCGTCGGGGGTTAAAAATCTAGAAAGCCGCGCAAAGCTGACTTCTCGATTTTTTTCGTAGATAAAATGTAGCCTATGTCACCCTGATAATAACAACGAATCAATAGACACCTCATTCATCAAAATCGGTCCAGCAGTTTAGGCGCTACATTAGTACACACAGAATCTCATACAAAAATCGGTTACAAACATCCATACATAAATATATACATACGTAATCTTGGAAATAAAAGAGGATTCTCCGTGGATCAATATATTTAATTTTAATTAGCACTGTTACACCAATGGCCGACGGGACGCCGAGGCAGATAGCAAGCAGAAAGCCAGAGAAGATAAAGTACAATTCGAGTTTCGACACCACAGATAAAACTTATGCAACAGATCTGTAGCATCAATAGTCACAGATAATAAATCAGTGTTGACAATTCTTTATAAAAACAAATCGCAACTTAATTATTTACAACACGTAAATACATAGACTGCTAAAATCATAACCCTTCCTTTTGGCTTTGCCGTAGTCGGGTAAAAAAAAACCAGACGTTTAGATTAGTACGGCATGGAGATGGAATAAAACAAAGATAAAAAAACTATTAGGATTCGTCGAGACGTGTTCTTCTATATCTTAAAATTTCAATGCATTGCTGTCAGATGATGTGTCACTGTCGCTATCAATAACTATATTATAATTCACTAATTCATCGTCGTCATTCTGCAATCTCTCAACGTGAACTTAAGTACAATGTGACTTCACGTAGCCTCCGTTACAGCTTGAAAAGCATCTTGCACCAGATTTAATATTTTTGTTTCGAAACGCCAGCGAAATAACTAAAAATGTTGTGTTGAAATTATTGGTCCACATTATAGTATTTTTATAATAATTGAGAGGCCGTTTGCGTGATGGCTTCAATGGGTATGGAAATTTTTCACATGAAGCTGACAACACTTACTTGACATTACCCGTCAGCCTCATATTTATTATTATGATATATAATTTAGAGATATTTGTTCTTTTCTCTCACATTCTTGAGCACAAAACGAACGCACTACCATAACAATTTTTCTAGCACAACTTTTTATCACATAAGAACTGGTTACTGCTATGTATTTCACAAAATTTTCGTAACGATGTAAACAATGAACTTTGAAGTTTCAAAGTGACTTTTCAATATGACAGATTTCGACTGCCCTAGTGATATAAACAAAGTAACTGACATTTTTTGTGAAATTGACTTTTTTGCATTAACAAAAGTTTAATGTCGAGCAGTTTTTTAACACAGTGTCCACAGTATAATATTTCAAATAACTTGAACAGTTTACTGAAATTTGAATTGCCCAAACAAATAACTGCACACTGAGACTGGAATTTAGGGTATTACTTTATGTACTTATAAATAATCGTTTTAATTGTTATCGGTTACTTACTATTTTAAAATGTTTCTACTGAAGGTAGGTGCAGAATTTTAGATACCTACGTACATAATTAACTAATAGGGACATTACTTTACAGGAATATAACTAAAAATAGACACAATACTGTAAATTATAACTTTACAAGATAAACATAGTTGATTATGATGCCCACGACTCCGTCCGCGTGTATTTAGGTTTTTGAAATTCTAGTCTAAGCTCTTAATTTACCAGGATAAAAAAGTAGCTTATGTCCTTTCCAAAAATGAAACTTATCTTTATACCTCGTTAAGATCGGTTGAACAGTTGGTGCGTGAAGACTTAGTAGACAGACATACTTTCGCATTTATAATATTAGTAGGTAAGTATAGATATGGTATAGATTCTTGAGTTGTAATAAGCTCTAACTGAAGTCTCTGAGTGAACTAGGTTGGATATGCTTTGTCCGTCTGACTGTCACAGTCTTATAACTTCTGATTTAATGAACAGAATTACTTCAAATTCACCGATAATATGTAGAATAACATTCAGAATTACGACCTAAAGCCGGTGATTACATAAAAAATAATAAAAATAGTTATTTGAGTTATTTGGGGAGGGCCCGGGTGCCCATTAAAGCAAATGGGGGGGGGGACAATTGTATTAGTCGCAATATCACAATCACAATATCACACACACACAAACGCACACGCACACGCACATTTGAACATTAATTTTTGGGGTAACTATTGGTATCTGAATAACATAGTAAACTCTTTGTAATAAATTGAAAAATTATTTTTGGAAGAAATTATCAAGCAATATACAAACGAAGTAAATGACTTAACATCTTTTTAAAGTTGAAACATTAATTTTTTTGTATTTTATTTGCAATTAGAAAAACCATATTTAACCGACTTCAAAAAAAGGAGGTTCTGTATTCGACCCGTATGTATGTATGTAAGTATGTATGTAAGTATGTATGTATGTATGTATGTAAGTATGTTCGCGATTATCTCCGCAACTAATGAACCGATTTTGATGATTGTTTCACTATCGTTATCTACATACTTTCAAGAAGGTTTTAGTATATAGCACATCGAGTTATCATTCTTACGTACGAAGTTATAAGCATAAATGTACACATATGTCACTAATATGTTCTCTGAGATTGCCAGACCTATTGCTGAAGTCTGATATAGCTATTCTGTCCAAAGACTTCACTCTGCTACGCCTACGTAATATTGACCTTTTGCGAAAAGTTTTGGGCCGAAGTCAGTACAGTTGCATATAGAGTGATTCCTTGGAGTTTGTGCATGGTTACGTGTATTTCAATTCTATACAAAGCCAAACCGCAAGGGTGTGAAACTAGTCGCGTATAGATTGTAAATTACGGTATATCCAAATTATACAAGAGTTGTACGCATACAAACTAATCTTGTATAGATCAGAAGTTAGGTTAGGTTGGGTTAGAACATAATAAAACAACTCACCTATAGTATGACACATAAAATGTATATGTCACAGGATATTTAATAATAATTAATAATATATAGGTCATAATCTATTTTACATAGTTCTCATTTATATTATTATTATTATTACCTTGTTATTACCTAATATAAAGAAAACAAATCACTAAAAAGCATAAAATAATTTTTTTCAAAGAAAAATGAACCGACTTCAAACGAATCGAACTAAAAAGTTTAAAATAATTTTTTATTCATTTAGATTGACGATTAAACTACCTAACTCAAATGATATATAATTTTTTGAAGTCGGCGCCAAACCACATTTAATTCGTGTAAGTAAAATCAGAATATCCACTTTTGAATGCGAGCGCGGTGAACCTAGTCGCGGAGGGTGAGTCTGGGACCCGGGGGGCACATTTTCGACTTGAAGTGAACTTGAAGTCATTTGGCGCCGACTTCAAAAAATTATATATCATTTGAGTTAGGTAGTTTAATCGTCAATCTAAATGAATAAAAAAATATTTTAAACTTTTTAGTTCGATTCGTTTGAAGTCGGTTCATTTTTCTTTGAAAAAATTATTTTAATTTTAAACAAAATTAAAAGCGAAGGAGTTAGAAATAAATACTGTTATTTATAAGTTAAAATATATTATTTTGCAATTTATTACAGAGATAAATAAGTAGGTATTTTGTAGAAAGGTTGCCTTCAAATAAGAGTTTCAATGTTTATGCTTGTCCTGTAAAATTGTTCTGAATGTAGTTACTTTGTTTATCACTAGGGCAGCCGATTTATCAATGAATTTATCAATGAACTTATGAATGAACAAATCGCTGCGCGGGGCGCAGGGAGGGCTCCGTTTCAATGCAGGAGGGCCATCTTTATCACGGTCTGAGTATAGAGACCCCCAGTTATTGGATGTAACATCCTTCAGATCGATTTTTTTCGTATAAAATGTAGCCTTATGTCACCCGGATCATAACAACGAATCAATTGACACCTCATTCATCAAAATCAGTCCAGTAGTTTAGGCGCTACGGTGGAACACACAGAATTCGATACAAAAATCGGATACAAACATACATACATATATACATATACTGCTAAAATCATAACCCTTTCTGGCTTTGCCGTAGTTGGGTAATAAGCCAGTTTAGTTCCATTTCACTCATCATCATTGTTTCGACATTCGAATTTAAGGTAAAGTTTTCAAGGTGTGCAAGCTCGGAATAACCATACTGAGGTTTTGAGAGCAACGAAAATTAAATTAAGTATCCCCTTTTTCGCGAGCCTATACCTTTGTGCCTTTTATAAAGCATTTAGTAGCAAAAATTTAATTTTGTAAGTACACCGCACTCCGAGTTTAATGTTGTTTTGGGGCTTTTACTTTAAAAAGATTTCGCGGTGAACGTAATTTTATTTTAATGTTTTAAATTTAATCTATTTGCAGCATTTTGTTTTTTGTTTTTAACCCCCGACGCAAAAACAACGGAGTGTTATAATAAGTTTGGTGTGTCTGTGTGTGTCTGTTTGTTCCACCGTACCGCTCAAATGGGTGAACCGATTTGAATGCGATTTTTGTTTGATAGGTGAATTAGTCGCGAGTGTTCTTAGCTATGTTCCATGAAAATCGGTCCAAAATGGCCGCCGCCACAAAATGGTGGATTACATATTTCTTCACAACTCCCTCAATATGGGTATCAAATGAAAGGGCTTGACTAGTGGAATAGCACTATGCAAATCCAAGATGCCGACATTCACCATTTTGTGGTGGTGGCCATCTTGGATTTGCATAGTGCTATTTTTAACCCCCGACGCAAAAACGACGGGGTGTTATAAGTTTGACGTGTGTGTGTGTGTATGTGTGTGTGTGTTTGTGTGTCATGTCTGTCTGTTCCCCTGTAGCGCTCAAACGGGTGGACCGATTTGAATACGGTTTTTTTTTGTTTGAAAGGTGAATTAGTCGAGAGTGTTGTTTAGCTATGTATGATGAAAATCGATCCAAGATGGCCGCCGCTACAAAATGGAGGATTACCTATTTTTTCACACTCCCTCAATATGGGTATCAAATGAAAGGGCTTGACTAGTAGAATAGCACTGTTGCAAATTCAAGATGGCCGCCGCCAAAAAATAGCGAATGTCGGGGGCTTTTTAAATTTTTTATTTACACTTGTGCAGGGTTTAAATTGCGTATCTAATAGCAATGTCCACGACTTGGTTCCTGGGTGAACTGTTTTCCGGGAAGAAAAGTTTATCCACAAGTTTACGACATTTACAACTGGAAGGATATGCGGAATTCTGTGGTTTTAGCCCATGGCCATAAACTTTAGCTCTAGGCTAATGAAACCGGAATCGGAAAAATTCTATTACGTAGGTACATATAAGTTCATGATATTTATTTTTATGAACCATGACAGTTTTGCACGTAAATTACGGATTTTGTTTTAAATGGTATCTATCTTAGACATTCTGAACCAATGGTAAATTCAATTGACGATTCAAAAGTACTTGTAAAAGTTTATTTGAATAAAAAACTTTTCTATTCTATTCTAGGCAACAGAAATTTTTGGAGCCCACCTACGAGCTAGCGATCCGTGACATACCGACAAACAGACAGGCAGACAGATAGCGGTCCTACTAGTTGACACCAATAGGGCTCCGTTTTGCCCTTTAAGTAAGGAATCCCAGAAACGAATATTGCAATACGTCCCAGGAATGTTTAATAACCCATTCCATCTACGAAACATAAAACAGACGCGTACCACAACAACCATTCTTCTTTTTCGAGTTTGGGCAAAAAATAAAATAAATTCGATACACAGTCAATATTTTCCATACACTCCCCAACTCATCAATCATCCAGGGTCGCGGAAATATCCCGGGATTATCCCGAATTTGCTTTACAAGTCATTTATTCGGAATTTTCCTCACGCGGCGCGGCCGATATAATATTTGGACGGAGGTAGGCATTTCGATTTCCGAGACAGTGATAATGAGGGATTTTTGGAGTTCCACTGATAATAATCATTTCTATAATATAATAATCCCCCTGACCGAATTCAAACGGTGATCAGCCAACTACGCAGGAGATATTACAGTGCATAAATGTGTGCGCAAACACCTGAGGTGCGCTCTCTATTCCCTCACTCTCATAGTCCGATGGGACGGCAATCCGACATGACAGGAGATAGATCAGGCGCAGGACCACGGCTTTATGCGCTCACCGAGACAGCTTCCTAACTCCGGGCTGTTCCAGAGAATTACTTGCAAGAAAAACTTAATAGCTTTTTCCTTTTGGCCGACCCCTGCATGAACCCTGTATCTCGTGATCCAGTCAAACATGCTACTATCCACTAAACCTATGGGTCTACTACTACTAAGTCTATATAAGTCCTCATCAGCGCAGCGCAGCGTCTATACGTCCATTGCTGGGCATAGAACGCATTTTTTATTCACGATCCAGAAACATACGGGAGCCCATTGAATTAGTGTAATTTTTTTTTCATAAAGCCGACTTTTTGGCTTATGCCACTTTATTAGTTGACGTGCCAAACAGAGCATTTGCCGGTTCGCTGGCTAAACGGGCTAATCGCGTCGGGCGCAAAGCGGCTCCGCGTCACTAGTCACTACGTCGAAACGGTAACACGCAGCTGACAGCGTGACAGCCGCGGGGCCACGGCCTCACTGCTGACTGACGGGCCATGGCTTTAGCGATGCGGCGACAAACATCAATAGCTCAATGGGCTAGGAGAGAGCTGAAATCTGAAAGGTCTACGGTTCGAACAGCATGCCGGATGGGTTTGCAATGGGGTGGGAATTTAAAAATCTGCGCGCGGATGAAGTCGCGGGTATAAACTTCATCATTATCATCATTATCAACCCATTACCATTCCACTACAACGGATCTTCTCTCAGAATGAGAAGTGTTTAGGCCTTAGTACATCACGCTGGCCAAGTGCGACTTTTGGTAGACTTATATACTTAGTTATAGAACTTATGGATATCTCAGGCATGCAGTTTTTCTTTCACCGTTAAAGCAAGTGATATTTAATCGCTTTAAACGCACGTAACTCAGAACAGTTAGAGGTGGGTGCCGGGAATTGAACTCCGTCCCCCCGAAAGGGAGACCGGTGGTTTAAACACTAGGCTAAAGGCATGAGCTTGTAAAGGCTTGAGTAAATAATTTAGTATCTACTATATTATGATAATTGAGTACCTACCTACTATATGGAACAGTCAAGTAATTAATTTAATCCTTCGTACCATTCAACGCGATAATGAAACGGGATTTCCCCGCGGTGATCGACGAGTAACATGTTGCCAACCAAAGCCTAAAGTACCTACTGTGGAACAGGTAAGTAATTCTAATCCTTCGTTCCATTCAACGCGATAATGAAACGGGATTTTCCCGCGGTGATCGACGAGTAACGTGTTGCCAACCAAAGCCTAAAGTATCTACTGTGGAACAGGTAAGTGATTTTAATCCTTCGTTCCATTCAACGCGATAATGAAACTGGATTTCCCCGCGGTGATCGATAAGTAACGTATTGCCAACCAAAGCCTAAAGTACCTACTGTGGAACAGGTAAGTGATTTTAATCCTTCGTTCCATTCAACGCGATAATGAAACGGGATTTCCCCGCGGTGATCGACGAGTAACGTATTGCCAACCAAAGCCTAAACTACCTACTGTGGAACAGGTAAGTGATTTTAATCCTTCGTTCCATTCAACGCGAATATGAAACGGGAATTCCCCGCGGTGATCGACGCTCGGAACAAGAAGCTTAACGCAATCAATCGGGCGCTAATTGACTGTGCCATTCATTGCCGACTGACTGTTAATTGAACGCTCGGTTAAATTACCACAGTTGAAATAATCTGATTTAAGTTACTTAACTGACGTGAAATAATTTGGGTCAAAAATTTATTTTTTTAATATGAATTGCGAGCAAACGATCAAGCGGGTCACCTGATGTTAAGTGGTTACCGCTGGCTATGAACATTTGCAGCGTAGAGGTACCGCTAATGCGTTGTCGGCTTTAAAGAAACGTGTTGATCCGCCCCTTGAATATCCCAAATTAGAGCTGTCCTTTTAACATGTAAGTACTTCCTGTCATTTGATAGATATACTAAGTTTCAACCGTTGGCCCGATGACTCAACGGTTCAACGTTGGATGCATTGAACTTCTTAGAGGGCTTTCGTTGCGAAGGTTTGATCAACATACAGACAGATTAATGTGTTTTTTACGCTATCATTCAAAAATAATCATATTACGGACGGAATAAGAGCGTTATTTCAACATCACAGATAGACGCTTCAATTTTATTTCTTTCAAAATTGTAAAAACTGTAATAAGTAGGTAGTATTAACGAAAACAAAAAAAAATATTTTTACGAACTATATCGCTATGAATTTAGAGCATATAGCAACATAGTTTCACCTCAAATTTACTAAAATTATATTATAAAATACAATTATTTTTCAATTGCAACAACCAAAAGTGAGGATTAAAATGAATGAAATTCGCGCTAATTAACAGTCGAGGGTGGTTTCCAATGAAGGCCAGTAATCCCTGGTGAGCTCACTGCAATGATAGTGGTAATTCACAGCGCAATTATGTGGTAACGCATTTGGTAATACGATACATGATTGATACCTGTTTAATTGCACAAAATATAAAAGAAATACAAAAGTGGCATAAAATTAAATTAAAAATTTAGATCACCCCCGGACATAATATTAGGACATAGTGTAGATGTGTGTACCACCTGTGGATGTGTGTACCACCTGTGTGATACCACCTGTAGATGTGTGTACCACCTGTGTGTGTACCACCACACCTGTGGTAGATTCAATTGACGATTTAAAAGTACTTGTAAAAGTTTATTTGAATAAAAAACTTTTCTATTCTATTCTATTCTATTCTATTCATAATACTATATTCCCATATTATGGAAATAGGTATATTAGTGTGTATTTTTTTATTCAACTTCAAGTTAGCCCTTGACTGCAATCTCACCTGATGGTACGTGACGATGCAGTTTAAGATGGAAGCGGGCTAAATTGGAAGAGATATGCATACCCCAATCGGTTTCTACACGGCATCGTACTGGGACGCTAAATCGCTTGACGGTAGGCACGGTTTTGCTGGTAGGGGGGTAACCCAGCCACGGCTGAAGCCTCCCACCAGACCAGACCAGTGATTGTTTAGAAATTATAAAATCCCAAATTGCCACTGGTAGGAATCGAAGCCTCTCACTTAGGTATAAGACCACAGCACACCACACACACGACACACATATTGACTGACCCGTTGGCGCGGTTGGCAGTGACCCTGCTTTCCGCTCCGGGGTTGCGGGTTCGATTCCCGCCCTGAGTCTGGGTGTATTTATGTAAGTATATAAGTATGTATTATATATATACTATACTATATATTTAATAAAAAATTATATACATATATCTATATTGTATATATGTAAATATGTATATCAGTCGGTTGTTACCTATAACACAGGCATTAAGTTGCCTACTTTAGGAACAGACGACCGTGTGTGTATGTGTGAATATTTATTTATTATTTATTTATTAATATATACATACACAGATAGGTATACCCGAAATCTTGTTACCCATCATCAAACATTGCTAAGAACGATACCAATTAAACCCGCCAGCGAAACAGAAGAATTTTTAAATCGTGATTACTAGAATTTATGTTAATAATTAATTATACCTATTTATTAATGGGAGAATGGTGTATGATAGAAAATTTGACCACCATTGAACTTAATCTTCACCATGTACCAAGAATGTTCGGTTTTAGTATACAGGAATGTCATTTTAACGCAGCCATGGTTCGCGGATAGAACAACTCATTAAAACATCAATTTGGACGTGTAAATACCAATTTAAATAATATAAACACTTATATTATGATAAAACGAAATACGAGCACAAAATATTATGTTCTAAATAAAAATGCCTCGTGAAATTCCATAAGCCCACGAGAAACATTTACGCAATTTTAATTTAGAATTTCTCTATCTAGTTACTACCTGCAGCTCTCTCTTTATTTGATAGGTCCCTGCCGCGTTAGTCTAGCGGTTTTTTTATCCGGCTTTGAACCATGAGGTTCAGAGATCATGAGGGTTCGATTCCCGGTTGAGTCCAAACAAGTTATTGGTGTTCTCTGTCATGGAGTTGGGAAGCTGACGATGTCACGTACCTTGGAGAGCATGTAAACTGGAAGAGCAGTTAAACTGCCGTTCCATCAGATTATGAGGGAATAGATAATGCATCTAAAGGGTACACACTTGTGCACTATAATATCTTCTGAGTGACTGGCTAGAGATTGGCAGCCGTGGCCGATAAGAACATTAGATACTCGTATCTATTACTAGCTGATGCCCGCGACTTCGTCCGCGTGGATTTACATTTTTAAGAATCCCTTGTGATCTTTATAATTTTCCAGGATAAAAAGTAGGTACCCTATCCTTTTCCAAAGTCTAGTATACCTCTATACCAAACGTCAAAATCAATTCAGCTGTTTAGGCATGAAAGCGTAACAAACAAAGAATCTCACTTTCGCTTTTATAATACATAGGTATTAGTTAGGATTATTATTACTCTTATCAGTCAACCGATTACCTAAATTAGTAAAACTGGCGCACCGATGGTTGCATATAGATCAGATATACATAGATAGGTATAATCATCGATATGTATAGATTAGACACGGACATAGACAAAACGCATCATTCCACATTTTTCACCATTTCCAAGACAAGCAGCGAGCAGAACCGATGGGCCGGTTGACAAACAAGTCCTAACCCGCATTTGTTATTCGTATTTTTATAATAACATCAAGTGCGCCAGCTGCCGCCGCGCGCTGGCGAGCGGCCAACCGGGCTTTATTGAAATAACCTTAGAATATATTATAATTAATTGCCAGCGGGTACACATTATATTGTATTCAGTCAGAAAAATCCCGCGGAAACCCTTTATTTTCGCGAGAAAAAAAAAGTTTGCTATGGCACTCTCTACGTCTTTGACTATATCCATGCAAATTGTCAAGTCAATTTGTTGCTTCCTTTCTGCGTTAAAGGATTAACCAACAAACAAAAACATACTTTCCCACCGCGACAGCCCTTTAACATCCTACTGCTGGTAACAGTCCTCCTCTCTCACACTTTTTCATTTATAATATTAATAGCAGAAATATGCGAAGGCATTATATTATCTTTAGTTCTTTCTTCTAAATGCTTGAGAGTCTTTAATTGGCTCGTTGGTAATGGCTAACATATTGCAATTCTGACATTTCTGTCAATTCTGCCATGGCAACCAACGATAAACGCCCCCGTATTTATAGTACATTGTTCCTCGACGGGAGAAAGTGACCGATTACTACGAGGGTGTAGTTTGAGGCCCGAGGCCGTAGGCCGTAGGGCCGCAATACGCCCGAGAGGAATCGCACTTTCTCCCGAAGGGATACATAGTGCTTTATACTACACCTGCGAGGAAAATAATAAAATAATCAAAAATATTAAAATTATTACCGTAAATCAATCAGAAGAGGTTGGGTTTCCATTGTCTTCTTCTTCATATGCTTTGTTGTAACTATTTCTATCTATCTTTAGATATCTTGGGTAAAAGATTTTCAATATAAAAATAACTACTTAGCACATATTTTTAATTCTGGCGGCGTTGGGTGGCGTCATCAAATCTTCACTATCACTACTAAACACTTTGACTTCCATAATAGCTACTTGTAATTTTATAAATTGAAAATTTGGATAGGTAAAACAAAAGAAAGCGACTCGCAAAATAAAAAGAAAATAGCGCGAAAAAAAATCTATTTTGTATTATTTACTTTTATTTTATGTTCATATGTAATTATAATAATTAAAATTAAATATATTTAAACTAGCAGACCCCGGTCCTGCCCGGTGACATAGCGACGTCAGCGCCGCCTACCGTGACGGTTGTTATTTATTGGGTGCTTCTTACGTCGTGTTTGTCGACATAGGTTTTTTTTCATGTACTGATCGGATTTGATCAAAAATTAAAAAGAAAAAAGCACGTTAGTAATGGAATTTCATAAATGGAACTTCCGCTCTAGCGCGTTAACAATGAAATTCCATATATTTTTTCGTCCCGCCTATTTGTTTGACAGTAATGACGTACTTTGACTTTCGATATGAGAAAAACCAGAAGGTACTTTCAGAGCAGGTGTAGTATAAAGTTTATTTTCACCCCTTTTCCCGCGAAAACTTTTTCTATGGTACGCAAATTGTTTCACGAATGAAAAATTCAAACATGGTTTCACAAAAATCACGCGCGCTGCTTCCTTTTATTTTATACCCTTTGTGTTCGTCCTCATTCATACGATGCGTGGAACGAAACGAACTCTTTATTCGATACGAATACGATGGAATACTAAAAAACAATCGTAAAAATGGTTTTAAAATGGCTACGGCTTCCTGGCAAAGATGTACTGACGGGCTTAGATAGACTTGTCTATAAGTATAGGGTAAATAAAGAATGGTATAGATGCATAAGTACAAAAATGTCGCGTCATCACGTCTCAATAACAAGAGATATCTCGCTGGTACGCGCCTTGATGATAAATAAAATAATAATTTATTCAATCCGCGTCTCTGCGAAATGCCAGTCATTCGCGTGAATGTCGTCGTCCCTATACCCTGTGGGATATCTTAATTGATTATACTAAAGGTATACTGTGTGGTATGAGACAGCGACACGCGATGGCGACAAGCGACAGCGACACGCTACAGGGAGGCGACACTTTCACACTACGTTGTATCCATCACCATTATAGCCATGAACTCTTACTGCAGCTGGGCACAGGCCTTCACTCTTAGAGGAGAGATGAATTCAAAGCAGAGTAACGTGTATATTGTTACTCTGCTCCTCCTACTAACGACTACTCTCACATGATAGGGCTAAAATTGCCAGGACCGTAGTCCACATGATAGGGCTAAAATTGCCAGGACCGTAGTCCACATGATAGGGCTAAAATTGCCAGGATCGACTAGTCCACATGATAGGGCTAAAATTGCCAGGACCGTAGTCCACATGATAGGGCTAAAATTGCCAGGATCGACTAGTCCACATGATAGGGCTAAAATTGCCAGGACCGTAGTCCACATGATAGGGCTAAAATTGCCAGGACCGTAGTCCACATGATAGGGCTAAAATTGCTAGGACCGTAGTCCACATGATAGGGCTAAAATTGCCAGGACCGTAGTCCACATGATAGGGTTAAAATTGCCAGGACCGTAGTCCACATGATAGGGCTAAAATTGCCAGGACCGTAGTCCACATGATAGGGCTAAAATTGCCAGGACCGTAGTCCACATGATAGGGCTAAAATTGCCAGGACCGTAGTCCACATGATAGGGCTAAAATCACCGGGACCGACTGCTTAACGTGCTCTCCAAGAAACGGGGTGAAGTACCGCCAACTACCAATTCCAGGCTCAAGGCGGGTTTGCAATATGCACCACCACCACGCAACACTACAAAAACCAAAAAAAAACTCGACTCAGGTTTCACTCCGACAGTCGATACCGGAGCAATGGCTGTTCCCTGCATCTCATAGATAAAGCGTGCCTATTCCTTAAAACAACGCCTGCTTCCCTCCAACTCGCTTTTGTTTATTTTAGTATGAAAACAGCTGAAACAACAATCTTAATAAAAAGGAGAACTGAAGACAAACCAGTATTTATCGCGACACTACAAAACGTCCGCGGCGGGAGACCTCCGGCCGCCGCGCGCCGCCGCGGGTGATCATTTATTCATCGCGCGCTTTTGCGCTTCTGCGCGCCATTCGTGTCATCGGGACTGTGCACGCTGGCGGTCGAAAAGCGAGGAACCCCTTTTTAACTCCCGACGCCAAAACGACGGGTGTTATAAGTTTGACGTGTCTGTCTCTCTATGTGTGTGTGTGTGTCTGTCTGTCTGTTCCCCCGTAGCGCTCAAACGGGTGAACCGATTTGGCGGTTTTTTTTTTGTTTGAAAGGTGAGTTAGTCGGGAGTGTTGTTAGCTATGTTTAATGAAAATCGGTCCAAGATGGCCGCCGCCACATAATGGCGAATTACATATTTTTCACAACTTCCTCAATATGGGTATCAATTGAAAGGGCTTGACTAGTAGAATAGCACTATGTAAATCCAAGATGACCGCCATCACAAAATGGTGAATGTCGGGAGTTTCTTAAATTTTTAATTTATACTTGGTACACGACTACAGCAAAGCCAAAAGGAAGGAAGAAAGATTTTAGCAGTCTATGTATGTACCTATGTATGTTTGTGTCCGATTTTTATATGAGATTTTGTGTGTACCACCATAACGCCTAAACTACTGGACCAATTTTGATGAATGAGGTGTCAATTGATTCGTTGTTATGGTCCGAGTGACATAGGTTACAATTTATGTACGAGAAAAATCGAGAAGTGACCTTCGCGCGACTTTCTAGATTATGAAATTAGTTTCGGATAGACATGACAGATGGTGCCACTAGCTGCTTGCCCAGCGCTTTCGCATTAATTTATTATTTATATTAAATTAAATTATTAAGCGTAGTCGGAATTTACTTTACGATCTTTTTCTTGCATAAAAAATATAATTATCTATTTTTTTATTCAAATAAACTATTACTAGTGCTTTTAAATCGTCAATTGCATCTGCCACTGGTTCAAATAAATAAATATTGTAGAACATCACGCCCATTCCCACAAACTACTTTCGGACCTTCTTGAGGCGTAGTTTAGGAATTGCGAGCATATTTCTTATGGTATAATACACCTTATTTTACAATACCAGAACATAACCACAGAATTCTAAGTGAGCTATTCCTAATGGTATCTGCGTTCTTTGCTCGAAACAGCGTGGCCGATGTGTCTGTAACTCGTAAGGAAATAATTTAACAGCTTAACTCAAGGCGCATGCCTTAGAGTCACGTAGTGTGGTGGCGATAAGTCAAATATGATGGACGGGAATCGAACCCGCAACCCCGGAGCGGATGGTAGAGTCACTGTCAACCGCACTAACTGCTCAGCAATTTATTATTACAGTACCTATACTGATGAAAAAAGTTGAATACGTTACGAGGAATTTTTGTTTAGGTAACAGACTGTGCAGTGTATTTTTCTTACAATAATATCAAGTCAGCGCTTCAGAACAATATTGAGCGCGAAAGAAAGAAGTACGACAGTTTGATCCGTGCGGTTATTTGCAATAACTCGGTAGTAGATACGACTTCGTTTACAATAAAATATGAGTCAGAAGACCATTGTATCTGACTGTGGTTTTCTTTTATCCGAGCTAAAAAGGAAAATCCCGCGTCATCACTAGAAAATAGACGTCAAAACAGCTCCCGCCGGCGAAGCCTCGGGCGCTAATTTATTCATTGCGCGCTTTCACAGGAAGCGCTAGAGTTATTCGTGTCATCGGGATAACATACAGTGGCGTTCGCGGAGCGGGGAGATAGAAAAGACTTTAATAAGCCATAGAACTCCCCTTTGGGAAGACTTAGTAGACAGTACAAGTGCATGTCAAGTTACAGTGATGGTAGTACAAGGGTGAAACGCCTTAGCTCGTGACTTGCTAACGGCTTTAATAGCGACGTATGATAGTGATACACATGATGGAATTTAGAAGAGGGATATTCATGACAGGCGGGGCACTTGCTCGCAGAACCGATGGACTTGGGGTCCCTTCGACTGAGTGGCGACCTCGCACCGGTAAACGAAGCGTAGACCCCCCACTAGATGGACGGACGATCTCAAGTGAGTTGCTGGCAGCCGCTGGAAACAAGCGGCACAAGATCCTGTTCTGTGGCGATCCTTGCAAGAGACCTATGTCCAGCTGTGGACGTCTATTGGTTGAGACGACGACGATCACCTTTTCAGTTCTATATGTATACGTAGCACGACTTTGTACATATCGATAAAATTGACACATAGATATTATAGCGTCAGCGTAAAACGGACTTAAAGCCCCTTACTTTAGACTCGTAAATTCAGCTCTTCCGATTTTAATTTCGCTAATTTTCCAATCGGAGCGGTGGCTGTATATGCATGGAAATGGATGCCTTATGCCTTGAAACAAAACTCGCTAAAATGTGTTATTTTAATCATTGTATATTATAGAGTAATAAGAGTTATGTGATTGTATACGTACGGACGTAACGTTGTCAGTACTGAGAAAATTCCCTTAAAAATAAGGACTAAACAAGTATAAATTTGAAATTTAAAATTTAAAAAACCCCCGACATTCGCTATTTTGTGTCGGCGGCCATCTTGGATTTGCATAGTGATATTCTACTAGTCAAGCCCTTTCATTTGATACCCATATTAAGGGAGTTGTGAAAAAATATGTAATTCGCCATTTTGTAGCGGCGGCCATCTTGGATCGATTTTTATCAAACATAGCTTCAAATAGGTCCACCCGTTTGAGCGCCACAGGGGAACAGACATACACACACACACACACACACACACACACACACACACACACACACACACACACAGACACGTCAAACTTATAACACCCCGTCGTTTTTGCGTCGGGGGTTAAAAATAGGTGTAGTAGGTATATCGTTACGTATAAAGTCACTACAGCTTTATGAAAATTAAAAATATAAAAAAAATCATACATTTATTATGAATGCCGTAAAAATCCTCCTACGTGCTGAGGATTTCTTTCGCACGACGTGTTTATCATAATTTCATAACTCCACCATAATATTACGTGGAAATGAAAATCCTTTCAGAATAATCCAATTTACAAATAGCTCTCGTTCGCTTCCGTTGTCGCGCGTCACACAAAAAGGTCCTTTCATTACATAACATCCTTTTAACATCCTGACCTCACATCCGTCGAGATAATTTATTATGACGCAATTTCGTTATTTTCACTTAGTGTAAGGGCGTGTAGAAATTTTTTTTCCGGGATAAAAGTGGTAGGTTTTTTGAAGTGAAACTTGTATAGCATCACAATTGAAAGCTGATACTCATATCTCAAGTTGCCGCCTACCACTCAAAGAACATTGACCCCGAGTTGTGCACGCTTTACATTGCCGGCTTGAAAAATACAACCACTAAAGTTCGGCCGTTCAGAGAATGCGTTCCTGACACGTCGCGATTGAACTGACGACGTAGCTTTGTAATGGCGTTGCAGTTACGATAAAAAATTTTTTGCTGGTTGTTTACCGTTTTAACAATTGATGAGCATTAAAACAACATTATTATATCAATAATCAATGAATGTTATAATTTTGTGCCAAACTGAGTGTCAAATAACTTGGTAAACAATATTTTTCTAAATCTATACTGCGCTATTACAAGGTTATGTCAGCGCTTTATATTTGTATAATAGTGCTGTGCTAAAAATAACAGGCAAGTATCGTAATCTGTTCTTATACAGTTTTACTTATAATATAAAATAATACGCTTTGTTTTTCTTTTTAAGAATTTGAAAATAATGGACTATAAGATAACTTTTATGAAATATAAAAATAAAACTATGACCAAACCGAACGCGCGAAAGAAAGTAGCATTTTTATATTTAGGTTGAAAATGGTAACCCCAAATGGCGTTGGGCCGCCATTTTGTGACGCTAAAAGAGTCGTCTGTTGTCGTTTCGTGCGCATAGACCACGTTCTTCAAGTGTTTTCGATCTGTTTTTATTTGACAATTTTATTATATGAATATTACCTTTTTTTGGTTTCTACTTAAATAACTAAAATATAAATTTTAAATGATTCCGCCAATTTAAAACGAAAATAATCTTAAAATAATGCGCCGGTTCAGTTTGGAGGAACGGTAACGAACTCAGTGTTATGTTGTGCCCATCACTAGTCGTGACTAACTGATAGGTGTCAGGAACGCATTCTCTGAACGGCCGAACTATAATACTACAAGTATAAGACAAATAGTTCTAGGTATTTTATTGTGTTTAGGTAGTATAATAATAGCGCTGAGTTTTCGATAGCCGTCCTCTCATTCCCTGTATGTATAGGTCAGTGATTGGGACGTTGTATCGCTCGCACAACTTCGCTAGTTATGAATTCCCTTATAATTGTTCCAGCCGAGAATCGAAACCTAGACTTCGCTTGTTTAATAATGTGTACCTTGCCTCATATAGCATGTTGTTTATTTATTAAAAAATCTTTTGTCAAAAGTTAGTAGGTAGTCAGTACTACATTTCATCGTTCATTTATATTTAAACGAAAATAAAAGACAATCTCTACACTAGGTATTCATCATAATCATCATCATCATGATCAACCCATTACCGGCTCACTACAGAGCACGGGTCTCCTCTCAGAGTGTGAAGGGTTTCGGCCATAGTCTACCACGCTGGCCAAGCGGATTGGCAGACTTCACACACCTTTGAGAACGTTATGGAGAACTCTCAGGCATGCAAGTTTCCTCACGATGTTTTCCTTCACCGTTGAAGCAAGTGACACCGCACATAACTCCGAAAAGTTAGAGGTGCGTGCCCCGGGATCGAACCCACGACCTCCGATTAGAAGTCGGTTGTCCTAACCATTAGGCACTAGCAGCTTCACACTAGGTATTACTTTGGATGATTCTTTCAAGATGAATATTCAAACAACTCCATAGATTCCTATAAAGTACTCGTAGTAGCCTATTAAATCTGGGTTATAGCTCCTAATCATACTTACATCCAAACTATTATATAAATACTAGCGGTCCGCCCCGGCTTCGCCCGTGGTACATAATATATAGCCTATAGCACTCAAGGATCACGTACATATCCAACGGTGAAAGAATTTTTGAAATCGGTCCAGTAGTTCCTGAGATTAGCGCGTTCAAACAAACAAACTCTTCCGCTTTATTATATTAGTATAGATTATCCAAAGTCCGAAGACATTATGTAATACCCTAATGACTGATGAAATAATATCATGGCCATTAGGATAGGCTCTAGGGTAACATAGTTGGTCGGAAGATAATCCAAATATGAAGCCTTGCGTCTTATTGATATACTAGCTGATTCCCACTACTTCCCACGAATTATTTTCCGAGATATTGTTTATTTATTTCTTGTCAAGTGCCTAATACAAATTTTCATGTTTTTATCTTCAATAATGACGGACTCCCATACATTTGAACCCCTTCAAGCGATTTTTGTACGCAAAAAAATGTAGCCTACGTCCTTCTCCAAGGTTTAATCTATCTCTGTACCACATTTCATCAAAAACGGCTCAGCGGTTAAGGCGTCAAAGCGTAACAGACAGACAGAGTTACTTTCGCATTTATAAATATTATATTAGAGAATATGGTGAATATGTGTAGTAACAATGTATAGAATTAGGTATCTAAATTTAAAATATTTCTTTGTGTGGTGTGCGGGTTGTTACGTTCCCTCAAATATGGTTGAGCGAAGCAATGGCTGGATCATGCGTCATGCTCGTGAACGGGTGCCGCCGTCGGAAATGGGGCTACTTTTGTCTGCCCTTTTTAACGTGTAGAATTGTAAGCACCATTCTGAACCAGTGGTAGATTCATTTGTCGATTCAAAAGCACTTGTAAAAGTTTATCTGAATAAAAAATATGTCTTAGACTTGCCTTTACACAAGTTTAAGAACTCTATTAAAAGTATGCTCATAAAAAAAGCTTATTATACAATTGAAGATTATATAAACGATAAAAAAGCTTGGATTTAACTCGTTCCAGCAATGCGCGAGACGGCATTTCAATCATGTACATTAATAATAATAATTGTTATAATGTTATTTTAAAAAAAAGAGCAACAGCCGAGTTTCTTGCAGGTTCTTCTCGGCTGGAACTGCATTCCGAACCTGTGGTAGATTCAACTGACGATTCAAAAGTACTTGTAAAAGTTTATTTGAATAAAAAACTTTTCTATTCTATTCTATTCTTTTGTTTCAGTTTGTTCCACTATCGGCGAAGTGTCGAAGCAAACAGCTGATTATGATAACAAGCATAAAAGTATGCGACACGTGATGGAGCCAATACATGGTTTAGTTAAGGAAGTCAATAACAAAAATCTGAAAATGAAACCTAGGACCAATGTATATAAACATAGCGTAATGGATGTACAAAATGTAAAATACGAAACAAATAGCTACGGAGCAAGAGATAATGTAATTGTTGATAATAATGTTAAAAAATATGATGAGATTTATACAGAAAACGATGATGTTTTAGAGAGAAATTTAAATGACAATAGTGATTATGTGGAGAAATTAAGAAATAGCAATAGAAACAGTTTTATAACAGATTTTATACCGAAAAAGAGGCACAAAAGAGACGATAATAAAGACAAAAAGTGTGAAAGTTTCCTATTTCACAAGGACAAATCGTATATATCGCATCCACACCTTGGGGACAAAGATGATGTTAATTATTCCAGCAATACGTATTGTACAACAGTCATAAGTGGTAAGTTCTTAACTTCAGTGCTGTTTACACTTTACAGCTATTTCGACTGGCCCGTTGGCGCGGTTGGCAGTGATCCTGCCTACCTCTCCCGGGTCGCGGGTTCGATTCCCGTCCCGAGTCTGGGTGTATTTATGTAAGTATATAAGTATGTATTATGTATTTATACATTTATTAAATATTTATATGTGTAATATATGTAAATATGTATATCAGTCGGTTGTTACCTATAACACAGGCATTAAGTTGCCTACTTTAGGAACAGCCGACCGTGTGTGTATGTGTGTATATTGTTACGAATGAACCTTATTTCTAGAGCAATAAGGTTCATAATTGCTCGTCACCTAATAAATACCTAATCACCCATCGATGTAAACAAACAACAACGAGACCTTTCCCGAATAAACATCGATAGGGGTGGAACTTTCTAGAAAACACTTAGTCACGCGGTAACGGGTATATAAAGGGACCGGCGAGCTGACGCAGGCAGTTCAGTTCAGTTCTGAGAGCCGAGCGAAATACAAGCGAAGGAAGCGATCGGAAGTGAAGAGGATTGGAAGCGAACAAGCGTGAAGAGGAAGTCTACAAGAAGATCAGGAGTACCAAGTGGAATACGGAAGTGCGGAATAAAGTCTGATCAAGGGTCACCAGGTGTTTTATTCCAAATCTTCGAACCCCAGCACGTAACAATTGGTGTCAGAAGTGGGATTTGGAAGCTATGCCATTGACTCCGAGAGACGACTTCGGCAGCGAGGGTGTCAAGACCAGGGCCCAGCGTGCAGCGGAATCCAGCCGAGCACCTGTGGAGGAGCACCTGGAGGAACCAGCACCTGGTGGGTCCCCCCAGCTGGCCCCGCCCACTGGCCACACCCACCAGGCTACGCCCCTTGAGACCACGCCCACCCAATCGGAGGCCCCGCCCACTGGCCACGCCCACCAGACCACGCCCCTTGAGACCACGCCCACTCAGCCGGAGGCCCCGCCCACTGGCCACACCCACCTGGCCACGCCCACTGAGCAAGCCACGCCCACCGTTGACTTGTCGAGTTTGATGCGGATAATGCAACAACAGTTTGCAGCGATACAGGAAAATCAAGATTGCAAATTTGCAGCGATACAGGAAAATCAAGCAGCGATACAGGAAAATCAAGATTGCAAATTTGAAGGGGTGCAGCGGACTGTTTTGTCGGCCGTTCACGAAGTCGGCGGCATGGTGGCTAAATTGCGAAAAGAGTTGGACCTCATGGACGAGCGAGTCACCTGCCTAGGAACGGACATAGATGGTGTGAAGACTGGCCTCAACGAGCTACAGAAAAAGGTGATACGTCTTGAAACGACAAGACTAACGTCAAGTGGAGCGATGGGCGCAGTTCAGGGACCTAATGTTAAGGTACCCCCATACGACGGTAGCACCTCCTGGCCCGCGTACCGGCAACAGTTTCAGACTGTTGCTACTGCCAACGGATGGACGGACGAACAGTGCTTGACTGCCCTCACTGTCGCATTGAGAGGGCAGGCTCTAACTGTTCTCGAGGCCTTTCCTACTTCAGGCTGTGGATACAAGGAACTGTTGGATGCACTCGAATCCAGGTATGGGGAGCGACATCTGGAGCATGTGTTCCGCGCCCAGCTGCGCGATAGAGTCCAGCGATCTGGAGAGGGTCTCCAGCAATGGGCGTTGGAAATAGATAAGCTTGTGCGGAAAGCTTATCCATCGGCCGACGATAAGATGGTAACCGCAAACATCGTGCAAGCTTTTGTCGATGGAATTAAAGACCTGGAGGTAAGAGCGGCCGTGAGGCTTCGTCACCATGCCTCATTAAAAGAAGCATTGGCGCATGCCTTAGAGGTCGAAGCAGTTCGACACGACATTCGGCAGACTCACAAACTACGTGAAGTTGTCGAGGAGGTGAAAGAGGTTAAGACCTCATTCAGGAAGAACTTTGGCGCTGTGTGCTATAGATGCGGTGAGAAAGGGCATCTGCAGCTGAATTGCCCACAGAAAGAGTCGCAGATGTCCCGACTAATGAAAATAGAGAAACGGTTGGAGGAGCTTGCGAAGAGAGGTGAGGATGCAAGGTCTCCTCAAAATCAGGGAAACTAGTAGCAGCCAGGACTAAGGGGCGAGTACTGGCTGGCACGGAGAGAGCTCCAGCAACGGTTATCTCACAGGTATGCGATGGGAACAATTTGGCAATGCCAAGCATGGGTAAATCAGGTTCTTGGAAGGATCCTACAGTCTATGAGCTTCTTAAAGACTGCAAAAACAACCTGACTTATTCACAAAGCATCAAGGCAAAGAAGTTTCTATTACGCTACGCGGACATCTTTTCTAGTCAAGAAGGAAACCCAGGGAGAACATCGTTAGTGCAGCATAGAATCGATACCGGAAATGAGGGACCCATCCGTCAGCGGGCGAGACGGCTACCAATCGCGAAGGAAAAAGAAGTCGACGATATGCTGAAAGAAATGGAAAGGAACAAAATAATAGAACCATCCGCAAGTCTCTGGTGCTCACCTGTGGTGCTTGTGAAGAAGAAGGATGGAAGCACACGGTTCTGCGTGGACTATAGGCGGCTCAATGACATCACAAAGAAGGATAGTTACCCGCTACCTAGAATCGATGACACTCTGGATACTTTGAGTGGCATGAAATGGTTTTCGACTCTAGACCTAAAATCAGGTTACTGGCAGGTAGAAATCCATCCAAAAGACAAGGAGAAGACAGCGTTTTCAACGGGAAAAGGATTATGGCAGTTTAACCCGTCACGTGTCCCTCGAACACATAGGTGTTCGTGAAATTCGCACGGTCTGTAGCGTCCACCGATCACATTGGTGTTCATAAAAATAGCGCGCCCATTGGTCGCTGGTTTATGACGCAGATACAAAAGTCATAAATAAACAAAAAATATTACTCGATTCTGTATCTTACTACTTAAAGAATAAGATATATCGGAGTTAAATTGAACGTAAAATGAAATGACCAAAAATTAAATGTTAGAACTTGAGAATTAAAATTTCGTTTCCGCCATTTTGTCTCTTTCAACTTCAATTCGAGCACTGCTTATGCAAACAAATTAAATTAGATTTAGGTAATGATTGTAAGTAATATATATGTTTTATGTACCAAATTACTGGGAATAAGACAAAGAATATATTTGGAGTGTTAAATTTATGTAATAAAAGACATAACATAGCAGAAAAAGTATAAAACTTTTTTTATGGAAATATTTGTAAACTATGTTTTATTTTGTTTACGTAATTATTATTCACTAAAAAGCGATAGTATCTTAAGATATAGATAACTTTGTAGTACATATATATAGGAGTATTATTACATAATTATTTTAGTATATAATAGGCAGATAATATATTATAATAACGATAAACCAAAAGCAAAACTAAAATGTCACGAGACCCGAGGCCATTCTAAAAATAGAATATTTCAAGAAATTACGACGTCTTGTAGCGTCACAAAAAAAAGTTTGTTTTCAAAATTAAGTAATGTAAAATAGTGGTGTGAACTAGTAGTGGGTAAAATAGTATAGTACATAGCTAACTTTTTATATGAGATAACTAGCTGATGCTCGCGACTTCGTCCGCGTGGATTTCAGTTTTTTAAAAATCCCTTGGTAAAATCTAGGATTTTCCGGGATAAAAAGTAGCCTTATAATATGTTAATCCAGGGTATAATCTATCTACATTCCAAATTTCAGCCAAATCGGTTCAGTAGTTGCAGCGCTATAGAGTAACAAACATACAGACATACATACATACACACAAACTTTCGTCTTTATAATATTAGTGTGATAGTTGGACGTAAACTAGGTATATAATATTTTATTTTAATTCTATAAACTGACTACAAGTTTAATTATTATCAGCGCCCCCTACACTCTCCCCTCCCAGTACGTCAGGCATATCTAGGTCGCAGATGAAATAAATTAGAAATCTGAAATTTGGATATTTGGTGTGAAGAATGTTGACCCAAAAATAAATATTGAAATAGAAATTTTATTTAAATAACTAGTTTCTGTCCGTGACTTCGCTCGCGTGTATTACGGTTTTTCGCAAATCCTGAGGGAATCGTGGATTTCCGATTCCTGTTCCCGCTCCTTTTTCCAACCTTTTTGCGGCTTTTTTCGTAGTTGCGACGTTATAGAATAACAAACACATACATACATACATATGTACACACAAACTTTCGTGGCTATACTCTAGAATTTTTCACATTCAGCTCCCAACTACTTTTTTAGATTTATAATGTTTGACTTGTACTCATACGAGTAACTACCTACATATAGAAATTTTGACGAAAATTCCCATACAAAACTATTCAGGAGTGAATATGAGTAGCTTATTTATATATTGTAAAACTAGCTTCTGCCCGCGGCTTCACTCGCGTGAATTTCGGTTTTTCACAAATTCCGAGGGAATCGTGGATCCCGTTCCCGCTCCCTTTTCCTACCTTTATACCTACTTTCAAGCAAGTTTGCTATAGTAATCATAGCTGTAGCTATACATTTCGGTTTTTCAAAACCCCACATACACACACACACACACACACACACATACACACACACAAACACACATACACATATACACACACAATCTTTTACCTTTTGCCTTTATAATATTATTATTGTGATTATTATTACGTACGAAACAGTATCAACTTTAGTAGTTTGATACTTACGTATGTAAACCATGAATTAGTAATTCTTTGATGATATTTTACAATTGTAATATATTAACCAAATTAATCATTATTATTATTAATATTATTCCACAATGGTATTGTGGATATTTCTATTTTAATTTTTTTTTTGTTATCTCTACTTGGTAATCCACGGACCACGCATAAAATTATGAGTCAGGCGCGCGCGGGCATGTCGCGTAAAAATGGCGCGAACCGCGTTACGAATCTTTTGTTTTTGTGACGAAATAAAGAAAAGAGTGAGTGATATGAGTTTATCTTGTGATAATTTATTAGTGGAAGAGTTAGTCTAACTATTAGTATCAAAACAATTGTGTATTGTAGAGTGTACGCGGTAGAATGACAACAAAGTAATGAATTTATGTAAAGTTTCAAACAAAGTTGCACATTCAAACGTCTATATATAATGAGGTTAGTGGATTTATAAATTAATTGTTATTTATAGAGCACAGCAAATGTTATCTAGTTTCTAATGGTATATAGTTTATCCCTTAACTTTCAAAAACAATCCCGTAATAAAGCTTTTTCTATGCGTAGGTGTGAAAAAAAATATGAACAAAATCGTTGGACACTCAACGGTATTTTGGGTTTCTCAAGGCCGGACGTTCTACGGGTTAATGTTATGCCTTTTGGATTGTGCAACGCACCTGCCACCTTCGAACGACTCATGGAATGTGTGCTAGCAGGATTAGTAGGAGATGCCTGCTTGGTGTATCTAGATGACGTCGTTATCATGGGTCGAGACTTCGAGGACCATTTGCAAAACATGGAGCGAGTCTTCGCCAAAATACATGGGGCAAACTTAAAACTTAACCCGAAGAAGTGTCAGCTATTTAGGAAAGAAGTGAATTATCTCGGCCATGTTATCACAAGTGAGGGCATCCAGACTGACCCGGCGAAAATTGAAGTGGTTAAAAAATGGCCTACCCCTAAAGACAAGACAGAGGTAAGGGCATTTTTGGGTTTGTGCTCTTACTACAGGCGTTTCGTCAAGGGGTTTTCTGAGATCGCAAAACCGTTACATAGACTGACGGAAGAGAAAAGACCATTTTGTTGGGATGAAGCCTGTGAGGATTCCTTTTCAAAACTGAAGAAATACCTGTGTGAAACACCAATTTTGGGATACCCACAACCGGAAGGCCAGTTTATCGTCGATACCGACGCGAGCAACACAGCGATTGGAGGAGTGCTATCCCAAAAGCAGGGAGATAGAGAAGTCGTTATGGGGTATTTCAGCAAATCACTGTCAAGACCGGAACGGAACTACTGCGTGACACGGAGGGAACTTTTTGCCGTGGTAAAAACGTTGCAACACTTCAGCAAGTACCTAATCGGCCGAAAGTTTTTACTACGTACGGATCATGCAGCATTGAAATGGCTACTGCAATTTAAGAATCCCGAAGGTCAAGTTGCTCGGTGGATTGAACAGCTCCAGGAATATGACTTCGAGACTCAACATCGCAGCGGGAAGTCACATGGAAATGCAGATGCACTTTCTCGGAGGCCATGCCCGGAAGAATGCAAACATTGCATCAAACAGGAGTCGACGGAGCTATCATTGAAACTTACCAGGACGAGTTCCTTAGGACCCTGGGAGGATGATGCAATGAAGATGGCTCAAGAGGGTGATGAGGATCTACGGCACATCATCGTGTGGAAGAAAAGAGGAGACGCCAGACCAACATGGAGTGAGGTTGCACCTATGAGCGTTATCACTAAGGCATACTGGGCACAGTGGAGCAGTCTTACTCTACAAAATGGAATACTCTACCGAAAATGGGAAAAGACTAACGGTAGGGAGTTCCATCTTCAGGTAGTCGTTCCGAGAGCCAAGGTACCCGATATCCTACGTGAAGTGCATGACGGAGTTTCGGGAGGTCATCTTGGCGTCAAGAAGTACGGGAGAGGTTTTACTGGCTCCATTGTCGGGAGGATGTGCAGGACTGGTGCCGTAAATGTACCATTTGCGCTGCCGTGAAGGGACCGCAGACAAGGAGTAGAGGTAACCTGCAGCTGTACAATGTTGGTGCACCCTTGGAACGTATAGCTATTGATGTAGCCGGACCATTCCCTGTGACTGAATCAGGGAACAAATACTTCATGGTTGTTATGGACTACTTCACTAAGTGGCCGGAAGTATTCGCGATACCTAACCAGGAAGCTACAACTGTTGCAACTAAGCTCGTTGAGGAGGTTATATGTCGCTTTGGTGTACCATTGGAAATCCACTCAGACCAAGGAAGGAACTTTGAATCGCAAGTGTTTCAGGAAGTATGCAAAATTTTAGGTCTGCATAAGACACGCACAACTGCATACCACCCGCAGTCTGACGGAATGGTTGAAAGATTCAATCAGACGCTTGAAAGGCATTTGGCAAAGTTGGTTGACGCCCACCAAAGAGACTGGGACAGGTACATTCCACTGTTTCTCCTCGCCTACAGGACTGCAGAGCATGAGAGCATAAAGGCGACTCCGGCGTTAGTCAATTATGGCAGGGAACTACGGTTACCAGTAGACTTATTGATGGGAGGGACACCGGATGAACCTTGCACCGTACAAGACTACGTCGCCAATCTGAGAGAGAAAATGCGAGAAATACATGCTACAGTCAGGGAAAACGGATTGCAATCAAGTGAGAACATGAAAACCAGATACGACCGGAAATCGAACACGAGCGGATTCGAGGAAGGCGCCTTAGTCTGGCTGCATAATCCGACTCGTCGAAAAGGGAAATCTCCAAAATTGCAAACCAGATGGGAGGGTCCATACAAAGTGGTTACCCGTATTAACGACGTCACGTATAGGATTCAACGTCAACCAAGGGGAAAATTTAAGGTTGTGCACATCGACCGCTTGGCAAAACATTACGGAAGCAACAGTGATGCTCGGGACGAGCATCGCTAAGAGGGGGGCAGTGTTACGAATGAACCTTATTTCTAGAGCAATAAGGTTCATAATTGCTCGTCACCTAATAAATACCTAATCACCCATCGATGTAAACAAACAACAACGAGACCTTTCCCGAATAAACATCGATAGGGGTGGAACTTTCTAGAAAACACTTAGTCACGCGGTAACGGGTATATAAAGGGACCGGCGAGCTGACGCAGGCAGTTCAGTTCAGTTCTGAGAGCCGAGCGAAATACAAGCGAAGGAAGCGATCGGAAGTGAAGAGGATTGGAAGCGAACAAGCGTGAAGAGGAAGTCTACAAGAAGATCAGGAGTACCAAGTGGAATACGGAAGTGCGGAATAAAGTCTGATCAAGGGTCACCAGGTGTTTTATTCCAAATCTTCGAACCCCAGCACGTAACAATATATTTATATTTATTTATTATTTAATTAAATACCACCATCACCTCTAGAGCCTTTTTACGTCCCACTGCTGGGCACATGCCTCCTCTCAATGATAGATTCAATTGACGATTCAAAAGTACTTGTAAAAGTTTATTTGAATAAAAAACTTTTCTATTTTATTGTATTCTCTCATAGGAGAGAGGGATTTAGAGCTTAGACCCGTCACGCTGCTCCAATGCGGGTTGGTGGGCTTTAACGACTATTGTCACATCATAGTGATAATAACCGGAACCGACTGCTTAACGTGCTCTCCGAGGCACGGGGGTGAGACACCGCCAGCTACCAACTCCGGGCTGGTACTGAGAATTTCTTGACAGAAAAACCTAATAACTAACAATAATTTGCCCGACCTGGGAATTGGACCCGGGACCTCGTGATCTGGGGACGAATATGCTAACCACTAGACCAACGAGCCAGTTTAAATACATTATGTTTTAATATGAGGAATGTTTTCAGGAGCAGACAATCAAGTAGTACAGCTAACCTTTGTCGACATGTTCCACATAGAATACCATTCAAAATGTTCATATGATTACTTAGAAGTAAGTAGTAACATAAAATAAGTAACATGTAAACATTATTTAGAAGTAAATAGTAACATGGTTAGATGTAACGTTTTCTGAACGTAAATCTAAGAACAATAAGGTAATGGTGATAATTTGTTAGGGAAACTTAAAGCTAAAACTATGTCCATGGTTTTTTATTATTAAAAAAATCTGTTACACTATAATAAGATTTTTCAATTAAGATTACATTTTATAAAAACCTTGAACTTATTGAGAGACATATCATCGCTGATAGTGCAAAGCTGCGTAACTAACAATAGACAGTACAGTTTAACTTAGGTATGGCAAAGTTTACAGGAAAGCCAAAAAAACAATTTTTTTCTCATATTCTTATTTAATACGTGACTTAACTCTATGACAATTAAATAATGCACATAGGTATATTTTAATTATCATATAGAGGTCACGTATTACATAAGATTAAGAGAGAAAAAAAATAGGTGGAATGGCTCTTCTGTAAACGTTGAATAGAAGCAGGCGTTACTTTGCGGAATTCCATGATATTATACAATGAACACAAAATTACTTTGCTATAATCCGCTAACAATTGTGTTAATTGTATAATCTTCTATAAACAATGCCATATCTAAGTTAAACCGTATTGTCTGTTGTTAGTTACGCAGCTTTGCACTATCAGCGACGATATCCAAAATGTGTTGTGACAGCCCATAATAAAAAAGTATAGAATTTTCCACTGTTACCAGATCCGTGATGGAGACAAAGGTTATTTCAACCTCCTGGACAAACTGTGCGGGGAGACGTTCCCACGGCAGATCACCACTTCCGGCCCACACGCCTGGCTGAAATTCTATTCCGACGACACCATAGAGTACGAGGGGTTCCGGATACAAATAGCTTTTCTGAACGTGCCCAAAAGTGGTGAGTTGTTAGTTTTTAACCGACATGAAAACGATGTTCTGAATTAGAGCTGTATGAATGTTTATACTGCCTATATGAACTGCCTCGTTGGTCTAGTGGTTAGCATATTTGACTGCAGATCACGAGGTCCCGGGTTCGATTCCCGGGTCGGGCAAATAACTGTTAGGTATTGGGTTTGTCTGTCAAGAAATTCTCAGTGCCAGCACGGAGTTGGTAGTTGACGGTGTTTCACCCCCGTGCCTCGGAGAACACGTTAAGAAGTTGGTCTCGGTTATTATCACTATCATGTGACAATAGTCGTTAAAGCCCGCCAACCCGCATTGCAGCAGCGTGGCGGGTCAAATCTAAATCCCTCTCTCCTATGAGAGAGGAGGCCTGTGCCCAGCAGTGGGACGTTAAAAAGGCTCTAGTGGATAATATTATAAATGCCAAAGTGTGCCTCTCTATCTGTCTGCTAGCTTTTCTCGACCCAACAGTTTAACCGATTTTGATGAAATTTGGTACAAAGGTAACATCCCGGAGACGGACATAGCCAACACCCACAGGATTTTAAAAAACCTAAATCCACGCGTACAAAGTCGCAGGCATCATCTAGTATTTCATAAGTTTAAGTAGGACCGAGTATTTGCGTAATGTATGAAAATTTATTCGTTGCATTTTTAATAAGTGGCTTTAAAGCATTTAACATTTTGAAGTATCATACAGTATTATTTCTCAAAACTCTTGCTGCTTGCATCCTTTTGAATAGTATAATTAACGAATTATTATACAGACCAGTGAAAATGCCATTTTTTGAATATAAAGCAAGATTAAAAGCATAAAAAGCAAAGTAAATTACCTTTAGTGTGGTTCATCTACAAGTATAAATTAAAAATTTAAAAAACCCCCGACATTCGCCATTTTGTGGCAGCGGCCATCTTGGATTTGCAATAGTGCTATTCTATTAGTCAAGCCCTTTCATTTGATACCCATATTAAGGGAGTTGTGAAAAAATAAGTAATCCGCCATTTTGTAGCGGCGGCCATTTCGGACCGATTTTCTTCAAACATAGCTAACAACACTCTCGACTAATTCACCTTTCAAACAAAAAAAAAAACCGCATTCAAATCGGTCCACCCGTTTGAGCGCCACAGACACACACACACACACAGACACGTCAAACTTATAACACCCCGTCGTTTTTTCGTCGGGGGTTAAAAATAGAATCTAAGATGGAAGCAGACTTACCTGGAAAACACGTCATGTCAGTTTTTATCAAACCCATTTCCCTGATCGATTATTACGCGGAATCGTACCGAAACACTAAATCGCTTGGCGGCACGGTAGGGTGATATCTAGCCAAGGCTGAAGCCTCCCACCAGACCGGACCAGAGACAATTTAGAATAATAAATTTCCAATTTGCCCCTGCCGGGAATCGTACCCGGGACCTCCCTCTTATAGGACCATAGCTCACCACTGCACCAGGGAGATCGTCAGGTGTTTGTATGTACGTTTGTATATACTTTATTACACACCAAAAACAAGAATAAATTAAAAATTTAAAAAACCCCCGACATTCGCCATTTTGTGGTGGCGGCCATCTTGGATTTCCATAGTGCTATTCTACTAGTCAAGCCCTTTCATTTGATACCCATATTGAGGGTGTTGTGATAAAATATGTAATCCGCCATTTTGTAGCGGCGGCCATCATGGTGTAGAAACCGATCGAGGGGTATACATATATGTACCTCTTCCAAGTTAGCCCGCTTCCATCTTAGACTGCATCATCACTTACCATCAGGTGAGATTGCAGTCAAGGGCTAACTTGTAGTTGAATAAAAAAATATATAAAAAAATAGTAGTAGGTAGTAGTAACAAGTAGTAGGTAGCGGTCGTATCGCTAACTAGCGATCTCTTCCAGACAGCTTTAAACCGTGCTTCTTGTCTCCTGCCTCGTTGTTCTAGTGGTTAGCATATTCGACTGCAGATCACGAGGTCCCGGGTTCGATTCCCGGGTCGGGCAAATAACTGTTAGGTATTGGGTTTGTCTGTCAAGAAATTCTCAGTGCCAGCCCGGAGTTGGTAGTTAGCGGTGTTTCACCCCCGTGCCACGGAGAACACGTTAAGCAGTCGGTCCGGGTCATTATCACTATCATGTGACAACAGTTGTTAAAGCCCGCCAACCCGCATTGGAGCAGCGTGGTGGGTCTAAGCTAAATCCTTCTCTCCTATGAGACAGGAGGCCTGTGCCCAGCACCCTGTGGTGGTGGTGGCTTCTTGCCTGGACTTTGAATTGTGTTTTGTTTCAGTCCGAATCCCAGATAGCTGTTACAAGTCGCTCGAAGGGAAGTACGGAACGATAGAATCCGAGAAAATGGACAAGGACTGCATAGAGCAGTCCGCGGACCAAGCACTAGACTTCCTGTGGAAGATCTCCGTGCCTGAGGGGCATAAGGTATTATAACTACATACTCATAAATCACACTAACATTATAAAGGCGAAAGTTTGTGTACATGTTTGTTACTCTATAACGCCGCAACTACTGAACCGATTTGGCTGAAATTTTGAATGGAGATAGATTATGCCCTGACTTAACACATAGCGTACTTTTATCTAAATGAAATCTACAGCTACAGCTATAGGTAGATTACTATAGCAAACTACCTTGAAAGTAGGAATAAAGGTTGTAAACGGGAGCGGGAACGAGAACCGGAAATCCATCATTCCCTCGGGATTTGTGAAAAACTGAAATTCACGCGGGCGAAGCCGCGGGCAGAAGCTAGTACAATAAAACAACAATAACAAATAAACATACACACACACACAAACGTGTTTGTGTACTCTTTAACGTTGCAACTACTGAACCGATTTGGCTGAAATTTTGAATGGAGATAGATTATACCTGGTAGGTATAACACATAGGCTACTTTATCCCGGAAAAATTGTTTCTTTGGGACTTCAATAGATATAGACTTCTAAAAACGCGATAGATGGCGCTGATTGTTCTTAGAAATACATCACGCTCACATATCACATTATTGCAATAGTTTGCTGTCGTTGCATGCATTTGTATTGGTCTAGGATCCCACCTTAGAAATTTCTACCCTCATCTGTTATTTAAACGAATTATATGTCAAATGAAAGATTATTTTATTCTTAATCGAACCGTATTTGGTTGCCTGGTCAAAAGTGGTGCTAAATCATGGTTGCCTGGATTTTAAGATATAAAATGTTCGGTGCGAGTGTTGAAAGTGACAGAAAAGTGTTGCGCGCGCAATTTCATTTGACAGACAAAGATGCAGTGAGGCAGGCGTGCACTCGGCAGGTGCTTAGTCTATACATAGATTAAAACCATAGACTTTCTGTGCCTGTCCATTAAAGATATTTACAAAAAAATAAGTGAGTGACGTAAGGGATAAGTAATAAAACGTAAAAAAGCTGTTTTTGAAAATTTTGTCTGTTTGTCTGTATGTTTGTGCATGTATTACGCAAAAACTACTGAATGGATTGAAATGAAACTTGGCATGATTTAAGTTCATACTACATAATAGCATATAGGATACTTCTTATCCCGAAATTCAGCACAGTTCCCTTGGAAGAGGGGATGAAAGTCAAAATGTGTATTTTTATTTATTTATTTATTTATTTATTTATTTGACACACAAAACAGCTAGCAACCAAACAAAAATAGCAAATAACAGAACAGAGACCTCAAAACCGGCTGCTCGCCAAAATATGTGTGTACAACTACTTAAAATAAAGAAACAATAAAAATATTCAAGTTAGCTAAATAAAAATAATTGAAATACTTAAGTTTAAAACATATTGCAACAATAATATTTTAGTAAGGGGAATTAGTACTTGCTACGCGAAACAACGCATTTTTTATTTTATTCTTGTAGGGTCCCTCACGAGGGTCAAAAATATCTAGCTCCTCCTGAGCCTTGTTGTACAATCTGCACATTCTAACTAAAGGATTATAAAAAGATGTGTTGTTTCTGTATGTATGTAATATGAAAACATTCGAACGCCTACATTGATGCCTGGTGTTTATATTTATGTTTTCTAATAATGCTGAACAGTCCAATTTAAAATGTATAATTTTATGTAATGTCATTAAAAAGCTCATATTACGTCTTAGATAAAGAGGTGTGACTTTAAAGTACTTCGATTTCTCAAAGTAGCCTTGGAGAACCCGAGAAAAACCAAATCGCCAACTAAGTACACTAAGGCAACGTCTCTGAACAGATTCAATGCGGTTTATGTGTATCTTATAGTATGGAGACCAAATTACAGAACCGTATTCAAGTCTACTTCTGACTAAGCTGTAATAAAGACACAGTAAGCTTTGGGGATTTTTAAATTCTTTAGTATTTCTCATTAAGAAACCTAGCATCTGGTTCGCTTTATTGATCATAGCTTCATAATGTTCCTTAAATGTTAATTTTATATCTAAAAATATACCAAGATCTTTTACACATTCCTTACGGTTAATAACATATTTATTAATATTATATTCGAAAATTAATTGTTTCTTCTTAGCTGTATAAGAAATAGTACAACATTTATTTTCATTTAAAGGTAGACCGTTATTGATGCTCCACTGAGTAATAGTATCAAGATCTTTCTGTAGTTCTAGACAGTCATTAATGTTTATTACAGTTTTATAAATTTTTAAATCGTCTGCGTACATTAGACATTTATTTTTGATATTATTCACTAGGTCATTGATAAAAAGAATAAAAAACAGTGGACCGAAGTGGGACCCTTGAGGGACGCCTGAAGTTACCTCAACTGCAGATGACATGTATCCCTTCAAAGTTACTATTTGGGAACGCTTTGAAAGGTACGATTCTATCCACCGTAATAGATCTCCATGTATACCGAAAGTTGATAGTTTGTGACATAATAAATTGTGATTAACACGATCGAATGCCTTGGAAAAATCTGTGTAAATTGCATCTACCTGTTGAGTTTTTGCAAATGCACCAGATAGAAAGTTTTTAAAAACAAGAAGGTTGGTAACAGTTGAGCGACTTTTGACAAAACCATGTTGCTCATCGCATATAGACGACTTGACGTGAGAATAGACTATATCATAAACAAGAGTTTCAAATATTTTTGGAATGCAAGAAAGAATACTTATAGGACGATAATTTTCACACTTAGTTTTGTCACCTGACTTAAAAATGGGTACAATATGAGCTATTTTCCATTGTGTTGGAAAAGTATTTTCAGAAAGTGATTTGTTAAAAAGTATAAAGAGGGGTAGTGATAGTTCATGTAGAAAAGATTTAATGAATAAAGGTGGTAAACCATCAGGTCCAGCACCTTTAAAAGCGTTAAGGACCTTCATTTTGTGTATAATATTCTTACGCTCAATGAATATGGAATTGATTAAAGAGATAGTATTAGTTTCTGTAGATGAGTCTATTTTTATATTCGTAGATGAAAGTTGATGAAAAATGGAACCAAAAAAATCAGAAAATAATTCACATAATTCATTTCCATTTATGCCTGGCTTACCATTACAAGTCATTTTAGAAGGAATAGCGTTAATAGTTTTTTTGTTATTTATGTATTTAAAAAACATCCTAGGGTTCTTAGCAAATGAATTTTCAGTAATTTCAATATATTTATTATAACATTTATTTATTAGAAATTTACTCCTTGATCGAAGCATATTAAAAGTATCATAGTCTCTTGGATTTTGATATTTCTTATATAACGTATGGAATTTTAATTTTTCTTCGATACACTTAATAAGAGGAATACTATACCAAAAGGGGTAAAGAGTACACTTTTTTTTTAAGGGTGTATTGCGAGCTATGATTTCATACATTATTTTATAAAAACAATCAACAGCTTCAACTATTGGAAGCTTATCTAACACAATGTGCCAGTTAACATCTTTAATCTCTTGTTTAATCTTATCTTGATTACATTTACGAAAGTTAAAGGATTTGTTAATGTTACTTTTTAAAATCGGATCATCTTGCTTTAGATTTATTTTGACTAAAATGGGAGGATGGTGTTTATCAACTATTGTTAAAGGTTCTACAGATGTAACTTTTTGAATTAAATTATCTGGAACATTTGCTAATATTAAATCCAATAATCGAGAATTTGTGTTTAAGATATTGTTATATTGATACAGATTACAATATGAAATAGCATCAAATAGTGATGCTGCTTTAGGATCCTGTGGATTAGTGGGCATTATCACATTATTATGTACACTAGGTAACCAATTTAAATTAGGTGTGTTAAAATCACCTAATATTAAGAAATAACAATTATTATTCGTAAATTTATCAATAATATTGTAACAATTATCATAAAATTCTTTGATTGTTGCAGCGTTCAAGTTTGGTGGAAGATAGCATAAACACAAATGAATTTTAAAAACCGAACTATTTTGTGTTACATCTATCGTTAACCAAAGATCCTCAAGACTAGTTTCCCAAGAAAATTGCCTAGTAACACAAAAGTATTTTTTAACCGCTACTAGTATGCCACCTCCCTCTTTTTTAAGACTTTTAGTAGTATAGCGGTCCCTACGGAAGATTAGATATCTGCCATCAAACAGCTCCTCGGAAAATACTCCAGCATCAATGTTGGTTTCAGTAATACAAAGAATATCATAGTTACAGCTCAAAACACTTAAGTAAAAGTCTTTAGTTTTTGTTTTTAAGCCATTCACATTTTGATAAAAAAGATCCATTAAAATTATAACAGGCTAGTTCCAAATATAAGCACAATAATAATAACCAGAATAGTTAACAAATGAAAGTTAGAGCTGTTCTAGGGTATTATTATTTTTTATTAATATAGCTCGACTTTCTTCATTTTTTCTAATATAAACGTTGCCATTACGGACCCAACAGAATTTATATGATTTTTCCCGTTTTGTTAATCTTGCTGCAGCAAAAAGTTGTTTACATTCTGACGAAAGATGTTCAACTACATATATATTTGTTTTTTCACTGCTGACTCCTATATCAGCAGAGTTTAGAGGACCTCTGGTCTTCTGGTGCCGATAAACCGCTGATAAGATATTGTCACGGTGCCGTATAGAAGATAGAGTTATTATAATATTCCGAGGTCTTTTAGACTTTGAATCAAATTTGGCAACCCTTCTAACAGCATTAACATCATTTTCTGGAATTATGTATCCAATAATTTCACATAAGTTTCTGAAAATTTGTAACACGTTCTCATTCTTTTTTTCTGGTACAAGTTGTATTTCAAGGTTTAAACTTCTAGAATGTTTCTCTAGTATTTCAACGCGTTTATTTAAAAAAATAACTTCTTTTTCAAGATCAAGAGATTTTTTTGAAATCTCAGTGATTTCCTTTTCCTTAGCACATAGCTCAAGTTCAAAATCATTTTGTTTAGCAGCCAAGAAATCTGTAGTTCTAGTAAAGTCTTCTTTGAGATCTGCGGTAAAGTTTCTCAGTTCACTTTGAATCATAAATTTTATCTCTTCTTTTAACGAAGCTTTAATTGTTAAAACCATGGCTTCTAGTTTGTGATCAAGCATGCATTCCAAGCGAGTCATTGCGCTGTCGTCCATTTGTAAAAACGGAGCCTGAAATGGAGCTGATTTAGATGAGCCAAATTTTGCACAAACAGAAACTTTTGACTTTCATCCTCTCTCCCAAGGGAACTCTGCTGAATTTCGGGATAAAAGGTATCCTATATGCTATTATGTAGTATGAACTTAAATCATGCCAAGTTTCATTTCAATCCATTCAGTAGTTTTTGCGTAATACATGCACAAACATACAGACAAACAGACAAAATTTTCAAAAACAGCTTTTTTACGTTTTATTACTTATCCCTTACGTCACTCACTTATTTTTTTGTAAATATCTTTAATGGACAGGCACAGAAAGTCTATGGTTTTAATCTATGTATAGACTAAGCACCTGCCGAGTGCACGCCTGCCTCACTGCATCTTTGTCTGTCAAATGAAATTGCGCGCGCAACACTTTTCTGTCACTTTCAACACTCGCACCGAACATTTTATATCTTAAAATCCAGGCAACCATGATTTAGCACCACTTTTGACCAGGCAACCAAATACGGTTCGATTAAGAATAAAATAATCTTTCATTTGACATATAATTCGTTTAAATAACAGATGAGGGTAGAAATTTCTAAGGTGGGATCTCCTACTATATGCGTTTATGTGAATTTTCTGACGTTCTCTTTGCCAAGTTACTCTTAGAAAATTCTGTTCATATATTTTTATGTGTACAAAGATAAACTTATTAATCGCGGGTAACACCGCGGGGCGCAGCTGTAAATAAATAATTATATATTAATTTACGATTTAGAGAATATTTGAATAAATGTTGGTTCTTGTTTCAGATCTACCTCAATTTCACCACGTACTCAGTGGGGCAGCCTAACGAGTGTGAAGAGAACTTTGTACAAGTTTTCGGAAGTGTACTGGAGTACGATTCAAAGTATGTTCCTACTTTTTAAGGCAATTCCTATAGACCTACAACCTACAATAATTCAAATCAAATTGAAATTCAAAATTATTTTGTTGATTAATTTGTTGCTTTATTGATTTTACAAGTTACTTTTACAGAAAGTAGATTCTAATTTAAGAAAAATATATAGAAGAAAAACACTTTATCGCTTAAAAATTATAATTCAAAATTGACAAAATCAAGTATCACAAATTAGTATGAATAATTTAGGAGAGATTTTAAATTCAAGAGAATAAACCAGTGCACAAACTTGAGTGAAGAGCAATGAACTGTAAATGCAACTCCGTCCACGTCTTGATTAGAGTTTAGACTACTTATACAGTCTGTAGCAAGTACCTAATAACTTAGAGGGAGAATCGAATATCGAAACATCCTAAAATTAGAGGGAGGGAGCAATAAGTTATAAATTTTATTTACGTATTCTCCACGAATTCCCTGTTGTTCTGTGAACAAATTTTATTTCACCTACCCTTACTCAAATAACGCGTAATATTGAATAAAACTTCCGAACGCGCCGCTGCTCAAAAAATATTTTCCCTTCGCCCTTTTGAATTAGATAATAATAAGGGTCTCTCGGTTACTGTTACAACGTATACAATGGAAACTCCGATAAGAAAGACAAACTTTGTACAGGGTCGTATTAATAATGTAGTTAAACATAACTCAAGGCGCTTGCCACACACTCAATATTTATTTTACCGCGATTTATGTTTTTGATCGAGATTCTTCATCGATAAATTATTATGTAATATCTACGCGTACGCGTAGCGCTACGTCTAGTGCTACGTGTGCTACGCGCTACGTATGTCACTGAGATCAGAGTGCTTAGTCTAAGTTTGAAGCGTTCCAAAACAAAAAGTATACTAGAAGTATACTATTGATCGAATCACAAATGACTTCAGAGCAAAATTAACCCAAAGACTCTTATTTTAGGTCCATTTTACTCTGAAGTCATGGTGATTCGATCAATAGTATACTTATAGTATACTAAAAAGTTTTGGAGCGCTCCAAACTGAGACTAAGCACTCTGTATGCTTAGTCTCACTTTGAACAGCTCGAAAACTTTCTAAATACTATTGATCGAAACACAATGACTTCAGAGTAAAATGGACATACACTAGCTTATATTAAGGTTTGAGTTCGCAAATACATTCAGCATTCGAAAACAGCCAGCGGCGCCCCAAACAGAAATGTTGTAAAATAAATATTTGAAATCGTTGGGACGACTATCGTCTCAAGCTGTTCCCATATACCTATGTCGTCAAATTTATTTATCGTTGAACGACTATCTAGCTGTTCCCGGTTGATCGTGACGACATTTTATCCGTTCACGGCAGTCGCCTTGTCGTTTGCACATCAGTCGACGACGGGACGATATTTTTATCGTGACTACGATAGGTAGTCGCAACAACGACACACGATTTGTCATGCTAGCCGTTCCCATTGATTATCTACAGTCCCGACAATCTGTCGTCACAGGAAAAAATGTGGTGAATGACAGTTAATCGTCCATATATGAACACCTCCATTATGTGAACACCTCCATTCAAATATACAAGTCTGGGAACGCGCCCTTTTAGTCTATATAAATAAAATGAATGATTAGTCATTACAATACAGAATACCTAGGAAATTTGCAGTTTAACTAATCAATCTGAGTCGACAAATCGACTAATCAAAAATACCAGTATTACAGTTATGTTATGAAAAATACCAGTATTACTGTTATGTTATGTTACGACTGAAACTTTGTAGAGTTTCAAATTTTCGTTGTTCACAGATTAGTCCACTATTGTGGCTCTGTGGCCAACCCGGTGACCTCCAGGGACTCGGGCAAGGACGGCGTTGCTGAGGAGCATCCCAACGTGATGCACGTGCGCCTGTACTCCGCGCGGAACGGCGAGGTCAAGATAAACGCCACCTTCACCGCGTTCCGCACGCTCAACCCCAACAATAACGGTGAGTGCTCTTGAGGAGCGATGATAGCCTAGTGGTTAAGACGAGCGGTGATAGCCGAGTGGTTAAGACATCGACCTCTCTTTCGGGGAAACCGGGTCCGATTCCTGGCACGCACCTCCCGTGGCCAACCCAGTGATATCCAAGGACTCGAGCAAAAATGGCACTGAAGAGCAGGCCAACGTGATGCACGTGCGCCTGTACTCCGCGCGGAACGGCGAGGTCAAGATAAACGCCACCTTCACCGCGTTCCGCACGCTCAACCCCGACAATAACGGTGAGTACTCTTCTAGAGCGATGATAGCCTAGTAGTTAAGACAGCTGATAGCCAAGTGGTTAAGACATTGACCTCGCTTTCGGGACCGAGTTCGGTCCCTGGCACGCACATTCCGTAGCCGACCTGGTGACATCCAAGAAGTCGGTGGTGGCGAGGAGTAAGGCACCGTGTACGCACTTAGCCTGTACTCCGTTACCTGTCTATTTTTATCTATTCTGTATTTATTTATTATGTCTGTTATCTATGTATTTATGTAATTATGATAGTGTGCTAATTTGCCGTTCTCTCATTTTGACCACTGTAACAATTTCAACCTGTGTGCCTTAAATAAAAAATAAAAATTCCATGTAGAGAAATGCGTCGAAGGGACCGAGTTTGACTGCGAAGACAACACTTGCATCGACATCGCGTTGAAGTGCAACGACTACGCGAACTGCAGGCTCAAAGCCGACGAAGAGACCGACAGATGCCAGGTAAAGATGATCCAAAGTCAAAGGCTACAGAACTCAATAGTATAAGGGTATAAGTGGCCCGAATTCCACCGATGTGGCCAAAGTCAACCTCACCTGCGCGCGGTACACCCTGCCAATATGCTAACGAGGCCCTGACGCTCTCAGTCCCCTCTACGGGTCGCTGTGCCTGATACAACACAACTTAATCTAGATGGTATCACAGCTTTGTGGTAGGATTCTACCCCAAATCCGCCTGGCTAGCGACCACAATTCAGCCGTAATCTGCCGCAAAGCATCTGATGCGTTCCGGCAACGAGCTGAAGAGTCAGTCCCCTTCTTTAAAAGCCGGCAACGTAGTGGTTCCTCAAGTACTGCTAATGTTTATTGGCGGCGGTAATCACTTAACATCAGGTGACTCGCTTGCTCGTTTGCCCGCTATCATTATAAAAAAATAAAATAAAAAATATAAGTTTGCACGTTTCGACAAAATTGACAGATTTCTAATATAGAAAAAATATAATGTCAGAGTAAAATAGACCTAAAATTTCTAGTTTTAAAGTCGTACATTCAGTAGTTCCGCTTTTTATTTCGCAAAGTTTTCGCTTGGGGCGCTGCTGGCTGTAGATGTATGGAAGAACTCAAATAATATCTTCTGAAATATCTTCTGCCTATAGCTGACTCACCTTAGTTGAGATTGGCCACTGTGGCCGAAATTTGGACAGGAGGACATTATTTATTTGCTAAATCGCGGAAACTTGATTAAATTCTATTCTTGTTCCAGAATAAATTGCTAACACAATTTTTTGGTTACAGCACAAAACGGAGTCGATGATCCACCAAACACACATCAAGGTGATCCTGATCATCTTCTGCCTGATCCTCTCCGGGATGAGCTTCGTCTTCTTTTTCAAGTGCATCAGAAAGCTATACCAGGACCACAAGATTATCAAGGTACTATACTTTTACACAACACTATCATACCGTCACTTCATAGGCCGATATTACACTATACTATTTATAGGATCCTATTTCTTACCATAGATCATCATCCTAGAAATATGATAAACTTGATACTATGAATGTATTACACACAGTGATCCAAGTTTCTCATATTTCTGTGTAAAACTCTGTAAAACTTATTATTAATATCAATATCGATGGCTCCTATGTATAAGGGCCAAACTAAGACTTTGGCCTTTTTACTTTTTTTGTGGTAAACGCATCCTATTGATATAATTTATCATATGAGTTTAAAAAAACAAGAAATTTCTGCTTAGAAGTACTATTTTTTTTGCAGTATAAGGGCCAATGTTGCCTAAAAATAAACGTACAAGGGTCAAATTATAATTTGAGACTTATACGCGGAGAGTTCCCGCGCTTTTATTTATATTTTCGGCCAATCTGCATAATTTTGTTATATGTTTTTACGGTTGTTATTACATAAATAACTAAAAGATGACATCCAATTAATATGTAATCGATATAATCGATACTGACACCAAAATATTGTACTTTTTGATTTTATGTCTGTATGTGTCTTGATTTCCTTGGGAGAGGGGATGAAAGTCAAAATGTTTATTATTTAATTTTAATTCATTAACGCGTAGCTCGATTTCATTCATTCCTTTTTTGTTGGAAAGGAGAAACTAAAAGTTTTTCCGACAATATTTTAAGGTCATCAGTTTTGTAGTTCAGAAACTACAGACATCATAAAAATACCGAGGGTATTCCTTGGAACCCGGATTGTACAGGAACACTTAAACGTACAGATTTTATCATCTTAAGATGGAGTGCATTAAAAATTTGTGTTTGTCTGTCTGTCTGATTATTCCAGCTATTCTCCGAAACACTAGACTGATAATGACGGGGATTTCACTGGCAGATAGCTGTTGTTATAAGCAGTAACTTCGGGTAATTATTTTAGAAAAAAAGAATTAAAATCTATAGTGAAAACCTGAAAATTTGATGGGAAAGGGCTATTAAAACATTTATTATTATTGTAGTTCTATTTCAATGCACCATTTTTAACAATTTTTAGCAATGTATGAGCTCAAAGGAGCATAGGCAAAACAAATAGTTTCCACGAGATTTTTAAAGACGGTAGTTTAGCTAGACCAAGACTATAGAACATAAATATGATTTGTGTGATGTCATATTAAGATCTTAGATCAGCCAGTATGAACAAGAAGACAAATGGCCGATAGATCTACAGAAATTCCATTGCAAATGGATCTATGTTACAATCAGCTGTTATCGATACAACCTTCCAAGAAGAAAGACTTTATGTCGAAAAAATATTATTCTGCCAGTATACTACGATTATTATGAAAGTTTAGTGGTATCTAATGACAATGATCTTAATGAGTGAAAGTGATAATGAAGACAGTTAGTGATTTTCTCTATTTTTTAGATTTTTTGCTTTTGTTAACTATAATACGATAAGAATATACAATACGTTTTTATATAAGTTTTTATATATTCCAAAATTATAGTTTTTGAAGACTGATTTAATTTTTCCTTTCAAATAATAAATAAAATTATTGTATTTGTTTTATTACTCAAAGCGTCTAACTGAAAACTCAGTCATTTTCTTACTAGAACGTACAACATATATGTATCAATATGACATATTTGTCACAATATCTAAATAATTTTTATTTATTGCTATTAGTTATCAACTTAATTTAACTTTCAATCAATTTTATGAGTAAAAATATAAAATTATTTACATTTCCTAATGGTTAATTTGCCACATTGGCCCTTTTAGTGTGTTTTTGGAGTAAAATAAATATAAGAAAAACTAACGTACAAGGGCCTAACGGCTGTAAAAGAAAAACTAAAATATATAGAAATAATATATTATGCTGTAAATAAGGACTGTCATAGTAATGTCATAGTAGTGTCTGATAGCTGTCATAGTAAACATGCAAAGTTTCATAAACTTTACATTTAAAATCTTAAAGTTATAGCAAATTTAAACTTTGGGAGCCTCTCCTGTAAAGTTTTGATTTTGCGCTTTGGCCCTTATACATAGGAGCCATCGATATTTTTGTCGTATTATCAAAAATTTAAACCTTTAATTTCAAAATTAATGCATAAATCTTGGCCCTATTTGTTATTTTTATAATAATATTAGATGATACCCGCAAATAAATTGTTTTAAAACAGCTCATTCTCCTCATATAAAGTAATTAATAATTTTATGGTTTCAATATTACATTCAAACGGAACACGAGTTTTGTCTAATGACGCTATTTTTTTATTCCTCTCAATATAATGTTTGACTTATGTAGTCTTTACTCTGTGTTCTCAAATAGGATCCAGTTTCATAACATGTTAACAAAAAGTATCCTAGATCTATGATCATAGAGAAATAAAGGCATTACACTATCATTTTTCTAGTAGTCATAGATATAGGATCCAATAAATAGTATAGTGTAATAAGCCCCATAGAAGCGAACCTAGTACAATGTGTATCACTACCATAGTATAAAACAAAGTCGCTTTCTCTGTCCCTATATCCCTATGTATGCTTAAATCTTTAAAACTACGCAACGGATTTTAATGCGGTTTTTTTTAATAGATAGAGTGATTCAAGAGGAAGGTTTGTAAGTAGAAAAATTGGACCCAGTAGGTGGCGCTAATAGCGGGCAGGACGACGTCTGCCGGGTCCGCTAGTTATGTATAAACAAATCTATATCTATACTAATAAATAAAATTGAAGTGTCTGTCTGTAATATCGAAACAACTACCTCATATTAAGCTCATATGGTTATTTGAACGATACTATAACCGAATCACACGTTTTTAAAATTTTTGTCTGTCTGTCTGTCTGTCTGTCTGTCTGTTTGAACGGGCTAATCTTCGGAACGGCTGAACCGATTTTGACGGGACCTTCACATACAAGTAGAGAATTAACCAGGGAGTAACATAGGCTACTTTTTTAACCGACTTTCAAAAAAGGAAGAGTTGTGTTTTTCTACCTATGTACACCGATATCTCCGAGATTTCTGAACCGATTTGCGTATTTTTTTTTTTTAATTGATAGAGAAACATTGCGACCCTGTTCTATAAAAAATTTGGATTCCAACTCCTAAATCCTGATGCTGTAGGGGACCTAATCCCCAAAACTAATGGGTTTTAGAAACTTTCGGTTATTTAAATTGATATTGGGGGCACCAATTAAAGACTTTATCGTTGAATGAACTCGAGTAGGTACATATCCAACTCCTCAACCCTGATGCTGTAAGGAATTGTATTCCGAAATCGTGGGGATCCCACGGGATTTTTCCGTTTTGGGGACGGGTTTCTACAGATAAGCTACTTTTTGTTCTGGAAAATCAAAAGTTCCCACGGGATTTTTAAAAACCTAAATCCACACGGGCGAAGCCGTGGGCATCATCTAGTAAATAAATAAAACTCTACGTTGCGAGCGAACGGCTCGTCTGTTACTAAAGGTTATAACTTATTTAAAAAAAAGTTGGAAGGTTTATTTTAGACCCGCATGCATTTACTTACATGTTTGCACGTCTAACATTCTAATTGGTTTAGCCGATTCGAACGACGTATTTTTCAAGCCCCGACGTACACTCGGGGGAGTCATTATAAGTTTGACCGTTTTGTCTGTCGCAATGCAACATAATTTGTGCTGGTATTAGTTAGTCTTGCATGTTGAAGTAGGTTTTAGATTTATATTTTAAATTTAGATTGTTAAACAAACGGAGTAACTATAAAAAAAAGCAGCAATAGTCCCTCATCGTGTGACATAGTCTTTTGTACGCATTCCCACTAAGATTTTGAGATGCATCAAAGATATTATATAGAAGCGAATGAATGATATTTTCATATTCAAGTAGCCTGAGTTTTATTTTATTTTTCCATTTTTTTCAGCAGCAGTATCGGTAACAGTTTTATTAATTGTACCTAACTGTTAAATTTTAGCTCTGTAGTATTTCCGAGTAAAATGTATGTAACAGACAGAGAAACACCGGCATTAATTTATGCTTTACGATTTTTCTTCTCAAGAGGAATTCAACAGCAAATTAATTATATCGAATAATAATAATTAGAAATCTCAGGTTTTATATCATAATATCTTAAGACGTCTACGCGGCCCCTCGGGAAATCATTCAACGGATCACTAACGAAGAGTTACTCCACGAAATTCGTCAAAAGATTATAATTAATACGCAGCTTCGTCTTTATACTATATTTTAATTAAAAGAAAAGAAATAAACGGCAGCGCGTTTATTTGGACGAAAATAAAATCAAAAGAAGAAAAACGGCGTCCATGTCTTTGCATTAATTTAATACAAACAACCTTTTGCTGAAATAATATACATAACGGTCAAGATTTATAGTAGGTACTTATACTTACGGTTTATTTAACAAAAATTACGACGAAAAAAAAAACATTTTTTTTTTCACAAAATCAAGTGCTTTAATTAGTTCCATGTCATTATTATGGATAATTTTAGAAAATATATTTTTTGTAAAAGTTTTTGGCTCTGCTGAACAATTATTGCAATACACCAATTGCAATTGCTAATACACCAATATTGTCTTTCCCACGTCGATATAATCTTAATGATTAATACCTAACACTTGTCGAAAACAGTACCTTGCGCCTAGTGTTGTAATTATCCTACCTAGAGTATATACGTATATACATCTCCAGAATGCAAACTATCTCTGTGCCAAAAGCATTCTGTGCCAAAAATCAAGATCCGTTCAGCGATTGCGCCGTGAAAGGCAACACAAAGACACACCGTCGCATTTTACGTATTATATATGGACTCTTTCCATCCCAGGAGCACATCCGTCAGTCCTGTGAGGACAGACTGGACAGCATGGTCAGCGACCGGCTCACGCTCGACGCGAAGCGGCTGCAGCGCGACAGCGAGCCGCGCGCGAGCCTCGAGCGCGACAACCACACCAACGAGATGTTCAAACAGCAGAGGAAGTTCTCGCAGCAGAAAGTACGGGTAAGAGTATAGATGGATTCCTTTCAACGCAGCACATCCGTCAGTCCTGTGAGGACCGACTGGACAGCATGGTCAGCGACCGGCTCACGCTCGACGCGAAGCGGCTGCAGCGCGACAGCGAGCCGCGCGCGAGCCTCGAGCGCGACAACCACACCAACGAGATGTTCAAACAGCAGAGGAAGTTCTCGCAGCAGAAAGTACGGGTAAGAGTATAGATGGATTCCTTTCAACGCAGCACATCCGTCAGTCCTGTGAGGACCGACTGGACAGCATGGTCAGCGACCGGCTCACGCTCGACGCGAAGCGGCTGCAGCGCGACAGCGAGCCGCGCGCGAGCCTCGAGCGCGACAACCACACCAACGAGATGTTCAAACAGCAGAGGAAGTTCTCGCAGCAGAAAGTACGGGTAAGAGTATAGATGGATTCCTTTCAACGCAGCACATCCGTCAGTCCTGTGAGGACAGACTGGACAGCATGGTCAGCAACCGGCTCACGCTCGACGCGAATTGGGAACGCTATCAAATAACAATGGATGTCTTTTCCTAATTCATAAAGTTTAAGTTTGAAGTATCATTAATATAACTGATGTAACAAACCCTTTGACTTCTTACTACACCAGATACAAACAAGACTACCAATCGCTACGAAAAGTTCGTTCTAATATCGGTGTGACAGTCATTATTAATAAATTCTCTATAAGAGGTTATTTTGTTATGATGAGGTGCAGTTTCAATTCCACTCAACAAAAAACATGCCTTGTAGACTGTAGTCCCGTGAGCATTTATTTGCCTCGGACACTTTTTGAGCGTGATTGTGGGTCTTGCTAGTATAGTAGGTCAATGTCAAAGCAACAGTAAACTAACTTGTTTTACTACTTTTGCTTTACTTTTGTTTTACTTGTTCAGCCAACCAGCATAGATTCAGACTTCATCCAAGAAACCCATCTAGACCTCGACGACGAACCCTGGCGCAGAGAAGTAAACGACATCCCCAAGACAGAAGACGTGAGAATAGAACGGAATGGAAGAACGAGACGGAGCGACTTGAGCAAGAAAGAAGAGTCGCTAAGAAAGAAAGAGAGCGAGGAAAAGAAAGTGAGAGAAATAAGAGACGTGTCGGTCGGTGCGCCGGACACTAAGGAATCTGGTTGTCAGACGAGAGAGAGCTTGTTCCAAACCGATCCAACAGTAAGTTCGGATGGTGAGTGATGTTTAATTTTTTAATATCTTTTAAACTAGCTAGATTGTACTGTTTAAGCAACGTAGATCAAGTCGTCCATTGGTTGGATAACTTTTGAGGTTACAACTATTGTTTTTACATATTTAAAGATTACGTTACTCAATATAAGACACTAGATAGAAATTTATTAATCCGCTTAAAAATTATAATATTAACCAGTTGGAGGTCTTTTAAATCTGATGATAGGGGTGTACAATGTACATGTTACAAGACAAACAAGCTATAATTTAAAAATTAAAAAAACCCGACTGCCATGCTAAAAAACGAACTAAAAAAATAATAAACTACCACCGTACCACTTACAGTGTAGTTGTTATTTATTTTGTTTTTCATGATTTGTCACTCCAAATTGATTTAAAACATATAGATTGTATACATTTTCGTACTCGCCTTTTAAAGCCCTTTATTTTGATACCCCACTCGAGGGTCTTGAAGAAAAAAATTTTTTTCAGCCCGCACATTAAAGTGTATAACATTCGCCATTTTGATTTTTTATGAATTTTATGTACCCAGTAACATTTGCGCCGTCAAGACAAATCTAATGACGTATAATTTATCAAAATAGGTTGAGCCGTTAAGTAGTTACGAACTGACATAGGAAACGGTCATTTTCTACGATTTATCACTCCAAATTGTTTCCAAATATATAAATTTATACATTTTCGTATTTGCCTTTTGAATCCCTTTATTTTGATACCCCACTCGAGGGTCTTGAAGAAAAAATTTTTTTTCAGCTCGCACATTAAAGCGCATAAAGTCCGCCATTTTGATTTTTTTTTAAATTTAGGTACCCTATAACACTCGCGTCATTGAGACAAATCTAATGACGTATCATTTATTAAAATCCGTTGAGCCGTTGATTAGTTACAAGCGGACATAGGAATGGACATACATACACACAGGTGAAACACATATACCCAGTCGGGTAAAAAAAAAGGGATACAGGGGAGATAGCGAAATGGTCCCACTTATACGCCCCCACCGTTCCGTATAACTCCATTTTATTGCCTCATTTTACAACGGATTTTTATCTTCTTTTCACAGAAAAGTTTATTTTTAATTGTGTTTGCTTTTCCGTATAAAATAATTAGTAAATGAATGATAATGCTTTTACTGTACACTACAACACAGACAAGTATAAATTAAAAATTAAAAAAACCCCCGACATTCGCCATTTTGTGATGGCAACCATCTTGGATTTGCATAATTCTATTATACTAGTCAGCCCTTTCATTTGATACTCATATTATGGGAGTTGTGAAAAAATATGTAATCCGCCATTTTGTAGCGGCGGCCATCTAGGACCGATTTTCATCAAACACACACACAGACACGTCAAACTTATAACACCCCGTCGTTTTTCGTCGGGGGTTAAAAATACAGTACCTAAACATTAAAGTACTAGACGAGTAAAAGGTACAATTTGATTTAAATAATGATCCAAAATCCAAATCATACATGGGCAGATGCCTGGTTTTGATTTGGATTCTGTTTGATTTGAATTAAATGGGCAGATGCCTGTGTTTGATTTGGATTCTGTTTGATTTGAATACAATTCTGTACCTACTGTTCCGTACAGTTAAATTGTCTATAGACTACACTAATTATAATGTTGCATTCAATCTGCATCCATCATTCCTCCGGGGTCGCGGGTTCGATTCCCGCCCCGAGTTTGGGTGTATTTATAATATGTATGTATGTATACCTTTATTAAAATAAGTATATATATGTATTTATATGTAAATATGTCTATCAGTCGGCTGTTACCTTATAACACAGGCATTAAGTTGCCTACTTTAGAAACAGACGACCGTGTGTGTATGTGTGAGTATTTATTTATTTATCATTTCTTTCGTGTACATATTCCAAGCATGTTCACCAATTTACTTTACGCAAGAGTGAGTTAGGATCTTCCAAAAGGGCTTATTTATCATGTTTACGGCTAGGTCAAGTGTGTGCATGTAATAAGTTATTCATTATATTCGCATATAGCGAATTCGTAGAATATTCAAATGCCATATATTCAGCTAATCCAACAATTGAGATTGTAGCAATGCGATAATCGCAACCTACGTACGTACTAAAGGACCTTGATTCATTTTACAAACATTTTTCTTTATATTCAATAAATATTTTTTTAGGATACTTAAGTACATAAGTAGTTTAAGTCTGTATGTAATGTTTATTTTGTCCTTTCTTCCGAAATTCTTTTCGTACAGCGTAAACTTTGAAATCATATTATCACATCACACGTAGGTATTCCCTCGAAGAAAGCCTCGCATTCTGTTTTGAATAATAACTTATAGTTTGCAAATAAGTGCGGAGGAACTGTGATAAAAAAGCGACCTGCGAACTCTCCCCTTTCCGTCCCGAGGGACGACATAACCAAGTTTTATGGAAACGCTTTACATACTTTTTGGTTGTGGGAAAATTGTCAGCAGGTTTGGCTTTTTCTTTTTATTTTTCCTAGAACGATTAACCGAATGTGCGTTTTGTACTTTCTTTTTTTTTTTTGTTCGTCTTCTCAGAATTATTTTCCCTATCTTCACAGTACATCTATACCTATTATACAAGCACTTTCAATATTTTGTCCTACCTGCCTACCAATTTGCCATTTTTATTTTTTTTTCAAAATAACTGCCACGCATAAAACCTGCATAAATCAATAGCTGGCATAAATACAAATAACTATTGCTATGAGATAAAATCTTCCGAAATGTCACGTTTTCGAGATATAAGCTATCAATGATGTGGCGTCATGGTTAACTTAATATTAAACGATGCAACAAAAGTACCTACAACTTTCCAGCAATGTCAGAAATCGGTGTAGGTACCAATCAAAAAAGGTTTTTAAAATAATACGGGTCAAATACAGAACCTCCTTCTTTCCTTTCCTTTCTTCAAGTCGGTTGAAAAAATCAAACTTCGTTTTTATGAGGCGCACTCGAAATACTTCTTAACCCGACATTTCCGCAGGCTCCAACACAACGAACAGCCGGGGCTTCTCCACGTTCGGGTACTCCGGCGCGACCATCGTCAGGCCTTCGCCCCCGCAGACCAACACGTCGCAGATCACCATCGAGCTGATCCGGCAGGCTGCAGAGCACGAGGAGAAACCACGTGAGTTGACTTTCAGTTCTAAAGCCGTCGTCCTACGTGAGCCAACTCAAAGCTAATACGATGCTTTAAAAATATCATCGGCCACTGCAAGCAACGTCATCAATCATCCTACTAATATTATAAATGTGAAAGTGTGGATGTTTGGATGTTTAGATGTTTGGATGTTTGGATGTTTGGATGTTTGGATGTTTGTTACTCAATCACGCCACAACTACTGAACCGAAGTGGCTGAAATTTTGAATGGAGATAGATTATGATCTGACTTACAACATAGGCTACTTTTATCCTCGAAAAATTCACAGTTCCCACGGGATTTTGAAAAAACCGAAATATATAGCTACAGCTATAGGTAAATTACTATAGCAAACATTCTTGAAAGTAGTTATAAAGGTTGGAAAAGGGAGCGGGAACGGGAACCGGAAATCCACGATTCCCTCGGGATTTGTGAAAACCCGAAACTCACGCGGGCGAAGCCGCGGGCATTCTCTAGTATACTATAGTGTTAATTACACCTTTAATGTTGACGTGTCGCATTGGAGTCCCATTGGACTATGAGCTTGAAGGAATAGTGAGTGCAACACACTCGTGCACTCGCTGCAAACTCGGTTAAAATTAGCCGTGGGCTGACAAACTGCTGATCCGACAGACTGCTGAACACGAGGAGGAGCCACGTGAGTTGAGATTATCATGAAGTTTAAATTCGGACGTCATCCCATGTGAGCGAGCTCAAAACTGTTTTGATAAGTATGTGAACCCATTTTCATCAAACATAGCTAACAACACTCTCGACTAATTCACCTTTCAAACAAAAAAAACCGCATTCAAATCGGTCTGCCCGTTTGAGCGCCTCAGCTAGAGGAACAGACAGACACACACAGACACGTCAAACTTATAACACCCCGTCATTTTTGCGTCGGGGGTTAAAAACAGAAAATCTTCTCAAAACTTTCCCACTTTTTGCATTAAGGGTTAAATATAAAGGAAAACAAAGTTAAAATTGTTCACTGAACAAACCCAGCCCACGAAGATAAAACAAGCGAAGCCGACAAAAGTCGAGAAGAGTTGTCTCAATGAGCCCATACATTACCTTATCTAACGATAAAACGTCGAAGCGGGTTAAGGTCACCCCCGAGAGAACTGTTTTAGCTCGCTACTCTTACACTATGTCAGAATCAAGATTAGTTCGCACTTGAAAATATGATGAGCAGAGATTTATGTTTATTACGCGTTCACATCACTTATCATTAGCTGTCTACACCAGTGCGCGTTCCTGTTCATCTTGCGTTTTCCTCTGACGCATGCCTGAGCAAGCTTAGCGCATGCCCACATTTGCATATATGATTATTATCTATGAGAAATTCCAAACAAAATATATACAAAATTGTATAGGTATTTGTATAATACTTGTATGTTTGTAATGTATATTTGTCCATCCATTTCTCCGCAACTATGAATTGGATTGTGGAGCTTACATTTACTTCAATTTAGGCAACAGTGCAAGTTTCATCGAAATCGGCTCGTTAGTTTTCATGATTCTTAAAATATAGATTGTGACATCTCCATACTTATGACAGATGTCTATACAGTTAACGTTGACTAGAACAGTTATTATATAGCCTTTGAGCTAAATAAAATCTACGCGTATCATACTTTAGATCAGTGTTTTGTCAACAGAAAAGAAATACCCGGACCGTCGGCCGATGAGCACGGAGACGACCCGGTCGGCGCCTGACGTCATCATCGTGTCCAAGCCGATTCGCTGAGGATGACCTTCGGGGCCCCCTCCGTGGGCCCCGATACCCCCCTGGCCGTTCGAGGCCCCCCGCGAGCCCCGCACCCGCCCCGAGGGCTCCTACCAGCCGCACGTGTGTTTCGACAACCTTTCCAAGAGTGTATCTTTCGAAACCTGTGACGGCTACTACAGCCAACATTTCGACGAAGGACCGAGACTATTTTATGACTACTGTTTAAAGAGTGACTTCAAAGCCAAGACACTGCCAAGAAACATAGGTTCGTCTGTAGACATTAAGAGAATTTATCCCCAAAGAAGCGTGTGTTTCTACGGCGTGGACGATTCGCCTTCTAGAAGTAGGAAGTTTGTTGTGAAAGCGGACATAGAGGCTCCCAGATAACGAAGAACTTAATTCCGGTACTAATTATAGTCGTCGTCGTTGTCGTCGTTGTCAACCGATTGACGTCCACTGCTGGACATAGGTCTCTTGAAGGGACTTCCACTTGCCACGGTCTTGTGCCGCTTGTATCCAGCGGCTCCCTGCGACTCATTTGATGTCGTCGGTCCACCTAGTGGGGGGTCTACCAACACTGCGCTTCCCGGTGCGAGGTCGCCACTCCAGCACCTTGGGACCCCAACGTCCATCGGTTCTCCGAACTATGTGCCCCGCCCATTGCCACTTCAGTTTTGCAACCCGTTGAGCTATGTCGGTGACTTTGGTTCTTCTACGGATCTCCTCATTTCTGATTTGATCGCGTAGAGAAACTCCGAGCATAGCTCTCTCCATCGCTCTCTGAGCGACTCTGAGCTTGGCTCAAGTCAATCATGTATGGCTTTAGAAATATCCTCATACAGTACCTCCACCTCCTCGTCGGGTTGTGTCGATGTCGGTGCGTAAACCTGTATGACCTTCAGCGAATACCGTTTGGTGATTCTGAGTATAAGGTACGCTACCCTGCTCGACACACTCTCGACTTGAACAATGCTGTTGACGAGGGACTTGTGGACGATGAATCCGACACCACCCTGGGACTGTTGGTCGCCCTCCCGGTAGTAGAACAAGTTGCCGGAATTGAGAATTATCGAGTCCTCCCCCTCTCTTCGGACTTCAGACAATCCTATAATATCCCAATGCAACTTGCTCACTGCTTCCTCCAGCTCGATGATCTTCTCGTCAGTCCTCAATGTGCGTGCGTTGTATGTTGCCAGGTCTAGTCGTCGGGGTTGGCAGCGCAATCTCTTCCGGAGATTCTTAGCACCCCCTGCCCCGCCGTTACCATAACCGCTGCCAGAGCCAGGAATAGCGGGGCCGCCGGGGACTAGGGGCCTTGGCAATGTGAATCTGTCCATTTCAAGGATTTGCCCAAATAATGACCACGCTGGGCAGGCGTGTTGGTCATCGCAGGGCTAGACTGTTCGCACCGGTGTCGCTGCTGCCCGACACCGGCCTCTGTCATTTACTCAGTCTAGCTAGTTTTGGATGGTTATACCGCCATCGGTCGGTCGTCAGGGCCTCGTTGGTAAATCAGCAGGGGGCACCGCGTGCAGGTGAGGTTGACAATTGGAGCTCTAGGTGGAGATGAGCTCCCTTACCCCCCAGATGAGCTCCCTTACCCCCCTGAGTATACTGAGTGCTTAGTCGAAGATCGGAGCACTCGAAAACGAACTCGAAAACTATTTAACGATTTCAGAGTAAAATAGACCTAAAATGGCTTGTATTAAGGTTTGAGTTCGCCAATACATTCAGCATTCGAACACAACGAGCGCCCCAAGCAGAAATGTTGTAAAATACATATTCGAACTATGGAATTACGACTTTAAAATACGAGTATTTGAGTTCATTTTGCTCTGAATTCACTTGTGATTCGATCAATAGTTTTCGAGTTCGTTTTCGAGTGCTCCGATCTTAGACTAAGCACTCTGTGCTCCGGTGTCGGTTTTGAACGTCTTGAAAAGACACACGGCCATTAAGGGCCAAGTTTTCTAAGTGAAGGCTTATGTAGCATTTTTTTTCTGTAGATATTTCGAAAATATGTGGTTGGAGTTTTATGCTTTGAGTTTATGGTATTTGTTTTTAAGTATTGTTTATAAGCTTTACCTATCTAAGTAAAATTTAGAGTTTTAATACAGTTAATAAACTGAGAGAAACTTTTAAGGTACCTACATACTCGTAATATGTTTTTCTAAAATTGTAATTTTAAAGTCTTCCATGATATTGTTTAAAGAGTAAAATTAAATTTTAATTTATTAATATTAAAATTAATTAAATTTTATGAAAGTGAATTCGATTGTGGAAATGTAAAATAAATATAATACCTAATATAAAAAAATTATTAAGTTTTAATACTTTTATATATTTTTGAAATTGCAAGCTTCCACTACACTGTATGCCTACTATAATAATGACACTTTTCTTTTCGTAAAAATCTTACTACAAAATATTTACCTGTGTTGATAGCCACGAAAATATTTTAGCCAATCATAACCCAAGTTTACTTCTTCATCTTCTATTGAATATGGCCTGAATGCATCAATAGTGTTAGCAATTATTTTAAGTGGGTATCATCATCATCATCATCATGATCAACCCATTACCGGCTCACTACAGAGCACGGGTCTCCTCTCAGAGTGAGAAGGGTTTTGGCCATAGTCTACCACGCTGGCCAAGCGGATTGGCAGACTTCACACACCTTTGAGAACGTTATGGAGAACTCTCAGGCATGCAGGTTTCCTCACGATGTTTTCCTTCACCGTTAAAGCAAGTGATATTTAAATACTTAAAACGCACATAACTCCGAAAAGTTAGAGGTGCGTGCCCGGGATCGAACCCACGACCTCCGATTAGAAGTCGGTCGTCCTAACCACTAGGCTATCACAGCTTAATAAGTGGGTATGCGATAACTTTTTTCTGCGCAAATATTGTCGATGTAAATTATAAAAGTACTGTTTTTGTAAACTTGAATGCCAAACAAACCAATTTTGAGTGACTTAAAATTTGTCTGCTATTGAAACTGTCCTACGCAGTGCCCGTCACCGTCTTTGAAAGATAATTTCTTTATCACAGCTATGATAATTGTTACGCAGTCCAAACTAAGTAATTAAGTTGAACAAAATTTTAGATGTCCAAGTTCCGAGTTCGGAACTGACATTAAAACTTCCCTTCGCCGGAAATAATGAAGATTCCGGATACGCCTCTGCAAGTTTGAGGCCCTTTGTTCTTGACACAAATCTGACACTAATTAAAGGCTTATTTCAATTGTCTTTGATAAGTTTCAATTGTCTCGGGCAAAAAGACGCTTAAAGCCGTTAGTAGATCTCAGTCGCGAACCGTGGATCAGAAGAGACAGATAGCCAAGTGCCTGCATTGTAGAATGGCGTATCGCTGTGGTTTTATTTCTGTCGAACGTTAAAGACAAGTTTCAAGTGCCCCGAATTAACCCGAGAGAGTCTCCCCACATTCTTAGACGTAGAATCGGCTTAAGATCACTGCTTATAACCGATCAATGCCGATCGGCCGTCGCGACTACTTACAACCGTACGTTCGGTACCTAGTCGTGTCCTCCGTACGGCCGTCGGACGAGTGTTTAGCAGTCGCAACTATCAATTAATAAACTGACAGTCGTGGCAGCGAACTGTTCAGCTTCTGTTGAAGACATTAACAGTAGTTTGACCGTTGGTGGTGCTCCGTCTATACTTAAACATGCTAACGAGGGCGTTGGGATAATATCAGCGCCTCGCCGTACGGATGCAAGAAGTAAACCGGCAATTCACCGTTTTCTCGTCAGCCGCCATTACACTCGCGGCATACAACGTACTTTTCTCCCTTGTTAACGTAGAGCTTTTTCGGGCAGTGGTTCAGGCCGATTCCGCATCGATAAATATGGGGAGACCCTAAGAAGGGTTAGTCATCCTATAGGTACGAAAAAAAAGTTATCTACATCATTATTTTCTTTTAAGAATACATATCAGAATTGAGTTTTTAGATCAATTAAGGTTCGTGAGAGATGAGAGGATGGGTTATGCGTTAATCATGAGTTTTCTCAATCAATGATTCATCGCTTATGTTCTAAAAGGTCATGACCTTGGTAACGATGATTCTTGGTTCAAAAAATAAAGAGTAACTCCGCGATGCCAAACAATATGACGGTCTGCCTGCGCTAAGTGGTTTCGGTATCTAAGAAATTCTTAGAACGGGGAATCATATTATTGTATTGTAAGTTCTTTATAATTATTATTGTATAGTTTTAAGGATTAGGAATACGTACGTAACTACTTAGTAAATATCACAATAAATTTTATTATTGTAAATAGTGTGCATAGTAGCGTAAATTTAATTTATACGTACTATTGTTAAATTTGTAATTCTTTTGAAAATAAACTAAGTCATTTTTTACATATTTTGTCTTATTTTTTCCCGACCACGGAAGAAGTATGCCACAGTTCTAATTATTTATGTCAATATTTTTGTTTGTATGTCCAATGTTTAGACCTAGCAGTGAAAGCAAACGAAAGCGATCTGTGAGCGTTCGTCGATGATGTCGATAGACCCCGAACGTTTCGTCCACATAGACTTATCAGCTGAAAGCGAACAATGGAAAGCGAAGTAAAAGCGAGCGAGTGTGTGAGACACCCCATTATATGCCTTCGCTTGCCTTCACTGCTCTGTATGCGGGGCGATTATCTAAATAAACTGGCCAAGTGCGAGTCAGGCCTCGCTCTTTTAGGGTTCCGTACATAATTATGAACAACATAATATTTTGGGTATAAGAAATATTTAATTCCTAGCTAGACATCGCAACAAACCGTGAAAGAGAAACCCAAAAAATGTTCGTTTGTTTTGGTCACAGCATACAAACTACTTTATGAATCGTTGTTTTTAGTATTTGCTCTTTAAATACAGTATGTGGTACATAATATACCAAAATTTCATATTCCTAACTGGTTTAGTTTTGGAGATAACCCCCGTTACAATAAAATCGGCCAAGTGCGATTCAGACTCGCGCACCGAGGGTTCCGTGCTCCAGAAGCATAAGTACAATATATATATATTTTTTCCATTAGTTTGTCTTAAAAGGTAAGGTGCTAATTAAGCTGGTTAGGTAAAATCTGGCTTTTTACCAAATTTCGTAATTCTAGGTCAGCTGGAACTACCATTCAGATTTTCGACCCAAAACCTATAGGGCACTTCCGGTTGACCTAGATTTGTCAATTTTAGTTAAAAGCAAGGTTAAATAGATCAAGTAAAGAGAAAATTACGAAAAAAAAAATGTTGAAATTTAAGGTAAATTTTGGTACTTACAAGTTTTGTAAAAATCTAGCCCGTATATCTTTTTACTGTGTGGACTCAGGACCTTAATTTATATACCTAATAGGGACTATAGACTTTAGTATCTGGTATAAATTTCAACTTGCTAGGTCCACCTGTTCCTGAGAAAATCGGTGGTGACACACGGACAGTGGGACAAGAAAGTGATCTATCTATAAGGGTTCCATTTTTACCTTTTGAGGTACGGAACCCTAAAAATTATCTAAAACTGACCAACTTTGATGACCCCCATTTCCTTATGTTTTAGGCAAAAAATTAAAAAAATATATATTCATACTCTACTTAATGAGCTCTAAACAATGATACAAGCTAGGGTAAGTAAGGATTTCGATGTCACGCGTTTAGATGTGTTTTGATGCAGTTGCAATACTGAATCGATAAAATATAACCCCCGGCACGTAAGTCGAGCGCTGACCTTCGATGCGCAGAAGTCGAAAATGAGGTATCTCGGGGTGTGAGGGGGTCGCAGGGAGGGCGTGGGGATCGTTAGTAAGCACTGATTAGCTCTCGCGGATCCCTCGTAAGCGCTGATTGGCTCTCCAATCGTATATTGTGTCCCGCTCACTCGTACGACGCTGCGCGCACTTGAAGGTCAGCGCTCGACTTACGTGCCGGGGGTTATACCACTATCGCTACTGGAAACGTTTCTGAAGGGACGTCAGGAAACTCTCAGTCGCATGTATGTGCGTGTGTGGAAGCAATAATTCTTTTCGCACAATCGACGCCCTGGATATCTACTCACCGGCCACTGATAATGGGTATTGAAGAGTAATGTTTACCATTAAGCCTCGTCTGTTATCGCCTCATAATGGACGTATTTACGACTGCGAACCTCCTGGACCCTCGTTAAGTGAGTATAAATATAGAGTGATTTGTACAAATTGGAAGGTTCTCAACAAATAGACTTAATTGGCTATTTCATAATGAAAATACCCTAGCTACGACTGATAAATACTTTAGTAACTAAACTTTGAGAATTCGTTCGCGAGGGTAAAGGTATTCGATCAATATCAAAATCGATTCAGCTGTCTTGAAGTTTAACGTGAAGTTAATAATTTTAGAGGTTGATTGATACTAAGTACCTATGTGTCTATTAAATAATATTTGTATTTAGAAAAGCGAGTGCAATTTTACTTTGGTTATGGTTTGGTTTGGTTATTTTATATCTGTGGTTTATAGTAATCATAAAAAAAGAAACTCTTGTTACAATTTAAAAAAAGGCTGCTAAAATAAAAAAAATATTAAGTATTAGGTAGGTACAAACAATAAAAACTCACAAAGTAAGTAATGAAAAGGTAAAAACTTAATAGGCACCTATCATTCTATTATTTGCCGTGGAGAATTTTAATACAAGTAGTCGGTTCCAGAGGTCGTTAGCCCCACTGGACGGTCGCCAGCACATGATTAGATATCCGTACAGAGAGGAAGCTTCATACAAGCGGCCCGCTGTAGGTACACTCACACATAGCGCACGTTTGTCATCCAACTGAGCCGGTACAAGTCACGGCAAATAAGTCGACCGGTGACCTTCAATGCGCAGAAGTTAAAAATGAGGTATCTCGGGGTATGAGGGGGTCGCGGGGAGGGCGTGGGGCTTGTTCGTAAGCACTGATTAACTCTCGCGGATCCCTCGTAAGCGCTGATTGGCTCTCCAATCGTATTGTGTCCCGCTCACTCGTACGACGCTGCGCGCATTTGAAGGTCACCGGTCGACTTACGTGGTGGGGATTATGGGAGGTCAGACGCGGGCGTCTGTGAACCGTTGGTGAGAGCTCCTGTGAGTGTAGGTCTATAGCGGGCCATTTTTGTGAAGTTTCCTCTCTGTATGTATATCATATCATGTGGTCGCCAGGTCTGAAGAGCCGCCCAAAATCCTCTCACCGTGGAAATGCATAATAGGCTTAATTCATTCCGCTTTACACTTTACTCTTCAGCGTGAGAAGGAAAAATAGTTTTTAATATTCGTTAGTGCAATTTACGTTTTCAACCTGGAGTTTTTGTTCTGAATGATAGTTAAATAGTGGAGCTAATTCTGTTTTAAATAATATCTGAACTAAATTAAAATGACAGGTCTAAATCTATTTCTATCTATTTCACAATGCTGTTTTTGTGGAAAAGGAGAGCACTATTTTTTAAATCTCTCATATTTAGTTTAGTTTATAGTTCAGTTCATATTATTTAGATTAGATATTGTATACCTACAACAGAATTAGATGCAATATCTAACTTCTATTTGTCGGAATAAAAAGTAGTTTTTGTCCGCTGCTTGCGGGATGCAATAAGGGCCAGTGTGCCAATTTTTTTTCAAGATCAGTACAGCAGTTAGGCCTTGAAAATGTAATAACCTCACTAATCTATATATATTTATAGTTATATTGTAACTATATCCACGGTTTTTTTCGCAAAAACCCTAAATATTCCAGGGATAAAAAGTAGCCTAGATCACTGCTAATCCTGCTGATAAAAATCACGTAATTATATCGGTTTAACCATTCTAAAAATCAGCCTATAATCAGCCTTATAGACAGACAGACAAAAACTTTAAAGTGTATGTTTGAGTTAGTTATGGTGCCATTCAAAAAATCATTTATGATTTTATAATGAAGCAGTTATTTTCAAATTACAGACATATCTATATCTAATTCAATTTTAAATAAGTCTTTCACATATTAATATTTGTTAAACAAAACATAACACAAAAAGGTTTATACACGACAGAAAAAATAAGAAATTTAAATAGGCTCGTGATTGCTCAACTACCTACGCCTCAAGAAAGTTTAATAGCCGTTTGTGGTAGGTAATGTAATAAGCTGATAGTTTATATTAAAACTCCACAGAAAACTTCGTTATCTGATTCTAGCAAAGATCAGTTTAATTTGTAACTTACTTACCTACTTTGAAACACCACTGATCAGATCATCCTAAATAATAATAAAAACTTTTGATCAACTGACGAGGTAAAAATAGAACTAAAAATATATACTGAAAAATATTTCATTTGAATTACCGAACAATATTTCCATACATTTCATACTTACAAGATAAGTGGAGTATGACAATGACTCTTTACATTTTCAAAAAGGTTTGTACCACAAAATACACGTTGTAAAAATAATCCTTCAAGCTGTTTTGTTCTTTATTTACCTTCTGCAGAGGTACTTTTTTGCGAACCAACATAATACTTTATAAGGAAATCTGCTAGTCCCTGGGTAAGCTATAATTTTTTTTTCTCTTAAATCCCTAGAGTCACGCAAGACTGTGATTTATTATAGAGATTTTAAGAGTGGTTCTGGCGTGTCATACTTTTTGAAGACAAGACGTGTAGCAGCATATAAAAAGAATTATTTAGATGTAGAATTCATGGAAGTGTCCGTATGTTTTAATTTTGTACCAGACTCCTTTTTTTCATACTTAGCTTAATTTCTCATAAGTGAGTAGGTATTACCTGGTATTATTTAAAAACTTTTAGTTATTTGACGTTCAAAAAGAGTACAGGACATTGATCTATTAACTAAGAGATCTGAAGCTAAAAATTAACTTGAGGTACAGTTATTGTACTCACCTAACCTAAATGACTCCTGTCTAGGTGTAAATGAAACACCGAATCGCACTTGCTTTTTATTATTTTGGTGTTCTTCTTCCAAGAATTTATAAATGTTTGATCTTAAGTTATTTTTGATAAATTTTCCGTAGTTTTATTATAATGTCCTGTGCTGTGAAAGAATGTAATTCCTATAGGGGCCGAAAAGAAAATTTTAAAGGAACATTATCATTTCATCGGTGAGTTTTGATAGTTTTGTATGTAAATATAATCTAAAATTATGTAACGTTATTTGTAGTTTTTGGAAATCATCATCGTGGTCAATTCTACACCGATTTTTGCCTATTTTTTAAATATTTTCTGTTGACTAATAAAGGTTATGTTTTTTAGCATAGTGATGTACTAAAATTGCATATCGATTACGTGCGATAAAATTTTTAACCCCCGACGCAAAAACGACGGGGTGTTATAAGTTTGATGTGTCTGTGTGTGTGTTGTGTGTGTGTGTGTATGTGTGTGTGTCTGTCTGTCTGTCTGTCTGTTCCTCTGTAGCGCTAAAACGGGTGAACCGATTTGAACGCGGTTTTTTTTGTTTGAAAGGTGAATTAGTCGAAAGTGTTGTCAGCTATTTTGATGAAAATCGATGCAAGATGGCCGCCGCTACAAAATGGTAGATTATTTATTTTTCACAAATCCGTTAATATGGGTATCAAATGAAAGGGCTTGACTAGTAGAATAACACCATGCAAATCCAAGATGGCCGCGATCAAAAAATGGTGTCGGGGGTTTTTTTTTAATTTTACCCATATCAAGGCGGCACGTTTTAAAAGTTTTACCCTAAAAGCTGTTATTAGTGTATGAAAAACGCTGAAGCGAAACGTGAAAAATGTTCTACCAGGTCTGATTTTTTTAATTTAAGGCAAGAGAACCGTTACCAATGGATGTGTGTAATGCAGAAGAAAATTCCGCCAATGAAGTTTCCATTCGCACATTAACGGAGTGACGTATAAACATTAATGTTCAAAGAAATTTAGTAAGTGTACAATATTCGTTCGTTCGTTCGTTCGTTTCAACCAATGGACGTCCACTGCTGGACATAGGTCTCTTGCAAGGATCGCCACAGCACACGATCTTGTGCCGCCTGATTCCAGCGGCTACCAGCGACTCGCTTGAGATCGTCTGTCCATCGAGTGGGGGGTCTACCTACGCTTCGTTTGCTGGTGCGAGGTCGCCATTCAAGCACCTTGGGACCCCAACGTCCATCGGTTCTTCGTGCAATGTGCAACGTGTGCAATGTGCAAATTGCACGAAGTATAATATTACTACCTATTAATATTACTACCTATTAATATAAATAGGTTTAATATTTTGTATTTCGAGACAAAACAATTCACTATTGTAATCTACATAGTACTTTCAGGAAGGTTTTAGTATATGTATAACACACCTAGTTACCATTCTTATGTGCGAAGTTACACGCATAAATGTACCCACATGTCACTAATATCTTTGACTGGTGCACCGCGGTTCCTCTGAGATTGCTGGACCGAAGTCGGTTTAATTTTTCTTAAAAATAGCTTGTATGATCGTATTTTCGAAACACCGTTTATAAAGTTTCATCGACTCCAAAAAGACTCGATTTTATTTCAGTTCTAGAAGGCACAACAAAGGTTCTAGAAGGATATGTATATTTTGTGTTTTATATATATATATATATATATATATGTATATATATATATATATATATATGTATATTTTTCGATGTGTACACTTAAACCTTTCTGAAAGTATGTAGATTATGATAGTGAAAAAATCATCAAAATCGGTTCATTAGTTGCGGAGATAATCGCGAACATACTTATATACATACATATATACATACATACAACCTCCTTTTTTGAAGTCGGTTAAAAATATACTATATGAAACATGTTATTCTTGTATTTCCTAACAAGATGATGCCCGAGACTTCATTCACGTGAGCTTAGGTTTTTATTTTATTAATCTTGTGGGAACGCTTTGATACTGCAAGACAAAAGTAGCCTTAGATATCGGTTCCCGGGATGCAAGCTGTTTGTGTACAAAATTTCGTCCAAATCGGATGGGCCCTGAAAAGGTAAAAGACAGAAAGACACACTTTCGCATAATGTAATATTAGAGTATGGTGCACATATTTAAACACGCATATTGTGTCCCTATAGATCCTCACAGTCAAAATATCGATAGTTACATCACTAGCACGTCACGTGTCATCGTCACGTGTCATTAAAAAACTTGTGACCACTGACAGATGTAAACTTGACATCTATTTAGAGTATATATTACAATATCTTAGGTACAGGAGTACAGAAAAATTATGATAATTGTCTGTTACACAATAAGCTATTCTGAAAAATGATGTTATGAGTTGAAGTATGTTTTTAACCCCCGACGCAAAAACGACGGGGTGTTATAAGTTTGACGTGTCTATGTGTATGTGTTTTTTTTTTTTAAATTCAAAACCGATTTGAATGCGGTTTTTTTTTTATTTGAAAGGTGAATTAGTCGAGAGTGTTGTTAGCTATGTTTGAGGAAAATCGATCCAAGATGGCCGCCGCTACAAAATGGCGGATTACAAATTTTTCACAATTACCTTAATATGGGTATCAAATGAAGGGGCTTGACTAGTAGAATAGCACTATTGCAAATCCAAGATGGCCGCCGCCAAAAAATAGCTAATGTCGGGGGTTTTTTAAATTTTTTACACTTGTATCTTGACAGGTGCAAAAATAGTGCTATCGTTTTCATAATATTCCGTGCAGAAAATGACGGCATAAATTACTGTTGGTTTCTGCATGCTAATCCTCTCTGAGTCTCTACCAAGAGCTTGCAATAATGTAGAAACTTGGCCATACCACTGCCTCGTTGGTCTATTGGTTAGCATATTGGAACTCAGATCACGAGGTCCCGGGTTCGATTCCGGGGTCGGGCAAATAATTGTTAGGTATTGGGTTTTTGTCAGTAAATTCTCAATGCCACCCCGGAGTTGGAAGCTGGCGGTGTTTCACCCCCGTACCTCGGAGAGCACGTTAATTTTAAGTAAGCGTTTTCATGAAACCAGACAAGTAATTTAGTAAAGCTATCAAGTTCATACCGAGATGAACAGCGAAGTGCATGAAATAATAAACTCTGTAATTTTATAAGTGCTCAGTGAAGTCACAGAAGAAATTAACAATGAAATTTTCAATGGAAAAACACTTTCCCGCGCAAAATAGCATCTCTAGTCACCGGCGGGGATTGCGCGGGGTGCGGAAGGCACGGCTACTCAACCGAAAAATAGACAAAATTCTATTCTACTTGTTTACTTGCATACTAAATTAGCTACAATTAGTTAGTTAAAATTTAGTTAACTACTTGACAACTTAATGTGTGTAAACCAAGCTTTACCGACATAGCCTATAGTTTTGAATCCAAAGTGGACATAATTTCAACATAATAATGCTAGTGGCGACATCGCACCGAGTCGTCCCCTACTAGGTGGACGGATGATGTCAAGCGAGTGTGGACACAAACGGTACAAGATCGCGCTCTGTGGCGATCCTTGCAAGAGACCTATGTCCAGCCGTGGATGTCCATTGTCCATCGATCGATGATAACAGCAATGATGACGTCTACTTGTCGTTTCCAGCCGGTTGTAGGTAAGCCTTTCGTTGTAGTCAGCAAAGCGTGAGGGTCTGAGTACATATTTTACAATGCATTGTTTCCATCTGTGTTGTGTGGAGAGCGGCTGTCCGGGTAAAGAAGCACAATATAAGAAAAGCGAAAAAGTGTTTTGTTCCCGGGACTATAGACAACTCATTTCTTTAGCCTTTTTATTGAGGATTTTGATAAGAAATATGTTTTTCAGGGTTCACACTGAAACTAGGGATCCAAATAGTTTCATTCAATCCGTCTCTCTCCAGCTTTTAATTTTATGCAGTTGTAACTTGTAACTAATGGATATTCAACTCACGATAGTTTAAGCGATAAATATTTTATTTATGACTTCAATAGAAGTAATGGCAGTGATGTCGTCTGTTAAACATGGTTAGACTATCGATCAGTTGCACCATAAGCGGTTAACGTTATATTAGCGTTAAAGTTTAATCGACGAGAAAAGCAAAATGAGTTGAATAAGTTAATCGTACTACTACAGAATATTAACTATCTACTAAGTTATGAATAAAATTTTGGTTTTAAATCAACGAAAGTTATTATATGAATCCATTTTGCTTTCTTGGTTGTAAAATTTTAACGGTATCCGTAACGTAACTTTAACTGCATAATATTATAGTGCAATTGGCTTTAAAATCAAAATAACTAGTAACTAAACGCGAAACTGGTTTAAACCAATTGTTATTTAAGCCACCGCGAAATATAAAGCCGTCCTCGTTTTATAATCTCGGGCAAATGTATTCGATTTTATTTCCTTCACCCGGAAAAAAATAAAGGAATAGCTTGTAGAGGCATCCTACGCGCGGCGGTTGAGTGTTCACCCGTGCGTGGAAACAAGCTGCGCGCTTGTCGGTTTTTCGTTGACTTGAAGACGCGGGATGCAGCGAATTTGAGTGTAGCTATCTGCTACAGCAGATTTGCTGAATTTCTTGTTGCTAAGTCCTTATGCGGTATGCATTTGGACTGCAAGGCAATTGCAGTTTTGATGTGGCTCTTTTTTTTTTCAAAAACTTTAATGGTAACTTAACTTTAACCGCGTGATGTGCAACTGACCCTTAAATCAAAATAGCTAGATATATTTGATTGACTTAGAGCCAGTTAAACATGAGCTGATAATGCTGAGTGATATTATGGTTGGAATTCTTGTACAAAACTTTGACTTTAGTTCTTAGTACCTATATTATGTATAGACTAAGAGCCGAATAAAACAACTGCACATTAATGAAAGCAATTTTTTTAATTACTTATTACAAAAAAATCTAAACGTACGAATACGTAGGTACCTGTACTGTACGAATTCATACGTTTAAATTAAAATAACATTCAAAAAATATTACAGTGCTCTTTCGGTTGTTAAAATGAAATTCACAAGAATAAATACTGGCATATAAAAATTCATTGGCACTAATTTTACTCCTGTGAGTATCGTTTTGTGGACAGCCGAACTAGCAACGTTATTGACCCAAAAGCTTAAAATAATTCATACACAGTGTTTCGAAACACCAATACGACAATATCGTAACAAAAAAATGCAGTATAAATGCGCCTTACTCCTTTATTTAATCTTCTATCATATTATATAAAGAAAAATCAATGTATGTTTGTCCTCTTTACACATCTAAATTCTTCCGATTATGATGAAACTTTGATGAGTTCTTCTGCATACGCCCCCTATTCCTAGCCCAAAAAATCTATATAAAAATGAATGTTTGTTTGTTTGTTTTCGCGTTCCCTAACCATACTTTACGTGGTATTGCAACGCATGCCGGGAACATCTAGTTTAAGATAAAGTTCCCTCGAAAAGTCCAGGCTTATCGCCGTATTTGGAAGTCATCCTCAGGAAGATGGCTTCGCTAAAATGATGACATCAGGTGCTGATCGCGTGGTTTCCGCACTCATTGGTCGACGGTCCGCCAGTATTTTCTTTTCTGTAATAAACATGGTCATCAACTGTGGGCCTCATAAGAAGGCATGTATGTGGCCCAAATTCCACAAATGTGGCCAAAGTCAACCCCACCTGCGCGCGGTGCACCCTGCCAATATGCTAACGAGGCCCTGACGCTCTCAATCCCCTCTACGGGTCGTTGTGCCTGATACCATACAACGTAATCTAGATGGTATCACCGCTTTGTGGAAGGCTTCTACAACCAATCCGCCTGGCTAGCGACAATTCAGCCGTAATCTGACGCAAATGTGTTCCGGCAGCGAGCTGAATAGCCAGTCCCCTTCCTCAAAAGCCGGCAACGCATTAGAGGTTCCTCAGGTGCTGCTAATGTTCGTGGGCGGCGGTAATCACTTAACATCAGGTGACCCGCTTGCTCGTTTGCCCGCTATTATTATTTTAAAAAAAGGCTCAGGGTCACTCAGCGGGCGATGGAGAGAGCCATGCTCGAAATATCCCAGTGGGATCAAATCAGCAATGAAGAGATTCGTAGGAGAACCAGAGATACCGACACAGCACATCGAGTCGCGAAGCCGAAGTGAAAAGGAGTGGGGTAGGTACATAACTGCAAGAATCACTAGACGTTAGAGGGGATGGAAGATGTCAAGCGAGTCGTTGGATACAACCGGCTCAAGATCGTGTTCTGTGGTGGCCCTGCAAAAGACTTATGTCCAATAGTAGACATATATCGATTGAGACGACGACAACGTAATGATGAATAAAAATAGATATTAAAAGAAAGAAGATATTTTAAATTAAAAAATGCGACAGAAGCTTAAATTGACTGACTTACGTGTTTTTCTCTCCTGTTCAATATTTGGTCTGATCACTTCGATAACGATTTCTGATGGTTTGATCTGAGGGGGCGTAGGCCTAATTACACTAGTGCTGGAGTATGCGAATTTACTGGATCCTCTGGTGTTTGCGGTGCCAGAACCTAAAAGTAAAGTAACTAATTAGATAACGCCGCGTCGTAAGGAAGGTGTGACCTAATAGGGAATATGCGTGTGATTTAAATTGGGTTCTAATATTAAGTATATTTTTGTCCTTAATCTTTAACCCCAAATAGGGAATGCGCCAGGGGAATGATGAATGAATCTTTAACAATGGGAAACCATGCTCACATAATCCATTTTTTTTTTGTAAATACTTTATCAGCACATTATAAAGAAAATTCCAAATATACGGGACATCCAAAATTGCAAAACGCACACGAACACAGTAAGAACGTGACGTAAGTAATTGACATGTAAATAACAGTTGTCAACCGATCAGGATCGTTATAATGGTTATAATCATTATGACACCAGCATCAGCAAAAAACTCATCATCAGTATGATGTCAGCAAAAATTCTTTAAGAGCACGGCAGACTGGCGGCATTTAAATTGTCCGCATCGGATTTTAGTTTTTTTCTATGTAATGAATACCAAATTCTTTGCTCACATAGGAAATCTGAAAGTCATGTATAGTAATTGAGAAGTGAATACTAAATAAAAAGGCTTTGAAAGATCTTTAAAAATAAAACATCACTCACCATTCGAACGCATTATCGGATCTGTTTGGAACAAACTGTCTCTTGTCTGACATCCAGATTGTTTTGTTTCTGGGAGGCCAACTGACATGTCTCTAACTTCACTTATTTCAACCCTTTTTTCCCTTTCTTCAATCTCTTTCTTTCTTACCGAGTCTTCCTTCTCCATTAAGTTTTCGAGTTCTCCTTTCCTTCTTTGTCTTTCTTTGCGTTCTGTTATGGTATTTTCTATCTCTTTGTCTTCTTTTTGCCGTATTCTTTTATTGCTTTCTATTTTGATATCCTCGATTTCATTTCTTTCTTTTCTTCTTTTCTTTTCTTTGCGTTCCATTCTAACGTCTTCTGTTTTGGGAACGTCATTTTCTTTTCTACGCCAGAGTTCTTCTTGGAGGTCCTGATAAGTTTCTGGTATAAAGTCGGAGTCTATGCTGGTTGGCTGAAATAATACCTCACATATAATACCTTTACCTTAGAGAGGCTGAATGAATGTTCTATATTCTTACCCTTCATTCGCTCTTAAGTGCATAACACGAAAATTGAGTATATTTTGTTAGAATACCTCCTAAAATCAGATGTACTACAACCAATACCTCAAATATGTTTAATTGTTTATGGCTCAAAAATCCGATGACAGATAGATTTATCAGCTACATAAATATATTTCTTACCCGTACTTTCTGCTGCAACTTCCTCTGCTGTTTGAACATCTCATTGGTCTGGTTGTCTCGCTCGAGACTCGCTCGGGGCCCGTTATCGCTTTGCATTCGCTTCGCATCGAGTACGAGTTGACTTCCAATCATGCTGTCTAATCTATCTTCACAGGATTTGCTCATCTGCTCCTACATAAATAACATTTCATTTGTCATTTTACAGTGGAAATTGTACCACTTTAGACTAAATAAATAAAAAAAAACACGTTATTAAACATTTCATCAATTGTTTTTTTTTCAATTTAATGTTTAAACATGTGAAATCCAATTTTTTGTTTAAATTTACTTTATTTATTTACTTAATAGATTTTTTTGTATAATAAATGAAGGGAATTACGAATGTTTTTTTTTATTCTACCATTCTCCACCCATCTCTTTACTTTGTTGTTCTCAACGCGCTTTCCGTCCCGAATTTTCATGTTAGCTGAGATAATAATATCGCAATTCGGTTATTTTTATCTAACCTCGACTCAAATGTCTCATTTCTGTCTCTGCAATATACGTCGTTGTTACATATCATTACTTGCTTGTAGCTTTGATGTAACGAATCACAAAGAGCGGAACCCCATACAAGATACAAATTCTCAAAAAAGAGTAATTATTTTTTGAGTTATATACAATATACATACCTACATATCTCATTATGTGTAGAGATAAAATTAAATATGAGCTTTTGTTTCCGAGTTTCCTTTCATAATAAAGGGCTGATCTAAAACAACTGATGCGTATAAAAATGTCGAAATGAAATCATAGCAACTTCAAATGAGTTTTTTGTGTAACGAAACCTCTTAAAGTAAACGTAAGGGTGGCTTTATTCCGAAGCAGAAGTGTTCGGCGTTCGTGGTATTTGGTGTAATCACGTCCTTACTTAGTCTCTAGCAGACTGTTTAGAAAACTTTACAAGAGAATATGAAACAGGGGAAAGAAACAGAAATATTCAAATGTGTGTAAATTAAGAAAGTATGTACAGATATAATAATTCAATGGGAGTTTCGTTTAATGAATTTCTTCCAATCCTATTCGAATAATTTATCACGGAAGACAGTCCTGTCTGTTGGAGGCAGGCGGACTTCCGCTGCACAAAATAACATTCCGAACTCGATGTGCAAGAGAATACGAAACAGAGGAAAGAAACAGAGACAAGTATAAATTAAAAATTTAAAAAACCCCCGACATTCGCCATTTTGTGGTGGCGGCCATCTTGGATTTGCATATTGCTATTCTACTCGACAAGCCCTTTCATTTGATATCCATCATTATCATATCATTTGTAATCCGCCATTTTGTGTCGATGGCCATCTTGGACCGATTTTCATCAAACATACCTAAAAACAATCCCGACTAAGTATTCATCTTTCAAACAAAAAAAAACGCATTCAAATCGGTTCACCCGATTGAGCGCTACGGTGGAACAGACAGACACACAGACACGTCAAACTTATAACACCCCGTCGTTTTTGCGTCGAGACTTAAACATAAACAGAGAAGAAATAAAAGATGAATTATTGTACCTTGATAATCTTGTGGTCGTTGTAAAGTTTCCTGATGCACTTGAAGAGGAAGACGAAGATGATTCCCGACAGGATGACGCCGAAGACGCTCACAATCGTCTTAATCCCAGGCTGTTGGATCAGGGACTCTGTTGTATGCTGTAAGAAAAACAAGAGGTTAACAATATGACCATATAGTTTAAACCAACTTCAAAAAGTAAGTCTTGAATAGAAGCAGGCGTTACTTTGCGGAATTCCATGATATTATACAATTAACACAAAATTACTTTGCTATAATCCGCTAACAGTGACAAATTTGTAGGCACAACACCACACAAATTCACCACAAATTTAACTCGATGATCGTTTCGCTCCGACACCGGAGCATCTTCAGGAGATGTCGACTTCACAACGCGTTGTGAAGTCGAGGAGCATCTTCAGGAGATGTCGATGAATTTGTGCGGTGTTGTGCCTACAAATTTGTCACTGTTAGCGGATTATAGCAAAGTAATTTTGTGTTCATTGTATAAAAGTAAGTCTGTATTCGATACATACGTAGGTAGGTATGTATTTTCACGATTATTTCAAAAATCAATGAACTGATTTTGATGATTTATTATCATAACTAATGGACCCGGCAGACTTCGTCCTGCCCGGTGACATACCGACATCGGCGCCACTTACTGAGACCCGGTAGGTTACCTGTACCTACCCGGTAATTGTGTTTTCAAACCATCCAGGAACCCATTGAAATATACACACAAAGTCAAAATGTCATACAAATCGGTCCGGCCGTTTAGGAGGAGTTAGGTGACAAACACACGTACAGAAAGATTATAACTAAAAATACGTGTGAGAGGGTGAGAGAATTTACCGTATCCACGCGACGGGATGTTTGACAGTTACGAAACCCGCGAACATTTTGTATGAGAAAATTTTTTTTCTTTTATTTTATTTTTTCGTCAATTTTTCAATGTTTTTAATTGTTATTATGCTATTCGGGACGGAGACAAATACAACAAATCAATAACCATGAAAATCGCTACAGCCGTTCTCGAGTATACCTAATTGGATTAAACTTTAGACCTTCAATCTGTACATTCTGGATGAGATAAGTTATCAATTCCTAAAGTATACTTTTACCTTACACAGATCCTTCTCTTCGTCGGCCTTGAGTCTGCAGTTCGCATAGCCGTTACATCTCAGAGAGATGTCGATGCAAGTGTTGTCCTGGCAGTCGAATTCGGTGTCTGCATCGCATGTGTCTATGAAATTTGTGTGAAAAAAAGTGGCAGAATTAGTAAGCCATTAGCATTTGTGCCAAACTCTCTCGTTGGTCTAGTGGTTATCATATTCGACTACAGATCACGGAGTTCCCGGGTTCGATTCCCGGGTTGGGCAAATAATTGTTAGGTATTGGTATTTTCTGTCAAGAAATTCTCAGTGCCAGCCCGGAGTTGGTAGTCGGCGGTGTTTCACCCCCGTGTCTCGGAGAGTGCGTTATGCAGTCGGTCACGGTTATTATATCACTATCATGTGACAATAGTCGTTAAAGCCCGCCAATCCGCATTGTAGCAACATGGCGGTCGAAGCTCTAAATCCCTCTCACCTGTGAAAGAGGAGGCATGTGCCCAGCAGTGGGACGTTAAAAAGGTTGTGGTGGTAGTAGTGGTGGTGATATACCTTTAACATAAGTCTTTACATTTCGATACTATTTATTACCTGTGCTATTACTATAGATTTTGAATATCGAACAACTGTAATGTACTGACCAATGGTACTGACATTTATGTTTGACTGAATGACAAAACAAAGAGATTTAGGTCCATTTTACACTGGTAAAATGGACCTAAATCTCTTTGTTTTAAAGTCGTACACTCAGTGCTTCCGATTTTTATTTCGCAACATTTCCGCTTGGCGATTGGTTTACTTTACCTAAGTAGTTCTAAATTAAAACTTACTATTTTTAGTGAGATCCAGCATTCGGAAGGCGGTGAACGTGGCGTCGATGTAAGTCTTCGCCCGTTGCTCTAGCGCCGCGTACAGACGGACATACATGACGTTGCCCTGGTCGTCGTGCTCGTTGGTGCTGCCCGGCTCGGGGCCCGTGGTCGACACTGGGTTGGCCACGGAGCCACAGTAGTGAGCTAGTCTGTGTAAAAAAATGAATTTACCAGAGGATGTTGACGACCTCCCTGGCGCAGTGGTGAGCGCTGTGGTCTTATAAGTGGGAGGTGCCGGGTTCGATTCCCGGCAGGGGCAATTTTTATAATTTCTAAATTGTCTCTGGTCTGGTCTGATGGGGGGCTTCAGCCGTGGCTGGTTACCACCGTATCGAAAGTAAATGTAACATTTCATACAGAAATGTTACATTTACTGTATGATATTTCATTAATGACGTATTTCTATAGAAAATACGTACTCACTTTGAATCGTATTCCAGTACGCTTCCGAAAACTTGGACGAAATTCTTGTCGCATTCATTAGGTTCTTGTACAGTGTACACCGTGAAATTGAGATTAATCTGTAAAATATCAAATGATAAATAAACAATTCCAACAATCCTACTAATATTGTAAATGTGGAAGTGTGGATGTTTGGATGTTTGTTACCCGACTACGGCAAAGCCAAAAGGAAGGGTTATGATTTTAGCAGTCTATGTATGTCTGTATGTATGTATGTGTGTATGTTTGTGGCCTATTTTTGCTTGAGATTCTGTGTGTACCACCGTAGCGCCTAAACTACTGGGCCGATTTTGATGAATGAAGTGTCAATTAATTCTTTGTTATGATCCAGGTGACATAAGCTACATTTTTAACCCCCAACGCAAAAACGACGGGGTGTTATAAGTTTGACGTGTCTGTGTGTGTGTGTCTGATCCCCTGTGGCGCTCAAACGGGTGGACCGATTTGAATGCGGTTTTTTTTGTTTGAAAGGTGATTTAGTCGAGAGTGTTGTTAGCTATGTTTGATGAAAACCGGTCCAAGATGGCCGCCGCTACAAAATGGCGTATTACATATTTTTTCACAACTCCCTTAATATGGGTATCAAATGAAAGGGCTTGACTAGTAGAATAGCATTATTGCAAATTCAAGATGGCCGCCGCCACAAAATGGCGAATGTCGGGAGTTTTTTAAATTTTCAATTTACACTTGTTATACCTATACCTATACGAAAAAAATCGAGAAGCGACGTCCGAGCGGCAAAAGTAAAATATTATTTAGTTTCGGTTAGACATAATAGATGGCACCACTAGTTGCTTGCTCCGCGTTCTGCAACCTAAATTATTATTTTATATTATTACTAAGCGTAGTCGGGTTTTAGTTTACGAACTTTATCTCTTATTACTCTATAACGTCGCAACTATTGAACCGATTTGGCTGAAATTTGAATGGAGATAGATTATGCCTTGACTTAACACATGGGCTACTTTATCCTGGAAAAATCCACAGTTCCTGCGGGATTTTGAAAGACTCGAAATCTATATCTACAGCTATAGGTAGATTACTATAGCAAACTTCGGCATCTATCACAACTTTCGGCTTTATAATATTAGTGTGATTTCATCCCACTGGTGAGCAATAACATTTCCATACGGAAAACTATGGTCCCGTTAAAAATAAGTCCAAAATAAAAAATATTGGAAGAAGAAGGGGACCTTTGCTCAGCAGTGGGATGAAATCACACTAATATTATAAAAGCGAAAGTTTGTGTATGTATGTATGCATCTATGTGTGTATGTGTGTATGTTTGTTACTCTCTGAACTGATTTAGCTGAAATTTGGAATGGAGATAGATACCCTGGATTAACATATACTTTTTATTCCGAAAAATCATAGACATCTCAAGGGATTTTTAAAAAACCTAAATCCACGCGGACGAAGTCGCGGGCATCAGCTAGTATAAAATAAAAACAAAAATAGAAAAAACTCGTAATGTACAAACGTAAGTAGGCTTTATAAAAAAGTGTGTGTGTGCAATTCACACGTAGTAAGTGAAACTTCAGAAAAGTGTGACCTTAACTTTAATTTTGACTTTGCGGGCTAAAATGTTGTAGATTTTTCGTTTCATCGAATTTTCAAGTGCACAACGAGACGAGAAGTTTCACTTCAAACAAAACCGGCCAAGTGCGTGGCGGGCCACGCGCAGTGTAGGGTTCCGTAGTCACAATCCTCGAAAAACAGATATAACTCCTTAACCTGTGAACCCTACTTAGCCATGATAGTTTTCCTTTATAATTGATTATATATACTACTGCTGTGAATTTTTTTAAGTTCCTATGTACTGCCATTTGGCTGATAGAGGGGGGGGGACACTTGACTCTAATAAAAATTTGCATTTTAAAACTTCATATTTTACTTCATTTTTTTTCGAAAAATGATGTTCTCACACCCACAATATTTTTAAAAGACCTTATTCAACGATACCCCAGTCCCCACACTATGGGGTAGACGAGAAAAAAATATTCATCTCCACTTTACATGTAGGGGAGCTACCCTAAAAAACATATTTTCAAAATTTTATTTCACGACTTTGTCGGCGTGATTAATATTTATACCCATGCCAAATTACAGATTTCTAGTACTAAAAGCAGGGAGCGAGGCAGTTTGTTAATCTTATTAAGGTTAATTTACACATAGTAAGTTGTCAAGTAGTATTACAGTAGTACTAAATTTCAACTTAATTTTAAGCGACTTAATTTTAAGTAAGCGTTTTCACGAAACCAGACAACTAATTTAGTAAAGCTCTCAAGTTCATACCGAGATGAACAGCGAAGTGCATGAAATAATAAATTCTGTAATTTTATAAGTGCTCAGTGAAGTCACAAAAGAAATTAACAATGAAATTTTCAATGAAAAAACACTTTCCCGCGCGAAATAGCATCTCTAGTCACCGGCGGGAGTTGCGCGGGGTGCGGAGGGCGCGGCTACTTAACCGAAAAATAGACAAAATTCTATTCTACTTGTTTACTTGCATACTAAATTTTAACTTGCAACTTATTACTAAATTCAGTGTTTACATGCATTATTTCACTTAAAATTTAGTTATTTAGTTAACTACTTGACAACTCAATATGTGTAAACCAAGCTTAATAGTATCTGAGATTAACCGAGACCGGACAGACGGACAGACGGACGGACATGGCGAAACTATAAGGGTTCCTTGTTTACTACGGAACCCTAAAAACAATGAAGAAGAAATAAATGAGTATGTACTTTATATCCCTCTTGCACGGTGATACTCCAGAGGTAGTCGAGCGGGTGGTTCTCATTCGCCTCCATGCAGTAATCGTTCGTCACGTTAGAGTCGAGCCTCCCGTACTTCCCCGATAACTTTGTCACGCACGACTCCGGGACGCTGTCTGCAATAAAAATACAAGTATAAGGGCCTGTTTCACCACCTTCTGATATGTATTAGATAGCTATCTACAACTTTTGTCTTTGTCACTTGACATAAAGTAAGAAAGTGACAAAACTTACGTTTAGGCTATCCAACACTTATCAGAAGGTGGTGAAACAGGCCGTAAATTTACAAATTCAAAACACCTCCGACATTCGTCATTTTGTGGTGGCGGCCATCTTGGATTTGCATAGTGCTATTCTGCTCATCAAGCCCTTTCATAATGATAGTGTGATAAACTTAAAAAAAAACTACTGAACAAATTTTCATGCAATTTTCGCCAATAGAGAGAGTGACTCATAAGGAAGGTTTAACTGTATAATATGGTAAGGTTTTATGTAAATTGGTTGAAATATGACGATAATTGTTGAAAATGTCAGAAAAAGTCAAGCCACCCGGGAGCTTTCATCGAAAATTCCTTTGTATATACCTAACAAAACAATGTGTCGTAGGATAGTAGCGGTTAATTAATACCCGTGCGAAGCCAGGGCGTGTCACAAGTATTATTATAATTTTTAACCCCCGACGCAAAAACGACGGGTAGTTATAAGTTTGACGTGTCTGTGTGTGTGTGTGTGTGTGAGAGTGTGTGTGTGTCTGTCTGTTTCCCTGTAGCGCTCAAACGGGTGAACCGATTTGAATGCGGTTTTTTTTTTGTTTGAAAGGTGAATTAGTCGAGAGTGTTGTTAGCTATGTTTGATGAAAATCGATCCAAGATGGCCGCCGCTACAAAATGTCGGATTACATATTTTTTCACAACTCCCTTAATATGTGTATCAAATGAAAGGGCTTGATTAGTAGAATAGCACTATGCAAATCCAAGATGGCTGCTGCCACAAAATGGCGAACGTCTGGGGTTTTTCAAATTTTAAATTTATGTTTTATTTTATACTAGCGGTCCGCCCCGGCTTCGCCCGTGGTACATAATAACTATATAACCTATAGCACTCAGGGATCACGTACATATCCAACGGTGAAAGAATTTTTGAAATCGGTCCAGTAGTTCCTGAGATTAGCGCGTACAAACAAACAAACTCTTCCACTTTGTTATACCTATTATTTTATATGAATTGCGGGCAAATGAGCACGCGATACACACGCACACCTAATATTGTGTGATTACCGCCGCCCATGAACACTTGCAGCACCAGTGGGATCAGTAATGTGTTGCCGGCCTTTAAGGAATTTGTTGATCCGCCTCTTGACCCATATAAAATTGATACCGTATCAAAAATATTCTCAGTTCCAAAAGGAAACAACGAGATCAGTTTTTAATTTATTTCAACCGGCACACGATCGTGTTCTGTGGGATCTTATTGCAAGAGACCTATGTGCATCGATTGACGTCTATCGGTGGAGAAAACGAAGAAGAAGAAATCTATATCTATATCTATATCTATGTCTATATATATTATATATGTATATAAAACAAAGTCGTGTTAGTTCGAACACTTATAACTCGAGAACGGCTAGAGCGATTTTCATGGATATTGATTTGTTGTATTTATCGCCGTCCCGAATAGCAGAATAACTATTAAAAATTGGAAAATTGACGAAAAAATAAAATAAAAGAAAAAACATTTTCCCATACAAAATGTTCACGGGTTTCATAGCTATCAAACATCCCGTCGCGTGGATACGGTAAACTCTCTCACCCTCACCTATAATTATAATTCTTCCGTACGTGCGTTTGTCACCTAACTCCTCGTAAACGGCTGGACCAATTTGGATGAAATTTTATTTGTATATTTCAATCCTGGGTGGGTATTACCGGGTAGGTACAGGTAACCTACCGGGTTTCATTAGGTGGCACCGATGTCGGTATGTCACCGGGCAGGACGAAGTCTGCCGGGTCCACTAGTTTTAATTAAAGTAAGATTAATTACTCACAGCTCGTGTCCTTTGATATGAAATCGATTTGGATCCGAAAGCCCCTGTATTCAATGGTGTCATCTGAATAGAATTTCAACCAGGCGTAAGGGCCCGTAGTGGTGATTTGCGATGGGAATGTCTCGCCGCACACTTTCCCCAAAAGATTATAGTAACCTCTGTCACCATCGCGAATCTGGTCAAAGTGATATAGTAAAGGATTCTGACACTGGAATAGCTTTACCCCGGCTCTGCACATAGCACAAACATTTGCGTAGCGTTTAAAGTTCTTCAAATGAAGCGAACATATTTGCAAAGTGTGTCCAGCCGGTAAGTAAACCTGTGTTCAAGTGTGTGTTCACACCTGTGTTCAAATGTTTGTCTGTGTGTGGTGTCGAGGTTACACCAACTGAAGAACACATGGAAAGAATAAGCTATGTAACACGGATAATAAATTGAGAAATTGCTGATGATAATTGTAAATCGTTCTGAAAGATCATCACCAGCTCACTACAGAGCACGGGTCTCCTCTCAGAGTGAGAAGGGTTTTGGCCATAGTCTACCACGCTGGCCAAGCGGATTGGCAGACCACACACTTTTGAAAACGTTATGGAGAACTCTCAGGCATGCAGGTTTCCTCACGATGTTTTCCTTCACCGTTAAAGCAAGTGATATTTAAATACTTAAAATGCACATAACTCCGAAAAGTTAGAGGTGCGTGCCCGGGATCGAACCCACGACCTCCGATTAGAAGTCGGTCGTCCTAACCACTAGGCTATCACAGCTTTTTCTGAAAGCTGTAAGTAGGTATTTTAGTAAATATTATGTATTGTAATTAGTTTTTCGTTCTACTACCATTGCTCTAAAAATGACATTGTCAGGTTCAAAATACAAATGTGATAAAAATTTCTTATTTATAGATTGTTACCACCACCCACCACTGCAGCCTTTTAATGTCCCATTTCTGGGAACAGGCCTCCTTTCTCATAGGAGAGAGGGATAGCATAGACCCGCCACGCTGCTCCAATGCGAGTTGGCGGGCTTTAACGACTATTGTCACATTATATAGTGACAATAACCGGGACCGACTGCTTAACGTGCTCTCCGAGGCACGGGAGTGAAACACCGCCATCTACCAACTCCGGGCTGGCACTGAGAATTTCTTGACAGAAAAGCTCAATACCTAACAAATATTTGGCCGACCCGGGAATCGAACCCGGGTCCTCGCAATCCGTAGTCGAATACGCCAACCACTAGACCAACGAGGCAGTTTGTTAATCTTCCTGAATTTATTGCTTTAGTACTTTTCAAAGATGATTATTATTTATTCAATGACCATGCATAATATAATAGAATACTTACTTCTAAAAAATCATAACTACAATCCGGATGATCTTCTATATGAAACATGTCAATGAATGTAAGCTGCACTACGTAACCTGGTGAACCTGCAAAGAAATATCTCTCTAGCGTGCTCCATACAAACGAAGGTTGCTTGATTTTTATCCGAAATAAACAAACTTCGCTTCGAATCACCAATCCAACCAAAGTCAATGAAATTATTTGGAAAGTAATATGTGTGACTGTGGTTCGTCAAATTGCTCTAAACATTTTTTATTATTTCATAGTTAAATGTGGTCAAAAATTTCTGCGTAAATACGGGGTATAAGGAGACCGCTTCCGAAAACTTAGCGCTATTATTATACTACCTAAACACAATCTTATAGGATAGGTATCGGCCTTGGCGCGCGCGATAGTTTGTAGATACCTAACGATACTTAAATAGGTCACACAACGTTCGTTGACCTCCAGCGTCAGCTGATTTTATTTTCATTAGGTAAAAAAGTTTTTAAAAAATACAGGAAATATTTTTTTGCAATTACAGTTCGGTTTAACTCCCCAAAACGGGTACTGCAATTTTTTTTTGTAAAAATGATTTTTTTTTTCACGTTTTTTTTTATAGTATTTTATAAGTGATCATCAGTATTACTTATCACCTGTCTTCGTTTTCGAGAGCGTTCCCTATACACCTTGTATATGATGATATCACTTATTACAGCGCATCTTCAATTCACTGATTTTAAATGTTTATTCTCTGGCTAAAAATCAAACATAGATAAAATGCCTTCTCTCTTCCGTGAAATCAAACGAAGTTTGATTCTTGTTTGGGGAGCGCTTGAGAGCGCTCGCTCGATTTAATTGGCTCTGGAATCCAATAAAAATAATGTATCACTCGTTCTAGAAAAGTATTACTCACCACGTATTACTGTTGTACAATAAGTATTACTCGAATAGTTTATATTGTCATTGTCACCGATATGAGGATGTGATAGAAAAGATTTGCCCTTTTCATATGTGAAACTATCACATTTGTTCACTTTTTCTTCTCTTTTGACCCTTGTTTTCTTTACATCGTTCATACAACTACTACTATTAATTGTTTTATCAATACTATCACTACATAAATTTGTATGTATATCTAAAATGTCTTCATTTTCTACATTAAGTGCATCGAAATTTTTAACTTCAGCAATCTCTTGGCTAACGTTGTTCCTAATTTTCATACTTGAATTTCTATTATACACATCTTTTTCATCTAATTCTTGTAAAGTTTCCTTTATGTTTTGCATACTTTTATGCTGGATACTATTTTCAGTTGTTTGTTCTGATACCACGCCAACAGAAGAATAAACTATAACAAAAAGAACTTATTTTTAATTGATTAAATGTTGGTGTTTATTGCACATCTTTGAAATAAAACTAACTCTCTATTTTCACTTTGATAAATTATTGAAACTTGAAATAATTTTTTTCACCTGTGATGAGTACGAGTATGTTACATAGGATTTACCAGTAATTTATATTTAGATCATGCATTTGAAGTTACTTTTCAATGCTGTTTTTATGCCAGTTTCTAGTTTTCGACGCTCCTAAATTATAGTATCTCTCTAGTTATTTAGCTCGTTAGTTAGTTTGTTACCTGATCTTTGTACTTAAATCTTAAACGGGTTTTTAAATCTGTTTTTTTTTTATCTAAGGTAGGTACTTACCAAGTACGAAATACAGAACAAGTGCTGTTGTTGACGTCATTGAACTGTTTGCCAGTAGGTCCGGCCACTCATCCTCAGTGACCACATCCGTACTAAATCCTACCATTCACCGACACTTGCACTTCCGCTTCACTTCACTTGACACTTTCACCTCATTTCACTTTACTTATTTAATATATTAGGTTTGTGTTAAACTTGCTAACCAATCACCCAAATGTTGCAACAGAAAAAGATTTTGTGTTCAATATCTGAAACAAAATTAAAATAAACTTTAACAGCCCGTTACTTTTAAAGGAGAGTTCTATAGCTATTTTACTTCTTACTTTAGCACCATCTCCTAGCGGAGGTCTTTATTAAGTGCTGCCCTGAACATTTGAACAGTGATCTGGAGCTCATCATAAACAACTGGCGAAGCCTACAGTCCTTTTACATTCATATAATTCAAGGTTTATGATACTAAGGTACCTATAATTCTAAGGACTTCTAATCGGAGGTCGTGGGTTCGATCCCGGGGCACGCACTTTTAACTTTACGGAGTTATGTGCGTTTTAAGTATTTAAATATCACTTGCTTTAACCCTTCTCACTCTGAGAGGAGACCCGTGCTCTGTAGTGAGCCGGTAATGGGTTGATCATGATGATGATGATGATGATGATGATCGTTTACAAAATTTCAAAACCATCGTAAGCTTCCTGGTTACAGAATCAGTTCAACTCTACGTACTACGTTACGAAATAAACACACTAAAATAAAGTTGATGATAATAATTTAAAAAGTGTTGATGCGCTACTTGGTCGAATATTATTGGATTCGTCCATTTGCCGCTCTAAAAGCTCCTTTGACACATCGGACGCGGCCAGTGCGGCTACGCACGTGGTGACCCGAATTGGAAGACCCGCCCCCGCAAAATTGGCGTATATTTAGATACGACAATCTAGTGGAGCAAGGAAATGCTGGGAAGTAAAACACCTTGTAGGATTCCTGATATTTGGATTCTCAATTGAACTATTGAACTGGGATGTAAGTGGCCCAAATTCCACCTATGTGGCCAAAGTCAACCTTACCTGCGCGCGGTGCACCCTGACAATGCTGACGAGGCCTGACCTTTCGTTGTGCCTGATACCACACAACTTAATCTGGATGGTATCACCGCTTTGTGGTAGGATTTTATCTCAAATCCGCCTGGCTAGCAACCACAGTTCAGCCGTAATCTATCGCATAGCATCCGGCAGCGAGCTGAATAGCCAGTCCCCTTCCTCAAAAGCCGGCAACGCATTAGTGGTTCCTCAGGTGCTGCTAATGTTCATGGGCGGCGGTAATCACTTAACATCAGGTGACCCGCTTGCCTTTGCCTGCTATTATTTAAAAAAAATCGGCCAAGTGCGAGTCGGGCCTCGCTCTTTTAGGGTTCCGTATATAATTATGAACAATATAATATTTTGGGTCTTAGAAATATTTAATTTTCGAGCGAGACATCGCAACAAACCGTGAAATAAAAACCCACAAAATGTTCGTTTGTTTTGGGTCACAGCTTATAAACTATTTTATGAATCGTTGTTTTCAGTAGATATTTGTTGTTTAAATAGAGCAGGAAATGTCCTCTGCGAGCTAGAGACCTGTGACCGGCGGACAAACAGACAGACAGCAGAGTGACATTAATAGGGTTCCGTTTTTACCCTTTGGGTACGGAACCCTAAAAAACTATCCTTGTAGGACTCCCAATCTTTGGATTCCCAGTTGAACCATTTTTACAAGCTTTTTAGCCAACAAGCACACACAAGCTTTCAAGCCATTACCTACGTAACTTTAAACAAAGTGCAAACACAATAATATGAATGTTCTAGGTTATGACACAATTTAACATTCTATGACAAAGTTGCATGGAAGCAATCGGCTTTGCATTGAGCTGCCCACAAGATAGTGTGAAGTAACTTGTTAGATACGTATTGTTACTTGTGTTTTGAAAAGATCAACTGCTGAGATTATTCTGAGAAGCAGAATCCGCTTACAGAACCGGCGGTGGTAGTCTTTGCTTGTCATAAGAGACACAAATAAATAATTTTTAATTTTTAAATTTATTTTTGACTATACCACAATCTTATGTAAAAGTCTGAATTATGGAAAATAAAAATCACAGAAATGTCTGTTTCAGCGCGCCAAAGTCTGGCACTTGGCCTAAAATTTTAGTTGATACGGACAATTTCATTGAAGAACCTATTAATTTCTACAAGAAACTAATAAAATATACCAGTAATTAAAGTCTTATTATATTATAACGTCTTTAATAATAAATTTATAAATCCTTGCGTAAATTGTTCGGCATGAACCCTGGAGTGCTCACGAGTGCGCACCATATAAACGAAGTTTGATTGTTATTTGAATAATAACCCGTCAAAATAAGTGAAACTTTCTAGACTTGTAACATAATTGTATCGGTGGCTTGTAAGAGTTTCTTGATAATGATATGTAAATCTATACTTATAAGACTGATTGAGTGACTGATTGACTAACTAATTGACTGATTGACTGACATATTGACTGACAGATTGACTGACTAATTGTCTAACTGATTGTCTAGCTTATTGACTTATTGATTGGCTGACTGTCAGTCAATACTGACTGATTGACTGACAAATGACAGACAATTCACCGGTGGACTTATAGAATTGAAATTCAGAGGAACTATCCCTTGAGTATCTTAGAGTTACACTGAGGCAGGATATTTGAAATTCCGTTCTTAAAGGGGTGAAATAGAGAAAAAATTCAATTCTTAAAGGGATGAAAATACGAAAACAAGGGCGTCGCCAGCCGACGGCCAAGGGGGGGGCAAGTTGATGATATTATAGTATGGGAAAAGTACAAAGTATTGTTTTATACAGTCTAGAGCTTTTGAAGCTGGTTACGAGCTCTTAATTTATTTTCGAATTAGAATTTTTCATTGACCTCGTTTCCATTTGCGCCAGGTTTAATTTAGATACTTAATGCAAAATATAGCATATCTATATTTTTTCAAATCTCTAGCCCCTAGATTTGCCCCCCCCCCCCTACCTGGCGACGCCCATGTACGAAAAGATTTTTTGAAGTGAAATTTCTTTTGGATAGTTGTGCATTTGAAAATTCGATGAAACGAAAAAGCGATACCATTTTGCCCTGCAAAGTCAAGCCAAAGTTAAAATTAAAGTTAAGTTTAAATTTAAGGTTAAGTTTAAGGTTAAGGTTACTTTCTGGAGTTTCACTTCTGCCTTATGTGTGTGTGTGTATGTGTGAATTGCACACACTCACATTTTTTATTTTCAAACTTCATCCTCGTGGACAGAGTCGCGTCTGCAAATAATAAGAATCAAACTGCGTTTGTATGGAACGCGCTGGGGAGAAGCTTCTCTTAATTAGTGTGATGAAATGACGGCCCGTCTGGTGGAATATCGTCTAGACGAACGGCGGAATGTCTGGCACTCTGCCCAGCTACACTTTATTTATCTCCGAGAGAGGCACAGCACTTTGACGTGATTCAAGGATTTTGAATAGTGGTTATAGGTACTGCGTGCACATAATTATAATCATCCAGCCATTGAAAAGTGGTGGGGTTAGGGATCGTTGACCTCGGTTGAAAATAACAGCATTGGCAAAGTCTGAGATATACACAAGGCGCAAAGCTAAAGTGGCTAAAGCACATCATAATATTTACATACGACAAGTAAATAGATAGATGAACAATGCATGCAAGTGTGATTCGCCTTATATGGTAATTTAATTTATCATATAAAAAATTACTTGAAACTCATTACTATATTCAATTATTCATATACGATATACTTAGTGTCAAAATTTCCACAGCAAAATTGTTTTTTTTTTTATTTATATTTTTGTAGTATTTTATTTATTATTTAATTTACATAAATAAGAAAATATATTATTGCCGTATTTTTGCCATGAATATAGGTAATATTATATAGATAAGTAATTCTGTGATAGCCTAGTGGTTAGGACGACCGACTTCCAATTGGAGGTCGTGGGTTCGATCCCGGGCACGCACCTCTAACTTTTCGGAGTTATGTGCGTTTTAAGTATTTAAATATCACTTGCTTTAACGGTGAAGGAAAACATCGTGAGGAAACCTGCATGCCTGAGAGTTCTCCATAACGTTCTCAAAGGTGTGTGAAGTCTGCCAATCCGCTAGCGTGGTAGACTATGGCCAAAACCCTTCTCCCTCTAAGAGGAGACCCGTGCTCTGTAGTGAGCCGGTAAAGGGTTGATCATGATGATCATGATCATGAAGTAATTCTGGAAAGCTGGTCAAAGTTCATAAGCTTTTATTGTACCTATACTGACCGTACGTCTACAAATAAATAATAATTATTAGACAATTAATAAACCTAATAGTCAAATAACCTTAGCTCGTTTTAATTCAACTTACTCGTTTCGCTTCCAAATTATTTACTTCATGACAGATTATTTGAAAGTTTTTATTATTCAAGACTGGATGCTTCATTCATAATCATCAATCAATTTTCAGTCGAGCGCATGGCGCATACCCATCCGCTACTTCATACGTGAGCCAACAAATCAAAGCGCACGAGTAGCTCAAACAATTAGGTAGTTAGACTACACAACATGTGTTGTGAGCAAACACAATTTACCATTCAAATATCATATTTTTTCACTGGTACAGCTAAAACCATAGTCGGAATTTTCTGTGGCCTGTCTAGAAAGCTTTCTTAAAAGGTTTTGCTTAAAATTAGCGGCTTTGGTGTTAACTTTTTGAATGTTTGGGAGATTCTCGAAAGTAAACAATTGAAAACTTAGGCAATTGGTTACCTTGGTGTCTGTCTGTTCGTCCTTTCGTGTTTGGCACAGACCTGTAAAGCTAAGCACTTTTTGACTCTCCCGGCTTTTTTACTTGAAACTTAAACTTCGCAGTTTTTATTATAAAAAGTTAAAAAACACTAGTACCTACTTCTTTATAGCAGTCATTAAAAAAAGTGTAGTTTTTATTAAAAATTTAAATTACTATCTAAAATTGGTTAAAAAGTTGATACCCCTATATATGGTTGAATGTTAAAAACTTTAACCGAAATAGTATATGAGATATCATATTTAGCTCTCTGTCTTTTTATTACGTTGAAAACTTTCTTGGCAGCGTCTTCATAGAATCCACTTTCAATTTCACTACACGAATAAATCACGTCATCACATTTACAAATATTCGGAAACGTAAAATCGTTAGACCAATATACATGCTCACGCGTCGAACGCCGGCGCAATACTGAAAATTTCACTGAAAACATTGAAACATATTCTGGAAACTCGGAATTGGGGTAAGTAGTGTTGTCTCTGTCTAGAGCTTCGGAAACTGTTGAATCTAAGGAATGTCCGAATTCTCTAGTGGGTTACTCATACGAAATGTATTAACTCGTGTGCATTTAGATAAAACAAAAATATGAATAACTGGGATTCGAAACAACTCCCCGCCATGTGAACTGACATCAGATGAGTCGGGAGCCGCTGGATGCAAGAGACGCAAGACCGCGATGTGTGACATTTCCTGCAAGATAACCTCCGATACTTCATACAAGCGGACCTACTTCTGACAAGGATAACGATGACAAGTACGTTATACTACTAGACGTACTTCTACAATTGATGGGAGGAAAGAGGGTCGCTTCTTGATACAGTAATAATTAGTAATACCTTTGTCCAGTTGTGGACATCTAACTGTTGATAACGACGACATCACGTGTCATCATTGGCTAAGTCAAGTATACTATAATCTTGCTTAACCAAGAGCCATAGAGACATGTCAGCCAAGCCATAAGCCAAGAGAAGCAAAGAAAATAGATAACGTAAAGTTTCATCTGAATCCCAGAGTGTATAAAATATATCACCATATCTGGAATTGGTACTTTCAAAGTTAACATCTCGCACAAAACATTTTAAAATTCATGCAACACCCCGATCTGCGAAATACATCTTTTCGTTTCTGGAATCGTTTTATTTCCTTTCCTTTAATCGGGAAAAGAAATGAAATGGAATAAAAGGAATCCCGCGAACTGCTTGTAGTGAATGCATCAGTGCTGTTTTGTGTTCTGCCGTGCGTGGAAACAAGCCTTTCAATTTTTCGCTGATTTAGAGCTACCAATATACTGGGAAAGTTCTAGAAAATTTTGTTGCTCTTCTTTTTAACCCCCGACGCAAAAACGAAGTTAAACGGGTGTTAAAGTTTGATGTGTCTGTGTGTGTGTGGGTGTGTGTGTCTGTCTGTTCCCCCGTAGCGCACAAACGGGTGAATTTGAATGCGGTTTTTTTTTGTTTGAAAGGTGAATTAGTCGAGAGTGTTGTTAGCAACGTTTGATGAAAATCGGTCCAAGATGTCCGCCACCACAAAATGGCGGATAACATATTTTTTCACAACCCCCTCAATATGGGTATTAAATGTAAGCGCTTGACTAGCAGAATTGCACTATGCAAAGTCAAGATGGCAGCCACCACAAAATGGCGAATGTCGGAGGTTTTTAAAGTAATTGTTGTCTATTTAATGTGCACGTACGTAATTGACTAATATTGAGTTCAATAATATATATAATAATAGTTTATAATTGAATAGTATTGAGTTAGTGGTGGTACGTAATTGTATGTGAAAGAAGAGCGGGGACCCTGAGACACAGGTTTTTTATTAACTTGATTCAGGGTTATATTTAAAGTTATATAAAAAGTTATATAAAAAAAAATTTCATAAATCTTATCTCGAATTCAAACGTGTTGGGACACGTTTGAATTCGAGATAAGATTTATGAATTTTTTTTTTTCAAAAAACGTACTTTGACGTTATGAGTAACGACTTACGTTAGAGATAGTATGAAACATAAATAAATATATTTTTATTATTAGCCTTTATTAACAATCATACATACAGTTACAAAATTATGAAATTATAATATATTAAAATTTTAAGACACCGGTAATGTTTGATTGTTTTGCCCGCCAGCATAGGCCTCCCCCAGGTTCTTCCATGTTTTACGGTCATGCGTTTTTCTCCTCCATAATATTCCTGCTGTGGCCCGTGTGTCATCTTCCCACCTTCGAAAAGGCCTCCCCCTTTTCCTCTTGCCCTCTCGTGGATACCACTCTGTTACGTATCTTGCCCAATTGTCTTTGTTGTTTCGGATAAGATGACCAGCCCATTTCCATTTAAGTTTCCTAATCATTTATCTTACATCAGTGCCCTTTGTTTTGCTTCTTATAATTTTTAAATTTATTTTATCCTTTCTCTTTATATTAAGCAAGCTCCTTTCTATGTTGTGTTGCCATGTTTCTATTTTTTTTAATTCTCTTTTGTTAGGCCCCTTTTTGGCCAACCATACGTCATTCTCGGAAGAATACACGAGTTAAAAGTTTTACTTTTTAGTTTCATTGAATAAATATAGTATGCTGACATAAATCAGTCTCGATTTAACTCCTAAGTTTGTGCAAATTCAAAATATGGATCTCAGTCTAAGGGCTAGACATACGGACCGCATTTTGCACATTATAATAATATCTATTGTTTAATTTATAAAGAAAACTATGTAACAATTAGTATAATAAGATTCTATGTAAACACATTGAAAACAAAAAATGTTTTTGCTAATAACAACACCACTTTTAGTACCTATGTGTATATATTTAAAATATTAACTCTAAAATCTTATTGTTGTTTCATTTACCCATATAACTTTATGCGAGTTATGCTCTGATTTCAAACGCCTGTTAGCTCCATTACAAGGCTTGAGATCTGCAGAGCCGTGCTGTGACTCTACTTAGAATTGACATCGAGTTAAAACGAGACATCAATAAATCCCTGACGATATAAATCTATCTCTTTTTAACTCTGTCTCAAGTCTGGGCAAAGTCAGACAACGCTCTATAGTTCTCAATCTAAGAGACATGTCCGACCAAAAGCTTAGGTAGGTATTCATAGTTGAGGCGCAAACAAGCGCACTAAGCATTTTAAGCTTGAGTCAAAGCCATTTTATTTGCACATTCATTGTGCGACGCAAACTATAAGCCTTCTACACACACGCCGACGTAGCGAACTGTGCCAACTTGTCAGATTAGTCGAGCTTAAGAAGAATATATGGTAAAATACTTAGGTTAAATTGAGTTAGAATAGGTAAAACTTTGAATTTGATGAATGCTGAAAAATTATATGACTGTAAAACAAATATTTTATAACGAAACAATATATTATGAAGGGGATAGTCGCGGGAAATTTGTACCCGTGCGAAGCCGAAGCGGGTCGCTAGTTAAAAATATAAATAACAAGCAGAGATAATCACTATGTTACTCACGTTGTCAAGACCCGTATGATTCACTGATATATACAATTTTGCTGACAAGCTGAACTGACAGCTGTTTTAACACATAATGATCGGAAATTGGAATTACTTCTAATAGGCTGACACTCATTTACAACTGGCTAAAATGTATAATTTCTGTAAAAATACCTTAAACTAAGCCAAATATACAACAATATTTCTCAACTGTCACTGTTATGAAATTGTCGAACTTGCGTGCTAGCCCTGAATGTAACGCGTCGGCAGCCAACTTGTCGGCTCGTCTGTAGAGAGCGCAGCGAGCCTGTGCTGACTTAGCGGATTAAATCTACGATTCAGGAACGAGCCGGAATTTAATTAAGTTCATTTTATCAACTAACTACTAGATATACTAGCAGCTTCGAAAACATTAACACACCGAATTAGAAAGAAACACAAAAAGAAAGAAAGGAAAATAAAAAGGAAATAAGGAAGGAAAGTTAGAATGAAAACTACACTATAATGACATCCCCAAGCGAACATACAAGCGAGCCCACTACAGGGCAAGGACAAAAGATGACGTAAATTGAGTGAGACTAGGACAACGCTATTAACTACTAGGCGTACTTCTACATAGCGGACGTCGGCGGGCAACGTTTCTTTACGCAGTAATAGTTACTTAGGTATTATTTGCAGCTATCACATAACAAAAATTCCTTCGTTAGTGTATAACTCCCGGCACGTAAGTGGAGCGGTGACCTTCAAGTGCGCGCAGCGTCATGCGAGTGAGCGAAACACAATACGATTGGCTCTCCAATCAGCGCTTACGAGGGATCCGCGAGAGCTAATCAGTGCTTACGAACGATCTCCACGCCCTCCCCGCGACCCCCTCACCACCCACCACCCCTAGATGATAGTGAACTTGTATTGATATTAATGATATGATGATATTGATAGCAGTACTTTCCGCGCGGATGGTCCGAATTGACCTTACCACCCGAGATACCTCATTTTCGACTTCTGCGCATTGAAGGTCACCGGTCGACTTATTTGCCGTGACTTGTAAGTACCGAACCGTACAGTCAGTAAGCTATTGAATCTCGAACTGTTAAACTCAAGCCGTTGCTCGTGTACCTGATCGCTCTCCGGTCGAGCCGGAGTTCCGTATCATCAGACTAAGAGAGTGAGGGAATAGAATGTGTGATTTGCGAACACGCTTATGCACTATAGCATCTCCTGTGTAGCTTGCTAGTCTAGTTTGTTGGTCAGGCGTACATTTTTATATCACCCTAGCAAGAACAACTGTTAGGAGTGTGCGAATTAGTAGAAAAACAGATTAAAAAGTATATTCAAATCTATAGCGGTGCAAAGTAGCTTGTACAAAGTTGCAAAGTCGCTCTAACGCTCCAGTACCTACTCGTGGTGGAGCGGTTCTATTATTAAAGTTTAACGGTAAGGCTGCCTTTCCACCAGCGATGTGCGAGGTAGCTAGGCGATGAGCGCGGTTAAAGCAACGTATCTATTTGTATCTGGTAAGACAAGTAACTGGTAAGAAGAATTATGAGCTTGTAATTATGAATATGCGCACTAACTATGTAGTACGTCGTTCGTTTCAGCTTTGCTCCGTACTTCAACTAGCTTCCTAGCTCGCATCTTTAGCTTGCAAGCTTAGCTCTTATCTTTAGCTCGCAACCTTTGCTCGTATCTTTAGTTCGCATCATTGGCTCATATTCTTATATCCATAGCTGCAAAGAGTATGTAAAAAACTTAGCCTCGTCATTTTTCGAACAGTTTTCCACGCTACTACGAAAATCAAACGAACCTATAGTTAAGCCGTGAGCGGAGACATCGAAGAGTCGAGGAGGTTTTTAGTCCGTAGGTCACTGCGAACACGTGCAGTAGAGTCGGGCATGCCAGACGGTATCGATGAGAATTTTCCTCCTCCTCCTACTCCGAAAAAAAAAAATAGTTTAGATATCATACACATCCCTCGCCAGGCAGCTTAGCACATCTCCGGTGGAAAGGCAGCCTAGCTGCGGACTTAGCGCAGCGACTCTCTGAGGATTAAGTTAATCTTGCGTGTCAAGATGTGCATGTGCCTAGGTAAACCCGAGAACTGTTATTTTAGCTCAACCGAGGTAATAGTTGGTTATGAAAGACATCCTTTGGGAGTGGGACGTGGGAAACCCAGGGTTCGATTCCCGGTGGAAGCGATTTGTAAATACATACATGATTTTAATTTTCGAACATTAGAACGTGATAGTAAAATAATCGTGCTACCTCGCTCTGACTCAACTGAAACAATATATAAACAAATAACAATGATGGCGGACGGGATGATATTAAACCAAAGATATTAAACTTTTATATTAAGTATTAGTTATGGACAACTGATGTAGAAAAAAGAATAAAATTATACTTAAAATATGGCTTTTTATTTTATTTTTTTTTATTTTTATTATTAGTTGTAGATGATGTGCACGGCTTCATCCAGACGGATTTAGGTTTTTGAAAATCCCTTGGGAACGGCTTATTTTTCCGGGATAAAAAGTAGCTCCTCACCTCATTCGAAAATTCCGTCGATCCGTAGCCATCTTGTTTCAGCGTAATTAAAGGACAAACTAACCAACAAACAAACACACACAGCAATTTTACGAGTAGAGATTTGACGAATTTTTAAAGAAGCCTAAAATAGTCCATTGTTGTGCTTATTTTTTTATTCCATTTCGTATTGAGCCAAATAGCAGGAGCAGAAAAATTTCCATGTAAATTCACTGCGGACGCCTGTTTTGCTCTCCTATTCGAAAACAGAAATGGAAAAGTTATGGAATCGATTCGGTTCTATTGTCAACTGGAATACCAGAAATTGAAAAGTTTGGGAATTAATGCTGTGCCATTTCTTTCTTTATTTTTGGCTTTGTGCTCTCGTTCAGTGAGATTTTAGGTTTTAAGGTGTTAAATTTTCGGAATTTTCCTATTTCCAGCTGAGATGTTGTACTGCGCTACCCTATTTCTGTTTCGCAAATACAAATTTTGACATGACAGTGTGTGTGGGTGTGGGTGTGTCTATCTGTCTGTTCCCCTGTGGCGCACAATCGGATGAACCGATTTTAATGCGGTTTTTTTTTGTTTGAAAGGTGAATTAGTCGAGAGTGTTGTTAGTTATGTTTGATGAAAATCGATCCAAGATGGCCGCCGCTACAAAATGGTGGATTACATATTTTTTCACAACTCCCTTAATATGGGTATCAAATGAAAGGGCTTGACTAGTAGAATAGCATTATGCAAATCCAAGATGGCCGCCACCACAAAATGGCCCATGTCGGGGGTTTTTTAAATTCTTATTATATTAAACTTAAGTTTGTAAGAACCTTCTTGTATTCTATTAAGTTCTTTATTAAAGCTGCAAAGTATGCAAACAAAAGCAATAACATTAGCATAAAACGTTTGTAGTCGCACAACTACTTTATCCTTTAATTATCCTCCCCAGTTATTGCACCTACTAAGTACTAACTACATCCTATGAAATATGTGTTCCAATTAAGAAGTATATATTAGCCATAATTTAGACTTGTATTTACTTAAATAAATAAATTATTTCTTTATTTTTTTGCGTAACGCTTACGTAATGATATATTCTTTTAGATTTTCTTCTAATTCAAAAAATAATTAAAATTGAAATGTTTGTCTGTGATTTCGAAATAACTCTCTCATTATAAGCTCGTATGATTTATATGAATGAAACACATTGTGGCTAATTCTGTTGCACACAATCTCTAAACTAAACTAAATTGAGAGGTTTAAAAATAGTGCTATCCTTTTCCGCAGATATCGTTGTGAAAGAGATAAGAATATATTTAGCCCTGTCATTTTAGTTTAGGTTTAGAGATTGTGTACAACAGAATTAGCCACATTATGTTCTTAAAAATGTTAAATGTCTGTCTTTTTGTACGGGCGAATCTTTGGCTGTAGCTATTTTGACTGGATTTTCATAAGTAATACTATGCTTATACCGAGAATATTTAAGGTTTCTGCATTAAAAAAAAACTGTTGTTGTAAGGGACAATATAGCTACGTTTTGTCCCCGAAAATTTAGGAATTTTCATGATATTTTTAAAAACCGGCCAAGCGCGAGTCGAACTCGCGCATGTAGGGTTCCGTACCTTTATCTATAAAAATAGCAAATAATCATGTCTGGTCTGAGCCCCCTTAAATATTTATTTTATTATGTTTAGTAAAGTTTATTTGAATAAAAAACTTTTCTATTCTATTCTATTCTATTCTATGTTTGCTATAACAATAAATAGTTATTATAGCGGCAACAGAAATACATCATCTGTGAAAATTTCAACTGCCTAACTATCATGGGTCATGAGATACACCCTGGTGACAGATGGACAGACAAACGGACAGCGGAGTCTTAGTAATAAGGTCCCGTTTTACCCTTTGAGTACGGAACCCTAAAAATCATTCACCCGAAAGAAGTCACGGACATAAGCTAAGTAGGTACTTTAAAATAGAAAAGAAATGAAATTGTTATTATTGCTTTGTTAGCATGTTATTTTAACATTCACAGTCTCTAAGCTAATGACACTTTCATGTAGAGTTCCAGTTGTTTGACTCGCGGGAACAATCCTTTTATACTTTAACTTTCGTGATAAGTACCAGTAAGGGCCAGTTTCACAAGAGAAGGTTAAAGTAAAATTGTCGCTTAAGCCAAGGCTTTAACGACTATTGTCGCATGACAGTGAACCAGGTCAGACGGATAAATGTGCTTTCCGAGGCACGGGGATTAAACACCGCCATAACTACCAACTCCGGGTTGACACTGACAATTTCTTAACGGACAAACCTAATATCTATCAATTTTTTAATCTGACCTGAGAATCGAACATGCTAACAGACTATCGACAGATCGATTATCAAGAAGACTGTTACAGTAAAGTTACTTTTAAACTTTTTGAGCAAGAAAACGGAACTTTGGGTTGCAAATGCCAGGAAACATTGAGTTTTTGCCTGACTTAACCTTAACACCAAACTTAGTGGAGACATCAATATCACAGAATATAGAATAGCCAATAGTTGTGTAATCCATTTTGCTTGTTTTTGGTAGGCAAGTTTAACCTTAACGCTGACTTTACTTTAACTGCCTTATGCGCAACTGGCTCTGAAGAGCCTTTGCACATAACGTAAGTTCGGTCACCATTTGCGCATAAGACGGTCGAAGTACGATTAAGCTTATGCTCTAACTAACAAAACCAGCCAAGATTTTTAGTTCGGGATGCGAATTTCCTGAATATACGTTTACGTACCCACTATCAGACTAATATTATAAAGGCGAAAGTTTGTGTGTGTGTGTGTGTGTGCGTACGTGTGTGTGTATGTGTGTATGTATGTTTGTTACTCTTTAAAGCCGCAACTACTAAACCGATCTGGCTGAAATTTTGAATGAAGACAGATTATATGCTGACTATGCCTAAAAATAGCCTATGTGTAACATAGGCTATTTTTTATCTTGGAAAAATTTTCCAAGATAAAAAATACAGTTCCCATGGGATTTTGAAAAAACTATTATATATATTTGATTTTGAAATCTATAGTTACAGCCATAGGTAGATTACTATATCAAACTTCCTTGGAAGTAGGTATAAAGGTTGGAAAAGGGAGCGAGAACGGGAACCGGAAATCCACAATTCCCTCGGGATTTGTGAAAAACCTAAATCGACGCGGACGAAGTAGCGGGCATCCTCTAGTCTTAAATAATTGGACTGCATCGTCATAGAGCTAGAGAGGATGTCTCTAAGATACAGACACTAAGTAACCTGTAATTCCGCGTCGAACCGAAGGCTCCTCTCAGCGCACAATGCACGCGCGGACAAAGCGGCCCTAACTCAGGACTTAAGCCGCTCTGAACGCTCGTTCACTGCGCAAACACCAAAAGTTTGATAGGACTGTTCAATACAATCTTTTACTATTTTTATAACCACCGACGTGATTCAATAAGAGAGGTGCCGCTTTGTCTGTCTGTATATATCTCTCTATGTGCCTTTGTGTCGTAGAGTCGTGTGTGTTATCGTAGTGCTCAAACGGATGAGCCGATTTGAATACGATTTTGTTTAAATTGGGATAATTTGTAACAACTATGTTTGATGAAAATTTGTTCAATCGTTTAAATATTATCAGCTCTTCGTGTGGGGTTCTCAGTTCTCATGCAATGTTATCCATATACTCCACATATCCGATGTGATTGAAACCTTTGAATTACACTTATTTCAGCTATTGTATTCTGTTTAAATATTTTGTAAAGTCATGTTCTCTTTTCAATTATGATCAACTGCAGCGCTCTTCAATGGGATAGTTTACCATAATAATTGTAGTAGATATTAGATGTAGCTGTGATAGCCTAGTGGTTAGGACGACCGACTTCTAATCGGAGGTCGTGGGTTCGATCCCGGGCACGCACCTCTAACTTTTCGGAGTTATGTGCGTTTTAAGTATTTAAATATCACTTGCTTTAACGGTGAAGGAAAACATCGTGAGGAAACCTGCATGCCTGAGAGTTCTCCATAACGTTCTCAAAGGTGTGTGAAGTCTGCCAATCCGCTTGGCCAGCGTGGTAGACTATAGCCAAAACCCTTCTCACTCTGAGAGGAGACCCGTGCTCTGCAGTGAGCCGGTAATGGGTTGATCATGATGATGATGATGATGATGATGTTATTAGCAACAGAATTATTTACCTACGTGAGCATAAATGAAAATGTTCTATTGAGACATTTTCTGTTTCTAACCAGTATAATGGTCACCCTAAACTCTAATTATACGAGTGTCTCTCTCGACGGCACTGAAGCAAGTCTTGTTTTATCGCCATAACTTAACTAGAACAACGAAACCCAGCAATCTGTCTTAACCTTTATATTAGTTTAATCAGGACCTATTTCACCACCTTCTGATAAGTGTCGGATCGCATAAACGTACTTAAGTTTTGTCACTTTCTTACTTTCAAGTAATAAAGACAAAAGATGTGAATAAGCTATTCGACACTTATCAGAAGCTAGTGAAACAGGCCTACAAAAGTAAAGATCGTTCCTTAATAGACACAGGCCATATACGTCAGTATAATATAATTATTAATCTATGTCAGACAAAGAAACAAGAGATGTTATGTAGCTACCAAGAATCATAGAACCTATGGATTCTGAGCTCCAAACAAAACGTTGAAGCAAAGGAATTTGGGCTTAAACAGGTCTGGAGTTGCTTTTTCTCGTTCTCACCTACTTAAATAGAGTGTGTGAGGTATAGAAAAACTAGAGAAAAAATAGTCCAGGTGAATGACCTTGTCTTCGCTAAAATATTTTAGGCGCAGTCTCCAGTGTCTAAATAGGATATAATATGTATACTTATAACCTTCTTGGTAGCTACACTGTTCGTAGCAAATAGCTACGTCCCGGACTCACACGTCAGCATTAACCGATACGCTCCCAACTTGGTCTCTCACATGGCTGAACACAATTATTAGCCATCAGATAGCTCCATGCCATGAAAGCAGAGATTTGTGACCTATAAAGCTAATCTATCCTTACACGCCCGTAGCATACCCCCAGCAGTTCATGCAAGCGAACAAGCAAGGACAATGCTATGCGAAAATCGAGCGGGACAAAGACAACGATAAACTACTAGGCATACTTCTAATAATAATAATGTACTCCCGTCCGAATTTCGGCCACGGCGGCCAATCTCAACCGAGGCGGAGAGCCATCTACGCAGGAGATATTATAGTGCACAAGTGTGTGCGCATACACAGGTGCCCTCCCTATTCCCTCACTCTCATAGTCCAATGGGACGATAATGCGACACTACCGGAGAGAGATCAGGCGCAGGACCGACGGCTTTACGTGCTCTCCGAGGCACGGGGGTGTATCTAACACCACCAACTTCCAACCCCGTGCTGACACTGAGAATTTCTTGACAGAAAAATTCAATACCTCATAAATAATTTTTTTGGCCCGCCCCGGGAATCGAACCCGGGACCTCGTGATCCACAGTTGAACGTGCTAACCAGTAGACCAACGAGGTTGACTAACTTCTACATTACTGGCGACCGTGGGCCACGATTGGCGGTGTCCGTCTGAACCGCGGGCGCTACCTCATAAAATCAAATGAAACCTTATCTATAATTTAGTAGTTTTTTAGTAGTATTTGGTAGTTAAGATAAAATATTTAGTAGTTCAATATAACCAAAATTAAATGAAAAATAAAGTGCGCCGCCAACCTGACGTCAGGTTGGCGGGTGGAATTTTAACGGCGTACAATACTTTGAAAATATATATGTCAAATTTTAGTAGTCTTTTGGTAGTTTAATAAAATTACGTTAAATCTTATTCACGCCTTTGTTTATAGACTAAAAAATATATTTTCTTTTTCTTCATCGGAAACGCCTGTGGAAATTATCATAGCAATCTTTCAGTAGAACTAATTATCAATAATTGTACTTGTTACATAATAGATGCTAATAAAATTATATTAAAATAGAATTAATCACACTAATATTACAAAGGCGAAAGTATGTGTATGTGTATGTTTGTTACACTTTAACGCCGCAACTTCTGTACCGATTTGGCTGAAATAATTTTGTATGGAGATAGATTATGCCCTGACTTAAGAGGCCAGCAGAGGATGGATTGCCCATACAACGTAATACCAAAATAATTTGTAATTTGAGAATATTTCCACCATAATATTATGCGATTATTGGATTCAAATTGTATTTATCTAGGTTCCTGGTTCTGATAATATGTTTCCAAAACATCTTCCTAAAATGAAATGTAAGCAAACTGCGTTTTGCACATTTTTACGACATAAACGGCATATCTTCTCTTTATTTGTTTCATATTCAAATCAACGATATCTTACCTAATAATTGATCAGGAACATAGCTTCTAATGTCAAGTTACAAAATACCTAAAACCCCAACCCCTAGTATAGTGGACAGTTGTGCAATATAATACCTCCTATTATATTGCACAACTGTCCACTATACTATCTCCTGCGTAGTGCTCTGCGTATGCGCACACACTTGTGCACTATAATATCTTCTGCGTAGTTGGCCCTGCCACTATTGAGATTGGCCGTCGTGGCCGACATTCGGAGCGCTGTGGTCGTAAAGAGGTCCCGGGTTTGATTCCTGGCAGAGGCAATTTGGGATTTTATAATTTCTAAATTGTCTCTGGTCTGGTGGAAGGAAGCCTTCCACCAGACCAGAGACAATTTATTAGCCGTGACTGGTTACCACCATACCGGCAAAAGCCGTGCCATCAAGCGATTTAGCATTCCGGTACGATGCCGTGTAGAAACCAATCAGGGGTAGATATGCATACCTCTTCCAAGTTAGCCCACTTCCATCTTAGACTGCATCATCACTTACCATCAGGTGAGATTTACAGACTACAGTCAAGGGCTAATTTGTAGTTGAACAAAAAATTTGAGTGTAGGTAAGTATTTTAGGTGCTACTTTCGGAATATTTTGTTACAGTAATAGGTGTACGATTAAATACTACCCAAACCTAATAACGTCATTATTTGTAAGTTCTATGTTTTTTTGCTTTAAATATGTCTAAAAATATAATATTAATTCTATTTTAATATAATTTTATTAGCATCTATTATGTAACAAGTACAATTATTGATAATTAGTTCTGCTGAAAGATTGCTATGATAATTTCCACAGGCGTTTCCGATGAAGAAAAAGAAAATATATTTTTTAGTCTATAAACAAAGGCGTGAATAAGATTTAACGTAATTTTACTAAACTACCAAAAGACTACTAAAATTTGACATATATATTTTCAAAGTATTGTACGCCGTTAAAATTCCACCCGCCAACCTGACGTCAGGTTGGCGGCGCACTTTATTTTTCATTTAATTTTGGTTATATTGAACTACTAAATATTTTATCTTAACTACCAAATACTACTAAAAAACTACTAAATTATAGATAAGGTTTCATTTGATTTTATGAGGTAGCGCCCGCGGTTCAGACGGACACCGATTGGCAGGGGAGGGAGTGAGCATCGATTCGTTATGCAGTAATAGATTGACTAGGCTCCTAAAATAGTGGCTAAAACAAGTATAAATTAAAAATTTTATAAACCCCCGACATTCGCCATTTTGTGGTGGCGGCCATCTTGGATTTGCAATAGTGATATTCTACTAGTCAAGCCCTTTCATTTGATACCCATATTAAGGGAGTTGTGAAAAATATGTAATCCGCCATTTTGTAGCGGCGGCCATCTCGAATCGATTTTCAACACAACACTCTCGACTAATTCACCTTTCAAACAAACAAAAAACCGCATTCAAATTGGTTCACCTGTTTGAGCGCTATTAGGGAACAGACAGACACACACACACACACACACACACACACACACACACACACACACACACACGTCAAACTTATAACACCTCGTCGTTTTTGCGTCGGGGGTTAATGAGTATGAGTTACTTAATTACATAATTAATATTTTAGAATTAGAAGTACTAGGGATAAAGGACATGTAAGAGGTGTGTCGTAGATACGTTGTTCATAGCAAATCGCTACGTCCCAGATACACACGTCAGCGTCGCCCGACACGCTCCCAACTTGTTCCCTCACATGACTGGGCACAATAGCCATCAGATAGCTCGCAACAAGTTTGCTTTTATCCTTTCCATTTTACGCTGAGAGCTAACAGTCAGTTTGTTTTTTCTATTACAATATTTTACACCCTGTTCAACCGAGTGATTTAGCGATCGGGAATAATTAAGAGGCTTTGAGAGCGATATGCGACTCTAGCAAGGCGACACATAAATCCTAGTTTGAAATCAATGTAGAGCATTTGAAGAGAGCATCGATGTTTAATAGAGTGACTATAACGCCATAGATGTCAATAGCGTGGACGTCTTTACGTACCTATACAGATAAATAACTTTACTTCAAAAATACACACAATGAATATTGATTACCTAATTAATAGTAAGGGTTAAATGGAAAAAGGAAAAAATCCTGCGTTTTGCAATAGCCACTTTTTCAGCGCTATTTATGATCAAACTCTTCACCAGCTCTTAGACTATATCTTGTTTTAGGTGACCGAATGCATATAAAGAGATACGGATTTGATTCTAAATCGAAATGCTCATGCATGCGGTGTGAGAATGTCATGCATTTCGGATGGCTATCTAATATAATACCTAGTGGCAAAGGCGTAGCGCCGCGAAGCAATTTATGGCTGGAACAAATAGAACGTGCAATAGCAGCGCGGCGCTACGGTAACGTATCCAACGCGGCTCCTGTAAGTTGTGATACAAGAAACTATGTATGTGAACTCAACCAGCGTTCTAAGTCTAAGGCCTCTTGTTAACACGCCGTAAAAACTCACGTTTTTTGGATAACGCCGGAGACGGCGCGCCGTACATGGCGTTATCCAAACAAAACGTGAGTTTTCACGGCGTGTTAACAAGAGGCCTAAGCCTGAAAAAATCCACGAGAGTTATTTTCTCGTGATTTGATGTTAATTAAGTGTATTAGAAAATTAAATTACTGGCCAGATAAATAAAGTCAGAAAATATCCCTTTGAGATTCTTACAAGTTGGTAATATATAAACCTATTTTAATAATACGTACTTAATTACTAAAAAATAATTCGTGCGGATTAGGTATTCAGATCTTGCAGATTTCTCGAAACTAACTGAGCATTTCTTAGATTCCTTAATGCCAGTGGACGGCACCTAACTAACCTATAACCTAACCTAACTTAACCTGTCAACTGTCTTAAATGTCTAGCTGAGTTTCAAGAGACAAAACGTCTTATTTTTATGCCTGAGCCTCGATTAAGCCTGGAGGGAGAATAGTTAAAATCTAATTTCTTAGCGATTCAGCATGCAGCTAACAAGTCCAAAAAGCTTGATAAAAAAATGCGTTCATTCCATTTCATCGTTCATTCGTTGTTCTTACGTCCATATGCTTTTTTCAAATCCTCACCACAGTTCAAACACGTATTTCACAGACATTTTACTCCTGTATTTGTTACTCTGAGTTATTCTGAGTTTACGCACCAAAACTTAAAATAAAACTAAAATATCAAAAAACTGTATATTATGTAATGCAAAATCAACCCAAAGACTTATTTCAAAGTCGTAATTCAATACTTCGTATATTTATTTTGCGACATTGCTTGGGGCGCTGGCTGTAGACCAGTATTGGCAAACTCAAACCCTAAAATAAGCCAGTTTAGGTCCATTTCACTCTGAAGTCATTGTGTTTCGATAATTTATGTAGTATTTAGTAAAGTTTTCGAGGTGTGCAAACTGAGACTAACCACACTGTATTAGAAGCATGCTCAGAATTTTATAAAACCAACAATCGAATATCAAATACTCGTATATACAGCCAAACGTGATAAAAATGCATTTTAAAATTAAACATAAAAGTTGGTTGCGTAGTCCTAGGTATTCTAAGGTCATATTTTTTTGAAATTAATTTATTAGGCTGAATAATATGTACGTAAATTTTGTGAGAAAATCTCGCAGATAATGCAGGCTTTATTTTGGAAAAATCCACCCTACGTATTGACAGAGGTTGTGTGTAGTGGAAATAAATTCAAAATAAATGCATGTGCAGCTTTCAGCGTGTTTTGTGTATTCGTATCTCCCCATATCTGGTTCCTGGGGGAAATACACGGTGCACCTATTTACAACGGAGAAAAAGGACAAATCTAAACAAAAAGATTGCTGAGCAATATGCTTCTTAGTTTTTATGGTGTTCCGTAGATTTTATTATTGGGATTTACCGATTTACTTGGATTTAATAATTATTAATTTATTTTTAGTTGGTTGTTGGTTAGTTGTTGGTAACGCTGTACAAATTCACGACTTAAAAAAACGGTAACGATAGTAAAATCACGACATACCTATGAAGGAATTGAGTAATTGCTAATAGATTCTCATCCTCCTGAAAGATGTATTGTATTAGTATTTATCAAGGGCGACCATTCACTATGCATGATATGCATGATATGCATGATAATGGGCGGCTATGCATGATAATGGAAACAGTGTTTTGGCATTTCATTCTACTACCTTCGCTCTACAAAACGGTATTATCTACCACTTCAAAAAAAAAACATAAAAATGCAACAACGGTTGTTGTTCCTCTGTGTCAGTCAAATCGTAAACTCCCAAATTGCCCTTGCGCGAGGTCCAAGGAGTTCGAAGGAGGTAGGCAAACGCAGACGAAAACGTGCGATAGTTTTTAAAATTCGAACTCCACGGAACCCTAAAGCTCGGCAGCGCAAATAAACAAGTGTCTGTACGAGTGGAGAGCGCGGCGCGGGAAGTGCGCTCCGAACAAATTGAAGCGCCGCCATTGTCTTGAGCAGCGCACAATTTACTATTCACAATGTATTTATTGATTGCATTAAAACGAGCGCGGGAGAATACAATGTCGGTTTGTATCATAAAAATGGAAATTTCGAAACTCTATTATAGTCACGTTGAAATAGTAATAGCACAGGATACTAAATATATCGTAATAGTAAGTATGCACGGCAAAAGTAGTATTACAGGGTAGCGGTGAATGATAGTAAACAAGTATAAATTAAAAATTTAAAAAACCCCCAACATTCGTCATTTTGTAGTGGCAGCCATCTTGGATTTACATAGTGCTATTCTACTAGTCAAGCCCTTTCATTTGATTACCCATATTGAGGGGGTTGTGAAAAAAATATGTTATGTGCCATTTTGTGGTGGCGACCATCTTGGACCGATGTTCATCAAACATAGCTAAGAACACTCCCGACAAATTCTCCTTTCAAACAAAAAACTACATTCAAATCGGTTCACTCGTTTGAGCGCTACGGGCGAACAGAAAAACAGACAGACACACACACACACACAGAAACGTCAAACTTATAACACCCCGATTTATTTGCGTCCGGGGTTAAAAAAATTAAAACACGATTATGTCTTTATACCAACCCGGGAATCAAACTCAGGACATCATGATCAGCAGTCAACCACGCCAACCACTAGACCACCGAGGCAGTTTATATAGTGTACCATTATATATAAAATACCACACGAAACATCATAGGTAATTATTTAAACCTCTGGGAATGATCTAAGTACTTATAATGAACGTAGTACCTACTTGATACTTTTTATCCTGGGAAAACAAAGAGTGCCACGCGGAAAAAGTTGCGGCCTATAACTAGTAGTAATACCTATACAATTTGGTGTTGGTTTCAGTAAACCAGCGTATAATTGTGATGGTTTATTACGCCGTCATTTCACCAAAGCGAAGTGCTGCAGCGGATCGCCGATAAAGAAGAGGCACGTTCCACTTGTCGACCTGCTTCTTATAATATTGTATCCATCTATATTTTATCTATTGTATCTATCCATATTTTATCTATTGCGTCTAACCAAATTCAACTATTCCTATAACTTAATAATATTGATGAGAAAAAACATCAATAGCAGTCCGGTCTTACACCCCTATGCCTCGGAGAGCACGTAAAGACACTACTACTAACTACGTAATCTACTACGTTTGGTAGGTAATCTCGTTAGGACTAGGGTAATTGACAATACATCGACAGTATAATCAGAGTATTATAAATGCGAAATTAGTATGTCTGTCTATTTCCTTTTCCCGGCCCAACCACTGATCTAATGGTCTAAGATCCCGCCATACAACGACCTTCACCGAGCTGTTTATTTGATGAAACGTATTTTATATTTAATTTAATATGTCAATAAATAGATTGCATATGGGTTGCCTAAAAAATTTCAGTCCAGGATATGATTAATTAATAATTTAAAAAAAAAAAATTTTTTTAACATTTCACCGGTTTGATTATTAGACACGTTCTATACCAATCGAAAGTATGAAGCCCAAAGAATAATTATGCAAACGTTAGGTTACCTATTCTTTTCCGGTCAAAACTCTTGGTATAATGAACTTATGTTGATCAAACTTAACTTTTTATTAAAACTTGTGCAGAATTTTTTGCTTTGCATAATTTATTTTGCTCCCATTTTAATTAAATTCGATTCACGGAAAACTAAGATAATATTGGAACAGGTTTAAAGTGGGTAAAGCAAAGAGAAAAGATAAGTAGTTACACCCAATGAATTAATTATACAAGATAAGTAGAGCATAATTAATAAGTAACTTTGATATTAAAACTGATTTAAAAGCTGCAGTGAGTTATCGATAGAATGGAGGCAAGTTTCACTTGTAATCGACCTAGATTTTAGAAAATATCGTTACTTTTTTCATTCTATTTAATGCGCGTAATTGCAACACTGTGGTTAGAGGGAACATTTTAATTTTCATTAAGCATACTACAGGCTGCATAGAGCGAAAATTATGTAGCTGGTTGGAAAATAGAATCATATTATTGGTATAAACGAGGGTAATTTATTGAGTGCTAGCATACATATTCGTAGCGCAGATTTTTTTGTGCACTTTAATAACGGTGTATTAAGGCTAAATCTAGGTTAAATGTTATTGAGGTCGGCCTCACAAAGCCGGAAAAATTCAGAATCTGAATTCAAAAAGCACAGAAATGCATACAATTTCACTGTTCCCCACTCACATTCTGATTTTTTCAGATCCTTAATTTTTCAGATCGATCTGACAAAATGTGTCTGAGGCCGGCCTCACACAGCCGGAATTTCAGAATCTGAAATCTTCAGATTCTGAATTCAGACAGGCATTCCGGCTGTGTGAGGCCGGCCTAAGACTAGATGAGAGCATACTGCGATAGCTGGCTCTTTTCATCAAAACCTCCGCTCCGTTAAACCAATAGACGTCCACTACTAAGGTATAGGAGATTTTACACGCTGCGATCTTACGCCGTTTATGTCCAGTGGCTTTTTACAACTCGTGTGATGCAAACCGTTAAACTAGTGGAAGGTCGGCGTCGTGCAAAATTCAATTTGTTGTTTATTTATGTGACTTGCCATTTGGATTAGACCAAAGTGGAACAAATCAAAACATTATAAACCCCCAAAGAGCATTCGTAATTGTCTATTACTCAAGCCATTTCCCCGCGTCTGTACATTTTATTTTGATGGCGTTATTTTATCTGTTATTGTTTTAATAAACTCTGAATGGTGGTAAAACGGCATATTAAATGTCTAATATACAGCCATTATACAGCATTTACGGGCTCCACGACGCTTATTATATTTGCCTAACCGTTAGTTCCCAGAGCAAACACTAGATATTAATTAGATTGTTAATTAAAACAGGCAGACGCTGAAAGCACTAGTTAGTCGTACATTAATATAATTCGATATTGTAGATTATCCTAAGTAGTATTTACTATTAATTATATTTTGTTTTAATGAAGACAAAACGATACCCAGAATCAGGACAGAGCAAAAGGAAGCTCTATATTCGATTTCCGTCATGACTTAGTATGACGTATAATTAACGTATTACTTACTACCTTGCACTATTAAGTATTCTATAGTATTATTCCCAATATCGAAACTACTAGAAACTATCAAAAACTATCAACATCGTTGAGATGACATACAAACTTGTACTATACCTTGTACCAACCTTGTACTGTACCTATAACAGTTAAGATGGACTTTGAGGTATGCGACACTTAGGTGGCGACACTTTCTTACAGCTTTGCATAGAAATGTGTGGAGATCTTGGTGCCCGCGACATGCGATACTAACTCTATCTACGTTGATTGCGCGTTATAGGTAGTATCAAGTGTCGCGGTCGCGTACCTCAAAGTCCAAAGTCTACATTTACGGTTACGCCTCGCATATTATTTACCCAGCTAGATATACATACCTATCTGGCTCAATGAATATCAGGCATAAATATGCGATGAAAAAATTGTAATCTTTACGTAACCATAACGTACCTAAACAAGACTCGTCTATCATTTTATTATTATAACAGATTCCAGATTTACCCTTATACTGTCGGCGACAATGCGGGACGATATTTATGTCCCCTATTAATATCTCAACGTGATGATACAACGATAGGGGATAATATATCCCTTATAAGTTTGGGGCAATGCTTGCCTTGATAAAATCTAAGGGCTCATTTCATCTCAAATATAGCCGCGCGTGTTGGCAATAATATCCAAGTATGAGCTGCTCGTAGGAAACCTTGTAAAACTACCTTCTGGTCAGATTCTTATTTAAAAAGCAGACGCCGGCGATTTTGTACGCCTGGAGTGATACCATACAGTATGTATAGAAGTGGGTAAAGGTGATAATTGTCATTATTTGGGAAAACTTAAAACTAAATGTGCGAGGGTTCCAAACGTGCCCTGATTTGAGAAGAACCCACCAAAAACCTCAGCCTATAGTATTTTTAACCCCCGACGCAAAACAATGGGGTGTTATAAGTTTGACGTGTCTGTGTGTGTGTGTGTGTGTGTGTGTGTGTGTGTGTGTGTGTGTGTGTTTTCCCCTGTAGCGCTTTTTTTGTTTGAAAGGTAAATTAGTCGAGAGTGTTGTTAGCTATGTTTGATGAAAATCGATCCAAGATGGCCGCCGCTACAAAATGGCGGATCACATATTTTATCACAGTCCTCAATATGGGTATCAAATGAAAGTGCTTGACTAGTAGTATAGCACTATGCAAATCTAAGATGGCCGTCACCACAAAATGGCGAATGTCGGGGGTTTTTTTAATTTTTAATTTATAGATACTTGTTTTAATGTGACCATCTCACGACATCACTTAGTCTAATCTAGTCCCAATAGCCAATATTTCTAATATACATGTACTTAGTGTATTAGAAATATTGGCTATCGGGAACTCATGTCAAAGGTTTCATATCTTTCAAATAATCTTTTAAAAGAGGAACAAGCACGCTCATCAACGGAAAAATAAATAGAATCATTATAATTATAATGAAAAAGTATTGCTCCACTTACCAAATTCTCGCTTAAATATAAAGACATTCACCCTTATTCCTTGGCGACAAAGCGAAATGATATTTATGATACCCCTATCAACATCCCCATGTGATGATACAACGATAAGGGATGAAATATCGTCCCTCGCAAGTTCATGAGCATTACTTCCCATAATCGCGGGGAATGTACACGCGTTTATTGCCTATGATTTACTGTGCTACGTGCGTTCATGGTGCGACACTCTTGGAGTAAAGCCAGTAGGTATTACATTAAGTTTGTTTGACAGAACATTTGACATCCTTAAAGGACATAAATAAATAAAGAAATACATAATTATGTATAAAAAAATAAAAAATTACAAAATCGGCGGGATTCGAACCTACAGTTCTCTGGAGTTCGCGCCCTGGCTGTGTTACACCACATTTTGGTTTTGTAAAACGACTTAACTATATTCTTAAAAAAAATATGTCAGGACAATTAACTACTTTGTATTCTAATATTACCAATCAAAGCTACAAACAAAAACCGGTATTGGCAGATGTTGCAATTCTACCAAAAAAAAATTTAAATGCTTTCTAACGGTGAGCGGAAAGAAATTAAATACGTAGTGAACCGATATATTTTGTGTTCGGGAATCAAGTGTAGTCCATAAAAAGAAAAAAAGAAAAAAAAGAACATATTGAAACAAAAAAATACCATATTCATAATATTTTCATTTAAAGCGATAACAGAAATGCGTATTTAATTTTTTAAAAATTGACACCGGAAGCGCGCTAAAGCGGAAAATAAAAACATGATAAAAACCGGCGGCGGACGCCGGCCGGTATCATGACATTTATTTATTGACACGCAGATAAATTCCAAAATATTGAATATTTTTAAATGGTGTTCGTCGATTTTTTATGAGTAAATGAACAATCATTTGTTTTCTCTATAACAACAATAATTTCCATAAATAGGAATGATTTTATTATCATTGAATAAGTCTGTTTGCCCCTAAGCCGTTATACCGGATATTATTACATGTAAAGCCCAAATTAGACGGTGCCCCGTTCATCGTTCATTTTTGCGATGAACGATGAACGGTCGGTGTTTACTGTTCGTTTTCGATGACTATTCGATGAAGCCTCGCAAAGTAAAAATCCCGTAAAATTAACCGTCTAATTTGGGCTTTACAATAGTCGTTAAAGCCCGCATTGGGGCAGCATAGCGGGTCGAGCTCTATATTCCTCTCTCCCATAAGCTAAAAGCTTAAAAAGCTGTAGTTGTATCTTTGGTTTGTACGTCAATGGGATAAAGGTGTTTCAATTGCTCACGTAAAAGTGGCTCTCAGCTAAAGTGGAAAGCTGGAAATTTGATACGAGTTCAGAGCAAAGTTTAGACGCGCTTCGGAAGCGACGACTGCTCGCGAATTATTTAGAGCACGTCAAACATCGCGCATCGCTCAAACTTTGGATTTATCAAAAGTTTGTCGCGAATTTTAATTAAAAAATTGTAGATACATGATCAGCCGGGTTATTCTGTAACTTAGTTACCAACTGAAAATGGTTGCCAACGAATTAGTTCGATATACATTGCTGCTTTACTGTGTGAAAAATATAAACAGTGATTTCATTTCACACATTAAACAGCAATGTATATCGAACTAATTCGTTGGCAACCATTTTCAGTTGGTAACTAAGTTACAGAATAACCCACCAGGAGCTCAAGCACAACCACTGCGACAGCGCTTTGAATAACATAATGAGTCTTTAAAAGCCCTTAAATAAATAAAGACAAAAAAACATATTGACTCAAATTTTTCAATCCTTTTTACGCGCTCTCCGAGGCACGGGAGTGAAGCGCTAACTACAAAGTCCGAGCTGGCACTGAGAATTTCTCGACAGAAAAAAATTACCTCATGATTTTTTGACCCGACCCGGTAATCGAAAACAGGACCTCGTGTAACGCAGTCGACCGAGGCAGTTAGGTACACGTATACATATATTATGTACTAGCGGTCCGCCCCGGCTTCGCCCGTGGTACATATATATCAAATCAAATCAAATCAAATAAACTTTATTCAAAATTGGTACACTGTACACTTTTTGAACGTCAATTTAGGTACAGGCAATGGTGATAATTATTTACGGAAACTTAAAACTAAAACTACGAGTCAATATCACTCAAGGATCACTTACATATCCAACAGTGAAAGAATTTTTGAAATCGGTCCAGTAGTTCCTGAGATTAGCGCGTTCAAACAAACAAACTCTTTCGCTTTATTATATTAAGTATAGATTATTTATATATGCACCGCAACTCAAAAGCTGCACTAATAATAAACATTAAACAATGCATACATTTTATAATATCTCAAGAACTAATTTTTATTTCCATAAGCTCACGATTATGAAAACCGTGAGATTATGGAAATATTCACATTAACAGAGTATTCTGGAATGGTAATTAAATGAGATGTAGACAACTGAAGTTTCCAACGAAGCTGTGGAAAGTGAATTTAAGTAAAGTTAAAGTGTCGTTTCTAATTGCATTTTTTTGCTCTTTGTTGTAATTATAAATCGAGGACGCCCACTCCACTCCGGACAAGAATACTCTTTTCTTTTATTTTACTCTTTTCTCTTCTTTTTTTTTACTTTTCAATTTTCACAAGATTTTATTTTACTTAAAATAATTACTTATTTACAATATTAGAATTTTAATTACTATTAACTATTAACAATTAAAACTTTCTGATATCTTTTCCGATAAAACTAGGGATAATATAGGGACATGTATGTCAAATGCCCTTCTAAAAACACCCTCTAGCGGAACACATCTCCTAATTTAGATAAAACGTTTAATTGTACTTTAATCTGTGATTAAAATTTTAAAGCTGTGATAGCCTAGTGGTTAGGACGACCGACTTCTAATCGGAGGTCGTGGGTTCGATCCCAGGCACGCACCTCTAACTTTTCGGAGTTATGTGCGTTTTAAGTATTTAAATATCACTTGCTTTAACGGTGAAGGAAAACATCGTGAGGAAACCTGCATGCCTGAGAGTTCTCCATAACGTTCTCAAAGGTGTGTGAAGTCTGCCAATCCGCTTGGCCAGCGTGGTAGACTATGGCCAAAACCCTTCTCACTCTGAGAGGAGACCCGTGCTCTGTAGTGAGCCGGTAATGGGTTGATCATGATGATGATGATGTACTTTAATCAATAAGGTATAGACAAACACACTTCATAATGTTGATAACAAAACAATCTTTTCGGCTCCTTTTTCATGTGCTTATGGGATTTGGGTAGAATCTACATCTCCCGAGGATGCTCCGGTGTGAAAATAAATGTGTCAGAGTAGTGTTGGAGTGTTTGTGCGGTGTTGCGTGTTGGTGGTGATTGCTTGCTTGGTTGCTTGCTTTTCCTGCATGTGTATATGTGCGAGAGGGCGGGTGGTGCAGAGAGCATACCGCATGTTTTACCATACAGATTACAGCTATATTAGTTAGCTTGTTTTACCTTGTGTATCGTGGACTGAAAATCGACGCTGCAATTTTTAAAAGAAAAAAATAAATGCGAGACAGTCTTTGGGGACTGCCGATAGAAGTGAAAACAGGACGGTGGACGGTGACGATGACGTGAATTTCATGCTTTTTGTTCACCCAAAAAGTGCTCAACGCCCCTAAACAAGTTTTCACTTCAAAAATTGTTGTCGATCTACACTTGGCTAAAGTTTATGACATGAAATATATGTAGAAGGGTGTCAACATAAAATAAGCATGACGAAGTGTAAGCTGCTATGGTAAACTCGCAGACCAAACTTTCGGAGTACCATGTCAAACGGGAGTTCAGCGACGGAGCACTCACGCGCTAAGCGCTTTTAACAGGTGTTTAGGAGAATGCAGTTTACTTAGGAAACACTGCATGTCACGAAACTTTGTCCGCAATGCATAAATAAAATATATAGATAAAGAAATTCTTTGTAATTCTAATACTAAGCAAATCAGTTGCTGTTTTAATCGCTATCTAAATCCATTGTATGTTCTGGAGAAAAACTGGCTTCTCATAGTACAGGGGATCCTCGATTGCCATAGAATATATTGCCATAGAATATATAGAGACGAGTATTATATTCAACATTCAGCTAACGCTACAAGGAGCGTATAATTGCAGGCGAGGTGTTCAAGTTAAAGGCAACTAAGTAAATATATTTCAGCGACTAAACATTGTGCTCTGTACTTTGCCAACATTTGACTAAAATTAGCTTCAATTGCTTAAACTGCGCCAGTGAAATGCATTAATGTACAATGTACATCCCTACTAATACTATAAATGCGAAAGTGAGTTGTAGGCCAGTCATATTTAGCACAAAAAATCGATAAAAATGCAATGAAACCGGCTAGTTCTGATTTCTCATTATGTTATTAGGATAACTACCAGTAAGGTACATCCAAGTTTGTAGCTACGAAAAGCCTGCGCTAACTTTGAAGCACTCGACAAACCGCAAAATTTTTGTATTTTTGCACTTTTTTTGGTTTTTTCAATATAAGTCTTAAATTATATATGCGTTTTTTAAAAATATTAACTAAGTACATTCGTAAATTTCAAGAAATATCAACTGGTACACTATTGGTAGTGGTCCTAACAACATATTAAAAATCAGAACTAGCCGTTTGATTGCGATTTTAATGTTCGATATGACTGGCCTAGTAGCGTTCTGACATAAAATGCTGTTTCGTTTTTCCATACTTTTTCTCTGAAGACAAGAGCTGTTTTCGAGTCCCACTTATGCAAATAAGTGGAATGAAGCAGCTCTCCAGCGCAACAGTGAGCCGCGAGGGGCAATTAATATGTCTCTCGAGGGAAAACCGAATCGAACTGTGCAACTCGAACCGGGTAGAAATTCTTTGTCAGTGCAATTGGCCCAATTGTGTACATGCATTAATGAACGTGCGATTTATTTGTTTCATAAAAATATAAAATGAAATACTTAAATAAATAAATAAAAAATGAAATATAATTTTCACAAAACAATATCTCTTTGAGATTTTTTTTCCTCTGACTTCTATATACTTACATCTTCACGTCTTATACACGAATCTCTTCAAATTATTATAACTCTCACTAAGAAGACCACACACTGCATCATGGTGGAATTATTTTCAGCAGTTCCAAAATCAATAATAACCTGTACAACATTTGATAAAAAAAAGTTTTCGTATAACCACAAATTGAGAAGGAAGGAGAACCGCACTCGTTTCTAAAAATCCCCATACACAGAGAGGCGAGAAAAATTGCTCATATTAGAGGCCTAATACCGTGGAGATCCAGAAGCCAGCCTCAAACGTGTAGCAACAATCTGCGGCGTTGCGTGGCGCGCGGGCAGAGTCGCGGCTCCGTTGGATTGATGGCAGATATTTATCAAGTCACTGAACACACCTTGGCACGAAGAGTTGCGTGATTTCTGGATAACTCACAGCTTTAAATTCCTATTTAGTTATCACCGATGTTGGGGTCCCGAAGTGCTTGAATGATGACCTCTTATTGGGGAACGCAGAGTTGGATGGCCTCCAGTGGGACCACATAGTGATGTGACAGACGATCTCAAGCGCGTCACTGGCACGCTGGACGTGAGCGGTACCAGATCGTGTTACATATTATGTCCAGCGGTGGACGTCATAGCGGATGAGACCGGGATTACTTGTTTGACCAAAAAATTTGTTTTTTTTCCTTTTGAGTTTGCCGCATATTTTCTTTCCTAACTCCCAGTGCAAGGGATCTCGTCGCGTATGTACGCATTTTGTTAAATTCACCTAGGTATTTATTCACCTGCAATCGCTCACGGGTGATGGAGCGTGCTCTTTTGTTTTCACGGATTCCCGAAAGAAGTGCTGACTAAGCAACCCCTTTCAGCCCATAAGTGAAACCCCACTAAACTGGCTAGATTTACATCAATTTATCGCAATATACAGCAATTTATTTTTCGTAAAAGCCTAAAATACAAGTACCTAATGTAAATATACAATTTTTGTAGGATGCCTAGCGAGTTGTGTGATTTAGCGATAGCGCATTGATTGATTGCATCAATTATAAGTTTTGAACTTTAAACCGTATTCGGTATTAGGTAACTGGATAGATGAACAAATTTGGTTGTCCAAAATATAGTCTTCGAAGAGCACGTTTAACCACCCCCCCCACCCCCGCCCCCCCCCCCCGGCCGTTAAGAAAGCCATGACAGGTTAAGAAACCCCTCTAGAAAACGGTTTATAATTTTTTTTAATTAAATAGCAGTCTAGCAACACCACATTTTGTATCTCAGTTGCGAACAAATCGCCACTGAACCCCAGTCACTTCAGAGTGCTTAGTCTAAGATCGGAGCACTCGAAAACGAACTCGAAAACTATTGATCGAATCACAAGTGAATTCAGAGCAAAATGAACTCAAATACTCGTATTTTAAAGTCGTAATTCCATAGTTCGAATATGTATTTTACAACATTTCTGCTTGGGGCGCTCGTTGTGTTCGAATGCTGAATGTATTGGCGAACTCAAACCTTAATACAAGCCATTTTAGGTCTATTTTACTCTGAAATCGATTAATAGTTTTCGAGTTCGTTTTCGAGTGCTCCGATCTTAGACTAAGCACTCAGGTCAAGATTTACGTCAAGTTGCAATTATGTAGCCCGTTTACGAGGTAAAGTTTAGATCGAACTGTCTCGGGTATTCGCTAACCCGCGTCACTTTAGTAAATAGGGTTTTCTTACCGGTTATCGTCCATTTAGTGGAGTTACTGAGTTTGAGAGGGTGAAAATATATGTTCTATAAAAAAAATTAAACAAAAACTTGTTAAAATATACTTCTAGTATAGTCTATTTTCATTGCATGTTAGTATTTTTTTAGTCAGATAACTAGTTTTTTTTTAATCCTAATAAAAAGCTCAAAATGCCGATTTCACCGGTTATCGTCCACTAAATCTAGTTATCGTCCACCCTTGTACCTGTTATCCGTCCACTGATTTCTATGAGAAATTTACTATGAAAAAGTATGCATGTAATGAGTAAGTAATCGAATATGTAATATTAACACCACTTTAATATGTATTTAATATCTATACCAATTAAAATTAACTTCCTGTCCGTCTTTACGAAATATATGGGTTTTTATTAGTGAACTTATGTTTACTTATACATTATTAAAAAGCCACATAACCGTTTATAAAAAAAATGTTTTCTGTTTTTCGTCTATTCGTAATATGTACTTACTTTTCAAAACGGCTGAACCTATTTTGACAGAACTTTCACAGGGTGATAAAGAACTTTATACAAAGTAATGTGGTCTTTCTACGCATACGCAATAGCGGTCAACTGCTTGTTTTAAAATAAAACAGATTATAGAGTCTACAATATGACATAATATATTTACCAACTTTGCGCCTATATATTTTGCATCGTCTTTTACCACATCGCACTTACATTATATAAAATATATAGGTACATATAATTTGGCAGCCTCCCTGGCATGGCGCAGGGGTAAGTCTTATTAGTGGAAGGTCCTCTACTTGATTCTCGGCAGACCAATTTGGTAAATTCAATTTAATAATTTCAAAATTGTCTCTAGTCTAGTATGCCTTACTTCCAAGTCATTTAGCGTTTAAGGGTACGGATTTTGCTGTACCTTTTTCTGGTTATCCCGCATCCATCTTAGACTGCATCGTCACTTAACATCAGATGAGATCGCAATCAAGGACTAACTTGTAGATGAATAAAAAATAAATTATAGATATGAGTAATAATCAAAATTCGCCTAAATAATAACATAATATTAAAAAATATGTGTTTTTCATACAGTTTAAAATATGTCGATCATTATAATTCGTCCACAAATTATAATGATCGACAATACTATCTTAACTTATAAATATATCAAAGTTCCAAGGAGAAACACATAAAATATAAGATAATTCTTTGGTCAAACAAGTTTAATTATTTATATTTTTACTAAATCTATTTATTTTCAAATAATAGCTTGGTGGTCGAAACTTAGAATATTTATTCAGTGCAAATTTAGATATCGTCCACGCGTGATTTCGAAGACCCATAGTTTTATATACAATGAGAAAAAAGTGGACGAAGACTAGTCACTAACTAGTGTATGCGTATAGGATTCGAATTAATAAACTTAATTCCAATTTTGTGCACACCTCGATTGATAGCAAGACTACCTAAAATTAAGACGCTAAACCTGTGTTTGACCGCCCGGACGATAACAGGTTTTCTTAAGAAAATAGTGAACTAGTTGTCGTCCACCCCTTTTATTTGTATTATAATGTAATCAAAAGTAAAAAAACACGTTCACAGTATTTTATGAAACATAAGTAAGTGCTACAAAGAAGAATCAAACTAAATCTTATAGTAAAATGATTAATAACTTCCCGTGATAGTTGAAGCATGCCACTAATTTTTTTGCTCCACACGGCTCATATTCATTCCTTAATTCATCATCATCATCATCATGATCAACCCATTACCGGCTCACTACAGAGCACGGGTCTCCTCTCAGAGTGAGAAGGGTTTAGGCCATAGTCTACCACGCTGGCCAAGCGGATTGGCAGACTTCACACACCTTTGAGAACGTTATGGAGAACTCTCAGGCATGCAGGTTTCCTCACGATGTTTTCCTTCACCGTTAAAGCAAGTGATATTTAAATACTTAAAACGCACATAACTCCGAAAAGTTAGAGGTGCGTGCCCGGGATCGAACCCACGACCTCCGATTAGAAGTCGGTCGTCCTAACCACTAGGCTATCACAGCTTTTTTTCCTTCCTTAATTCCTTAATTGCATACTCAAAATTCGATCGCTTTGTTTTCAAAGAAACTTAAGTGAAATAGACTTTTTTCTTTCTCTGTGTCTTGATAAGACATTCAAGTTGGCATAGAGATGCATTATTTTTATGTAAGTCTTATAATGTTTCTATTTTTAAGCGTTTCTTAAGAGTGATCCGCTCGGTGGACGATAACAGGTGCATGTCCGGAAACCGGTGTTCCTACCCTATACATTTAGTTGGGTCTAGCGATAAATCTTACCAAAGGCCTCTTCACTCGTCCACATTTTAAGAACGTTTCTAAAATCCTATACTCACTGTTATATCCTATTATCCAATACTCACTATAATGTTTTATTAATCGACTTAAAAAAAGGAGATTATCAGTTCAACACGTATGTATTTTTTATTTAATATTATTGGAACCGCATTAAATTCACATTAATTTATAATAATCTATTACGGCTTCTAGACACGTATGTTTTTCCACAAATTTCTCTAAAACTATAGATCAGATTGTAACCATTATTTTTATATAGGCTTACTTCAACTTAAAGAACCATCAAAATCCATTCAATAGTTTTCAAGGTTTGGACAGATATGTGTCCCACAGGATTTTTAAAAATCTAAATCCACGTTATATCCAATCAGTTAGTATAGAATCCCATTGCAGCTAAAAATGACTTGTTTCTTAATACAATAAAATAAACTTAACAAACACCTTTTTGCCCACACCACAAGCCGCCTTGACAATATAAAACACCTTTCTCGAGTAAGTACGAACGAAGTGGGTAAACCGCCACACTTAAAAGCGATTTATCGTTTGCGACAAACAACCTATTTATAATCTTTTATGTGTGCACTTATTTATACTTATTTAGGATCGCGTCGTTATAAATAGATGGGTTTCAGTATAATGCGTATGATAAAAAGCATTTATAAAGCTGTACAAAAGGATGGATGTAGGTATTGCAGGATTTTAATGAAACCAGAATTTTTGTATTTATTTATTTATTTATTTATTTATTTGACACACAAAACAGCTAGCAACCAAACAAAAATAGCAAATAACAGAACAGAGACCTCAAAACCGGCTGCTCGCCAAAATATGTGTGTACAAAATAAAGAAAAGTATGACTGTGTCTTTCTGTCTGTCTGTCTGTCTGTCTGTCTGTCTGTATCTTGGCCGCGCATCACGCCGAAACTACTAAATGGATTCGAATGAAACTTGGTACGATTTGAGTTTATACTCCAAGGTAGGACATAGGATACTTTTTATCCCGAAATTCAGCACAGTTCCCTTGGGAGAGGGGAAGAAAGTTAAAACGTGTATTTAGCTGTAATTCATCAACGCGTAGTTCGATTTAACTCATTCTTTTTTTGTTAGAAAGGTAGTACTTTAAGTATTTTCCCGTAAATATTTCAAGGTCATAGGTTTCTTAGTTTAGAAATGACAGACATTACAACCCTAATTATTGGTTTCAAATAACTTGGGACCCGGATCTTTGAACGTACGGCTTATTTTAAACTGGTGTGCGTTTAAATTTATGTTTGTCGTCTGCCTATTTGTTCCAGCTAATCTCAGAAACGGCTGGATCGATTTTAATGGAACTTTCAATGTTATAAGGAGTAACTTAGGCTACATTTAGTTTAGGCACATAAAAGAATTATGGGATCCAATCCGATCCTACATAAAACCTATAAACACGCGAACGAAGTCGTGGGGGTCAGCTAGTATGTATATAAAAATATGACTTATTGAAGAGGCCTTTGGTAAGATTTATCGCTATTTATTTTGTAGAATTATTATTTGTAGAATTTACCTGGATTTCTTTAGGATTTCCTAGGATATGGATGGTCAAATTAACTACTGATGCTATCAAAATCCTGCAGGAGATACCTACGTAGGTACTACTTAAAGAGTAAGACGCTTTTTGAAAAATTAAATCTGAGAATGTTCTTTATCAATCCTTATTGGTCATTTGGCTAGCTTGTTCGACTGTGGATCAGTTAGTCTGTGGTTGGGTTTGTGCCCCGGAGAGCACGTAGAAGCCGACGAAGGCAGCTCTTACGTTTAACTTTGAACAAACTTCAACCAATATACTTAGATCTTCTATACATATAATAAAATCGTAGAATTGCCGTATCTGTACATTGAAGATTTTTGCAAAATAACAACTGGGGGATGTTAGGGATAAGTAATAGAACGTAAAAAAGCTATTTTTGAAATTTTTGTCTGTTTGTCTGTTTATCTGTTTGTCTGTATGTTTGTGCGCGCATCACGTAAAAACTACTGAATGGATTGAAATGAAACTCGGCATGATTTAAGTTAATACTATGGAGTAACATATAGGATACTTTTTATCCCGAAATTCAGCACGGTTCCCTTGGGAGAGGGGATGAAAGGCAAAATGTGTACTTAGCTGTAATTCGTTAACGGGTGGTCCGATTTCATTCATTATTTTTTTGTTAGAAAGTAGATACTTTAAAGACTACTGGCTAATCTCCGAAAGGCTGGACCAATTTTGATGGGACTTTCACTGGCAGATGTTTACATTTTGATGTACCTAAACATCCGCCAGTGAACTTTTAACAGTTTTTAGCAAGGTTTAAGCTCAAAGGAGCATAGGAAAAACAAAATGATTCCCACGGGATTATTAAAATCAATATCCACGCGAACGAAGTCGCGGATATCCGCTCGTTTCAAAATATAATTCTTCAAAAGTAGTTCCTAAATTGCCTTTCTTGTAGGGGTTTAAAATCCGCCCTCTAACTTAATTCCTTGCCACAAACATAATAACACATATAACACATTAGTACGAAGTCGAAGTGAGTAAGGTAGTTATTAGTACAACACTTATGATGACGGCACAAAAGACGGCCTTCTTCGCTAAAACATCCACAGCCCATATTATAAACCTCATGTTGTCAACTACTAATAGCGTGAGCACAACAAAACGGCTATTTATTACCTTTTATGTGCCAGTTAGTTATGTTTATGGTTTTATGACTGGAGAACGGATACGATCATATTAATATTGTTATAGTTGCAGATTAGAAATACTAATACGCTATTTAGTGCGGGAGATCGTGACAGATTTCAAGTCATTATTTTGTTACAAGCATATAGCTACCCGTATTTGTCTGCAGATCACGAGGTCCCGGGTACGATTCCCGGGTCGGGCAAATAATTGTTAGGTATTTTCTGTCAAGAAATTTTCAATGCCAGCCAGGAGTTGGTAGTTGGCGGTGTTTCACCCCCGTGCCTCGGAGAGCACGTTAAGCAGTCGGTCCCGGTTATTATCACTATCATGTGACAATAGTCGTTAAAGCCCGCCAACCCGCATTGGAGAAGCGTGGTGGGTCTAAGCTGTAAATCCCTCTCCTATGAGAGAGGAGGCCTGTGCCCAGCAGTGGAACGTTAAAAGGCTGTGCTGTAGTGGTGGTGGTGGTGGATATAGCTACCATTAATTTAATGAAACAAAAATAATGCTATAGGTATGACCATTATTTTCATTGCCCGCTACCCACTGTAACTTTAACGTACGGTGAATAGTTTTCGAATAGATACCATCTAATTGGCATGGCGGGCTATAATCCCACCATATAAGTAGGTATGGCATTTAGTTACCGCCGTATTTATTTTTTCGACTATCGGAAAATACAAGAACCTTTGTATAACAAATCATTTGGAACCCGTAATATATCTTTATAATGTCTTTTATAATCGTCTTGACCATTATTTTCGTTTCATTAATTAAGTAATTCGACCCGCAGACATTCCCGTTGTAATATTCAGATTAATGGAGTCTAAAACATAAATCATGCCCACTGGGCACTGAATGCCAATTAATTAATATTAAGTATTGGTTATTGTTAGTTAAACACTTCACTGTCCGATACCTACTGCAGCGTCTTTAGCAACCTGCAGATATCTCTACCCACCACCGTACCAACAAAGTCGCGCCGCAAAGCGATTTAGCGTTCCGGTACAATACCGTGTAGAAACCGATCATGGATTTTATAAAAATTCATGCCATACCATAATACTTGCATAATAATTATTAAATAATAAATAGGTATAATTACATTGAATTTTTTATATTATAATGATTTACTTACTGATTTTTGTCAGTCCCTAGTAGTAGGGGAGCCCAAGAGAGGATTTTTGGATTTTCTCGAGCGCGTCAGATTAACATAATGGAGACTTCTTGCATCTTGCTGAGTATCCTCTATCATATATAAGCCCTTTATAGCCGCCATACCATATATACCCGCGCGTAAAATAAAAAAGCGATGGTCAGAAATACTCAGAAACTGCAAAAATAACAAAAAAATATAATCAGCCGATTTCCACAAGTCGAAGTAATAAAAATCGTCTATGAAGATGAGAGCGTGCAGCTAGACGCTTTCCCCACCACTAACAGGGGAAACATTATATAACCTTTTATCAACTAATCTACACAAAATCAAGCCAAGCCATTGACGTTCCAGTAAATCCACATTTAGTATCATCGGCTCCCCTACCATAGCACAGACTACGTTCTATTTGGGCTGCTTTCAAACACCAGCTACCAGTTTTGTACAAATAAATAAATAAAAAATATATAAATAAAAATACTTCCAAGTAACTAACCCGCTTCCATCTCAGACTGTATCGTCACTTTCCATCTGGTGAGATCGCGATCAAGGGCTAACTTTTAGAATTTTAGATGAATGAAAAAAATCTCTTTCCGGCAACATTTATTCCATTCCACTGTTCCAACATTTATTCTTCGCAACGAAAAAACTATTATTTTATGATCGTTCGCTCGCTAAAAGAAAATTCGCTTTCTCTCCTCACTAGGTATATCTATCTATAATATAATAAGACTGTAACAGATCCAATTCTGTACATTGAAGATATTTTGAAAATTTTTATTGGAGGGCACTATATAATCGATACTGAAGCCAAAACTGCAATTTTTTTCATTTTTGTCTGTCTGTCTGTCTGTCTGTCTGTCTGTCTGTCTGTCTGTCTGTCTGTCTGTATCTTGGCCGCGCATCACGCCGAAACTACTGAATGGATTCGAATGAAACTTGGTACGATTTGAGTTTATACTTCGAGGTAGGTTATAGGATACTTTTTATCCCGAAATTCAGCACGGTTCCCTAGGGAGAGGGGAAGAAAGTTAAAACATGTATTTAGCTGTAATTCATTAACGCGTAGTTCGATTTAACTCATTCTTTTTTTGTTAGAAAGGTAGTACTTTAAGTATTATTCCGTAAATATTTCAAGGTTATAGGTTTATTAGTTCAGAAATGACAGACATTCAACCCTCAGTATTGGGTTCAAATAACTTGGGACCCGGATCTTTGAACGTACGGCTTATTTTAAACTGGTGTGCATTTAAATTTATGTTTGTCGTTCTGTCTATTTGTTCAAGCTAATCTCCGAAACGGCTGGATCGATTTTAATGGAACTTTCAATGTTATAAGGAGTAACAGGCTACATTTAGTTTAGGTACATAAAAGAATTATGGGATCCGATCCGATCCTATATAAAACCTATAAACACGCGAACGAAGTCGCGGGGGTCAGCTAGTCTACAATATAAGCAACATATTCATGTTATCTAAGCAAGTCTAAAGGTTTCTCGGAAGCAAACGTAATTCTCGGCAAAGCGCGCGACGTAATAAGCGAATTTCCACAAAGCCACTTGCGCCTCGTGCAAGGGAAGCCCTTTTAATACCACTATATACCTACCCTTTACTTACTTCATACCAACTTACACAATTACGTGTACTTTACCTCAGAAGGGCGGTGAAATGTGATTATTTGATTCTGCACTACCTTAGATGATGTATTATATTATAATTATACTAGCTGATGCTCACGACTTCATCCGGGTGAATTTAGATTTTTTCAAAATTCAGACACACAGACAGACAGACAGATGCGGCAGGGGACTTTGTTATACCCCGGCGCCACACATAGACCAACATTTGTACAAAGACTTTGAAGGACCAGACTGACATTTTTTTATTCAAGTACAAGTTAGCCCTTGCACTATGACTGCAATGGTAAGTGATGATGCAGTCTAAGATGGAAGCGGGCTAACTTGGAAGGTATGCATACCCCTGATCGGTTTTTACGCGGCATCGTAACGGAACGCTAAATCGCTTGGCGGCACGGCTTTGCCGGTAGGGTGGTAACCAGCCACGGCTGAAGCCCACCAGACAAACTGCAAATAATGTGTTCGCTTCATATGACGACAAGGCTTTGATGAGCACTCGAAATCCCGATACGGAACAAATACTAAAGACCCCTGCCACACAATATGTGTTCAAACAAGTGTTATTCAAATAAGTGTTCAAATATGCTATGTGTGGTGTTGGGGTTGGAATATGTAGTGATTCTAACTTTTACCAGCGACTTCGTCCACGTGGAGTAAGGTTTTAAAAATCCCGCGAGTCCTGTTCTTCTCGAGGGGCGTGATAGGAGACTTTTTAGTCTTCTATTACGCTCTAAGTTGAATCTCATTATATCCATGCAAGTTGAATTTGTACGCATATCAGTTAGAATAATGGTTATTATATTTAGATCTGTCTCCGGTCTTATCTTGTGTGCGCGAGGTCTACATTACATTTGTAGTTGTTTACGATGCAAAGAGACATTATTAACGGTTAGGTTCGAGGGACGATGATGAGAATCTGCGGCGGGCGCGGGCGTTGCTGTTTGCCTTCGCATCGATCCGTTAGTTACAATTATTCGTCTATCAATTCAAAAGCTCTTTACCGGTGATTCTTAACTATAAAAAAATCTATACCTATTTTACTTTTTCTATATCAGCTATATCTTTTTAAATGAAAAACAAAATACTAATTGAACGTAAAATCTTTCCATTAATTTTTTTTCTACTATAGGTTCTTTTCATTGTAGAAAACACCGCCCCAAATACTGTCTCAAATAACTATGCAGTTATTATGTATTATGTATGTACCTACAAAAATGTAAGTAGGTACAATGTACATACATGTAAAAATATAAGTAGATAGGTATAGGTATATTTTTCCAGCACGATGGGAAGCGCAGTGTCCTGTATCGTAGACCGACGACATCAGACGAGTCGCGGGGAGCCGCTGCGGATACAAGAGGCGCAATACCGTGGCGTGTGGAAGTACAAGAGACCTATGTCCAGTTATTCGATATATTTTGTTTTGTACGCGAATTGCTTGGCTCGTGTTCGGCTCGCCTAGCGTATTATACTCACAACTCTCCGCGATCAGGTGGAAACTGGAAATAACTAGAAATAACCAAACCAGGAGTTATATCCCAGACAATGGCGTAATGGCCGCTATCATACCAAGAATTAACTTTGAAACTTCCGTTAAATTGAACGGTTCAAACCGCCCCCGAAGTGTAACAAATGTTACCCGGTTATAAAACTTATTCTTTCCCCAGAACGGGGATTTGAAATAACTACCTCTATAGCTAGCGGTATGGTGGTATTCGTTGCAAGTATTGATTGGCTATACTAGTGTTTAGAGTTCCGGTATGCCAGATATCAGAAAATCGGATTATCCACGTTAAAATCCGGTTGTTTATGTCAACAAAATTTCACTGAATCTGATACTAGTCTGTAGATTTTACTTTGATCAAAGGTTATGTCTATATCCTCAGATCTATATTATATTCTGAAACACAAATTTTAATATAGTAAAATATTTTTATATTATATACTACCTACAAAGTAAAGAAGGGCAAATATTTGTCGCTCCTGTGACTTTAATACTCGATGATTTAACATTCAGGACCCTCTCACAATTTTGCTAATGAGGAAAATTCTTTGGAAAACGACGCGTCATCTATTTTATTTGAGCAAGTATAAAATGAGGTGAGATTTAAGATTAGCTACAGTTAAGTAATAATATGTATTTACTTATAAAATATCTACGACTTTTATTCTGATTTATAGTTTGGTGGAATTCTAACCGTTGTCATTTTAAAAATAGAATGAGCTATTTAAGTATGAAAAACAGGGTCAACACCTGAAGTTCCCCCAAACCAAAGTACCTGAAATATCTGTCAGACATTAACGTCATATTTACATGCGGCAATTGATTTTAATTTAAATGAGTTTTGAATTTATTATCTTTTTTGTGGGAACTGTTTTATCTCTGGCAACATTAAGAAAATAATTCCACGGAATTAAATATCAGACGTATAGCAACTTTTTTTTACTAACGATCAGTTAAGACAGGGGACCAAGTGCAAACTTGCAAAAAGTGCAAAGTGCAAAGTATACCTTCTCACTTAAATTATTCATGTAAGTCTGGATGAAGATTTTATTTATTTTAACGTAATATAGTATGGCTATACAATTTATAAAAGAAACATAGAAACCCAGATAAACATGGAACAAATAAAATTTGATTAAAACGTTCAGAGTTATCACGTGCATAATAAAATTATTAACATTTTATTACGTCTATCTTCCGGATTTCACTTTGTGAATTTAACGGTTTAGGTTAAAAGTTTTGGCTGTTGGGACAAACGATGACGTAGAGTCGACAGATCTCCATTGAGGTTTAGAGTAGGAAAAAAAATTAGTTATCTGTAAAGTCGATTTACGGACGATAATTTTACGTGATAACGTCAGAAAACAAAGAGAGATAGATGCGTCACAAGTCGAAAGCTTATTTCCGCGTTAGGTTTCGCCTACATTACAACCTCGGTGGGCATAGTAAAACTGGTCCTAAATGCTCTATATTTTAGCATGTCGAGCCTAATCGATCCGCCAGTGATTTACGTTGTATCAAGCAATAGACTTCCATTGCTTGACATAGATCTCTGCCACTTGTATCTACTGACTGCCAATGGCTCGCTTTAGATCGTTCGCCTGCCTATAGTAGGGAGTTTTCCAAACTTCTATAGGCTCTACGCCAATTGTCACTTCAGTTACGCAACTTGATAAGTTATGTCTGTAGCTCTGGTTTTCACAGATCTCCTTATTTATCTATGATTTAGAGATTAGAGTACCTATCCCTGCGTGTACGCAGGGATAGGTACTCTAGGCATAGTTCTCTCCAACGCTCGCTGAGTGATCTTGAGCCATCTTATGGGATACATAGTTACCGACCATGTTTCGTATCCGTAAGACACCACTGGCAAGATGCCAAATTCGAGTTCAAACACAGAGATTTTGGACGAGAAAATATATCGAAGCTTCCCGAAAACTTTACCCGAAGGGGGCGATCCTTTAGTATTCAAAATCGACGGCTCTCTCGAGAATTAATCTTTTAAATTGGGCATCTTTATTGATTCTAAGATAAAATTCACAAACTTTGGCGAATAAAGTCACTCCACGCCCCTCGCAAAGCTTTAAAACGTCCGTATAAAGTTAGTTTTCGCAATTTTATGAGTGTTCACTTTGCTTTACTGCCCGCTCGGTGTAAAGAAAAACTATTTTAATGCTCCTACTTCGTGCGCGGTTTGTACGACTCGCGAATTAATTAAAGAAAAGATTCCTGCCATTCCGTGGCGTATTGCTACATTTATCAGTAAAACAAGTATAAATTTAAAATTTAAAAAAAAACCCCCGAAATTCGGCATTTTGTGGTGGCGGCCATCTTGGATTTTCATAGTGCTATTCTACTAGTCAAACTCTTTCATTTGATACCCATATTGAGTTGTGAAAAAACATGTAATCCGCCATTTTGTGGCGGCGGCCATCTTGCACCGATTTTCATCAAACATAGCTAAGAACACTCCCGACTAATTCACCTTTCAAACAAAAAAACCGCGTCAAAATTCGACACGTCAAACTTATAACACCCCGGCGTTATTGCGTGGGGGGTTAATTAGGTTTTATAAGTACCTACTTGACCTGACTTACTTCAATAGGTATTTTAACCAGGGCTTTTGGATCACATGTCGACTCCGCACCCGATAGCGGTTGACTCAGGAGGTAGACTGACGACATTAAACGAGTCGCAGGACGCGGCTGGATACAACCGGCACAAGGCCGCGACGTGTAAAAGTAATCCTCCCTACAAGAAATCCCTACAAGAGATCTTTGTACACCAATGGACGTCTAGCTCTTTAAAACACGAAGGAAAGTCAACGATCAAAGTTAGTATGTTGTAATCATCACAGACATCCACTTTCTTTCAATTTTTGTTACAGAAAAATAAATTGGAAGTTTTTATAATTCATGCACAGTACAATTCTTTTATCGTTGTTTCAATAATTTTCCGTTTACATTTTACAATTATTTATTACTCAAACATCAATTTGTTGGCTTAGTGAACACTGTCCATTCATAAATAACATAAAGCCATCGGTGCCTGCTATGCAATCGAAACATCAATTAAACTTAAACCACAGAATATTAATATATTTTCACGCAGCTAAAATTCTATTTATAATTAATAAATTTAGATTAATCACACTAATATTATATAAGCGTAAGTTTGTGTGTGGGTGTGTAGTGTGTATGTGTGTATGTTAGTTACTCTTACTCTACTGTTAGTTACGCCGCAACTACTGCACCGATTTGGCTGTTTTGAATGGAGATAGATTATGCCCTGACTTGACACATACCGCTACTTTTTATCCTGGAAAAATCTACAGTTCCCACGGGATTTTGAAAAAGCCAAAATCTATAGCTACAGCTATAGGTAGATTACTATAGCAAACTTCCTTAAAAGTAGATATTCACCACTCCACCACCACTACTGCCTTTTAACGTCCCACTTCTGGGCACAGGCCTCCTCTCTCATAGGAGAGAGGAATTTAGAGCTTAGATCCACCACGCTGCTCCATTGCGGGTTGGCGGGCTTTAACGACTATTGTCACATGATAATGATAATAACCGGGACCGACTGCTTAACATGCTCTCCGAGGCACGGGGGGTTTCACCCCCGTGCCACCACGTTTCACCGCCAACTACCAACTCCGAGCTGGCACTAAGAATTTCTTGAGAGAAAAACCCAATACCTTACAATTATTTGCCCGACCCGGGAATCGAACCCGGGACCTCGTGATCTGCAGTCGAATACTCTAACCACTAGACCAACAGGAGAAAGGGATTTACCCTCTCTCTTATAAAAGATGAGGCCTATGTTCAGCACATGTGGGACGTTAAAATGCTGTAGTTGGTGGTGGTAAAGGAAAATTCTATCGAATTTAATGCACCATTTACCCTAAATACTCCGTATAATACGTTACGGGCGGGTATCAGTCGCGCGCGCCTCGCACCTGCAGCCGGGCGGGCTTGGGGCTCTTTTGTTGGAGCCTGAAATTTCAAATTTCCATTCAAATTTAAGGCACTCTGGAGATACAGTCCGCTCGCAATTTCGCGTAATAGCGATACATAGATAGCTGTTAGGTCTCGAACATACAGCAAATATATTTCGGTCGCACTCATAGTACACCAAAATAACCGTTTTTACATATTCCGTGGGATATATTTGTTGTCGCGGAATAAAAAGTTGCAGTATGCATTTGGACTGAAAACCGATTGCACACCAACTGTACGTTACAGACTGCACAATCCATCGTCAGTTGCGATGCAGTTGAGTCAACTGCAATATTCATTTTAATTGTAACGTCTTAATGTTTTATGTAAGGTTCTTTTAATGTAAGGTTCTTATTTTGTGTATTATTATTTATACTATTTACCTGAAATAAAAAACACATTCAATTCTATTCCATCAATCTGCAATTTTGCAGCCGGCTGGCAGTCTAAATACAGTTTGTTTATCTGGACGTGTAAATCAGTGTATATTCAATCACAGATTTATCTTATCTGTGTAACGTTCGTTTGTTTAATTGAAAACTTACACTAGCTAGACCCTCTAGACTGAAAGACTTTTGTATATCGATATAATAAGGACTGGAGTGTACTGCCGTACAAATTTATCGTGTGTTGAATCACTGACGGCGCATATCATCACAAGCCGGCCGCGGCAGTATAAACCAGGCCTTAACTAAGTTATACAGCCCTAAGTCACAAACACTCGGTAACAGAAGTGCACCTATCCAAGAGAATATATTTTTGATTTATTTCCTTGCAATAAAATATTAATTAATGGTGACAATAAAGATTAAACTAAACTAAGTTTTGATGGGACTTTCACTGGCGGATGTTTACATTTTGATCTACCTAAACATCCGCCAGTGAACTTTTAACAGTTTTTAGCATGATAATATGAGCTCAAAGGAGCTTAGGAAAAACAAAATGATTCCTACGGGATTTTTAAAAACCATAAACCGTTATCCACGCGAACGAAATCGCGGGTGTCCGCTTGTTTTACATAAACATAATTAAAATAGGTGTTCACAATCACAATTCTTTCACTGAACAGAAAGTTTTTGTGACAGCCATTTCATATAGGTACATTCTATATGGTATAGGTAAATATATTATTCGTTCTTATTCGTCGTTGGCTCTGTGATATCTTTTGGTAGCGCATTAAAGATCTTCTCACACGATGGAACCTCCAACAGCGCTGTGATTGGAGGCTTTTGAAGGCACGATGAATGACAATGTGTTATGAAGATGTGCTGTATATTTTGTTGTTGTAAGGTCTTTAGTAGGTGACAGTACTCAGGAGTCAGGTTCGTTAGGTGTCGGCGCGCAGTAAGCGGGTCGAATTCATGACGCTGATCGGAACGCGTCACCGCTCTCCTGCAAGTGGGCGACGGGGTTTAATGGAATATGCGTCTCAAACTTAACCCGCTTTGATGTTTCATACGCTCTCCGAGTTATATAAATTACTAGTATCATAGATAAAGGAAAACATTTACCTTGTATCTATGTAGTATAACCTACTATGTAGTTATTTTGAGGTGAGGCCTGTGGTCTTATATAAGTGGAAGGACCCGGGTTCGAACCCCGGCAAGGGCAATTTGAGATTTTATAGTTTCATAATTGCTTCCTTTCTAGTCTTGTGGGTGGCTTCAGCTGTGGCTAGTTAGTAGTTACCACCCTACAGTTTAGCGTTCCGGCACAATGTCGCTTAGAAACCGATCACATGTATGGTTTAAAAAAACTGCCATATCTCTCTCAGGTTAGCCGGCATCCATCTTAGACTGCATCGTCACTTACCATCAGGTGAGATCGCAGTCACAGCACTCACCAAAGCACCAAGGAGGTCGTCGAGAGATACTCAGTGTAGACGTGTGATTTGGATTTGAAGCCGCGACTATCGGATCTCAATGCGTTCTTATTACTAAGTAGAAGGACCTACTGTTGAAAACATTGTATTTTATGAGAAAATATAAATTATATTGTATACCTATCTCAAAGAGTTTTTCATCATGAATACGAAGTTCGTACCGTAGTAGGCCGCATATAAAAAACATTACGGCGGAGAGATGTGATGTTACTAGAGAAGATAATCACATCAAAAAACCGGTCAAGTGCGAGTCAGACTCGCGAACCGAGGGTTCCGTACTCCAGAAGTATAAGTATAATCTGTTTTCCGTTAGTTTGTCTTAAAAGGTAAGGTGCTAATTAAGCTAGGCCTCTGAATTGTATGAGCGCTCATACTACTCAGAGGTCTATCTTAAGTGGCTCAACTATGTATGTATGGGGACACCCTTTAATTTCCAACTTTTTTTAGTTTTTGGAATTTTTCCTTTATTTGTGCTGTAAGACCTGGCTTTTTGCCAAATTTCGTAATTCTAGGTCAACTGGAACTACCATTTAGGTTTTCGAGCCAAAACCTATAGGGTACTTCCGGTTGACCTAGATTTGTCAATTTTGGTCAAAAGCAAGGTCTTACAGATCAAGTAAAGGAAAAATTCCGAAAAATAAAAAAAGTGAAAATTAAGGCAAATTTTGGTACTTACAAGTTTTCGTGAAAATCTAAATTTGCCCATATCTTTTTATTGTGTGGACTCAGGATCTTAGTTTTTATACACCTAATAGAGACCATAGACCTTAGTATCTGGTATAAATTTCAACTTGCTAGGTCCACCCGTTCCTGAGAAAATCGGTGGTGACACACGGACAGACGGACAGACGGACAGACGGACAAGAAAGTGATCTTATAAGGGTTCCTTTTTTACCTTTTGAGGTACGGAACCCTAAAAAGCGAATCAACAACAAAGTTGTTCAGTGCGAAGTCTCCATTCCAGCACCTTAAGACCTCAACGTCTATCGGTTCTTCGCACTATGTGCCCCTCCCATTACTACTTCAACTTTGCGACCCATTGAGGTATGTCGGTGACTCTGGTTCTTCTACGGATCTCCTTATTTCAATAAAGATATTTAATTGGCTTGAGTTGGACTGTGTACACCTGTAAGGCTAAGTCCGTTTTGCACAACACAACAGTGCAGCATCTAGTTATATGGCATCTCGCTGCATTTCGGCATCGTAAAATATTTGTTTTTCTTTTTTCCGCTTGCTACGCAACTTACGAAATGAAAATCATTTTCGCTGTCTTTTTAGTGAATTGAAAGTTGGTACACTGCCGGACAAATAAAATACGATATCTTTAATAAATAAAATAATAAAAAATTCACATATAAATAAATAGGTGGAAATAATAATACGTTGTCACAAATAATAATCGTATCGTGTTGTATACCTAGTTTATAGGTATAAAGAATATCCAGTAAATCCGAAGTACAAACGTCAACGTCATAAATAAATAAGTCGTCATAAATAAGAAAAGAAAGAAAAGAAGACAAGCGTAAACAACTAACCGGTGGCAATATAATATTATCATAACCATCTTAATATTTTGGCTAACATTGAACACTCACTCAATTATTTTTTTGGATTCTTTAAGCAAAGTCAGAGAAGAACCTATTATGAAGGCTTCGCTGGCTGTCCATCGGTCCATCTATCACAGGGAGCTATAGCTTCAGCCATTTTTGGTAGCCACTTTATCACGTTAAGTAATAAAAATAAAAAATTAATCCTAAATATCCTATTCCTTTTCCTAACTTGAAATAATAGCTGACTTTCTGTCTTGTTCGTTCAACTCACACTTGTCCAGTTGTTCCTGCGAATATTTGACTTAGCAAAAATTAAACATTGATGCATATAATGACTGCAGTGGTGAATTTTTTTTATATCTTTACGTCGTACCTACTATCTAATGATATTAATTGGATTAATATTGTTTAGTTACCACATTAATAATTACTAAGGCTTTTAATAACGCTAATAACGCTGTTTATGTTTGTTTATGTGGTTTTAAGACGACTCCATAATAGTCGACATCATAATATTGTGTCTGGTGTAATTAAGATGGCCTGCAGTGTAGAGTGTACATGGGCAAATATAGCAGGCATTGTGTTTGTTTGTAGGTATTTTTTCTGTTCATTGTTCCGTTTGTACTTACATTTCATATAATAACTGAGTACCTACCCACCCTTTATTTAATAGAGTACCCAAGATTAAGGTAATTCTAAGTAACTCCGCAGCTTGGTGGAGCGATTCCATTCGGAAAATAGCTCTAGTATTATGGATGCGAACGTCCGAGTAACTGACTCGCTGGTCTAATGGGTAGCAAATTCGACTGCAGATCACGAACTTCCCGGTTCGATTTCCGCGTCGGTCAAATTATTGTTAGGTATTGAGTTTTTCTGTCAAGAAATTCTCAATGCGAGTCCGGAGTTGGTAGTTGGCGGTGTTTCACCCCCGTGCCCCGGAGATCACGCTAAGCAGTCGGTGCCGGTTATTATCACTATCGTGTGACAATAGTCGTTAAATCCCTCCAACCCGCATTGCAGTAGCGTGGCGGGTCTAAGCTCTAAATCCATCTCTGCTATGAGAGAGGAGGCCTGTGCCCAGCAGTGGGACGTAAAAAGGCTGTATTGGTAGTGGTGGTACGTCCGGGGATCGTCTACATTGGTCAGTTCAGAGACTTTTGTCCAACAGTGGATGTCCAATGTCCATACTGCCTGTTTATGATGAGAATGGAAACAAAATAGCGTTTGCCTGTAAATATTCGCTTATAACTTCTCTTAGTAAATTTCAATATCGTTTTTGCCATAATTTTAGGCCATTTTTGTCAATTTTATTCAGAAGTGAGCAACACGAGTTTACCTTTGTTTCTGACACAACGATTATCCAGTCACTTTTTACTGACACTAAGATTATACAGTTACTTTTTTACGGACACTAAGATTATACAGTCAGTTTTTTACTGACACTAAGATTATACAGTCACTTTTTTACGGACACTAAGATTATACAGTCACTTTTTTACTGACACTAAGATTATACAGTCACTTTTTTACGGACACTAAGATTATACAGTCACTTTTTTACTGACACTAAGATTATACAGTCACTTTTTTACTTTTTATTGATAACTTGCTGATGACTGTGATTACGTCCGCGTGGATTTTGACCATTGGTTTTTCCAAAGTAATCCTTCCACAAAGTCCAATCTATCTCAAACCAAAATTTATCAAAATTGATTCAGCGGTTTAGACGTGAAAGAGTAAGACGCATAGTTACTTTCGTATTTATAATATCAAGGGTCTATTTCACCACCTTTTGATAAGTGTATAGGATAGCCTAAACGTAAGTTTTGTCATGTTTTACTTTATGTCAAGTGACAAAGACAAAATATTATGTGAATAAGTTATCAGAAAGTTGTGAAATACGCCGTAAGTATGTGTTTTTATTAAATTTTCATTTATAAAGCCCACAAAAATACAACGCCCACATGAATTAGGCAAGCAATTACCTATGTACGTGTACAGGCGGAATGCTTTCAACGCGTGAAATATTTAACTATTCATTAAGCGGTAAGTTTTAAAGCTGTGAAGCTGTAAACTGGGCTAAGTAAACACTTTACTCGGTTTACTGACTTTATAATCACTTCGTTGCTATTCACCGCTGAATCAATTGACGTATGGTTTTGAAAATAGGACGCAAAAGATAGTAGGAGTGCTAAACTTTTAGGAATTAATAAAACCTGCCTGTAAAATAAACAAATTGTAATTAAACCGACTTCAATAAACTGAAATAAAGAATAAAATAATCTACGTCCGTAGATTATTTTACACAATCTATAAAATGTTGTATATGGAAACCCTATCTATCATATGTGATTATATTGTGGTGCAAATAATATTAGGTACATACATACGTATCCATTGATTATTATCTACTTTTTGTTAAAGTCGGTCAAAAACCTCGCCATGTTGCGAAAAACTAATAGAACAAATTTTATTATACTGGCAACACCAACCTTCAAACGTTGTTTTGCATTGGTACCATCGATGTGACCAAGTGAAGAAGACAAGCAGGAAAAGTCAGGGGTTGAGACAGATGCACCTTCCCCAAAACGTCAGGCCCTCTCAGGCCGCTTGTTCTGTGTTTTGTGCTATTGTTTTACTATATTTTTCCTTTTAGTAATTTGTATTTCGTTTTTTTTTTTTTTTTTTCAATTAATGTAATTTGCTACTAAATATCGTACTAGGTAATTATGTTCATAAATAGAAGTACGATGTATCCGTGATGACACTCGTGTAAGGCTCCCACTGAAAACCAGCGCTGCAGCTTGCTGCAGCACGATGCTGAGTGGGAGACCTACATTGATCAAACGCAATTGTTATTTTATCCTTATTTTAGTAGATTTAGGTTTTTATTTTTTATGTTTTATTTATTTTATTTTTAATTTCAATTGTGTTGTGTTGATCAAATAAAAAAGTTTTCTTTCTTTCTTTCTTTCTTTCTTTCTCACAGCTCGCCCTGCGGGTAGACGCCCGCGCTGCCCATAGTCCGACCTGTGCATTCTCGTGAACATGCTCATGTCAAGCTCCGAACGGGTTCACAACTAGACGCGCATACTCCAGCGCATATGCACGTTGTGCTATGCAGTTATATACCTAATATAACTAGCTTTTACCCGCGGCTTCACCCGCGTGAATTTCGGTTTTCACAAATCCCGAGGGAAATGTGGATTTCCGGTTCCCGTTCCCGCTCCCTTTTCCGACCTTCATATGAAAGAAGAACTTCTAAATGTATTACTTAATCTTTATTCGATTCGCAAAATCTACATCAAATATTATTTATTGACAGCCAGCCTATCTTTCTTTTATTGCGCCGTCAGTGTCATCTCCTGTTTTTTCTTCCGAATGAAACCAGCGACAACATCCGGCCGTCCTGGTCACGCATCCCTCCTGGGATAGCGTTAGTCTGGTGCAGAAGCTGAGAACACACAGACGAGAGAGAGCTTTATAATTAATTAACTGGATTGTTATTTAAGTAGGTTATCAAACAAAACAGTCGTCTGCAGCTTTCACCAGGCGATGCATGTTGCCAACCCTAGTTACGTGTCACTGCAACTGAAGCCGATTTTGTTTGGTAAACTACTAAAATTTCTTTGTTCGAAGTGTATGCACCAGACATCCACAAACTCCATTGAATTTGAAACTGTGTGCATCCTGATAGGCTATCCCATCGCCGGCCAGCTTTTCAGAAAACACACACAGTTCATTGGCAAGTTATCAGAAGCAATTTTCCACAGCTTGTAGCTTACCCTAGGCGATGCGCATAGCCAACCCTAGTTGCATGTCACTACAACTGCGGTTTCAATTTGAACAACACTTCTGATAACTAATCATCAAAACAAACTTTACTTATGTACTCAAGTTATATAAGCACATCCTAGTGGTCTATCCCATCGCCGGCCAGACCTTAACCAAGACGTACACATACACTAATAATATGATCTCCAACGTCGAAATTACTTCTAGTAGGTTATAACGGAATAATTATCTACAGTTTGCAGCTTACCCTAGGCGATGCTTATGGCCAATCCCTAGTTGCATGTCACTACCAACTGTAGCCTAGAGATTATTTGGATACCCCACCAAAATACTCCCAACGTCGGAAAAATCAGCGAAGCTAACTTTGATCATATTATTAATGTTAGCCCATCAAAATATACCTGACAACATCCGGAAGCTTTACCATTACATCACTCATCCACGTTACTAATCTTCACCCATGGTTTCATATTCTCCACACAGGTGATTCCCTCGTAACGTTTACTTGTTCGTTCCGCACCTCTCATATCCGTAATTTTATAACGGTCATAACCCAATACCTCTGTTACTTGAAAAGGACCTTTGAATACTGGTAATAATTTAGTACTTTGGCCTTCATTGGACTGACTGGGTATTTTTATCACCACTAGATCTCCTATTTCATACACTTTTGCATCTTTTCTTTTGGAATCAAATGCTTGTTTTTGTTTTTCAGCATTCTTCTTTATATTATCATCTACTTGTTTCCGCAACAAAGTAACATCTACTACTTGTTCTTCTTCGTGAGTCACTATTTTATCAGAATCCGTTTGTAACCGATATCCGAACAGAACTTCGCTTGGTATCGCCGAAGTTGTTTTATTTATTGTACTGTTTATGCCTTGCTGTATGTTGTAAATATGTTGATCCCATTTATTATTATCCGTATTTGCACCCATACTGCGAAGAGCTTCAAGAATCGTTTGGTTATAACGCTCTACTTGACCATTCGACCGAGGCATTGCAGTAGCAATCACATGATGTCTAATGCTTTTATCGTTGCAGTAATTCTTGAAAAGTTTAGATGTAAATGCACTTCCCGCGTCGCATATAATTCTCTTTGGATTGCCAAAAACCTTGAAAATCTTGTTTAATTCATTTATTACTACCTTACTCTTGGTGTTCCGTACTGCCGCAATAAACACAAATTTTGAAAAAGCATCTACGATTACAAGTAAATGAGTATTTTTTTGAGAGCTTCTTACAAATGGACCCAAATGATCCATGTGTAGTGTATGGAATGGTCGTGCGTATTTTGGAATTGGAAACAATTTGCCAGGCTTTTTGCCATGTATAATTTTAGAATAAATGCAATTAAGACAATTCTTAATATATTTAGAAACTACCTTCTTTAATTTTGGAAACCAGTACATAGATTTAATCTTCTCTACTGTTTTGTCTACCGCAAAATGACCTATATCATCATGGTTAGCCCTTATAATTTGCCATACACAGCCCTTAGGCACTACCCATCGACGACCATATTCGGTACGACGATAAACCTTGTTACCTAAAAGCTCATAACTTTTGAAAATGTTTTTATTGAACTCGGCCTCCCCTGACAATAAAACTTCCCTAATTGCACAGATACTCGGATCCTGTAATTGAACAGAAAGCAGCCAATCCGCCTCTGTGATAGACATGACAGTATGGTTTGATTTAGAATTATTTACACATGTGATCTTGGGGTTCCTACTCAATGCATCTACGTGCTGCATTTGAGTACCAGGTCGGTGCATAATCTCAAAAGTAAACTCTTGCGTTTGTAACACCCATCTGCCTATACGCGAATTAACCTCCTGTTTATTTATCGTATATCTCACTGCATTACAGTCTGTGATAATTTTAAAGATCACACCTAATAAATAATGCCTGAATTTCTGGAGGCCTACAACTATCGCTAAAAACTCCAATTCAAATGAATGGTAAAGTTTCTCTTCAGTGGTAGTTTGCCTACTATAAAAATGAATTGGCCTTTCACCTTTATCAGTAACTTGCGTTAAAATACAGCCTAAACCATCTCGACTAGCGTCCGTATACAGGACTATCGGCAGTTTTGGGTCAAATATAGCAAGTAAAGAGTCACTGACTAGTTCAGTTTTTAAACGATTAAAAGCTTCACTTTGATCGTTCCCCCACTCCCATGTGGAATCTTTTTTTAAAAGTTTTGTGAGTGGTTTACAAAGAACAGCACAATTCTTTATGAACTTTCTGAAAAAGTTAATCAATCCCAAGAACTGCCTAACCTGATGAATATTTTGAGGAACAGGGTAGTTTTCGATGGCCAACAATTTCTTTTTGCCAGGTCGGATACCATCGCCAGATATCTCATAACCCAAGAAATTCACAGAATCTTTAAAAAAATTACATTTGTCTAAATTAATTGTCAAACCATGTTCTTCTAATATTCGTAAAATTGTTTCTAGCTGTTCTATATTTTGCTCAATTGTTTCAGTGGCTATCATCAAATCATCCATATAACATATTACTCGGTCAAACCTAAGCTTACCCAAAACTGTATCCATTAACCGTTGAAACACTGATGGTCCATTACATAGGCCAAAAGGCATCCTCAGGAACTCATAATGTCCATCTGGAGTAATGAACGCAGTTTTAGGTATTGAATTCTCATTAATTTTAATTTGGTAATACCCACTCTTTAGATCCAATGACGTAAAGCACTTACATCCTTTCAATCTATCAATTAAATCTTCAACAATAGGCATGGGGTATTTTTCCTTAACAGTCACTTTATTTAACTGCCGATAATCGATACAAAGACGCTTTTCACCAGATGGCTTATCAACTAATAGTACTGGACTCGCGTAAGGCGACTTACTCTCACGAATGATTCCATTTTTTTTTAAATCCTCCACTATTTCGCGCGTTATCGATTTTTCCGACTCCGACATCCGATACGCGCGTTGAGATACCGGTTTTGATGAAGTTACTTCAATTTCAAGTTCCACACATGTGGCTTTTCCTAGCGAAGTTAAGTCTTTAGCTACACACCGAGGAAATTTTTTTAATATATTCTCAAGCACATCCTTGTATTCAAGGTGTTTTTTATTGGCCAAACAAGCCTCTATCTGTGACACCTGTTCTATTTGTACTGGGCAAAAATATAATTTATTCCCTACTCGGCTATACATAAGAGTTTTATGTTCAGTAAAATTTCTGCCTATCAACAGATTGCAGCCTGTTAAATCATCAATAACATATAATTTAGTTACCAACTCGACATTATCGACTTTCAAATTAACTGATACAGTTTCCGTTACTGCCGTGAAAGAATTCGCCGTAAAACCTGTCAACTTAATACATTTATTTAACTTGACAGGTGTGAGACCAAGTTTTGACAATAATTCTTTGGTTATGAGTGAACAATCACTCCCCATATCTATAAATCCTGTCACAGTGTTACCATTTATAGCTACATTTTTAAAAAAATTCTCTTTTGAATTAGGTTCACTAACTAACTTAACCTCGACCTTCTTATCTTCCTTTTCTGTTTTATTTTTATTAGCTTTAAAACAAACATTTGCTGTGTGGCCAAGATAGTTACAAAAATCGCACTTAATATTCCTTGGTAAGAGACAATCAATTTTTTTGTGGTGTTCCCCACAACGGTAACAACGTATATTTGTATTTACATAATTATTTTTAGCAACTAATTCTTTTTGTGAATCACTTTTCTTGGCATCTGATGAATTAACTACTGATAAACGAGACGTGCTTGGCAAACTAGTATTTAATTTAGTTTTTTGTTCTATCACTGCATGTACTTTACTATGCAAAAATGACGCTAAATCCTCACAATGACGGAAACTACCTGCTTCCGCCGCTGTACCGATATTTTTGTCCCCAATAGACCCCACGATAATCGAAATAATATCTTGATCTGAAAATGATAAATGTAACTTATCGATTTTACTTTTTTGCTGAAAATAAAATTCATACAGCGACTGACCATCTGTTGGTTTTGTATTGATCAATTCCTTGAGCATGACATACATATTCCGTTTGATTTCAAATGTATCAAGCAGTACACTGCGCCATTGTTTCCACCGCCACGCGGTCCATCTTGTTTGATTTTTTTGTACCGAATCATACCATGTTTTGGCGGTGTTTCGTAATTTTTGCAATGCCTGATATTTTATGACACGGTCTGGCCAACCAAACGCCCTCGCATTCGCCTCTACGACGTTTATCCATGTGTATATATCATCTACCAAAGGGTCAAATTCAGGTACGACTGATGACAGTATCACATTTTGACTCACGAGCGGAGAGTGGTTCCTGCGTTTCTTTCTTTTATGGGTTTCCCTCCGCCTGGAATGTGCTCTGCTAGTGCTACTGTCACTACTTGATGACGATGACGAACTTGCACTAGAAGTTGATGGAGTTCTTCTCTTACTTCTACGCTTCTTTGTGGGCGGCATTTCGCAGAATATTCGGACTCCACTTCTGATGAAAGAAGAACTTCTAAATGTATTACTTAATCTTTATTCGATTCGCAAAATCTACATCAAATATTATTTATTGACAGCCAGCCTATCTTTCTTTTATTGCGCCGTCAGTGTCATCTCCTGTTTTTTCTTCCGAATGAAACCAGCGACAACACATACCTACTTTCAAAGAAGTTTGCTATAGTAATCTACCTATAGGTGTACCTATAGATTTCGGTTATTGCAAAATCCCGTGGGAATTGTGGATTTTCCCAGAATAAACAGTAAGACCTATAAATATGTTAAGTCAGGGCATAATCTATCTCCATTCAAAATTTCAACCAAATCGGTTCAGTAGCTGCGGCGTTATAGAGTAACAAACACACACACAAACTTTCGCCTTTATAATAATACCTAGTATGAATTATGATTATCACTAACGATAATTTAATCGCTAAAATCTGCTCCTTCAGGAATACTCAAACCCGGCACCTCCCTCTTATTATTACAATGCTCACCACTGCGCCGGGGTGGTCCTCAAAAAATACTTAGTTTCTACAACTTACTTGCTACAAATTTCCTGGATATTTTAAAGTTTCGTAACTAGGTGAGTCAAAGGGCTTTTGTCTTAATTTCCACGTCAAGAAAGGGGTGACAGGGAGTTCTTAAAGCGAAAGTAAGTAATAAGGAGTGCTCAACAATTTTAACGATTAAAAGTTACCCCTCAAGTTCACAGTTTTTGGATGGGTACGAGTTTCGGGCGAAGTTTCGAGTAACTTGGGAACTGTCGACTGCCCTTAAATTATTTCACGTGAACGCTTAGTTGAGAGCTTATTGTCTCGAGCGCGCCCCATACAAATGAAGTTGAATATTAACAAATACTCCAGAAACTAACATTTCTGCGGTTTGTTCATAGACATTTCTGAATCAAGGTGTTCAGACAAAGGACCTCATATACACGTTTTATCCAAAATAATTTTTTCAAAGAAAAATGAACCGACTTCATTACGATTTAACTACCTTACTCAAATAATATATAATTTTTTGAAGTCGGCGCCAAATGACTCATACTTTTCAAGTCGAAAATATGCTCCCCGAATTTGATTACGACGAATTGAATGTGGTTTGGCGCCGACTCCAAAAAATTATAATATATTATTTGAGTAAGGTAGTTAAATCGTCAATCTAAATGAATAAAAAATTATTTTAAACTTTTTAGTTCGAATGGTTTGAAGTCGGTTCATTTTTCTTTGAAAAAATTATTTTATGCTTTTTAGTGATTTGTTTCCTTTATACTAATAATAATATAAATGAGAACTATGTAAAATAGATTATGACCTATATATTATTAATTTTATTATTAAGTATCCTGTGACATATTACATACATTTTATGTGTCATACTAAGTATAGGTGAATGGTTTTATAATGTTCTAACCCAACCTAACCTAACTTCCGATCTATACAAGATTAGTTTGTATGCGTACTACTCTTGTATAATTTGGAAGACTTGATTAAAAAGTAATTTACAATCTATACGCGACCAGTTTCACACCCTTGCGGTTTGGCTTTGTATAGGATGGAAATACACGTAACCGTGCACTAACTCCAAGGAATCACTCTATAGTACAGCTGTACTGACTTCGGCCCAAAAGTTTTTGCAAAAGGTCAATGTTACGTAGGCGTAGCAGAGTGAAGTCTTTGGACAGAATAGGTATATTAGACTTCAGCAATAGGTCTGGAAATATCAGAGAACATATTAGTGACATATGTATACATTTGTGGTTATAACTTCGTACGTAAGAATGATAACTCAATGTGTTATATACTAAAACCTCCCTGAACGTATGTAGATTACGATAGTGAAACAATCATCAAAATCGGTTCATTAGTTGCGGAGATAATCGCGAACATACTTACATACATACATACATACATACATACATACATACATACATACATACATACATACATACATACATACATACATACATACATACATACTTACATACATACTTACGGGTCGAATACAGAACCTCCTATTTTTGAAGTCGGTTAATGAAGTCGGTTAATAATGGTAAAACACAGTTATGAATGCAAGTTATAGTGCAAGAGCCCATGTGCCCAAGAGAGTATAAAGTCCAATTTTTTTTATATTTTCTTCGGAATAGTATCACGTCATGCAATTGCCAAACATTTAGTGTCATGGCAATCCCCTAACAGACACCCTTAAAGTTTAAAATTCAAGGGTGTCTGGCAGGGGATTGCCACTTAGGTATAGGTACTTTCACGGGTTATACTTTGACGTAAGATTTTTTGCACCTTTATTACCTGTTATCTCCCAAAGTAACCATGATCTCAACTTCATAGTCGCTGATTGTTCCTCCCTGTGTTGGGGACAATACACAGAGAAACTTTCAGCTTTTATAAAATAAAGATTACAAAATACTTCTTTATTTTTATATACTTTTTTATCTGGCCATCGTTGGCTCTTGGGCTATAATAGCTTTTGACTACGATCTCACCTGGCAGTAGGCGGCGATCTAAGTTAGAAGGCTAAATTAATGATACAAAATAGCTGGATCTGTTAAAAAACAAAATGAAAATCACACTAATATTATAAAGACGAAAGTTTGTGTGTATATAATATGTATGTATGTGTGTATGTTTGTTACTCTTTAACGCCGCAAGTACTGAACCGATTTGGCTGAAATTTAAAACATACACAGCTTATAACCTGGAATATCACATAGGCTACTTTTTATACTTGAAAATCCACAGTTCTCGCAAAATTTTGAAAAAAAAATGCTTATAGCAATCTACAGTTACAGCTATAGGTAGATTACTATAGCTTTCTTGAAAGAAGATGTAAAGGTTGGATAAAGGGAGCGAGAACGGGAACCAGAAATCCACGACTTTTTCGGGATTTGTGAAAAACCGAAATTCACGCGGGCGAAGCCGCGGGCAAAACCTACTTGAACATAAAATGTAGATGTGTCGATCCACCACTGTCTCATCTTGTCTTTTAAATTAGGTCGTCGTAGCTCAACCAATGCATTGTATTTTACATCAGGGTTTCCTGCCAGATCACCTTCAAGGCTGGTTTTCATTGGTCCAGTATTTGGTTCCAGCCCAGTAATATATCAATAATTTTAAATCGGTGTAAATACTCCTTGCTGTAACTGTGGCCAGTTAAAAACTGCGTAAGGTAAAAAGAAGTCTTTATCACCTTACGCAGCCTTGTGATGTCTGTTAGTTTAGGTAATAATGATATAGTGTACCTACCCTGTGATGAGCTTTCATATTGATAACAATCATTGCCCGTGCGATGGACTTACGGTTCAATCATTCACCCACCTTCTGAAACATTGTCCTAGATTTGAATATAAACGTATGGAACATATAATTAAATGCGATACCTTAAAGATATCACCTTTTGATATAAAAGATATCACTCGTAAAGCCACGTCAGCAGAATCGTTCGACAGGTTCATAAAACACATCGTAGTGAACCTCAAGGCATTCAATGGCACTTGAGCTTCACCACGATATGCTAACATTAGCATAGTTTGGATTTTATGTATTAATTTAACTACTTGTTACCATTACTATTATTATTTCGTTTTTATTTTCATGTCTATTTTTACCTATATGTAATTCTTATAATGAATATAAGACTGTTATTTGCTTATAATGTATTTGTATAATGTATTATAATATTTTACTATTTTACTTTATTATCAAGATATTCTTAAAACCAGTTATTATTATTCTTAGAACCAGTCGCAGTTTCAAAATGAAATAACTTATTCTATGATGAAATATTATTGTTATTTTAATTTTTAACTTAGTATAAGTATGGGTCGCTAATCGGGTCACGAAGCTGGTGACTATTCTGGTGAATCGAGATCTTCGGCTCACCGATGAATGCTCACCGATGTCACTGGTGACTCGTTAGGGGCTCATCGACGATTCAATGTGGGGTGTAGCCAATCTTCTCGCTTAACCATTAGCTTTATGTTTTATTGAACCAAAGCATTACCGCTATTATTGTAATTATCGCATTATCGTTATTTTCGTTATAACTTAGTATAAGTATGGGTCACAAATCGGGTCACCGAGTTAGTGAGTATTCTGATGAGTCGCGATCTTTGACTCACCGTCAGAATCAGTGAGCACTTGCTCACCGCGTGTAGCTAATCTTCTTGTTTCACCAGTAGCTTTATGTTTCATAGCACTAAAGCATTACCACATGTAAATATGTATGTATAAACGTTTAATCTTCTTTTGTATATTAATGTGTTTAACGCATTAATTCTTATAATTATTATTGTTATTAATACTGCTATATACTCTTATATATATTATAACTCTTATATATATTTAATACTATTATATACTCATATATATATTCATATATGCTATCTGGGGCCGCTGGCCAATGTATCAAATCGCAGAAGACAGCGGTCTCCAGATGCTTCTGAGATATTAACCTTGCATATAGCTTTTATATTATAATGTACTGTGTTTACCTACTTATTTATGTGAAACAATTTAAATAAAGGAAAAAAAAAAAAAAAAAAAGCCCAGTAATATAATGTACTGGATCGGCCATGCCACTGGATCCACGCCGTTTAGATTAGTCCAGTAGTTATTTGTATATTGTTGAGGTGACTACACGTTTGAAGTTATGAGTATCTCACGGCTTGATAAGCGAAGGCAACTTAAGGCATTGTCTAAAAAACTTTGTATGTTACTATCCGAAGAGCTAACTAATATGTTAGAGCAGGGATGGCGAACCAATGGCACGCGTGCCATTGATGGAATGCACCACAATATTTTGGGCATGTCATCGATCACAAAGTTCACCATGAAGTTTCACCATACTACGCATATTACTTTAATCTGAATAACGCGTATAACTGATTTTTACACATTTTAACATTTATTATAAAATTATCAGATTTGAGTATTTAGTAAAATTATTTTCCCAATAATCACGACGTCAAAATTATTTCACGGCACGTCTATAGCCTCATTAAACATTTGTTTAGAAAAAAATGGCACGTTGATACATAAAGGTTTGCCACCCCTGTGTTAGAGGAAGAATTATTAAAGAAAAAGCGAATATGGATTAGAAAATGGATAGATAACAGAGATTTTTCTGGAGGATTTGCTTTACTCATGAACTAACTAAGGTCAGAAGATCCGAAGGAGCACAAATCAGATTTAAGGATGACACCAGAAAACTTTGACGAGTTATCGTCATTGATCAAAAGCTCCATTCAGCCAAAAAATACGTTTATGAGAGACGCCTTGCCAGCTAAGTTAAAGCTTGAAGTAACGCTTACTTATTTGGCTACAGGAAATTCTTTTCGGAGTCTAAGTCACTTTTATCGCCTTTCCAAATCATCTATTTTGCATAGTGTAAGAGAAGTATGTTTACATTTTATGTTCCACAAACATTCTTCTTGTCTATAAAGCTGGACGAACTCTAAAGTTTATTCAGCTGTCCAATTTTCATTATTTGTCATTTTTCGGGAACGTGGTCACCTTGTAATAACACGACATTGACTGGATCGACGCGTTTAAACGAGTCCAGTGGCGCTGGAACGAAGGAGGCGGGGTACGGGACGCGGTTACTGGAATGAATAGATAGCGGCTGCTCTATTCGAATCCAGTGCTGATTACTGGATTCTAGACTGGAATGAAAACTGTTTACATTGGTCAAGTATCGATCCAGTCTCACTGGAATGCTGTGCTGGAACCAAATACTGGACCAATGAAAACAGCCTTTCAAAAAGACTGCACTGAATATTCATAGCGTCTTGTGAAATAATAATATAGCTGTCTATAATAATTATTATCAATAGTAATTAGAAGACGCACCATGTTTTAAGTAAATATATCGGGTCTTAATTAGGTACTAACTATTGATAGTTAAATAATCTGATTAAAAACCAGACTGCAAATTGCAATCCATACTAATAAATGCGAAAGGGTGGCAAAGGTGGTGTTTGTCTTCTATCTGTTTCTCAAGTCAAAACCATTAAAGGTTGAGTGGTACTTAAAAGCGATCTTTAAGAGAATTTGATAAACGGACATAATATCATACACTATAATCCCAAAAAATTTGGATTTTTTTACTACTTTTAAGAAGGCTTGATGTTTTCATTTTTTTTTTCAAATATACACTTGTTTAATGTATTTTTACAAAAAAAAATTACCCTCTCTGATATGGTTAAATAGTAAAAAATAAATTTGTCTATTTATTTAAATAAATGATGAAATATGCGATTATAAATTATTATAAATACATTATGTTTTACGATAACATAATCTTTCGTAAACCACTTAAAACAGGACTCTCTTTTCAGATTGTAACGTGTGGTTAACATTACAATAAGTAGGTATAGTCTAATCGTGCATATAATTAATATTGTAATTAGTGTCGAGGTGGACTCAATTAACCAAATATACTATAATATATTGAATTAATACTTAAATGTAGATTCTAGATCACTAACGCGTATTGGAGCAGCGTGGCAAGTCTAAGCTCTAAATCCCTGTGCTATAAGATAGGCCTGTGCACTAAATGGAACAGTATAGCATTGTATAAAGTGATGGTAGATTGCTAAACAGAGTATGTATTCGGTATTTTTTTTAAATCGATTTTGACGTCTCTGAATATTTTCAAGATTTTTTCCAAAATAGGAAACTGAGTGCTTAGTCTAAGATCGGAGCACTCGAAAACTATTGATCGATTTCAGAGTAAAATAGACCTAAAATGGCTTGTATTAAGGTTTGAGTTCGCCAATACATTCAGCATTCGAACACAACGAGCGCCCCAAGCAGAAATGTTGTAAAATACATATTCGAACTATGGAATTACGACTTTAAAATACGAGTATTTGAGTTCATTTTGCTCTGAATTCACTTGTGATTCGACCAATAGTTTTCGAGTTCGTTTTCGAGTGCTCCGATCTTAGACTAAACACACTGAATAAAAAAATAAAAATTACGATTATACTTACACGTAAATACTGCCAAATACATATATATATAAACTTTTAATATGATAGGGTGAACCGGCTGAAATATATGAAAATAAACTCCTGAAAAATATGTGTTTTATTCGAGGTAGGTAACCTGTTTATCTAGAATGGCAAGATTTGTTGAGAGACCGGAGTTGTTGATGACAAAAAATAATAATTAGAGAATTAGTCTTGAACAAATACCTACCTAAAATCAGTTTCTGGCTCTATAGCTCCTCTCACTGTCGCCTGGATTTTTAAATATATAAAAAAACTAGTCAAGCGCGAGTTGGAGCCTTAGGTAAGAATGCGTAGTCATGCTAATAAAAAAATCTCTTATCGTCAACTAAAAGCAAGAATTATGCTCACGTAGACGAAGTTGCGGGCATCAACCAGTGTTATAATAAAGTTATGGTCCATTCAGAAGGACATCAAGTAATTGTTTGTCAGCGGCCCGTCTCCGTGACAAAGTGTTATGAGGGCAATCAGAGAGCAAGTTCGGGTGATAATCTCCAACTCTGAGACGCACTTTGAGGGGGTACTTAAGGGCTTAAGATTGATGAAGATGTAACGCTTGGCGTCCTAATTAATTCACACAATATTAGCGGGTGACTCGTCTGAACGTTTTTGTGTTGTATCATTTTGTCATACCGATTACCGACAGAACAAAAGAAAAACCACTTACTGAAATTCTTTGTGCTGTGTTCGTATCAGTCTTACCTACTCTTGAGTACTACTATGAGAGCTTGGTGTGATAATTTTACGTAAAATAACTACTAGATTTTGGCGCCGGCAGGCTAGTTCGGATGGATAAAGGTTTTTAAATATCCCGTTGTTACTCTTGAATTTCCCGGGATAAATTGCAGCATTTGTCCATCTACGGCATTCAAACGCTTTGGGTTTCAAATTAGAGTGTACCTACCTATTTGTTCTCTCACAAAAAAAAATAACACAACATTACCATTGTTTCACGAAACGATCATGAGTGCATGATTGCTTCATGAAACAATGGTAAAAAAAAATCAGCTTAAAAGAGAAATCATCGTTGAATGGTTTTTGAACTTAAAATTAACTCTGGAATTTCCGATATCGGTGAAATGCGAATAGGTTATAGGTTATAGGTCGATCATTTCCGAGATTAGCTCTCTTAAATTACTAGATAGACGGGACCAAAGACGGCCTACTTCCCATTGTTACTTAGCGATAAAGCCAATGTCCCAACGGCAAAGATAAACGTAAGGGAATTTCCATCAGAAACCTTATACGCCATGAATCTCTTAATCTCCAGTAAAATCTAACGGCCCGCCCGGTGCGCCAGTAAACATGTCCCTGCGAGCGCGTTGGCGAATCATTACCACCACTCTATTACCTTTACTAAGGGCCATGGCGAAATTACAGCGATACTATTAGAGATAGAGGAATATAGAGTCGATTTTTGAAAAAATAATTCAATGTAAATGTAAAGATAAGGTTTTTAAACGATTTTGTATAACCATTATCTACGAAGTATTTAAAGCGAAAAATCTGAAATTATAATTTATAATATGTAGTTGATAATAAATTTGATTTTCTGTAGCTATTACCTACATCAAAAATAAAAAGATATATCTAACTATAAGGATATCTCTATCGATATTTCTGAAAATCAGCAATAACTACAAACTTAGCTGAGTACCAAATAAAAGGAATATTAATTTTATGACTTAACAACTATTTAGGAATAACATAATTTTTAGGTTCCTGCTAAGGTACAATCCAACCCTCTGTGCACGTGCTTCGTGTATTCGTACGCCCAACAGACTACGCTATCAATTCCGTACGCTATGAATTCAGTGTGCTTAGTCTAAAGCGGAGCACTCGAAAACGAACTCGAAAACTATTGATCGATTTCAGAGTAAAATAGACCTAAAATGGCTTGTATTAAGGTTTGAGTTCGCCAATACATTCAGCATTCGAACAATGCTGAATGTATTGGCGAAATCAAACCTTAATACAAGCCATTTTAGGTCTATTTTACTCTGAAATCGATCAATAGTTTTCGAGTTCGTTTTCGAGTGCTCCGCTTTAGACTAAGCACACTGATCCTACTCAGATCCGTAGCAGATTGCTACGCTTAGCTACTACGCTTTGTTACTACCATGACCGTAGTAGCACGAAAGCCACCGACTTATTTTAAGAGCCCTCTCCATGGCTCCCGACAAATCGTTGGTGAGTGGAGTCTACAACAGTGATTTCTGCATTTAGAGAGCGAGACGTCTTCAGTATAGAAGAGTACTAAAAATATATACATAAATAAATAATAAATTAATTAAATAAATAAATTTTGCTTGAGATATCATGATTTTTAGTGAAAAACGGCAAAGTAAAAAGATGCAAATCAAGGTTTGGAATTTCGCCTATTTTAGCAAATATTTGGCAATTTTTTACATGAACTAAAGACATTTGTAATTATTATGAAGTAACCTATGATAAGACTTCGGTCTTTTTCATTTTTCTAGTTTCTTATATAGTTTATTTACGCACGAAGTTGCCCCAAAATTTGCCCAAAAATAGTGATTTTTCAAGCGTCATAACTTTCAAAATAAATATAATTTTACTAATATTTTTATTTTATGGCATAGGTAATGGAGATATAAATTGATATCTGGCTTAACTTTAGACCTATTGCGACAAATATTAGAATAATAGGCGTAATACGTTTGTATGGAAAAGCGCGTGAAGAGAGCGGCCTTAATGTTTGCAACCACTACCGCTACAGCCTTTTTAACGTCCCACTGCTGGGCATAGGCCTCCTCTCTCATAGGAGAGAGGGATTTAGAGCTTAGACCCGCTACGCTGCTCCAATGCGGGTTGGCGGGCTTTAACAATTATTGTCACGTTATAGTGATAATAACTGGGACCGACTGCACTGGGAACGTGCTCTCCGCGGCACGGGGGTGAAACACCGCCAACTACCAACTCCGGGCTGGCACTGAGAATTTCTTAACAGGAAAACCCAATACCTAACAATTATTTGCCCGACCCGCGATATAAATTTCCTTTTTTTCTTCTTTTCTTGTCTGCTCCTGAAAAAACGCTAACAACTTCCCTGTGCCTTTAAAAGTACTAAAGGCCCTTTACCGCATGTGATGATAGCATTACTCTATTAATGGTGCGATCCAGATTGGCGCGAATGTTACCTTAATGGAGCTTGGATAGTGGCAGGATTATCTTATACTATACGATACCATTGTTAGCTTCCTTATTAATTCTTCATTTATCTTTCGGGAAAAAGGATACTAAGTAATCCGGATATAAATCAGCCAGGCTCTGTGAAAGCTCTTTCATTTTTCGCGACAGCAATTATATACTTCGGTAGGTACTTTAATTAAATTATAGCATAGAACGCGTTTAGCCCTATTTTAAACATATTTAAGTCACCCAAAATGGTCTCCAGAATACAGGCTATCCTTGTGTAGAGACCGCTAGAAATCAACTGTAATTTCTTTTCTATTGTTTTGGTAAATAAATATATATTTTTTTTTTTTATACTTATATCCATTTCCAGCATGCAAGTTATCTCTGGGCCTTTCGTAAAGATCCGTTCAGCTGTAGGTTTTTAAAAATCCCGTGGTAGCTCTTTGATTTTACGGGATAAAAAGTAATCCAGGATGAAAGTATCTATCTCTGTAACAATATTCTACAAGATCCGTTTTACCATTGAGTTATGGTAAACAAAAATATAACATACGCAGTACGTACTCTATATATACTATATATAGAGCTACTTTCGCATTAATAATTACTAAAGCCTCTTGTTCACACTCGCTTTTGCCGTGAAAAATTATGGTTAAAAATGTAGTGTAGTGAGGAGATGCGGCAGGAGTAGGTATTTTCAAAAATGCTCCGTATTGTGCGACACAGAGAGTTGCAAGTCCTGAGATTTCCCTACATTTCGTTACTGAAATATGGTTTCGGGCGACAACGTTTTTACCACCCAAAACCTTTACGAAATAAGACGATTTTGATCTCATTGGATTCAGTACATCTTCTTCAATGGGAGCTTGTTAACACGCCGTGCGGCGTGCCGTATAAACCGTGCCTGTTAACAAACTTCCATTGTACTCCATGCAACACTGAGGACCGTGTCTACACACTGAATTAAACGTGATTTTTTACGGTAAAAAACGTGTGTGAACACTAGGCCTTACGGGTATTATGGATGGACTACTACGGATAAGCAAGGAGGATGTGCATTTGTACTAAGTCCAGTGCCATATCTAATATCAATGGAAAATACTCCACATGACTAGGCATTACACACTATTTATATATCCTTTCACTATGATGTTGGTATGACGAGGGTTTATTATTGTGTTTTGGACCGCGGGTCCCTGAGACCGATATAATAAAAAACGCGTCTTTGTGTCGCGCGCGGGCTTTTAGCGAAATAAATAGTCCACTTCGATAAGGAGGCGCGACCATAATATTTTTTCTTCCTATCCTTCCTTTACACTTTCTTAGGCGAGTTTGAGTCTTAGAAAGTGTTAAGTGTTACATGACAGCGTGGGAAAAATGTGCTATGACTAGCTGATGCCTGCGACTTCGTCCGCGTGGATTTACGGGATAAAAAGTAGTCTGGGTGTCTTAATAAGACACCCAGACTCGGGGACCAAACCCCCCCTCCCCCCCCCCCCGATCTTTTATAGATATCTGCCAAGATATCCGTCAACGGGCAAGTCAAAGTAAGTGTAAAGTTGCGTTGTTTACGCAGCGGCGCCGCATAAGCACCGCAGCGGTCCGCAATGCACCTTGAGGCCTGAGTGATACTTATCCTTACTAATATTATAAATATGAAAGTGTGTCTGTCTGTATGTCTGCTATCTTTTCACGGCTCAACAGTTTAACCAATATGGATGAAAGGCACAGAGTGCGCTTACATCCCGGGGAAAGACAGGCTACTTTTTATCCCGGAAAATCATAGAGATCCCAAGGGATTTTTAAAAAACCTAAATTCACGCGGATAGTAATACAATAAACTATTGAATAAAGAGCAAAATAAGCATTAATGAAATACTGTCTCATTTATACCGGGAAAATAGCTGTAATTCACGTAATAGACAGAATTTCGCTACGAACACCGAGAAAGATAATAAATAATGTCTGCTTAATGAAATATGACACGCTTTTGCGGAATATTATATAATAGCCCCGATGTTATAACATTTACTGTCACATAATACAAGGGTCCAACGCACATGATGGATACATACTTCGTCCAGTTTCGTATACTGCTATTTCCATTGGACACAATTGTTTAGACAATGAGTAGTCTGGGGCGACCCTTATCACTATCACTGCATAATTGCATATTATACACGTGTAAATTAAAAATTTAAAAAACCCCCGACAATCGCCATTTTGTGGTGGCAGCCATCTTGGATTTGCAGTGCTATTCTACTAGCCAAGCCCTTTCATTTGATACCCATATTAAGGGAGTTGTAAAAAAATATGTAATCCGCCATTTAGTAGCGGCGGCGATCTTGGATCGATTTTCATCAAACATAGCTAACAACACTCTCGACTAATTCACCTTTCAAACAAAAAAAAAACGCAATCAAATCGGTCCACCCGTTTGAGCCTGTGCGTGCGCACCCGTGCGTGCGCACGCACGCACGCACGCACGCACGCACGCACGCACGCACGCACGCACGCACGCACGCACGCACGCACGCACGCACGCACGCACGCACGCACGCACGCACGCACGCACGCACGCACGCACGCACGCACGCACGCACGCACGCACGCACGCACGCACGCACGCACGCACGCACGCACGCACGCACGCACGCACGCACGCACGCACGCACGCACGCACGCACGCACGCACGCACGCACGCACGCACGCACGCACGCACGCACGCACGCACGCACGCACGCACGCACGCACACACGCACGCACACACACACACACACACACACACACACACACACACACACACACACAGATACGTCAAACTTATAACACCCCGTCGTTTTTGCGTCGGGGGTTAAAAACAAAGACCGCCACGTCTGTCTGTCTCGCGTATTTTCGCGTTAAACTCAAAAACTACTGAACACATTTTCATCCAGTTTTCACCAACATACAGATTACAGATTCATGAGGAAGGTTTACGTGTATATTATAGTGTAGTAGTATTATAATTAATAATTAAATATAATATAATTAATAATTAAATATTATAAAACAAAGTTCCCCGCCACGTCTGTCTGTCTTTTCGCGATAAACTCAAAAACTACTGAACACATTTTCATGTGGTTTTCACCAACAGACAAAGTGATTCATAAGGAAGGGTCACGTTTAAGGTTTTGTGTAAATTAATTGAAATATGACGATAATTGTTGAAAATGCGGAAAAAGTCAAACCGCCTAGGAAGTTTTCATAGAAAACGCTGCCTAATCCCTTTGAGATATAACAAAAGATCCTAATTCCTTTAAGATCAAAGTGCACCATATTAATGCAATGCCATCTGGTATATGTATACCAAACAAGTCGATTAGAAAATTAGAAGTAATGTAAATATCTCTCATAACTCTTAAACGACTGAACTGATTTTCATCAAACCTCACTAAGAACCATAAAACCCGTCTTCTAATAAAAGAAACGCCCAATCGACCCATCCATTTGAGCGCTACGATGGCACAAACACACAGACACACAAAGCCGTCAAACTCATAACACCCTCGATTTGCATTGGAGTTAGACCACCGAACACACAGACAGACAAACAAAACGATGAAACTCATAACACCCCTCGTTTTACGTTGGAGTCAGACAGAATATCACACTTCGCCTTTATCACACTAATATTATAAAGCGAAAGTTTGTGTGTGTGTATGTGTGTGTGTGTGTGTGTGTCTCTGTGTATGTTTGTTACCTACTCTTTAACGCCGCAACTACTGAACCGATTTGGCTGAGATTTTGAATAGAGATAGATTATACCCTAACTTAACACATAGGCTACTTTTTATCCTGGAAAAAGCCACAGTTCCCACGGGATTTTGAAAAAACTTATAGCTACACCTACAGTTAGATTACTATAGCAAATTTCCTTGAAAGTAGGTATAAAGGTTGAAAAAGGGAGCCGGAACGGGAACCGGAAATACACGATTCCCTCGGGATTTGTGAACAATCGAAATTCACATGGGCGAAACCGCGGACAGAAGCTACTATTGAAATAAAATGTACAAAGAAATGTCTTCCAATAAAACAATTCACGATGTTACATCACCGGTTCACAAGGAAGCGTCTTTGGGATAATTACTGGTAATCGCGCTCGTAAATCTGTCTTCCTCTGACAAGTCTCAGCCTGAGCCGCGGAATTACGAGATAATTATTGTTAGCTTTATCTGAATTATTAGATTGTTAGAATTCTTTGGATTCTTTCTACACTGAACCAAGTTTACTGTCTGGTAAAAACTGCACCATTTTTTTCGTCGTTATATTAACCGATAAACGTCCACGGTTGGACATTAGTCTCCTGCAAGGATCGTCACAAACACGATCTTGTGCCTCTTGTAGTCCGGTGTTGCCAGCGACTCGCTTGAGATCATTTGTGTCGACCTAGAGTTATATGGGTGTAGTAGCCAGTAGGTTGTATTTATAACAATTATATTATTAACTAGCGGCCCGCCCCGTCTTCGCCCATGGTACATAATATATAGCCTATAGCACTCAGGGATCACGTACATACCCAACGGTGAAAGAATTTTAATACATTGTTTGAGTCAATATTAAAAATTACTAATATTTGTTACAGTATATCGAGTATGGAAAATTGAGAATCAAACGAACTTACCTTGTGAAGTTTGATATCTAATTATACGAGCGTCTCGACCGAAGATTGTTATAGCTTACAAGCAGCAGTACAGTAGATTATGCTGTCCTTATCACACTTTTAGAGTTTTTTTTATAATAAATTAATTGTTTTTTGACGTTTTTGACATCAGAGTACCGAGTAGGTACCCCCACCCCCACGCCGCCCCGCCACGCGGCGAGGCCCATCGTCATTTTTCAGAGCCTTATTTTTTCGATATGTTTAGGGATTTTGACAAAAAAAACAGGGCGGGTGGGTTTGTAATAATCTTCGGTCGAGACGCTCGTATAATTAGATATCAAACTTCACAAGGTAAGTTCGTTTGATTCTCAATTATACTTCGCATCTCTCCGAAGATTATTATAGCTTACAAGCAGATGTTTAGAGCATCGAAAAAATACTACAATAATATTTACTGTGTACAGTAAAATTATTGAAAATAAAATTAAGGCAAAACATAACAGGGAAAAAGAAAAATAATCATTTACAATATGTGATTAAACAAAGTCAATATTACTTCATAGACCATAATTTAAAGGCGATTTATTATTTATTTTTAATTAATTAATTTTTTGCTAAGTAGCATGTCAGATAATATATGCTAATCGTACTTGTATAGAATAGAATATAAATTTTTATTCGCATAAAAAAAAATTAAGCTTCAAAATAATATATCCACAATTTTGATCTGATTTTAATAAATCTTTATAATATTATACTAGATACTTTAAAAATACATTTGAAGATTCAGACCAAACTACTTTTTGTCGAATAATTTCTAAGTTTTAGCCCTACATTGTGGGCAGCTGATGTCAACGCGTGTCGCGTGCTATGTGTGCCATTGAATTGACATAACTCAATGGGATAGAAAGAGTGGTTTTTTAAAACTGATGAACAAAGGTATAAAGTAAATAAGTAGGTTATTAAATAACAAGAATATGTGTATGCCCTAAAACAAGGGCATGAAATAGTAGCACTATATTTAATTATTTTACCATCATTGTACTAACCTATTTCAACAAATAAATTGATTTTGATTTGATTTTGAAAAAAATCTCATTGGGCACGTAAGGGATCAATTCTTTCTAAATATCTTCTGCAATAAGCTTGTACAGAGTTTAAGGATTTTCTTTAATATATGGCACCACAATAATTGGTTGAAAATACATTTGATCTTGAAGTTTTGATCATCTATTTTAGTTTTATCGGATTTCCAATAAAGTATTTATTGACCAATTGTCTGTATTTTTTAATGGAGCTGTTAATGCCAAAAAAGTGAGTTTTTAAAGATAGATCTTTTTTGTGAGATGAAATCATTGTTTATACTGAATCTTGCATTTAAGGCATTTGCATTTAAAGGCATTTGCATTTAAGGCATTGCATTATCTATGCATTTAAGAGTTAATACTAAATTATGGTGGACAGTGAGAATTATAGAAATTTAACTTGTATCTGAATTTTTGTGTGAAAAATTCAATTAGCTGTATAATGTTGGAATCACCATATAAAACCAATATATACCAATAATTATAACCTTTTTTCTTGCAGAACAGTCATTTTGACTTTAAAGATGTGTTATATTTATTCATGGAATTATTAGAGAAAAGACCATTGCTATGTTAAGCGATGCGTTGGAGTTGGAAAAAACGCCCTTTGCCATGTAACATTTAATTGTGTAATATTTTGAAATAAGGCTAAAGTATGGATAGGCTTATAAAATTTTGTATTTTTTTGCATCAACAATCTCAGAAGTTCCATGATGCGTACCTCTGACATTTGTTATTTTGATTACTGGCAAATAAACCAAAGTCAGATCTGCCGAAATAAACTTTTAACTGCCGATACGCATAAACAGTGAGTTCCCTTTCTGTGTTCATGTTGAACTTTTGACGAGATTCGAAATCTGCAACTAACGTTCGTATTTATTTAAATATATGACGCAAAATTTTGTAAACATTGATATAAGCAATAGCTGTTTATTTTTGGTAAAATATTATAATTTTTAAGTCGTGAAAGACTGAGGCTATAAAAGGCTGCAAGTAAATTGAAGAACCGATGGACGTTGGAGTCCCAAGGTGCTTGAGTGGAGCAATGACATTTGCGAGTAATCCGTAAGCTGTCTCATCGTTACAGGTTGCACCACAGCCCGAACGTGACGCATCACTATACACTAGGTACTAGTGAATATTCTTCATATTTTAAATGAACAATTTGCAGAATCAATATAATTTCTCCACTTCCTCCAGCATATGAAATCATTGTTAACAATACAGATCATATATTTCTACACAGAGAAGGTCATAATATATTTCTTATGATTATCAAAGTAGTGAATTGCCAAGAATTTCAAGAACTTTGAAAATCCATACATTTTCGTATAAATAAATCCGTCATCGAAGGCCGGGCACGCCGACATCGACAAACCAACATAACTAGTTAGTTTCCTGATTTCTCATACATTTTTCTGTATTTGTTTGTAAATAACTTTATATGAACTTTTAGATGAATAAAAGATAAATCCTTTTGTGGGTAAAGAGTGATCCTTGATCAAAAATCTTAATTTCAAAAGTAATTTGTTGATCGCTTCTTACATTATCCAAACATTTGTAACCGAATTTCTAATGCATAATGAATCGTCAAGAAAATTAACTGATAAATAAACTGATGAATATACATAAATGTGAAGGACCGGTTTTTTTAAAACCTTTGTTGATAGAAGTTGCAAAGTCCAAATGGTAAAACGTTGACTTCTGCATATCACTTTCGGCCACTGGCAGTAAAAAAATATGCATCTTTTATAGTCTGATTCCTACTAAGGATTTCTAATTCCGCGAAACTGTCGTTTCTTACTGTTACCAGACGTATAACAGTTCCCACATAAAGGATAATAAATTTAAAACTCATATAACTGAAAATCAATTGCCACATGTACATATGACAAATGCCTGACAGATGCTTCAGGCATTTTAATATTGGTGTAAAATCGAACTTCAGGTGTTAACCTTGTTATTCATACAAATAACTCATTGTATTTTTAAAATGACAACTGTCAGAATTTCACCGAATCAAAAATCAGACCGGTTGTCATACAGCATATTAATTAATATTAATGCGGTACTTTCATATCTTCCATATTAAAGTTATTGACACAAATAAAGTTTGATTCATATAAATTCAAAATAAAACGATGTTTTCCTTTAGGCTGAGGGACTGTAAAAATTGGTGAGACGAATAATTGTTTTTCTTTGGCCCAAAAATATGAAGCCACTCGTGAAGAAAAAGTGGTCTGCCAATGATACGTAAAAACGTATCGATGTTATGTACCGGTGACGAAGCAGCTAGCATTGTCACGGTTGCGCGTGCGATATTTAGCATTGAGTCGTAAGCTTAAGTGCGTAAACGTAAGAGAGTAAGTGCTCAGTGATAATTTCACGGCACGGCCGCTGGTGGCGGTGCGGTGGCGATAGCGGGTGCTGATGTCAGCCCAGGTATATGTATTATACTCGCTTTTCGGGCAGAAGCACATGGTGCCCCCCGTACGTTTAGAGTTTTCCGGTACAGAAGTACTCGGCTGTGAGCGGAATTGGTTAGATATCAACTTTGAAGCGGAGGTTGAAGTGGCCTTAGATGATTTCAGATACTCCGACAGATTTAAACCAAACCAAAGGTGTCGATTTTCATATTTTTTAATATATATCTCGCTTATGTTTGCTAAGCTTCTGTAATGAGTATCGCATAGCAACCGTCTTTGACGCTGATCTTTTTGGTAAATATTATTTTAGAATATCGATCTTCCATAAGCAACCCGTTAGTCAAAAATAATACATAGATGGGTATAATGTTTCCATCGTGTGGCGAAATCTTTATGGCCAAATCTCCGAATAGTTTTTCTTGTTGGGTCTGAGACCAATAATAATTGTAAAATCTCAAGATCTAATTTGTCATTCTTATGAATCAGATGTCAATAAGAATAACGTAAGATGAAATTTATGTAGGTAGGTATTAATTTTATGACCCTACAAAGAAAACTCACACACGCTATGCGTCGGAGTAGTTGACTGGATGGTAGGTATACCTATATTTTATCCACACACCATAAAGGTCGGGATGTACATATATTTTCCACTCACCATATAGGTTGGGATATACATAAATATTTTCCACAAACGTTTTACGTCGGGATAGTTATATTTATTTGACAGGTATCACTATATTTTTATCCACACACCATATAGGTCGGGATATATATTTTCCACACACATTTTATGTCGGGATAAGGTACATGTCAATAATACAGGAAACCAAGGTTATATTCTATATGCCATTGAAGCTGGCGCCTTAAATATTTTAGTGAAGACTCTCTCTCTCTACTCTCTCTCTCTCTAGTTTTTATATACCTCACACACTATTTATGTAGGTGAGAACGAGACAAAGCAACTTCCAGCCAACAACAAAGGAAAAATTTCTTTGTTCAACTTTTTGTTTGGAGCGCAAATTCCACAGGTTATATCTGTCTAACAGGAAACTCATTGAGATTTCCAATTGAACCGTCAACATAAACAGAAGACGGTACGCAGATAAAACAATGAACAATAATTATTTTGTTCACTGGGTAAAAATGTTAATGAATATAACTTCTTACTAGTAAATAAATCTAGTCTTACCTTGAATTTTTCTGCTCGCTCGATGATGATTGATCGCATGATACTCGCTAGCGATTCCTGGTACTGATGATTAAAATCCGCGGGTGATACACTTCAACTTTTTCAACTAAATCACGTTTTCTTTTTCCCGTTTCACTTTTTATTTTTTAAATTTTGTTTGGACGACGTGTGACTCGGACAACACAAAATAACGTAATGACGATGGGCCTCGCCGCGTGGCGGGGCGGCGTGGGGGTGGGGGTACCTACTCGGTACTCTGACGTCAAAAACGTCAAAAAACAATTAATTTATTATAAAAAACTCTAAAAGTGTGATAAGGACAGCATAATCTACTGTACTGCTGCTTGTAAGCTATAATAATCTTCGGAGAGATGCGAAGTATAATTTAAAATTTTTACCACATTTCATAACATGGGCGAGATTTGGGGTTGTATAAATTTTGCACCGACCAGTATCTGTGCAGGGTGACATATCCGTCCCCATTTTACCGCCAAAACTTTTTATTGTGACTTTGTTATGGACTCTTCAAAGGGCGCGTTTGGAACCCTCATAGAAAAATTATCACCTCACTTCCATAATATATATGTAGATATATGTATAATTATGTAAAATTAATTGATGTTCTAAAACTCAGTGCAGGTATCTGCCAATTTTGAAAAATAAAGAAAGAAATACGACGAAATAATCTCTTTAAATCACTCGACCCCCAGATGGGTGATGGCTCCTATCAATTTTATTAATTTTTCAAATTAATATAAAATTGATATTATTATTATGAATAGAATAGAATAGAATAGAAAAGTTTTTTATTCAAATAAACTTTTATAAGTACCTTTGAATCGTCAATTGAATCTATATACCAAATCATACGAAACGAATATAACGAATATAATACGAAAGCGTCAGGTCTATATGTCTATCTGCTGATCTCTTTCTTACCTTTGGAATAGCTGTTGTGTGTTGTGTATTGTGAGATTGGAAGTGTGCAGGGAATATCTGATCGGATCATCACAGAGCAAAATCCAATTAAAAGGTAAATAATATTTAAAAGGTAATTAGGTAATTATTAGGTATTTATTAGGTAATTAAAAGTAATTTTGAAAGCGCCTCCTCGTGCCACAATTTCACCCTTGAGTCCTACTAGTAGCCCTACTAGTATCCTAGGCGGCTTGACTTTTTCAACATTTTCAAAAATCCCCGGAAATCATCATACACGGTAACCCTACATCGAGCTATAGGTAGGTATACCAAAATTGACATCATAAAGTGGAGTCGCGAAATTTCGTATTTTGTACCCGGACGTGAGTGTGAAAGGCAATTTTCTGTTTCAGAGATTACCTACTTGGCTTCGCTGCATTATGTAACTAGGGTACACTTTGGATTGTGTTTGAGAATTTCGTATCTGAAGTCGTTGATATCACTACCGACGATCAAGTTCAGAACATCGAAATAGAAACAAGCTACAGGTAATTTAGTAAAAATTGAGCCGACTTTGTTCTGGCAATATCAAAGAAATCGGTCGCGGTGTAGGTAGTTACCCTATAAGGTGTAGGTATACCAATCAAAAATATTAGTGACATGGGTACATTTATGCGTATAACTTCGTGCATAAGAATGATAACTAAGTGCGTTATAAGTGCGACTTATATTCCCCTTTCCCCTCCAATGAAGCGAAAACTTGTGCTAGGAGTGGGTACGACAATAGTGTAACAGGTGGGGTTTGAACCATTGACCTTATGACTTTTGATCCGTGCCTGACGACCGTTGCGCTATTGAGGCATCGCTTAGGATAAAAACATTGAGACGATGGTTACATGACAAAAACCGATTTTTACACCATTGTAATCCACTTTTCAAAAGGCAATAAAGTGCGGAGTCAGCGCAAACTCAGTTTGTTCGGGTACTAAAGAAAGCTTTTAAGGTTAATTTACAGCGGAACCTTTGGGGGGAACATTTATGGGCGACGTGACGCGCTCGCGATCAAATGCTCCATGTTTTTTTGTTACATTTTATTGATAAAACGGCGCTTCTACCAGTTTTACGGTTGTACTTTAACCCTTAATTAGAGGACAACCTAGAATGTATTTACAGTGGGTATCGAGTATGCTTGGAAGATCGTGTACTGTCTTACCTACGCAAGGATCCATATTAGGCCCCTATCCCACTGGCGTTTTGCGAGCGTTGGCGTTTCTCCAACGTCTGCACAGCGTTGTCGCGACGTTAACGTTGCGTTGACGTTGCGAAGTCGAAGCGTGAACGATTGCCATTATAGTAGGGGAGCTAAATGTGGATATACTCGAGCGTCGTCGGGACCTAGTATAGATTTTATAGATTAGTTGATAGGAAGAATAAAAGGTTATTTATGGTTTTCCATTTCAGTGGTGGGGAAAGCTTCTAGCTGCATGCTCGCATCTTCAATAGACGATTTTTATAACTTCGGCTTGTGGAAATCGGCTGATTATATTTTTTTTTGTTATTTGTATAATTACATTTCCTTCAAAATAGAAAAAATTCAACCACCCTCGAGATTCGAGAAGGTCAAGATAACGTTTTTTTTTTTTGCAACTTTGTAATGCTCCCATTCTCGTACGTTACGTTCAAATAGTCTGATTTTCTAAATACATATACTTTTCTTAGCTTGTAATTAACCCACCATATCTTAATCTGAAGTTTCTGAGTATTTCTGTCCATAGTTTTTTTATTTTGTGCGCGGCTCTATTTAAAGGGCTTATATATGGTAGAGGGTACTCAGCAGGATGCAAGATGCCTCGCCTCTCTTATCTTAATCTGACGCACTCGAGTAAATCCAAAAATCTCCTCTTGGGCTCCTCTACTATTGGACACTCTCAACGTTATATAAAAAGCTATATAAAAGCCCTTTAAATAGAGCCGCGCGCAAAATAAAAAAAATGGACAGAAATACTCAGAAACGTCGGATTAAGATATGGTGAGTTAATTACGAGCTAAGAAAAGTATATTTAGAAAATCAGACTATTTGAACGTAACGTACGAGAATGGGAGCGTTACAAAGATGCAAAAAAAAAACATTATCTTGACCTTCTTGAATCTCGAGGGTGGTTGATTTTTTTATATTTTGAAGGAAATGATGCAAAAATAACAAAAAAATATATAATCAGCTGATATCCACAAGCCGAAGTTAAAAATCGTCTATTGAAGATGAGAGCGTGCAGCTAAAAGCTTTCCCCACCACTGAAATGGAAAACCATAATATTATATAACCTTTTATTCTTCCTATCAACTAATCTATAAAATCTACTAGGTTCCGACGACGCTCGAGTAAATCCACATTTAGCATCCTCGGCTCACCTAATATAATGGCAACTGTTCACGCTTCGACTTCGCAACTTCAACGCGATGTTAAAGTCGCGACAACGCTGCGCAGACGTTGGAGAAACGCCAACGCTCGCAAAACGCCAGTGGGATAGAGGCCTAAGTGCGTGGGAATATTAATTAATCAAATATGATTTACGTAATTTTAAGTATGATTTTATTAGAATTATTTTTTGTTTAGTTTTGTGACTTTCGGCAACTTTTTTTTTCTAATCGCCTTCAAAAAAGAAGCAGATACTAATTCAACTGTAAGTAGGTACCTACTTACCTATATATTTTTTGTGCGTAGGTACGAGTATGTTATGCAATATCTTCGCCGATTTTGAAACGATTTTTTATTCACTTGAGAAAATATTTATATATAGTAGGAGAATATATTCTACCTCTAAGGGTGGAATATTAAGAGGATGAATCTGGTTTATTGAATTTCAGGTGTGAGAAGACGGTTTTTTAAGATTTTTGACGTGATAACGTCTTATAAATCGATGAACGCCGGCTACATGCACAAAATAACATGACTCTTTGTCACGTAATGCGGAACGTAGCGCGTAACACGTAGCACGTAGCATGTAGCACTTAGCGTGGAACTAAGCGTTCGGCTTGTGACGCATCTCTCTTTGTTTTCTTATGAGGTTATCACGTAAATTTATCGTCCGTAAATCGACTTTTTTATGGTAATTACTAATTATACCTAGGTATAAATTAAAAGGTTTTTTATGCGATTAGATAATTAATCTTTGTTGCTGTTATTTCCGTAGGTCTATCTACTCCTAGGTAGGTACAACAGGTAGGACAATGCAGTGTGTTGACTTTGTATTTGGAATAAATATATTCCACCGCGACTTTTCAACAAGCGACACGAAATCGCGTCAATCCGAGTTCGTTAGTCGGGGAAAGCTTTTAAGGTTAATTTACAACGGGCCCCGTTTGCGGAACGTTTATGGGGCACGTGACGTGTTCCGTGACATTTTATGGTTGGTACTTTTCCACGTGGGTTCTTACCTTTATTTGTGTCCCGTGCGAGTGCCCCAGGCTCCATTATATCCGTACGATACAAGTCGCGGCAAATAAGTCGAGCGGTGACCTTCAATGCGCAGAAGTCGAAAATGAGGTATCTCAGGGTGTGATGGGGTCGCGGGGAGGGCGTGGGGATCGTTCGTAAGCACTGATTAGCTCTCGCTGATCCCTCGTAAGCGCTGATTGGCTCTCCAATCGTATTGTGTCCCGCTCACTCGTACGACGCTGCGCGCACTTGAAGGTCACCGCTCGACTTACATGCCGTGGGTTGTACCAGTTGACGATAAAAGGGGTTCAGATTCAGGTTTGGCATAATTTCCACTCAATTTTACTGGCGTGCCTATACAAGGTTTTTCTGTCAAGATATTATCAGTGCCAGCCCGAAGTTGGAAGCTGACGGTGTTTCACCCCCGTGCCTCGGAGAGCACGTTAAGCTATCGGTCCCGGTTGTTATCACTATCATGTCACAATAGTCGTTAAAGCCCGCCAACCCGCATTGGAGCAGCGTGACGGGTCTAAGCTCTAAATCCCTCTCTCTTTTGAGAGAGGAGGCCTGTGCCCAACAGTGGGACGTTAAAGGCTGTAGTGGTGGTGGTGGTGGTGGCCTAAGCAAGCGAGCGTGGGCCAGAATGATGAAACAGTGATATTATTATGTTACGAACTGGAGTCTGGACCGACGCGACAGTTTAACGTGCTCTATCTTAGAGCTTCGCATTAGTTCTGGTATCTAATATTATAAAGGCGAAAGTAACTCGGTCTGTGTGTTACGCAGTACCTACCTACCTACGCTTTCACGCCTAAATCGCTGAAGCGATTTTGGTGAAATTTGGTACAGACATAAAGTAGACTTCGGAGAAGGACATAGGCTACTTTATATCCGGAAAAATCAAAGTGTTCCCACGGGATTTTTCAAAAAATTTAATCCACGCGGGCGAAGTCGTGGGCATCAGCTAGTATAGGTATTAATAAATCCTTCGTCTGACTCCTGTCTGAGTCTTGTCGATGTCTTGTCCGAGTCTTTTCTAAGTCTTTCCTGATGTTAACTTTTAAGATCTTTACCGTATTACTTATTACGATTAATAAAATAAAAATTTAATTTACCGCATGACTTATCATTAATTATGTTTACAACATTCAAGTTTTCGATTGAGGTACAAGAAATATTTATTTCACCTTTCGTATCAACGATCTATTTTTTAGATGAAATCAATGCACATCCTTTTATTTTTATTGCCTGAGCTTCTACCCGTGTTTGCATTTAGGCTAGCATCATCTGAAGAGTCATCTGTAATTGATAATTCTAAGCCTATTTTTCGTTATCTAACAGGTAAGTAGATAACCAGTTTTTTTTTTACATCCATATTTTTAGGTTCCTCGCTTGCCGTACCTGTAATAAACGCATGCGGGGAAAGCAGGCGACTCGCCGCATCTCATATTCTTACCCCACACGCACTCCTATATAATCACGCTCTGTGGTTATATCGTAATAACCAGGATTAAATCAAGGTACAATCACTCTAAAATTTACCATCCGATGATCCGAGAGCAAGCAACCACAGGGTCGTGCTAGGATTATCTACGCGTAAGAAAGTACGTCTGTGTGTGAACACCGCTAATTGAATCCATTTTCGAAGCTTAGCTCATCGTAGCTCGGCTGGAAAAGGATTCAATTCGAAAACGTGTTACTAAAGCCCTTTATAAATTAGGGAAAACGACGCGTAATATTTCAAAAAATTACGTTTTTAATTAATATTTTTTTATAATAAATACGCCAATAGAGACAACAAACAAGTACCTACCTATTAGCACATGAGTAGATATCCCTATAGAGAGGAAGCTTCATACAAGCGGCCCGCTGTAGGTACACTCACACATATGCAGCTCATGCACACATGAGCTCTCACAACGGTTCACGGACGCTCCGCTGGGGCTCAGTTGGGAGGCAAACGACAAGTTTGGGTCGTGCCCATTAAATTAATAGGTACTAAGAATAAAGTGTTTGGCGAGAGTTTAGAGATTGTGTAAAATAGTGTAAATTATATAAAAAAAAATAGACTTAAGTGTTGTGCTTAGACAAAAATGCCTAACCATTGTACAGTTAACAGCACATGCAACAGGTGACAACCCTATGAGAATTTTGGACTGTTGTTAAGAATCTTCCCCTCTGTAGTGATGTGCTATTATGTTGGTATTTATTTTTCGTCTCCCGGCGTAAGGGCGACTCCATCGAGCGCCTTGTTATGTAAGGTAGAGGGCGCCAGGGCGCGATGGACCGACCAAATTAAGTCAGCTGTGAGAGGTCCCTTGCACTAGGGTAGCAGGCTCTCAGCCAGCAGGGAGAAGTGGCGAACGCTCGTGATGCAAATAATTATCCGCCTTTAAAGACGTCACTTCTGGACCACCATGGCTCTGCCAAGAGTAATATGAAGAAGAAAGTAAAAATACATTGAGCCTTAGAATAAATAGGTAAAGAAAGGCAGTCGTCGACGCGGCGATAAGCCGTTTTTAACGGGCCTTATAAGGCTCGATACGTTTATCGTCGCGTCAGTGCTCAAGGTACTCATGCGCTTGTGTGCGTGTCGGCAAATGTAATTACAGGGCACACATGGGTTGGTTTATACCTTACGTTTCGAGCGGAAATTTGTTAGAAACTTCCATTCTAAGCGTAATAGTTCGATGCATTGATTAGGCTACGAAGAAAGACATAATATTTCTTTCTCTCCCGAAAGTTGACTCTTTTGATTTAGGTAGGTAGGTATAATAGGTAGGTACGTGGTATTAGAGCTTAAGTAACGATAATATCTGGGTTTCATATACATCCCGTCCCCTCGCCCTTACTAGGTATTCTAGCAAATCAGAGCAGAGCAAATAGACAAAGTGGTCGACTTGTAGATATTCTTTCTGGAGATTATTTCTGAGAGTCATTTCCATCTTTCATTAATCATACAAATTGTAGGGGTTTTCTTTTAGGACAATTTTCTTGGGTATGTGAATTCTTAGGCGAATATATATTATAGGCAGTGTCCTTTGCGGAGTGGAGTGTAGAAGGCTACATGTCTTTCTGTTCACAGATGTTGTATTTTTACAGGCAATCCAAAACAATATTGCAAATGGTGCAATATGAGACCCGAGAAAAATTACAAAAAAAATAAGCCAATCACGGAAATGCAGCCACCCGGAGAAATAGACCTGTTCGATATACCCATTTATGCAGCCATGACTCAAGACAAGGGAAATCTGGATAAGCAGAGACTGAACGAATTCATAGGGAGATATTTTTAAATAAATTCATTCAAAGTACCTAGATGTTGTTGTTTTATTTTCATGCATTTTATATTAAACACTGGCGGTCCACCCCGGCTTCGCCCGTGGTACATATATAGCCTATAGCACTCAAGGATCACTTACATATCCAACGGTGAAAGAATTTTTGAAAATATCGGTCCAGTAGTTCCTGCGATTAGCGCGTTCAAACAAACAAACACTTCCGCTTTATTATATTAGTATTGATAAGTACCTACCTGGTATTGAAAAAAAAATTGAGCGATGAACGCGCGTAGCGCTACGCGCATGGTACCTGACATATGAGTCATGCTTTTCCGTGCGTGTAGGCGTTCATCGACTTATAGGACGTTATAACGTCAAAAAATCAAAAAGTAGTGTGCGTAAAAGATAAAGCTAAAATTCATCGCATGTAAACATTTGGCCATTTTTATTGGTATCTACGCACACACAGTTATTGAATCTGTCCAAACATCACGCAAACATAGCGAGTACAAATGAGTTAAATTAAATTGTATCAAGTTATTAAATAACTTTAAAATCGTTAAAACATCCGAAGTACATAAAGTGAATGCACGGTTAGTTTATTTTACAATCATCAGTGATTAAATTCTGGCAATCAATCGAAATACTCAAGCGAAAACCATTTTATACATGTATTTTGGGAATAATCTTACAAAATGAATAAAAATTTTATGACTCAAAGAATATTGTATATCCTGATCCTTGTGTTCTTGAATTTTATTCAAGCTATAAGTAGTTTTAAAATAATAGATGTAAATGATTTACCGGAACCAAATTTAGTGCAAGATTACATAAAGGATGATAATATTGCAGACGAAGACTATAGCATCGAAAGTCCCAGATTTCAGGATAATAATGAAATGATAAACGAAAATGAAAATCCAAAGTTGTGGACGGCATTCAAAAAAGGTGACCGTGAAAATAATTACAATCGAAACAAATTACTAGTAAAAAGAATTGTACCACACGGCATAGCAGCAACAGGTATTGAATATGATCACAAATTCAACACTGCATACAGACCTTTAATAAGACTACATAAAACTAAATCGATTAACCAATTCTTCAATGACATGAAATCAAAGAAATACAATGATTACAAAAATGAAGATCCAAGCAATGAAATTATTCTTGTGTCACCTAAAGATGGTGAATATAAAATATTCAAACTAAAATACGACCTCAATGATGAAGATCTGTTAGAGCCATTCCAAAAATCTAAACAAGATTTAGATTATAGACATAAGAGATTGAATTTTGTAGGACAAATCCAAAGAAATATAAAAGATACCAAATCTGCAGAGTCCTTTGAATCTTTCGAAATGAATAAGAAATTAAATTTCAAAGATAAAAGATTAGAACTAGTCCAACAAATCCAGAAAAGGCTTAATGCGTATGCCAAAGTTATTAATGCTCTAAACAATGTATTGAGAATTTCTCAGTTTGAGAAGTCAGCGGAGGCGCATGAGGCGTTCGGTGAAGACAAAATGGGTGATCATGATGAGAAAAAAAAACCTAAGAAATGGATACCTTATTATCCACCGTGGAATTATTGGACGGTAAGCATCAGCAAATAATATAAATTACAGTGTAGATACTACGTTGCCTGTAATCTATGGCATCAGTGACCACCGTAGATTATAGAAAACGTATGGACCCACTTTACCCTTAAAGTCCCACTGCTGAGCACAGGCCTCCTCTCTCATAGAAGAGAGGGATTAAGAGCTTAGACCCGCCACGCTGCACCAATGCGGGTTGGCGAGCTTTAACGACTATTGTCGCATGATTGTGATAATAACCGGGACCGACTGCTTAACGTGCTCTCCGCGGCATGGGGGTGAAACGCCAACTACCAACTCCAGGCTGGCGCTGGGAATTTCTTGACAGAAAAACCCAATATCTAACAATTATATCTGACCCGGAAATCGAACCCGGGATCTCGTGTCTGCAGTCCAATATGCTAACCACTAGACCAACGAGGCAGAAGAAAACGCATATACCCTAACCATACCAAGCAAGTACAAACTTAATCAGGACAAGTCCTTTTTGTCCAGGCTAAACTTCGGAACGGTTAGACCGATTCCGACGGGAATTTCTCAGGCAATTAGATGATTACACAAGCGTGATCATAGCTACGTACTTTTTAGCCCGAAAATTCAAAAAGTTCCCGCGGAATTTTTAAAAACCTATAAACGTAATATACCTAACTACTCGTACATAGGTTTTCACATGATAACGTCTTATAAATCGATGAACGCCGGCCGCACGCACAAAAAAGCATGACTCATTGTCACGTACCGCGTACAAGCGAGAGCGCGGAACAAGCGATAGAGAGGCATTTTTTACTTATGACGTTATCACGTAAAACGATCGTCCGTAAACCGTCTTTACAGACAACCAATTTTTTTAACTGTTTATTGCGCTACAAGTCACGGCAAATAAGTCGACCGGTGACCTTCAATGCGCAGAAGTCGAAAATGAGGTATCTCGGGTGGTGAGGGGGTCGCGGGGAGGGCGTGGGGATCGTTCGTAAGCACTGATTAGCTCTCGCGGATCCCTCGTAAGCGCTGATTGGCTCTCCAATCGTTGTGTCCCGCTCACTCGCACGACGCTGCACGCACTTGAAGGTCACCGGTCGAGTTACGTGCCGGGGTTTATATGTGACAGAATAATTTTTCCAGTACAAGAAGACTATCCACGAGGATGTATGTCCGGGGGCGCAAGTCAAGATCGGAAACATGTGTGTATGGAGGCCGCCGCACTAGTCTATCTAAATACTTTAGTATAATAGTATTATAAACGCGAAAGTTTGCAAACATGGATGTATGGATGTTTGTTACAACCCGCGGCACGTAAGTCAAGCGGTGACCTTCAATGCGCAGAAGTCGAAAATGAGGTATCTCGGGTGGAGAGGGGGTCGCGGGGAGGGCGTGGGGATCGTTCGTAAGCACTGATTAGCTCTCGCGGATCCCTCGTAAGCGCTGATTGGCTCTCCAATCGTACTGTGTCCCGCTCGCGTACGACGCTGCGCGCACTTGAAGTTCACCGGTCGACTTACGTGCCGCGGGTTATACTCACTACGAAAAAGGATAACGTTACACCTTTTTGACGTGTAAATTTTATTTAATTCAGAGATTGTATTCAACCGAATTGACAAAGTCTTAATTTAATTAATTAATTAAATTAAAACATACATGACTGAAACAAAAGATACTTGTATGTAAATTCATTTAATGAGATTCATAGCTCAGTTTCACAGTATTTCTTAATATTAGCAATATAATATTATATACTCTAGATTTGAATAATTAATATATAAATCAAATTTTTAAACACTTAAATCTACGAGTACAGACAAAAAAATACGAAAAAAAATAATTAAATTTGCTCTTCACTGTTTAGAAGTTTTAATTAAAAAATTAACAATTAAATATCAACATCTCAATATGGCTAATAATTAGTAGATAGTCAATAAAGAGTTTAACTAGAAAACCGAAAATACATAAGTACAGAATATTGCACTATTCATAAACTAAGAAACAAGTTTCGATTGGTTATCCCACTTTAGTATACTTAGTACAACTTTGCATATCGCAACCACATCGATAGATTTCGAGTATATAAAACGTATATAGAAAGAGTAAAGCGGACTTAAAAACCCTTATTTTAGATTCGCAAATTCAGTAGTACCGATTTTTATTTTGCCGATTTTCCGCTTAGGGCGCTGCTTGTATATTTACGGTTAAGCATACACAGTCCTTAAAACAATGCCGTTAAAATTCATTTTACTTTAAAGTTTAAGTGTTTACTTTAGTACCAACCTTTGTACATTTTCAACAGTGGAACGCGCATTTTTTACGTCCGACGCAAAAAGAGGGGTGTAATACACACACAGCGGTTAACCGCTGTGTGTGTGTCTGTCTGTCTGTGGCATCATAGCTCTAACGGGTGAACCGATTTGAATGCGGTTTTTATATTTGGAAGCAAGTTTTTCAGCGATGATTCTTAGACATGTTTTATCTAAATCGGTTCAGCCGATTTATTTCCTTTATAACCGACAACCGTTAAGGAGGATGTTCGTTTGGCGCGTATTTTGTAATTTAGGCGATGTCTACATGAGCACGTACGAGATGTGCAAAGTCGTACTAAGTACTCCACTTTCAACTGAAGAGCGCACATTTTTTTACCCCCGACGCAAAAAAAGGGGTGTTATTAGTTTGACCGCTATGAGTGTGCCTATCTGTCTGTGACACCGTAGGCTCTTAGGCATGTTAGTAATTTTTGCGTTGGGGGTTTTTTTTTTAATTTCTTTATAACCGACTTCCGTTAAAGAGGAGGTTCGTGTGGCGCGTATTTTGTAATCTAGATGATATAGTTTACATGAGTACGTAAGTGGGTGCCGCCTGGACGCCACAGTTGTCGTCCCTGGTGGCCATCAGCACGTAGCCGTCGTTGCCCCACATGTTGGACCACGAGTTCTTCACGAGCCAGTACTTCTGCCCCCTGAGGATGCCGTAGCCCACCGCCAGCACCGCGTGGTCGAGCTCGTCCACTTGGTTTTTACTGGAAAAACAAACAACCATTTATAACCCAACCAGAAAAGAAACCTTGCTGTGTTAAAGAAAAGTATTCCTCATAGCTGAAGATTCCCTCCTATATTTTCATAGATCACATATAGGGGTTTTGTTGGTACCCATTGATCAAATGTAGGTGTTTTGTTGGTACCCATTGGATCACATGTAGCGGTTTTGTTGGTACACATTGGGTCAAACGTGGGAATTTTGTTGGTACCCATTGGATCACAGGTAGGGGTTTTGTTGGTACCCATTGATCACATATAAGGGTTTTGCTGGTACCCATTGATCACATGTAGGAGTTTTGCTGGTACCCATTGATCACATGTAGGAGTTTTGCTGGTACCCATTGATCACATGTAGGAGTTTTGCTGGTAACCATTGATCACATGTAGGAGTTTTGCTGGTAACCATTGATCACATGTAGGAGTTTTGCTGGTACCCATTGATCACATGTAGGAGTTTTGTTGGTACCCATTGATCACATGTAGGAGTTTTGTTGGTACCCATGGAACACATGTAGGGGTTTTGTTGGTACCCATTGATAATATGTAGGGGTTTCAGTCACCCACTTGGGTCAACGTAATATGGGTGTACAATGTACATTTTTCGAAATGTTGGTTACCATTTCGGCTCATAGTAGACGCCATTGGAGTAGAAGCTGAAGCTCTTGTGAGACGCGTCGATCGCCACCGACACCGGACCGTACTTGAAGATGGCATACTGTAACATAAATTATTTCTTGACTACCCCCGATTTAACACACTCGCAATAATATTTTTTCCATATCTCTCAAAGGCAGTTCCAAAATCGTATAGTATTTATATCCAATGTACCCCAGAAGACCTTTTTTATTCATGTAAAAAACATTCAAACTATGGTAAAATCGTTTTTCAATGAATTTTGGCTATATAAATAAATCGTTTTACTAAAAAATTAAACAAATTTTCTTTAGCTTTGATATTTTAAACTGCCATTTCCATCTCAAGTAATTAAAAAAAAACATGATAGATGATTTAGTATTCTTATAAAATAACACGAGTGTAGAGCCATAAATACTGACCCGTAGAGAATTTTCGTTCTTAGCTGTAACATTCACCCATCCCTTCATCGATGTGACCAGTGTTACGTTGTCTATGTGGCAGTAGCCATCCTGAAATAAAAAAAAATTGAATTTCTTAAATCAAACATTTAGATTTCTACTAACATAAGAAAGAAAGCTAATAAAATGTGAAAACTTTTATCATTCACATTCGCAAGATTACGCGAACCCACAAACGCAAATTCGCCATATTGAATTCAATATTTGATATTTTTCAAGCTGGTTCTCAAAAGCGTGTGAAATATACCGATCCGCACTCGGCCAGCGTGGTGGATTACGGCCTGAACACTTCTGGGGTAGATAATGATGATTAATAATGATGGTAATGATGATGATGATTATGATGATTATGATGATGATTATGATGATGCTGATAATGATGATTATGATGATGATTGTGATGATGATGATGATTATGGTGATGATTATAATGATGATGATGATGATTATAATGATGATGATGATGATGATTATTATGGTGCTGATAATGATGATGTTTATGATGATGCTGATAATGATTATGATGATTATGGTGATGATTATAATGATGATGATGATGATGGTGATGATGAGTGAGGGACGTAATAGCCACCTGTCCCAGGTATCCTCCGTAGTCCTCCTCAGTGGGCAGGCCGTGTTTCATGATCCACTGGTACGCGCGGAAGTCCTCGCCGCCGTCGCAGCCATTGTTGCCGAAACTGGTGAAAACGATACATTTATACTCTAATGCCCGATTCAGACTCTCTACGAGGTTACACGAGGCAACGCGAGTGCGGGAGAGAGGACGGTGCGCTCGTGTTCCCTCGACTTCCCTCGCCTCGCCTCACTGTCGCTCCACTCTGTATGCAGCGACAGTGAGGCGAGGCAAGCGGTTTTTCGAGCGCGAGTTACTTGGCGAGTGGAGGCTGCAGGATTGGGAGCCATCCAAACTCGAGTCGAGTAAAGGACTCGAGGATCGAGTCTGGATGGCTCCCAATCCTGCAGCCTCCACTCGCCAAGACTCGTGCCGAGAGCCCCTAGGAAGCACCTTGTGAGAGTCTGAATCGAGCATAATTCCGAGAACTCTCCGCTAACTGTGGACCTCATATAAGAAAGCTTAGTTACTGAACGAGCGACGAAGAGTGTAGTCAAAGAGTTTGTCTGTACCAAAGACCACGAATAAGGGGACATGACGTAACTACTTTAAAAACGTGTTGTTTACACTCGTGTCCGTGTTTATTCGCAGAATTCACAACACGAATGTGACGCGTGTTCATTATGGTGTCGCGACCACGTGTACACGTTGTAATAGATAAAATAATGGCGGTAGATCCGCCATTTGCATGACATCAATCATGCAAATGGCGGATCTACCGCAACATGGCCGCCATTAGTTGTATGGAATAGTACTTAGTCTCCTCTACTTCCTGTTACTTGCGCAAAACTGACCGCTACAGAGAGCAAACATAAGGTTTAAGTTTACACCATCAACTTATTCCAACAACAGGGGATACAGTAAGCAATGCATCACACCCACCCCCAGGAGCAGTCGACGAGCGCCTGCTGGCTGAGCCGCACCAGGTGCCCTCCGTTGTGCATGAACAGCGCGCCCTCCACCGCGCCCACCGTGCCGAACGACCAGCACGAGCCGCACACCGACTGATCTGTGACCATACACACATAAACACATAATATCACCTTATTAACACCGATAATATTACCTTATTAACACTGATATAATAGTACCCTATTAACACCGATAATATTACCTTATTAACACCGATAATATTACCTTATTAACACCGATAATATTAACTTATTAACACTTATATAATAATAATAATAATAAACTTTATTGTTCAAAAATTACATGGATACACAATACTCATACAATACTTTACTTAAAGTAGGTAGGTGTTAAAGTAAGCCATGGTAATTATATTATTACCTTATTAACAGACTTAAAAAATCTATTCGACACTTTTGCAATAAATACTTATTGCAAGCGCAATATATTCACATAATGATAAATCTATAAAATTTCATAGGAACATAGTATGTTTGTCCGCAGATTTCTCCGAAACTATGTGAAGTTGGTTTTATATGTCATACTTTTAGATTATCACCTTTTCTTCTAGTGGTTCTTCTGGTGATCTACAGAAGTATCGTTCGAACTTTTCATATCTCCAAGCCTTGATATCTGAGACTTGAGTGAAAAAAAAACTTTTCTATTCTATTCTATGTCACACTCCAGGTTCTCAAATCTATCCATGCAAAGAAACGAACTGGATCTCTGCTGCGACATAATTTAAAGACAAACCGACAAATAGACACACTTTAGTATTTACAATTTTACTAGTTCAAGTACTTAGTTGTTCACGTAGTGGAGATAAACAGTGTATTTTGGAACATTTTAGAAGACATCGCTTCGCTTCGTCACGTCGTCGTCAATGTGTCTCGAGCCTTACCTTTGACAGGAGTAACGGCGCCGAACAGCCTCCAATCGTGTTCCGAAGGCACTTTGTCACTTGCGAGTAACTCTTCTACCTCCGTGTCGCTGTGAGGGAACGGCAGACCTGTTCACACATACAAAAACCATTATATTAACAATCATAAACTTGTTTTATCTACCCAATGTCCTAATAACTATAATACCATCCAAAGGAGTATTATAATAACAACATTATACCATCCGTTTTCATAATAACACTCCTTTGGATGATATGTGAAAACCTGCACGAGTGAGATGAGAGTTGTAGTGTTCTCAAAGGCGTGTGAACATTACAACTTTACCAATCCACACTCGGTCAGCGTGGTGGACTACGGACTAAACCCTTTGATGATGATGATGATGATCGATAATGGGTTGATAATAATGATGGTGACGATGATGATAATGATGGTGATAGTGATGATGATGATGGTGATGATGATGATGATGATGACGATGTTGATAATAATAATGATAATGATGATGGTGACGTCGACGCTGTTGATAATAATGATGATGATGATAATGACGTCGACGATATTGATGATGATGATGATGGTGGTGGTGATGATGGTGGTGATGTCTCACCCCGGTTGGGGCCGGAGTAGCGGCGGCCGCGCAGCGCGGCGAGCTCGTCATCGGTGCGGTCAGCGAGGTGGTTGACCGCCATCGTGAAGCCGCGGCTCGCGCGGTTGTTTGAGTGGATGTACCTTTCGTGTGAACAAGTTATATTTTAGGAAAAGTTAAACCGTCTTCGGTCCAGCAATCTCAGAGAAATTGGTGTGCCGATCAAAACATACTAGTGACATATGGGTACATTTATGCGCGTAACTTCGTACATAAGACTGATAACTATTTATGAATGAATGATTCATAATTATTTTTTTTTTCAAATGCATGAGTGATATTTCATTCCAAAAAAAATTATTCAAAACTACGACCTAACTCAAAAAGACAATTTGTTGGAAATGAGCAAAGAATTTCTATTCTCTTTCACAAGGAATGTAATAGGATGTATAAGATGTCCCTTTCTTACTTATTAATAAAGGCTCTTTCTCACTATAGGAATAGAATAGCTTATAAATATTGCCATCTCACCTCAGATTTTGTCTGAAGATATTAGATCTTTTCTCGTGTTCAACATCGGACGCGTATTGTTTGTTGTGCTTCAATTTGAACCTGAAACAAATCATTTATATCACTACATATAGTCTGATTTTTAATTCGCTGAGATTCTGACACTTGTCATTTAAAAATAGAATGAGTTATTTGTATGAAAAACAGGGTTACCACATGAGGGTGGGTTTATCGCATGAGGGTTTTAATACCTAATTATCGACAGCTGCATACAAGACTTCATCAACACCCATAATAAGAATCCTCTATAAAAGATTCTGAAACAGTTAGCTTACTGCTAACATCACAAGTATAAATTAAAAATTTTAAAAACCCCCGACATTCGCCATTTTGTGATGGCGGCCATCTTGGATTTGCATAGTGCTATTTTACTAGTCAAGCCCTTTCGTTTGATACCCCTATTGAGGGAGTTGCGAAAAAAATGTAACCCGCCATTATGTGGCGGCGGCCATCTTGGACCGATTTGAATCAAACATAGCTAAGAACACTCCCGACTAATTCACCTTTTAAACAACGTTTTCGCGTCGGGGTTAAAAACAACCAGTCCTATTAACAATAATATCCAAAGGAGTGTTATTATGAAAACCGATGATATAATGTTGTACTGAATTTCATTATAACACTCCTTTGGATGATATTAATGGTTATTAGGACATCGAGTGTTTTAATGTTGGCAATAAGAATTGTTTCAGAATCTTTGATAGAGGATTTAAAGCATGGGAGTTGTGAAAAAAATGTAATCCGTCATTTTGTAGCGGCGGCCATCTTGGATCGATTTTCATCAAACATAGCTAACAACACTCTCGACTAATTCACCTTTCAAACAAAAAAAAACGCATTCAAATCGGTCCACCCGTTTGAGCGCCACAGAGGAACAGACAGACAGACAGACAGACAGACAGACAGACAGACACACACACACACACGCACACACAAACACACGCACACACACACACACACATACACACACACACACAGACACGGCAAACTTATAACACCCCGTCATTTTTGCGTCGGGGGTTAAAAATATTCTACAACATACTTCTCGAACTCGTCGTGGAACTGCTTGTCGTGGACGGGGTGGACGAACTCCGTCATGGGGTTGAAGGTGGCGAAGTGACGCGACCCCGGGCCCGGGAAGGACGTGCACTTGAAACCTGCGGCGAGACAGTCGTTCATCATCATCATCATCATCAACCCATTACCGGCTCACTACAGAGCACGGGTCTCCTCTCAGAGTGAGAAGGGTTTTGGCCATAGTCTACCACGCTGGCCAAGCGGATTGGCAGACTTCACACACCTTTGAGAACGTTATGGAGAACTCTCAGGCATGCAGGTTTCCTCACGATGTTTTCCTTCACCGTTAAAGCAAGTGATATTTAAATACTTAAAACGCACATAACTCCGAAAAGTTAAGGTGCGTGCCCGGGATCGAACCAACCTCCGATTAGAAGTCGGTTGTCCTAACCACTAGGCTACCACAGCTTTGCTAATACAACTGTATCCATTTATACCAGTATAGAATTACATTTTTACATGATAACGTCTTACAAATCGATGAACGCCGGCTACACGCACGAAAAAGCATAACTCATTGAAACGTACTGCGTGAAAGAGCGCCGAACAAGCGATAGAGAAGGCACGATCGGTCTAAACGTGCGGCTTGTGACGCATCTATCTCTCTTTGTTTTCACAACGTTTTGTTTGATGTTATCACGTAAAATTATCTTCCGTAAACCGACTTTACAGACAAATTTTCGATTATTTATCGTATTTCCAATTTCGATTGTTGACTTTTGTTCCGGTTGTTTTTGTGAAGATGAATAAACCGCCAATCGATTGTTCAACTGTTCGATTTGTTCGATTGTTTTTTTTTTTTTTTGCCATAATACAACACCAAGCGATGGGCGATTGTTGCATTCAATATTTTACGCATTATCTTGCTGCTTTAAAACTACAAACATTCCGAGCATGTTGTTTAAACATATCACCATTATTTACTAACATTTCTCGTACATAAACGAGTATGCTTCATAAAATAGCGACCCGTTACAAATCCATATCTATATATATAAAACAAAGTCGTGTTAGTTCGAACACTTATAACCAGTGGCGTAACTACAGGGTGGCATTTCGGCAAAATGCCACGGGCCCCGAGCCGAAAGGGGCCCCCGACCCGAGAGGGCCGTGAGTAGCGGAGTATCCTAACATTTAATATATTAATTACATCAATTTATCATTATTAATTTGTTAATTATGATTTTTTATAACTATTGAAAAATCATAATAATCCTGTAAATCATATGATTTACATTAATTATAAAAAATCATAATTAACAAATTAATAAACTTTTACGAAAATTTATCACAGGATCTTATGAAGTTTAGATATATCAGAAGGGCTCCACGAATTTTAAAATTTTTAGGTCAATTTTTTATACCTTTCATCACATTGTTTAAGCCAACGGAAATTGGGAACAAATTTGTTAGTTTACAATTGAATAACTAATTGAAAAATGGTGATTAAACTTTTTTTTCTTCAGGGCTCGATGTTTTCAAGTGTTAAGAAGATACTAAAATTTTTTCAAATTTTTAAAATCACTTTTTATGGTATAAAAAAATTATTTTCATTGCTGAAGGCTCGCGCGCGCATGCCGTAACCGCCGCGCGGAGTCCTATTTTAAACATCAAATTAAAGTATCACTGCATAGTATAAAACAAAGTCGCTTTTTCTGTCCCTATAGGTATCCCTATGTCCCTATGTATGCTTAAATCTTTCAAACTACGCAACTGATTTTGATGCGGTTTTTTTTAATAGATAGAGTGATTAAAGAGGAAGGTTTATAAGTAGAAAAATTGGACCAGGGCAGGACGACGTCTGCCGGGTCCGCTAGTAACTTTATAATATACTTGACGGATATAATAATGGAGATAGAGTTTCGGAAGTTGAGACTTTTTTATTGGAAATTTCCTCCTCTTTAACGAGCTTTTTTCAAAATTGCTTAAATAATATAAATATTTTTTGAGTTATTAACATAAAACGAAATATCATTTTTTTTTTCATCTTATTTTGTTAACTAGATTCTGCCCGCGGCTTCGCCCGCGTGAATTTCGGTTTTTCACAAATCCCAAGGGAATCGTGGATTTCCGGCTCCCGTTCCCGCTCCCTTTTCCAAACTTTATACCTACTTTCAAGGAAGTTTGCTATAGTAATCTACCTATAGCTGTAGATATTATATATTTCGTTTTTATCAAAATCCCGTGGGAACTGTGGATTTTTCCAGGATAAAAAGTGCATACGCATACAGATGCATGCAACTATTGTAATAATGTGCTATGTGAGCGTGATTTACCTAAGAACAGTCAACGCCATCTATCGCGTTTTTGGAAGTCTACTACTGGAAATACTTTTCCGGGATAAAAAGTTATAGTCTATAAGTTGTAGCCTATGTTTTAAGTCAGGGCATAAGCTATCTCCATTCAAAATTTCAGCCAAATCAGTTCAGTAGTTGCGACGTGATTGAGTAACAAACATCCAAACATCCACACTTTCACATTTATAATATTACTAGCTGAACCCCGCAACTTCGTTCGCGTAGATATAGGTTTTTATATAGGATCGGATCGGATCCCATAATTCTTTTATGTACCTAAACTAAATGTAGCCTAAGTTACTCCTTATAACATTGAAAGTTCTATTAAAATCGATCCAGCCGTTTCGGAGATTAGCTGGAATAAATAGACAGACCGACAAACATAAATTTAAACGCACAACAGTTTAAAATAAGCCGTACGTTCAAAGATCCGGGTCCCAAGTTATTTGAACCTAATACTGAGGATTGTAATGTCTGTCATTTCTAAACTAAAAAACCTATGACCTTGAAATATTTACAGGAAAATACATAAAGTACTACCTTTCTAACAAAAAAAGAATGAGTGAAATCGAACAACGCGTTAATGAATTACAGCTAAATACACGTTTTAACTTTCATCCCCTCTCCCAAGGGAACCGTGCTGAATTTCGGGATAAAAAGTATCCTATGTCCTACCTCGGAGTATAAACTCATATCGTATCAAGTTTCATTCGAATCCATTCAGTAGTTTCGGCGTGATGCGCGGCCAAGATACAGACAGACAGACAGACAGACAGACAAAAATGAAAAAAATTGCAGTTTTGGCTTTAGTATCGATTATGGAGTGCCCTCCAATAAAAATTTACAAAATATCTTCAATGTACAGAATTGGATCTGTTACAGTTTTATTATATTATAGAAGATAGATAGATTAGTAAGGATTTATAAATGTGAAAAATCACATATTTTGCAACATGTATAATAGACTAGTCATTAAGTTCAAAAACGTGAAAAATAGAGATAAAGGTCCTAAAAATATGAGCGATAGCTCATTCGATTCGAAATCACCTCTAGAAAAATGTTTTTGAAGAATTTTGGTGCAGGTAAAAAATTGCAATTGTTATCCTACTAATATTATAAATGTGAAAGTGTGGATGTTTGGATGTTTGGATGTTTGGATGTTTGTTACTCAAAAAACTAAGTACTTTGTTACTAATAAAAATTTGTTAAAAATGTTTCATAAACATGAAAACATTTAGAACTTTGCTAACATTTGAGACAAAATGTTAACTAACAATAATGTTTATTAACATATTTTGTAACTGCGCGGCGCGGCGGTGTGGGCGGTGTAGTGTGTGTAGTGTGGCAGCACCATAAGACGAAAATTGCATCACATTTTTTGTTTCAGAACAAAATGTTCATAAACTAAGCAAAATGTTCGTCCATGCTCTTAAATATTGAAAGTTACTAGAAAAACAACTTTTAATAGCGTTTTATGTACCTTCTTTACGTACTTACATGATTTATTTTAAAATAGAATGAATATAATTTATCGTTAGTTGACCTTCTGAGCAGAAGGGGCCCCATCTGATTAATTTGCCACGGGCCCCCATCGGTGTAGTTACGCCACTGCTTATAACTCGAGAACGGCTGAAGCGATTTTCATGGTTATTGATTTGTTGTATTTGTCTCCACCCCGAATAGCATATTCTATATCTATTAAAAACATTGGAAAATTGACGAAAAAATAAAATAAAAGAAAAGATATTTTCCCATACAAAATGTTCACGGGTTTCGTAACTGTCAAACATCCCGTCGCGTCGATACGGTAATCTCTCTCACCCATACCTATATAATTCTTCTGTACGTGTTTGTCACCTAACTCCTCCTAAACGGCTGGACCGATTTGGCTGAAACTTTGTGTATATTTCAATCCTGGATGGTTTGAAAACACAATTACCGGGTAGGTACAGGTAACCTACCGGGTCTCTGTAGGTGGCGCTGATGTCGGTATGTCACCGGGCAAGACGTCTGCCGGATCCACTAGTAAGTCTATAGAAAAAAAAAACTTACTGGGGTCAATCTTGAAAACGTCCTGGTCGATGTCTTCCACGTCGTAGTCTCTGTAGTCGATGTAGTAGTGGTCATAGTGCGAGCCCAGCAGCGAGTTGAAGCCCTTCATTTCGTACCTGACAATGAATTAATGAATGAAGGAATCAATGAATGAATGAAGAAATTAATCTATACTTACTAATAAATAAAATTGAAGTGTCTGTCTGTAATATCGAAATAACTACCTCATATTAAGCTCATATGGTTATTTGAACGGTACCATAACCGAATCACACGTTTTTAAAATTTTTGTCTGTCTGTCTGTCTGTTTGAACGGGCTAATCTTCGGAACGGCTGAACCGATTTTGACGGAACTTTCACATACAAGTAGAGAATTAACCAGGGAGTAACATAGGCTACTTTTTTAACCGACTTTCAAAAAAGGAGGAGTTGTGTTTTTCTACCTATGTACACCGATATCTCCGAGGTTTCTGAACCGATTTGCGTAATTTTTTTTTTTAATCGATAGAAAAACATAGCGACACTGTCCTACAAAAAAATTGGATTCCAACTCCTCAATCCTGATGCTGTAGGGGAACTGATCCCCAAAAATTAATGGGATTTAGGAACTGTCGGTTATTTAAACTGATATTGGGGGTACTAATTAAAGACTTTATCGTTGAATGAACTCGAGTAGGTACATATTCAACTCCTCAACCCTGATGCTGTAAGGAATTGCATTCCGAAATTGTGGGGATCCCACGGGATTTTTAAAAACCTAAATCCACACGGGCGAAGCCGTGGGCATCATCTAGTGAATAAATAAAGAAATGAATATTTATTCAAGAAAATGCCGGTACAATTAAAATAACCCTTATACATTTTACAAGTAGGTATTTGTATGAATATAACCCAGTTATAAAATATTTTTATTTTAAAAAATCAGGGTTACAATTTTGTCGCAAGAAAATAAAAATTACAATGTCAACACAATGTGCTTATATCCAAAATGCCTTTTTGAATTTTTATCCAGGATAATATGGTGTAATGACTAATTGTTACATTGATATACGTTTATGTAGCTATATTGAAACACTTTGCGTTTTGAAAACATCAACTGCTGAGTATTTATTTATTTATACTAGTTTACTAGCGGTCCGCCCCGGCTTCGCCCGTGGTACATATATAGCCTATATCACTCAAGGATCACGTACATATCCAACGGTGAACGAATTTTTGAAATCGGTCCAGTAGTTCCTGAGATTAGCGCGTTCAAACAAACAAACTCTTCCGCTTTATTATATTAATAAGTATAGATTTATGAAATTCTTACTCACCTAATCGGCACAGGTATGGCATCCCCTCTCAGGCTCTTCTTGTATTTGACCCACATGGTGTATTTGTTGATCTTGTCGCCGATCGTCTGCACCATGCGCCATTTCGCCGCGTCAGAATCACGCATCGTTTCTGTGTCTGAATATAATAATTATTATTTATTAGTATACTAGCGGACCTGGCAGACGTCATCCTGCCCGGTGACATAACGACATCAACGCCACCTACCGAGACCCGGTGGGTTACTTGTACCTAGCCGGTAATTGTGTTTTCGAACCATCCAGGAACCCATTGATAAAAATGAAAAATGTGATAAATGAAGAACCGCTCGACCGATTTTGTGCAAACTTCACATAAACCATCTACTAAATAGTTCAAACAAAACCTAAACATTTGGTTTGGATAGGTGAGCCCGTTCTTGAGTTATAAAATTACAACGAAAAGTGGCATTGATTTTTATATATATAGATTATACAAACTATATTGACAGCTCTAAATCTAAAGCTAATTTCCGCAAGGATTATTGCGAAAAATAAGGCACTATTCCACCTACTCGAATGTGGCTAAAGTCAACCTCACCTGCGCGCGGTGCACCCTGCCAATATGCTAACGAGGCCCTGACGCTCTCAGTCCCCTCTACGGGTCGTTGTGCCTGATACCACACAACATAATCTGGATGGTATCATCGCTCTGTGGTAGGATTCTACCCCGAATACGCCTGGCTAGTGACGTATCCGCCCACTTCAGCCGTAATCTGCCGCAAAGCATCCGATACGTTCCGGCAGCGAGCTGAAGAGCCAGTCCCCTTCCTCAAAAGCCGGCACCGCATTAGTGGTTCCTCAGGTGCTGCTAATGTTCATGGGCGGTGGTAATCACTTAACAAGGTGACGCGCTTGCTCGTTTGCGCGCTATCATTATAAAAAAATAGTTTGGAAAATCCAAAAGTGCACGCCTCATAATATCTTATCTCCTTTTTCACAATAAAATTTATTATTTGTAAAAGTGTATATAATATTATATATATATTTTTTTATTTAATAACAACTAAACCAAATCGAATCAGACCGTGAAAAGTGATAAGAGTTCTTTTCATAATTATACTGAAGTGTAAGAGAAAAAAAAGACTCAATTAGTAAAGTATTATATATCCGATACGTTCATTAAATATCCGATATTAAGTATTATATATCCGATTGTATCATAAAAGTATTTTTACTCAGGTTAGCGCGCAACTATCTGACGCTCAGCATGGATTCCGGCCTTCGAGAAGCACTACCAGCAACCTTCTCAGCTTTATGACTCATATTGTGCCAGCTATAGACAGTAGGAGTCAGGCTGATGTAGCTTACTTTGACTTTCGAAAAGCCTTTGATTTAGTGGACAACGATGTATTACTCAAAAAGTTAGCCTCAGTTGGGTTTACGTCGCATTTACTAAACTTTTTTGCGAGTTATATGACAGACAGGCAACAATACGTAGAATATAGGGGTTACAGGTCAGAACCGTATTTCACGAGGTCCGGGGTGAGTCAGGGCAGCAACCTGGGACCCTTGCAGTTTATTTTAATGATAAACGATCTGCCGCAGGTGGTCCAGGATGCTAAATGCTTGTTATTTGCGGAC